>JAWWES010000133.1:59998668-60068730 GCA_035583135.1 Lophotriccus pileatus
CCCGCGCGGCCCGTGCCGCCCCCGCGGCCCCGCCGCCCCGCGCCGCCCGCGCCGGCGCCGCCCCCGCCCCGCCCCCCCCGCGCAGCGGAACGGGAAGGGACGGGCGAGCCGAGGGAAGGGGAAGGGCAGGGAAGGAGCGGCGGCGGAACCGGCCGGTGGCGGAGATGGAGCTGGGAGGTGGCCGGAGCCGGTAAGCGCTGGGCTGGGCAGGGCCGGCTCCCGCCCCTCGGCCGCTCTCCCGCCTCAGCCGGGCGGCGCCGCGTCCCCCTTGCCCGCGGCCCTCGGCCCGCCCGCAGCCCCGGCCCTCCGGCAGCGGCTGCTCCGACACCGGCCAGAGCCCGCCCTCCCCTCGGGGCCCTCTCTTCTGTACCGTCTGTGCCTTTCTCCGTGCGACACCTCGAGCCTGGGCTCAGCTGGGCCAGGCTTAATCGTACTTACACATCATAAATAGCGACTGTGCTGCGGGGGTTCCCCGTGTTCGGGAGCGGCTCTCCCTGCCCGCCTTTCCCGCTGGGAGATAGGCACCTGATGGCTGAGAGGCAGTTCGCTGGTTGTCAAAGTATTTGCAGAATGCCGTGGTGGGAGACGTACACAGAGAAAGCAACTGCTTGGCAAATAGATGTGGCTTCTTCATTTTAAAGCCTGGTAGAAGACATGATAAGCGTTAATAGAGAAGAAGCACGATATAATAGCCCAAGTGTAATACAGCAGGAGACAGTGAATCACAGAGTTACAGGATAAACTAAAAAGTGGAACCTTTAGTGCTCATGAGAATTGAGAATGGGGCAACCACTTTCTGGTCGTGTTTAACCCAAGGTGGCCTTTCTGCTTCATTAGTTAGAAGGGTAGAAGTTCTAATTGTCCTAATAACTGGAGTTCTCATTTACAAGTGTGCAGGGGAAGAATTACATCTTTCTTCAGAAAAAGAGGAAGTATAGAACTGAATGTAAATGTAGGAATATTACTTGTATTTTCAACCTGTGCAAAGAAGGAGTTTTTTCATTTAAACATTATATTGTATTAAAATCAGATCCACATGGGAAATGTGCTTAGCTAGGACAGCAACAAATATGTCTTCAATAATACTAGTGTTATCTTCTCCCCTTTCAGTTTAGAGTGTGAGAAAACTGCAGTTTACCTTTACGATGATGTTGATTTTGCAGGCATTACGTGTTTTTTGCCTTAGAATCCAGTTCTTGTCGAAGTTGTCTAAATCGGGGTGTGCTTTTTTTGTTATGGAGTTCAATTTATTGGCAGCACCATGAGATTTTTGCAAAATCTCTTTGTTGTGAGCAAAACTTCATTAAAATCAGTATGTCCTAGGTATATTGCTGTGCATCTGCTGGTGAGCAGTACTGTGACTCATCTTTAATCAGAAAATTGTCATTAGAGCTCACATTGCAGGTGTAAACTGTAGTCTGTTTCCTTTGGAAGCTAAAACATTGTGAAAATGTTCCTAATATTTTAAATTAATTTTTCAATTTCATATTTAAAATTCATCTTAGCATTTTATTTCATTGTAGGTAACTTAAGTGATTTTCTAGCATGGACACTGTTGCTAGCCATAGTTGTCATCTTCTCCAGCAGCTACACGAACAGCGCATTCAAGGGCTTCTCTGTGACTGCATGCTGGTGGTAAAAGGTGTGTGCTTCAAAGCACACAAAAATGTATTAGCTGCTTTCAGTCAATATTTCAGGTATGTGATAGAAAATTCTTCTTTTTAAAATGAAAATGAAATGCTGTTGGTTGAGAAGGGTATTTTTTTCTGGTAGTTGCAGAGTAAAGTAACTGTTGGGAATATAATGCAAAAAGGGAAATCTGTGTCAAGTGTTCATACAATGCTGTTGGATTGTTGGCATTTTCCTGGTCCTTACTTGCTTATTGTGCCTCATATAATGGATTCTGGCATAGACCTGCATTCAGTATTTCAGTAAGGAAAGATTTTAGAAGGAACATAGTAGAGTACATGAACAGAGCCAGATAAGGGATATAATTGATGAAACATTACTTCTGAATAATATGACTTGTTTCATCAATCATATATTCAAAATAAAATTTGACTATTTATGTTATTATTGAATCTCTGTTTAGAACAGATTCTCAGAGATAACAGAGTGTTTTAAAGTATACGGGTGACCCATTATGCCATATCACTGGTTTCTTTCCCTTCTGTACTGCCCTCAGTTGACCCTCCAAATTTTGGAGGATGCTGGACCTCCTAACTTAGTGTTTTACATTAGTTATGAGTAAGCTGTTAGATCTGGCAGTTTTTAGACCTTGTTTTTTGAAACATCTCTAAAGTAGAAAAATTATTTTTGTATTACAACCAGGGAAAAAGGATAAGAGGTTCCTTTTCCTCTTCTAGTGGTGTAATCCTGCCGATGAAGTGCAATTATGCTCAAAGACTGAATTTTTTTAAGTAGTTGAAAAGAACTAAGCACTCAAGTCCTATTAAAATCCAATAAGATATAAGTAGTTAATTAATTTAGACTCTCAACCCAGATCTGTTCATTATAGTTCTGGTTTTAATTTAGATAGGATTGTCTCAATTTCTGAAAGAATTTTGATGTGGGCACTGGCTTCAGAGTAGCCTCTGCATTTCTAAAATTTAGGCATAGGTTCTCATTTCCTTAAGATTTAGAGCTCATTGATATTATGCCCACCTTTAAACAAAACCTAATTTGAGAGTTTGGCCACAAAGAGGAACCGTCAAGTCTGGGGCATTTCCTAGTGCAGGAAAATAACTACATAGGAGTGACCTGACCCCATTTATTTATATGTCATTGTTTACTGTGAGAGTATCAGGTTAGAGACTGGGGATTTTAATGGGAGGGTGTGAAGTTCTTGATTGAGACAGAGTATGAACCCACTTAATCTAGGACTAGTTGTGAATGTGAAGAGCTACAGCTCTGAGTGTGAGAATACTTTACATCAAATAGTAAGTTTTGTGAATTCATTCACTTTAATGATTCAGTGACGATTCAGTGGGTATTGGTTGCACTGCTGGCTTAGGCTTACATAGCTGTACTCTTCATTGTTCTTTTACTTGGTTCTTATCTAGTGCCAGTGAAAAAAGTACTTCTTTGGATATGAGATAATAGATTGAAAATAATGCCATCTTCTTGCTTGAAGTTGCCATCCTCCTGTGTATTTGTGGAGAAATAACTAATACTAAGAATTTTAATAAGATTTGCTGATAGTTTGATGACAAGCTCAGTTGCCAGAAGAGTTTAAACTGGCTTTGAGGTCTGTCTTCTCTCTTTTACTAGAAAATTTCTTATGTCCTGTTTTATTTGCTATGATGAAAGGAGAAATGCTATTCTGAGTAAAGCAATTTTTGAAAATTGTCCATAAATACTCCACTGCACTTCATATATGAAGAACAGTGGATAGGAAACCACAAGGATAGGGTATCATTTCAAAACATTAAAAAATACAAAATTGAAATTATATAAAGGATCATTTGTTTTGATTTAGACTGAAGTGCACTAATGTAGTACTAATATATGACAAGTAATTAAGAGTTTTTGAGACATTATGAGACTGCAAAAATATAGCACTCTAGGTAAGGCCTTAGAGTATAAATTGTTTCATACCAGACAGTCTGTTTGAGGTGTATGTGTATTTTTCTTATTAAAGTGTCTTTGAATTATTTCTGATTGTATTTGAATATTTGCCTTATTTTATCAGGACCCTTTTCCAGAATTCTTCAGGCCAGAAGAACGATGTGTTTCACTTGGACATTAAAAATGTAGGTGGCATAGGCCAGATCTTGGACTTCATGTACACCTCTCACCTGGATCTTAGTCAGGACAATGTACAAGCTATGCTGGACATTGCACAATGTCTCCAAGTGCAAAATGTGCTGAACATTTGCCACACCTTTTTAAAATCTTCTACAGTTGTAGAGCAAGCCGCCAACATGCCTTGTAATAGTGTATTTTCGCTGCAGAATACTTTGGCTACTGATGGGAGCTGTGCCAGTGACGGGTATGGGACAAACCTGTTGCACGAGTGCTCATCTGACACACAGGCCAATAAAGTCTTGGCCGACCACCATTCTCATGCCTCGCAGTCTGTTAATCTTCACACACCCCCGGGTGATGCACAGAAACATCCACAAGACTCCTTAGATGGCAACTGCACAGAGCTTCCATTTAAACAACCAAATTACTATTACAAACTACGCAACTTTTACAGTAAACAGTTCTACAAACAAAATGCTTGCTCTGATCATGAGAGAGGAGCAGAACCATCCTTTTCTTACAACACATCCACAGAAATAAACGCAGTGGAGAATAATCCTTGCACTGTCAGTCACTCTGAGTGTATTCTGGAAACCTCTGACCATTTACCATCAAACTTTCTGGTTCAGTCTGTGAATGAAGCTGCTCCAGACCAAGATGCAGAAAGCACACTTATGCAGCCAACCAAAGAGATGCGGCTGAAAAAGGCAATTCATCTCAAAAAGTTAAATTTTCTAAGATCTCAGAAATCTGCAGAGCAGCCACCTGAGCCTAAAAGGAATGACAGTAGAGTACCAGAAGTAATTGAACCTGTAAATGAAAGTACCACAGACGTGACAAATGTTAGAGTTACTGATGAAAAAGAAGATGAAGATTTAGTGAATTCTGAGAATTTTGAACAAACTGTTGAAATGGAAAGATCTCAAGGTTCTTTGGAACAAGAAGGACAATCACAGACTCTTCAGTCACAGAGACAATATACTTGTGAATTATGTGGGAAGGCTTTCAAACATCCAAGCAATTTGGAGCTTCATAAAAGGTCTCATACAGGTACAATTATCAGTTACTTCGTCTGCAGAACAAATATTTCAGTTAAAGAGACTATCTTGCAGTGTCTCTTGATTCAGAGATGCTGGTTAAGGGTCTGCTTTCAAAAGGTAATGGTTTTTGTAGTTTTTGGGTTTTTTTAAGTGAATGATCGTACAGAAATAAAGACTGTAATACTGAATTTAGCTGAGAGTTGTAGAAATGTATTTGTTTGGGTGCTTTTTAAAAGAACATTGTTTGAATTCAATGAAAATGGAATTTCATTGGAAACTTAATTTTTGTCTTGCATTTAGATGAGTCATTTCTAGTCAGTTTGTCAGGTGGCCCAGAAGTTTCAGCCAGATAGCAATAAAAAAGTGTAAATGGATAAGTGATAACTACAAGTGTTCTAAAATACCTCAGTTCTCTCTGGTCATATATTCATAGTGAGATACAAGTATTGGCATTTAGTTATATTTTTTTACTGTAGAAGTATTTTTTATAACAATTTTCATTGTGTTTACCTAGAGAGTAAGGCTCTTGCAGACAAGTAGGCTGCAGAATGAATGGGAATTTTGAAATAATTTACTTTATTTTGAAAACTCACAAGTAATATTTTTAAACCTAACATAGATTTATTTCTAAGTATCTTCTTATTCTAGTGAAAAAGAAGACTTGGTCTGACTTTGAATTAATTAATTTGTCTGTTCAATTTAACCAGCATTTTTTATTATTAGATATACTTTTTTTTAAGGAGTTTAAGAATTATCTAGTCAGGTAATACTATTGATTCAGAGTCAGAGATGGCATTATTCCTGATTAAGCTGTTGAATATGTCTTTTTCCCTGTATTAAATATACAAACACATCTCTCTCAATCTTGTCAAATAAACATCACTTTGGAAATGAGCATACATCTATTGGTACTTTGACACTAAATATGAAACCCTCTTAGCAGACATTAATTTATTTTGTTAATTTGTCCTTAGTATTAAAAGTTTATTTTTCCACATTACGAGTAGAAAAATCTTTCCAGAACCTGAAAATACAAATATTTTGCATTAGTTTCCTAAAGTTTTCAGTTGTTACCTTTGACTATTTCTGTATGTTCATGTTTCTTATACTTTTTGTTTTAATTTGGTCTCCTGTGGGAGAGTTGCACGTCTCTTTCCTAGATCCTCTCTTTGCCTTGTATTTTTTTGAATCTTATCCAACTTGAACTGACATCATGAGATATATTTCAATATCCTAAACATTTCAGGAAAATAGGTGATCAGATAGAGCATATAGAAAAGTTCCAGCTGAGGGAGAGGCTGAAGTAACATTTGAGTTTGTGCTGAAGTATCTATGAGAGACACCCCAAGATTCAGGAATTCCATACTGCATAAGCACATTAAAGGATGGAAAAACTGAGGCAAGAATATGACTAGAAATGCCTGGTTGCTTCCCTGTTATTTTTGAGTTATGTTAATTTGTTTTTAAATATTCAACTAGTGCAAAAAGAGTGCTTAGAAAACTGCAGTGGATAGTGAGTAGGATGTTAATATAGGAATACAGGGCACATCTGTATTGTTGACTTTAGACACACTAGCAGTTAAGTAATGTAAGTGTATGCTAAAAGCCATCCAGTGCTGCCATTTCAGAAAGCACAGCAGATTGCTGGCTAATCCATTTTATTTAAAAACATTTGTTTTCTAAAACGAAGCAAAAGGGTTAGCAAGCATTTAACTATTACAGTGCTTATTGGAAGTCCATCCAGTCCAGCTTTGATGAAGAGGTAACTTACTAAAATGGATCTTTCACACTGGAAAACCTGTTTTTAACCCACAAATGACAGTTCTTTCAACACAAGTGGTCTTGTCACGAAAAAGCGCATGTGAAATTCTCTGTCCCAGTGGGAACTACTAAAGAGTGTACAGGTTTGCATGATTGCATTGATGAGTTTTCCATGTGAAGGCAGCCAACATAGGTTGTTGTACTGGGATTACTGGGATGTCTGGCTGTTTTAGTTGTATTGCTAGTGGATACTTAAAGGAATCTCTAAAGAGAGCTTTCTGCATTGACTTTGACTTGACTGAATGTTATAGTTTGTTTTTATTATATTTACCTGTCTGAAAAAAAAGAAGCAAGGATATTTCTCTTATACAGCCCATACCTGCCTAAGAACATCCAGTGTTTTTGTTGGGTATTTTAAAAAATATTTTCAGGGAACATCTCAAAAACCCACCCAAAACAAGTCCAGCCCCATAGAAAGAACCCTTGGCAGGGAGGAATACAACAGGAGCAGAGTAACACTGTCATAATATATTGTTGATCCTCAACGTTTTCATTCTGAGCTTTGCTTGAGTAACTTGCCAATATTCCATGTGTTAGTGGGTCTTGCTCCTCCCTCTTGTGATCTCTTCAGGAATACCACTTTTGCATTTTATTCCTTTCTCCTCTGGAGCTGATGCACCACTGCTTTGATCCTGCTATTGTGTACTTTGTCTTCATCTCTTCTTCCAGAGTGCTTATGGATGTTTGTTGAAGCACTGTCTTCATTGTAGTTCAGTTACTACTTTTCCCCTAATTTTCTCTATTACTGTTGATCTAGCCCTGGTCTTTGGGAAGATTAGTGTCCTCAGATAAGCATTTTTTGGTTTGGAATTAATTGGCAGCTGCAGAGTTATAGAATACTTTAGATTAGGTTGCATTCTCTGAAGGTCATCTAGTCCCATCCTCAAGGCACATAAAATTAGATTGGGTTATTTTGCTCATGACCTTGTGTAGTCAAATTTTGGACATCTCTAAGGGTCTCTAAGGACAGAGATTTCATCATCCCTCTAGGCAATCACTTCCAGTGTCTGAACACCCTTGTGGGGAAAAGATTATTTTCTTATATCTGATTGGAATTTCTCATGGAATTGGAATATCAAACTTGTATCTGTCACCTCTTTTCCTAAAGCTGTTCCAAGAACAACCTTGTTGCATCTGCCTTCCCATGTAGGGAAAGACAGATATTCCATGTAGGACAATAAGATTTCCTGTTTGCCTCCTTTTCTTAAAGCTCCAGATACGGTCTCACCAGTGACAGGCAGAGAAGGATGATCTCCAGTTCACCAGCTGTGCTCTCACTAATACACCCCGAGGCACAGTGAGCCTAATTGAGCAACAGGGTACTTGATAAGCCCAGTGGTTTGGAATATTATGCAAGTGCAAAATCATTCTGCAAAAACTAATTTGATGTTTCTTTTCAAACAAAACTTTAGTTTTATCTTTATCTTGGGGGAGGGGGAAAATCCCAATTCTTTGTACATCAGTACAATTATAATGAGGTTGCATGCAGCCTACAACAATAGTTTTGAGAAATTTGAGCCTCCAATTCCCTCTCTCCCCCTCTAGTCATTTCAGAGTGGATTCCTGTTCAGATACTAGTCTTTAGGTCTACAGTAACATTTTTGTGTGTGTGTAGGTAATTTCTGCAGAAGTTGCTCCTAGTGTTTTTTATCCTCCATTTCAAATTACCTTGATGTTTTGACAATTTTCAGAATCTTTCCCAGTTGCTACAGATCTGTCTCTCTGTTGGTTTCATTTAGATTTGTGTTGTCAGTACCAGAAATTTGCATGTTTAGAGCCATAATGAAATTAAGCCTCAGTGCTCTTTATAGTTGAGTTACTGGTTTCATAATTTTTATCTTTAGTTGAATAAAAGCTTTTATAAAAGTGCCAGAAGATTTCCATTCTTCATTAAGTAGATAAAGTCTCAAGTTGTCAGATTAGCTGCAGGGTTGCTATCCGTGGAGCAACATAACTGTATGTTTACTCTGTGTTTTAAAATCTAAAGAGAATTGTATTTAGTCCTTGATCCTAAAATATGTAGAAAGAACTTCATCTGACTTGGCAGCAGGAAAGGAAAATGGAACCTCAACACCTGGATATGGTAGATGTTGCTTGTAACATTTCCAGGGATGGAGGAAAAATACTGATGTAGAGAATACTTGGTGGAAGAGAAGCCAAGAGGTGTTCTGTAAAGTCAGGAAAACTAGAATTAAAAAAAGTAAATAAAAATCTATTGACACATTTTTGAATCAGCACCAAGATGAAACACATTGTAAGATCTCTTTTTCCCTTTGGAAATATCTGCTTTCAAAACCACATAGATTTAGACTAGTTTTGTTGCCCTGTACAAGTGGGTCAGATTATATATGTCCTGTAAATGTAGTTGGACTCATCAAAGATGATTAGAAGTCTGACTGTAATTGAATTCAGTGATATTTGAGCATTATTATTGTTTTTAAAATTCTGTACAAGTGAAAAAACAGGTGCACTTCCCATCATCGTTGTTGTGGTAGGACCTTGTCATCTATCCTGTTCTTTCTGGTGATATCATACAGCTTTCTAAATGGAAAAAAAGTATTTAAAAAAAATTAAAACCCACACCCATTCATCTCAAAACTCTTCTACCTACTTGTTTTGAATGATAAATTCTGTTTCTGAGCAAGTCTGCCTTACAAGCTTAATGGTAAATGCTGTACTTCCCTCTTGAATTTCCCCTTAAATACATGGGTAAGTGTCCTTTTGGGGATATTTTTACTCTTAAGTTACATGTTTTAAAAGGAAGTGTACCAATTTAAAACATTTTTTATTCCATTGCAACTATTAGAAGTTCTATGTTCTGTTTCTTCTTTTAGGTGAGAAACCTTTTGAATGTAACATTTGTGGGAAACACTTCTCACAGGTGGGAATATTTTATATATTATGGTACTTAGACTTGAAATGCATCTATGTGTTGATTCTAAAAAACTGGGGCTTAAGTCTATAGATTAGATTTTTTATGTTCAAAGATACTTCACTTTAGGGATAAATTGTTGTCTTATTTGAAAGTAATATGTTAAGTGGTTTAGATTTCTTTGATGCGTTTTTTACCTTTGATTCTGTCTGCTCTCAGTAGATGTGTTATTTGTTTTACCTTCAGATGAATGTTTAACTATCCAGAGCTACACTATGTTTGAAATACAGAGAACATTCATTTCCAAACTGTTATTTTGACTCATGCTTAGGGATATGTGTGAATAGCGTTTTTACAGTGTCTGAAAAAAGTACAGGTTAGAATTTTATGTGATGTTGTATTCACAGTGCAGTTTTATCTTCCTAAATGACATAAATTATTAAGCGGATTTGAATCAGATAAAAAAATTTGTATCCATGTAATTTGGCTTAGTTTCCTTCAGTGAGAACATCACAGTCTGTCTGAAGTGACAGAACTCAGCTATGATTTAAAAAAAACCCTCCTGTGAAATTCTGTACTTACAGGACCTAAGCTTTAGCTGTCTTAATTTGCCCTCCAATGCTTGCTTCCTGTTCTGGGTACAGCACTTAATTTGTATTCCTGCAAATTTGGTGCCTAGTTGTCTCACATTTCCAAAATGTCTATTTTTTTTTTGTTTTCTTGTTCGGAATGTGCACATCTAAGTACAGGAGACAATAAACAGATACATATTTTCATACTAAAATTAAATAGTAATTATTGTTGAATAACTTTGGTATTTCTCATGGATCCTGATTTAAGAATTAGTTATGTGTTCTTTGTCTACCCACCCACCACTGTTCTTCTCTTGTTTCAGTTTCATAGTCCACCAGTGGGACTTGTTTACCCATGAATCTGATGCAGTTGTGTCCTCCACTTGTTGCTAAATATGAATATAGGACTGTGAATATAATACACTGAACAGTACTGTTTCGTCATGCTTATTGAGCCATTTTGAGAAAAACTAGATCTGCTTATTAGACAAAGAGGTGCATTTTTATTCATTTTGATGGCTGAACCTCTAGTTATTAAAAGCAGAACATGAATATTTCCAAATTCTATTAAAAGTACCTTTGGCAAATAGTGGTACTCTGTACCACTGCTGTGGGGGAGAGGGAATAAAAAAGTTTCACACACCGAGAGTGTATGGCAGGCATGACAGTCTCCTCTTGCAACATCTTTAACTAAAAAAAAACAAAACCAAACCAAAACAAAAACCAAAAAAAAAACCCAAAACAAACAAACAAACAAAACTCAAACAAACAAACAAAAAACACCAAATCAAACAAAACAAACAAAAAAAACCACCCCCAGCAAAAATGGAATTTCTGCCTTTTAATTAAACACTCAGACATCTCCCCTTCCCTTCTTATTACTCACTTGCCTGAAGCTATAGGTAGATACATATGGATGGACAACTCCCATATGTCCAGCACACGAGCCATGGTGTTCAGCTTGGGTGCTGCAGCTGGTCATAAAGGGATCTTGTGTATTCCTGAGGTACTTGCTTTTGAATCCTGCAAATGAGTAAGATTCCTCCTACCAGAAAGCTGCAGGGATAATTACTATCTGCTTTTTGCTTAAAGGACCATGTCTGATCTTGATCTTCTCCATCAGCAGACGCAGAAGTAGAAACACTTTTATTTAAGCCTTCGTGTTCTGTGCTTTTGAGACAGTGCAGTCGTTGTCCCTGGTGGTATTTCTGCTCCTGCTGAACATAAAGGATGATCTGTGTGTTGGAATGTGGAGCAGAAAGTAAAGGAAGAAGGGAAATTGACATGGGAATGAATAGTTGGGAATAAGTAGCAATAAATGTGTTTGATTTTTTGAGAAAAAGTACTGTACTTCTGTACTTCTAAGCTTGCATCCTCCCTTACTACAGCACTGCCTTTTGTGATGTGAACCTTTTCTGGCTGGTGATCCAGGGTTTCATGTTTTACCTCCTTCTGCAGAGCTTCTTCTGGGTGTCCCTATGCTTAGGTTTGTTCAATTTGAAAGCAAGCCAGTTACAAATGGACTAAGTCTAGCATCTCTCTTTAGTCTCCAAATTTGTGAGGAGTGCTGTGCCACCAGTAGGAGGATTCTTTTGAGCGTTTTTTTTTCTTTCTCTGAAATGCTAGCAAAAGTCTTATGGTTTTTCATTGGCATGCCATGTGCTGCTTTAAGCAAGGTTGTGTGCCAGCTTTAAAGCTTAAGAAGAATACAAACTATTGATGGGGCTTTTTGTCTTAGCACAGTTAATAACAAGCTTTGTCCTCATTAGGAGGAAATTACATAGGCTTGTAATAAATAAATGGGTCTACTTACTGCTCTCTGTAGAATGTTTTTATTCTTGATTAAAATGCTTGTATAGGAACTGTTTTAGAATGGTTGTTGCACTTCAAATTCACCCTCTGTCTTTATCCAGAATAACTTTTAAGTGCCCATGATAGGGTTTGTTTTTTTACATGGATAGAAGGAAAGGCTCTGTCTTTTATATGTTTTCTCTCAAATGCACCACTGAATAAAATCCCTTGCCTTTGTAAAGCAAAAATTATTCTGTGGTTTATCTCATTCCTCAGACATAGATGCCTTTCTTTGAATGAATTTCAGGATTATACAGTTTGGCCTGAGAAAACAGTGGTTCAGTCCCACTGTTGTCTGAAAAAAATTACAGGGATTAAAGAGAGCTCTCTCAGGGTTCAAACAGTGATACATTTGATACCGTCCTCTGTCTGTGTTTGTGTGTGTCTGCAGTACTTGAGTTCTGGTATATTGTAAGCTCTGACTACAGTGATGGATCATCACTGGCATTTATTATCTAAAGGAGTCAGAAGAAATGACTGTGGATGTTATTTTTGTTGTCTTACTGTGACTGACGAGGACATGATAATCTTTTGCATCCCAAGTTTTCTTTCCCAATGGAAAGGACTCAATGTTTCTTTACTGTACTTAAATAAAACCAGGTAGCAATCAGTCACAGAGAATGGAAGGGTTAAAAAGTGACTGTGGAAGTATGCACAATTTAGGAACACCTGCAGCTCTTCTATCCAGGCTAGCTATATCTTGTACTGTTAGAACTGGACTCTCAGTGGATGAGCCATTCAGAAGCACCAGTGGCTTTGAAAACATTTTAAAAATAGTTGGACACAGTAAGAAGGTTTTGTCTAGTCATTATCTGGTTTGCCTGCTAGACTAGCATTCTTTTTATGGGATTGAGAGAGGAAAGATATGTAATAAATTAGTTACCAGTAATCCCATTCATTTATTTCTGTACTTCCTTTTCTGTTTTCTTTTGATATGAGTAAATATATATAGGTTTGGAGCACTTGGCTCTAGTATTTTCTGGATTGAAAAATGTCCACCCTATTCTTTTCTTTTTAACCTCCTGCTAGATGAACTCAGATATCCTCGTGTAACAATATTTTATTTGTAGGACAGGGAAAATGAGACATGAATCATATTAATAGTAAGTTTTCTTTTCCACTGTATTCTAGATGGTGTAATTTTCATTTATAATTGGATCTGGTTTAAACTTTTTTTTTTAAATCTGTCTTTCTTTTCCCTTAGCATTTGATCCCAGGGTTATTTTTTTTCCCTGTTTCTCTTCTTGTCAAGATATAATTGCATACGTAAACAATTTGATCTTGAAGTACATGGTCATTTGTCTTTACTAGATAAGAATGCTTGAGTTCATACATGCTTTGTAGTCTTCACTGCCTTAGAAGCAGGAATAAAAAGCCAGTCTCATAGTTCCCATCTTTGTTTTTTTATCTGTATACAACAACAGGGTAGCTGAATTTAAATGCTTAAATTACTGTCCCTTCAGGCAGGTAATCTCCAGACACATCTACGTCGGCATTCTGGTGAGAAGCCATACATTTGTGAAATCTGTGGGAAAAGGTGAGTAGAGATGTTCACCTTAGTAAAATTAACATGATAAAATTTGGTCATGTTTTCCACTAATCTTCATTATAAACTAAGGGCCAAGAGCTAAGGCAGCATGCTGCTCAATTTTGTTCAAAAGACACTGGGTTTGAATGTGTACTGATGGGACTAAAATACATAAATGTCTGCAGTTGTCTTGTTGCAAGTACATAATAAGGTAATTATATCACCATAGTTTGTATATTGATATGTAGTTAAGAATATACTGTTGTGTGTATTTTGAACAGTGTGAGTCATAATAAATCATGCAGTTTTGTATCTTTTCCTCATTTTTTTTTAATATTTAGTGATGAAATTTTTTTTTACATTTTGGGGAATTCTGAAGTATGGGAAACTAATTTAACCAAAGCATTAAATTATTCTGCCTTCTGCTAGCTAGCAAGTGACAGAAAATACTCTAATGCAGGTGTAGCATAAAATGCAAAATGAATTAGTAACATTAATGGTAAAAAGGTTTTTTGGGGGGCTTTTTTCTAGCCTGAATTTAATTGGACATTGCCAGTTTCAAAACATTTTTCTTAAATGCATCCATTTATCTGTGGTTTAGATCTTAATCTTTGTTCAGAACATCAGGTATTCATTATGCTCAATTTCTGCATGATACTTAGTTTAGGAAAATAATAGATCTTACAAACACACTAATGGGTTTCTGTATTGTGTTACAGATTTGCTGCTTCTGGTGATGTTCAGCGTCATATTATTATTCATTCTGGAGAAAAGCCTCATCTGTGTGATATCTGTGGCAGAGGTATGTGAGGACCAAAGTTTCTACCTCTGAGGTTTTTTGACTGAAATGTGAGGAGTCATTTTAATCTCAGAATCTGTCATATTTTTCTAGGATTCAGTAACTTCAGTAATTTAAAGGAGCACAAAAAGACCCATACAGCAGATAAAGTGTTCACCTGTGATGAATGTGGGAAGTCATTTAATATGCAACGAAAGTTGGTAAAGCACAGAATTAGGCACACTGGGGAGAGACCGTACAGCTGTTCAGCATGTGGTAAGAATTACTCTGCATAGCTTGGTTGGGTCTTTGCTTTTTAAATAATAAGTAAAAGTTCCTCTGTCAACAGAATAAAAATTAACCAAAATGGTTTCAAATTGAAACACCACGTGGTGAAAGTTATTCACAAAATCTTTTGGCTTGCATAATCTATGGTCTTCCATTTGGTGTAACTTATGACTTATCTGTTGTAAGTTTAAAAGAGAATTGCAGCTGAAGAGTAAAGGAAATAAGAGGAATCTACATTGTATGTGTACATGTTTGCTAAAGAGGTAGTGATACTAGCTGCTTCAAAAACAGATTTATTTTCAGAATAGTCCTTTCTGATGGAAAGTTAGGTTTGACATCACTTGGCTATCAACGGGGTCTTTTTTTTTATTTTCCCCTCAATTGAATACTGTTTGGTTTTAACTGCATTCACCTTTAGAGTTTGATAATAAAAACCTTTTTTTCCTTTGCTTCAGCCTCTGGAATAAAATCAAAACTTGATCGATGTTTTGTACCAGAGAACACCTGTTTTCAAAATCTGAGCCATACATCCAAGTGGTCTGAAAATGGCTCTTTGATTAATGATTCACCCTTCTATAACATAGTTCTCAGAAATTGCACTGTCTATCCTGATCTCTTATGTTACTTACCATCCTGCATACTACTCATGGTTTTGTCCTGAAGTGCTATTTTGATGTAATTTCATTCATATTCTAAGGCATCACTTTTGGAGGAGAGTAGTTTCATCTGTTAAAGTCCAACTGCAGTATGTTTTATTTGCAGTGCCTTGAGGCACAAGAACAAGCCAATATTATCAGGAGGTCTTGCATCAGAATGAGGAAATGTGGGATAGGAAAGTATAAACAGTCAATTGTGATGCTGTCATTAAAACAGGCTTGTTTCCATCTTATCTTGCAGTGGTCTTTTCACTATTTTTCATTCTAGCCAAGTCATCTCGTACTGAGAAAGCAAAAACTGTTCAAAGAGGATCTGATCAATCATTAAGAAATCATTCACATTATGCAAAAAATCCAGATGTATTACTCCAGTAATTTGTAATCTTACCATTACCATTTAATGTCTGTTCTGAAAAGAAATCTGTGCTGTAAAATAAAAAGTATAATGCTGAAAATTGAGACTGCAGTTTTACTACGCATTCATTTAATAAAGTTAATTTTTACTGATATGTGTCCTTACAAAATAAATGAGATAAAAATCACAAATAGTACCAGCTTACTTCTGCTATGTTAAAGAATGTGAGATGTCTGAATCATGTAGCAATTCTGGAATTTAATACTCTTTTGTTCTGTTTGTTCTTCTGCACTTTGCCAGGGTTTAGCCTCAGACACTTTTTTCTTTGCAGTATGGTGATTGAGCTTGTTTGAGTCTGTGGTTCTGAAGATAGGCAAACAGTTGAATATTTTTTTGTATTCTAATATTTGCAGCAATAAAAATTACAATTCTCATGCATTCCCTATCTAGAACATAAAAAAAAGACTGCTACATTATGCTAGCTTACAGTTAACAAAAAAGCTAATTTTGTCAGCACTTTTGAGAGTAGTTCATTGGTAATGAACAAACCATTTCTTTCTATCATGCAGCTCTCACTGGAAGAATATAATTAGAAGTTTATCAGCATATTGTTTTTCCAGACAAATTAAATTGATAATTTAAAATTATTTTTTTTCTCCATGAAGACCCATACAAACTGAGAGCACTCACAGCTTTCAAATACTAATGGATATTCCTGTCTCTGGAGAAAAAAGCTAAACACGCTTGTTGGGAAACACAAAGTAGAAAATCAGATCAAGAAGAAGAAACAAGTTAATGGAATTGTAAAAATAGATTGAACTTGTTTGAACCTGTTCTGGATAGACAAATTACCATGACTGGGATGTGTCGCTTGATATTTTCTCTAATTAAAACATGTTTATTCACTTGTGTTAAGAACAAAATTTTAATCTATCGCTTCTGTCTTGTAGGGAAATGTTTTGCAGGCTCTGGTGACCTGCGTAGACACGTGAGGACTCATACAGGAGAAAAACCCTACACTTGTGAGACTTGTAACAAATGCTTCACTCGCTCTGCTGTTCTGCGGCGGCACAAGAAAATGCACTGTAAGGCCTCTGAGGAAGGGCCGAACACACTGGATGAATTTACTCCAGGGATTGAAACTTCTGACCTCGACAAGTCTCAGAGTTCTGACTCTTTTGGCCAAGAAATGTCTGTTACATTGTTGCCAGTGTCTGTTAAATTTCCAGTTCGTCCAACTGGGAATTCCACTGAATTTGATAGTTCTGCAGATCCGTACTGCAAGTTGCGGTCCATGGCTCAACACCACGAGTCGGCAAACCAGCAGAAACTCAGTGTGGATTCTGCAAAACTCCCGAAAGCTCAGACTCAGCAGCCACCACCGTACGCTTACGCAGACGTGGACGTGTCCTCTGCGGAAGAGCCCTTGCCGTCGGATGGTATTCCCATGATTCGCTCCTCCATGGTCAGCTTGGACGGCCACTGCAATGACCCGCTGGGCAGTCGGGCATCGTCTGCCACGTACAAGAATAACGAAGGACCCTTCTTCTCCAGCATGACCCTCTGGGGGCTGGCCATGAAGACCTTGCAGAACGAAAGCGAGTTGGAACAGTGAGGGCTCAGGTGGCTGTACCGAAACTTCTTCGAGGCGTTTCATGTTCAAGTGATTGCAATTGCACTGCAGCATAGGGGGATCAGAGCTGGGTTTTAAGCCAGCTAGCTTGGATACTGATAGGAGTCAAGATCTGCATGCCCAGAACACTGTATAGGCTGCCTTTATTTACACTGCTTATCAGCAAAGTTCAAGTCTATTTTTGGGGACCTTTGTTATTCTGTGACTGCACTGTGTAGCTCATGTGTTGCCATGATTTACTAAAACTTGCCATTTACTAAAATTGCCGTTTAACTTGGAATTTTTTACCTGATAATGGAGGAAAGGATGGCCAGTGTCTAATTTCACTATATGGGTACAATTCCAAGTATGGGTCATCAGAACTGTGTAAGGGTGTAGATATGATAAGAGGAAAATACTTAACAAATCCCTAGTGAACCTGAGTTTCAGTAGTGGCTTTCTTACCAGTAGAGTCATTGGTTTACAGGACTTGAGTATTGTGACAGTAAATTTAAATGTTAAATACTGGATAATATTTGTGATAGTGCAAAGTAACTGTATATCTAGAAACTTTATTTTTGTACAATAAAAGCTTTTTTTAGTATTTTATAAACTATTTTGCACAGCAGATTATTTGTACAATGGAGGACAAGATCAAGATATGTGAATAAAGGGAAGTTGGTTTACCCTGTATCTTAATTGCTCCACGTGTTTCATATTTTTGTGAAAGATTTTCAGTAACAGTGTCATCTATTTCAGGTATCTTTACAGTGCTAATGGGGCTGCCACTGCGAGAAGAGCTGCACTGCAAAATAAATGCAATCAATACACCAGTAGGTTGTCATGTACTTCAGCAAATGAGGATAAAACATTGGCTAATTAATAGACTTACAGGATAGAAACTTTGCTGAGAGGGCTTTTTCTGCTTTGGTGCTCTGAATGGTTGCATTCATTTCTGGTATAGATGTGTTGCCGCATTTCAAACCGCCTGCTACAGACACGTGAGTTTTACTGGCCTCTTTCCAACCCATCAGAAAGTTTTAGCAGTGCTTTGTGAAGCCTTATGCTAAAACTTTCCATACACATTGTATTTTCTGAAGTGAAAAATATCCTCATGCTCCTTTTTTCTGAAGTTCATTCACTGGCTGGAAGGTCTTTTTGAAGCACATACTTCTTATTTCCTCTAAGGAGTCTCAGTGTTTGTAGGCTGAGAAGTAGGTTTGGGTGTTTCTCAACAGCTAACAACATCTATTATCACCACTATTTTAATAACACTGCAGTTCCTCTGCCAAAAAGAATCACGTGTGTATAAAACTAACCGCTGAAACTGTCTAGTAATTAATATATAATATCATATATTCCTGGTATTAGAAAATACATTGTCACTTGTAAAGTACAAAGATTCAGTTCTGTTATGGTTGTCTGATTCTTGGTGGAACTATTTTTGCTAGAACATCAGTGTGGACTGGAGGTGACTTACAATCCACTGCTTGCATTTTGTGGAAGTTCAAAGCTTGGAAAACACAGTATTTTGTTATATTTTTAAAGTGCTCACCACTCTTTTACCCCCATGAATTCAAACCCAGCTGTTCTGTTTCTTGTGTTAACACCATGCATTAAAATTTGAGGCTTCACTTCCTTAACATAGTCCCTCTACCTTCTTGTTTTAACTGCATGTTTTAACCTTCTTGTTTTTAACTGCTTTCAACCTGAGTTGAAATGGGAAAGAGTGTTGCTGGCCAGAGCATGGCAGCCTTCAAACAAAAGGGGCAGAACATGACACTGTCTAAGTCTCAAAACATACACATTTTTCTCAATTGTCATTTAATGTTATGAAAAACTTTTTTTCACTATGCTAACAGACCACTTCAAAAAAAAAAAAAAAAAAGAAACCAGATGCATTGGAGAGCAAATTGGGATTTTGTTTTTTTCACCTTTATTTTTCTTGTAGTGCATATATACAAGGAAGTTTAAAAACATCTCTATTTTCCAGCCAGTGAAGTCAAAGCACAGAAGTTTTTGCAGCGTGTGTGTGTGAAAAATTGCACATAGGCTACATGAACACAGTCCCATATGGATTAAGCAGGGAACACTTTATATATGTGAACCCTTAGCTCTCCCCTTATTCATTGTCTTTTTCATTATTTGCCTTTGAACACTGCAGATCTTTGTGGGAATTATCTACGTGCTATTCAATATCCAGGTATTATGGTTCTGTCCCTGACCACGTGTGCTCATCCTCACTCTCACTCTGCTTTCCTTGCACTAGTGCCTAAGGCAAAATGTGGGTACCTGTCAGTCACTAGCTCTGTAGGTTTCCTCTTCTCAGACACTATTTTTAAATTCACTTATCCCAAGAAACAATAGAAATTTGATTCTGTTCCCACCAGGATTCTGTTGCTTGGAAAGGACAAATTGCAATTTGTGAACCTCCTAACTTTCAGTTTCCTCTGGTTCTGCAGTGGTTTTGCTTCCTTGGTGGTATTTTGGAGGAGTCACTATAGGATAAGTTTAAAATAAACCATGCTGCAATCTTGGTGCTCTTCTAACAGAGTGCTGGAGGTCTGTACACTGGTTTGGAGGAATGTGTAGAACTGTCTTAAAGTGAAAATGGCATCCTGAGATACTTGTAAGCATATAGATTAGATTGCAGGTATCAGGTGCTTTGTGCCAAGAGGACAGCTCTGATGCACTAAGGATAATTCCTCTTGCTTGGCAGTATTTCTTTCTGTGAGAGTGTTTCACACCAAAAACACGAAGGTCCTCAAACATGCTGTGAATGCTGTTTGCAGGTTTTTTTGGAGGGTTTGTTAAAATGCCACATTGCAATGTGGCATCTTTGAGAAGGAAGTAGAGCAAATACTGGTAGGAGGAGGCTGCCGCATCTGCATTTGTGCACTGGAACCAGAAAACACAGGAGTTGCAGCACTGGGCAGGAGCACTGAGAGCTCTTGTTTCTAGGTGGCTTGAAGGAAAAGCTGAGAAAAGGAAAATTCAAAAGATTGGATGGAGTCAGATGAAAGAGAATTAATTTTTATGAGTGGAGCAAGAAATTTTGGATTAAGAAGCCCCATCCCTGCAGCCACTTTGCAGTGAGAATATAACTGCCTGACTGCAAGAAAATGTATTTTGCATTTGTGTTTTCAAAATCAAATACAGTGTGTCATGTCATTTTAGTATTGCCTGAGCTTTCCTCAGTGAGACTTCAGTAGAAAATTACCTCAAAAGGGGATCTTTCTCTGTATCCTAATGATTTCCTATGCCAACCCACTGGTCCATAATGAAGAGGATGTTTGAGTGGAAATAGCAAATATGGTCTGATAGTCCTAATGCTTCCACAAAGCTGGCACAGCTGGAGAAGAGCAGGTACCCCGTGACTTTGAAGAACGGGTGGAAACCGTGGCACAATTGCTGAGCCAGTGGTATGTTACCAGCAGCAGACACCCATCCGCAGCTATTGCTCATAAATATCCGCAACCAGCGTGCTGAGGGGGCTGAAAAGCATCAGTCCCTTGGCTAGTAGCAGGCACTGCTGAAGTGCCATCGTAGTTGATGTACATGGCAAGCTATTAAAAAAAATTTGGGGGTGAAGAGAATGTAACCTGCCTGGCCTAGTGAAATTGGAGGACTGCTAATTGTTATTGCTTGGAATAACTATCCTGCAGCTTGAAGCTGCTGTTCATCTTGCAAACTGGAATCACTTTTGTTTACAGAAGATGCAGGTGACTGCTCAGGGCTTTGTGTGGGTTTGTTCAGTGCAGACATATCTCTCATTTGACTCCTGAACAAGATTAAAAAAAATTAAATTAGTATTCATACTTTTGAAGGCATTACTGTGGGGTTTTTTTGATCATTTAAGAGCATTAAACATATATGAAATATGCCATTTTTATGTGGATGTGTTTTCTGGATGTACATGGCAAAATGATATACCATATAATTACATCTAAGTTCACATAACTCCCAGTAAAAAAAACAATCCTCTGCTTGAGACTTATGATCTAGTTTAATTAGAACTGAAAAAGTATAAAGAAGGAGAACTTCACTAGGAAGGATCTACTGCTTGTTTATTACCTGTTGCCACATGAAGTGTTTCTGTGGTCTGACACTTCATCTGTGTTCTCTCATACTCTTTTTAAACCTGGCCTATTAGATTTTTTTGCAGTTTCTTGAATTTAGAAGTTGGACTTTTGAACAGAGCACTTGTGCTTTGTTTCCATGGCTTCTTCAGCAACTCCAAATAAGTTTAAACTCCTGTTGATAATTTTACAGGGAAGTAATTGCTACACATGAAGTCCTCCCTAAACATCCAAGTGGCATATACAAGAGCAAGCCAAATTTAAGATAAAATCAGTGTGAAGCAAGTGGAACTGGCCCCATAGGCCATTTGCTTCTGGAATCCACTTTTTTCTTTCCTTGCATTGTCTTCCCCACTGTGGGTAGCTCCATTCATACGTGGACAGCTGCATTCAATTCTTGCTGCTCACTTCATGCCACTTACCCACCCCTCATAATCCAGACCAGAGGTTAACGTATTCAAGCTCAGTAAGGAAAAGTGTAGAGGCACATAGGTAAAGAGAGTCCCACATAATTGTAAAACTTTATAAAAATGGCCAGTCTCCACACTTTGAGGTGTGTGCTGGGGTTGGGGATATTTAGCTTTCTTGCTAAAGAGCTTGTTTGAGAAATAATATGCAAAGCAAACATGACAAGAAATGCAGATGGCCCTGCTTGAACAGACTTAATAGAAAGTAAACAAACGTGAGCTTTATAGACAGATTTGAAGGAAGAAAATGTGATAGCTTGGGAAATGTGTTCTAATGACAACTGAAGGGCCTTAGATGCAGCTATTTGGTAATTCAGTATGCTAATGACTTCAAAGTGACCTGTGCTCCACTGTGCTGCAAATAGATTTCTTTGTATTGGTACACACAGGCTTGTGCTTTCTGGTCCATAACCTTATTCATTAATCCTTACTGGCATCTATTATTGAATTCGCCTTCTCCAAACAGTTGGTTTCCACCTCTGCTATTAAATCTCCATCCTAGCAAACAGATAAAAACTACCTTTAAAACACAGCCTAGTAAAGGCACAAGCTAGTGACTCAGACGTTCTTTTTTTCCTAAAGACAGTACTCCTACTGTTTAAATACTTTTTTTTCTTTTTTGTAGTTGATATTCACATGTGTGTTCAGATCTGACAACAGTTTTGTTCTCTTGGTGAGGGAATTTTTCCTGGAAGGTTACAAAAGCCCATTAATAGGAGCGCACAATGCAGTGCTGAGGAGCGTGCATGCATGAACTACAAGTCTGCCAGCTTTTTGTGAAGCTCTGCATGGGGCAGTATACTGAAATAAAGCCTTTCAGACCCTTTTAATATAGTACTGACCTTCCACTCTATATTAAACAGATGACTGGAACCAGAAAGATAGGTCATTGTGATTGCAGTTAATATTTGTAAGGACCAAAGCAGCTCTCAGCCTTTGAGGTAGAAGGAATCATCTTAAGTGTGAAAATGTATCATCACAAGAATGGAGAGGATCAAAGGAAGGCCAGCTGGTGCTCGGACATCTTTTCATAACCTTTATTACAATGCTAGAATACACTATCCTCAATGGGAAGTCCATTCACTTCATGTATTTCAAACAGATAATCTGTATTCTGGTGAAACAAAGAAAGCTAAAAAAGCTCTTTCTGAAAAGGGGGTGGTCGTCACAAATTGCCTATGATTTAATCATTTTGGTTTTCTGAAATCAGCTTAGCTTTTTCAATGCAAATATATGAATGTTTAACATGCTTACTTTAGAAGTGACTGAAAATTTGTAAAATTTAGGTGCAGAGAGTTCTAGCTGATTTTAACTGGTTTACTTCTTCTTTAGGCCCTCCACATTTTCACTTGCCATGCACAAAAAGTAAGACACAGTTACTTCAGGAAAAAACTATACAGAACAGTCATAAGCATCAAATCATCCAGAAGGCATGTATATGTGGAGTTGTGAAAAAGCCAAGATTAAGCCTAACTAGTTTTGACAAACACCAAAATTTTAAGTTTGGGCTTTCAGAGAACATGTAACACTGTAAGTATATAAATATATATGATATTAGCAATAACAAAGCAGAAAAATCAATGAAGATTGCTGTTTGTTGGTCAGCTGTTACAGTAAAAAATGGATAGGGAAAAGCAGTGGGACTGTAGGTATAGACCAGAGGTGAGCACTTCTGCCATGATATTTTTTAGATGGGGAATGCTATAGATCACTAAAGCATCAAAGTTCAAACTCAGGTGTTAAATTGTTTAGTCCTTGCTTTTGGATTCGGATTTCAATCAGTCACTTTCTGAATTTGCTCTGTGGATGCAGAGTGGGGAAAGCATCCCTTCTACTTGTTGAGCAGGGATTTATTTCCAACCACTTCTATTAAACTTTTTGTCTGAAGATTGACACCAATGTCACAATTGCATTATTTATGAAGTTAGGCCTTGACAGGAAATGCAGCAGTCAGTCTCTTAATATTGCAAAACACCAAATGGACAAAAGAATATTGCCTTTTCCTACCCAGAAAGTGAGGCCAGTCATTGCATCAGCTGGGTAACAACTGCAGCCTGTGAAACGGGCCTGAGGGGCAATGAAATTCTGGCAGCTTCAGAACACACAACTTCAATTCAATTCAAAAGTCATTAAAATAATTCCTAATTTCTAAAGCTTAGAAGAAAAGGTATTTCTTTTTCTCCGAGTAATTTGCATGTCAAATCTCTCTCCCTCTCTCTCACACACACTTCTCCCCCTCTCTCTCCTGTCAGTGATGTCTCTCTCAGCAGCTGTCTAGCCATGAATCACTCCCGTCATCTGAAGCATATTTTTAACACTTCTGGACGTGCTCTAAAAGCAAATGGTCTTAAGCAAACAATTTGCACTGTTTTTCCATACACTCCCTTCACTTCCCAAAACCTTTCATCATCATGACTTTAAAAGCTGGGTCACAGGGGAATCAGGTACTGGAAAATACAACCTTTTGTACTTGTGAGGGTATCATAATGTTACATCAAGTTCTTGTGTAATGCAGATCTTGTCTGACCTGCAAGAAGACTTGAAGTTGCCTGAAGCTTGAGAATTTCACTTCATTAAGATTCATATAAATGTTGCCTTTGGTTTCACCCATTGTATTCTGCACCCTCTCAAGCTCAAACTTCAGTCTGAGTTTAGGGACTGAGCAGATAAAAAGAAAATCACTGTCAAAGCTCAGTTCAGCTGCTGTTACTGTAAAGTAGATCAGATTATGCCATACTTGCTTCAGAGCAGTTACTTCACAGCCTGAAATGGAAAACATAATCATGGAGCTAATAAATTGTTTATCTTGTACTCATGAGTTTCAGAGCTACCAGAAAAAGATATTGACCAAAAAGTTTTCAATCTTAAAAGCTCGTCTGTTTTTCTCATCTTTGGCAGAAGGATGCCCAGCAAGGCCTTAGGGTACCAAAGATCTTTGCTAAGTGACTGGAAGGCCTTTGGAATAAGTCAAAGAGGAATAAACGTATATTGTCTTCTTCTTCCACTGGATAGCAAGTGACTCTTCTGGTAATTTGAATATTTGTCAGGAATACAAGTTTTTGAACTCCAGATCCAAATGATTACATTGGCACATGGGCAAAACAAGAATCCTAGTTGTGCCAAGTGAAAAAAACTGTCTCTTTCCAAATAAAATATGGCTTTTAAACACCTAGGACCAAGTCAGTTTTGATTTTTGCAAAGTCTAGAAGCGATAACCCTAAAGGATGCTTTTGTCTGAAGTCCTAATGCAAGTCTTATATGGGCTATGAGCCACGTACTTCCACTTCATGTGTACACTGGGAACTTTTCTTTCTCACTGCTTTGATGTCACACCCTTCTATATTTTTTTAAAGTGCTTAGAAGAACCCTACTGTGACAAAACACTAAATAATAATCAAAGTCAGGAACACTAAATGATAACTATTTAATATATTTCTGGTATGGAGTGCTGTCAAATGTGGACTGCAATGTGGATGACCACCTTCAGTGCTCTGACTGTCCTGCATATATCATTTCATCTTTCTTAGTAACCTGGTTGTAGTCGAATCATCAGCGTTATTACATCAGAAAGTTTTCTTTTAAACAAGAAAGTTTTGTCAACCACCATTAATAATATCACCACTATTCAGCAGCTTAATTATGCGATTATTAAATATATTAAATATGCTACTTGCTGTTCCCAAAAGTCCTTCCCTCTGAAGAGAGGGCTAGATAAAACCTGTCTTTGTAAGAGAAGCCTGACATATTGCAAGTGCCTAGAAATCAAAAGACAAAAAAATATTTCAAAATATTTGTAGCCATCTGTAAGTCACATTCATGATGCTTTTATGATACACCCACATGATTTCTGAATGTGTGGTTTGTAACAAATAATAAGTTCATTTATCTCTCCCTTTTTTCTCCATGAATTTAAATCGAGTAATTTATTTTCTCGTAAATCCGCAGAGCCAATGCATCTGATGCATCATCCTTAGTCAGTGGGATTCAGAGCCTGTTTGCCCGCCGGGTGGCAGTGAAAGCCCGAGCCACAAAGGGGCTGGGCTGGGCTGGTCCCGATGGCTGCGCTGCTCCTGCGGCTCGGGCGGAGCCGGTGCCTTCCCACCGCACATCCGCGGCGATCAGGCAGCGGCTTTATCCGTAATAATGATAAACCTCATTCCGTTATGTTAGGAAGCGATGATGTGTTAAATGGTTTGTTATCCGCATCTCTAACAAACTGTAAGGAACTGATTTCTTGCCCTTGGGCACATCTGCAGAACAGAGCTGGAGATTGCATTGCAGTGACAGCCAGAACGTGTCTATGCTTCAGTCTCATGGGTATTGTCATATGTGACATAAATATCATTAGTTTTATAATGTGTTTTATCTCTGTGTGCTCTGTGAACGCATGCTCCTGCCTTATGCCTGAATACTTTACAGCTGTTTCTCTTGCTGAAAGGTGTTGCACAAGGTAAGCCAGCTCCCTGGTACTCATGCAGTGGTCCCTTGGGAAATGCTCTGACCCCATGGCAGAGCTCTGTGGACTCTCAGGACCTCTTACCAGTTCCTGATACTTTTAAAAACATATACCCTTAATCACTTCCACGTTAAGGGAAAGTGGTCAGTACACTAAGTAGTTTTAACACTACTCTATTTTGAACTGTTAACCATCTTTTGCCATTTTTGAATTGTATGATGCCCACCTGCCAACTCACCTGCCAAATTAGGAAGTTATTCCCATTAGCTCTGCCTGCAGAACACGTTTTGTCTTCTACCTCTGGCAAGGATCTGAAAGTATTGCACTGCTGCACGTAGTCAGGCTGAAAGGGCAGGGATGGCAGAAGCCAGTCAAAGCATCAACAGTGAGTTGTCTGTGTTCAGAGTTATGGAAGTATGAGTGTTTGGAAATTGCACAATTGAAATTGTTTAACAGTACCTTCTCCAGAAGAGGAGGAGAATAGGTCAGAAATCAAGGGGAAAAGATTCTGAAAGTGTTTCCTGTAAAAGTAAGCAAACATTTGCTTTAAAAAATACAAAACCTAAACTCTAACAGTAAAGTGAAAAACACAAGATTTTGGTCCCTTCGTGTAGTTTCCAAGGATGTTCTGGTATGGAGTTGAGATGTTTGGCTTTGTGATTTTGGCTGAATAGCTTAGTAACAGATAAGGATCAAAGAGTGCCACTGGTTTTAAACCTAATTGCACATCTGGCAGGAATAAAGGTATCTATAAGGTGTTAGGAGTCAA
Source organism: Lophotriccus pileatus (assembly GCA_035583135.1). Lineage (NCBI taxonomy): Eukaryota > Metazoa > Chordata > Aves > Passeriformes > Tyrannidae > Lophotriccus > Lophotriccus pileatus. Next base: position 60,025,560 of record JAWWES010000133.1, read on the forward strand.
ACAGTAGGACTTTGTCAATACTAGAGCTTTACAACCCAAGTACATTTCATTGTTTTACTATTGAGGTGAGGGCTGTTATCACTATAACTGGTATTGCGTTGTTGCTACTCCCTGTGCCAGCAGATTGTCTAAACTGATACAGGATGTGCACCTCCCTCTTGCTCCAACAGGGATTGTACTGCCGTAATATTTTCAACTCTGTTCAGTAGCATTTTTCCAAGGGAATCTTAATTAAATGTCAGTGTGTTTATTTATATGTTATTACTCTTTGGAAGCATATTGCTTTCTGAGTGCACAGCAGCTGATAACATCAAGTACTGTGCTTGTCTATTGTAAGTATTTTAAGTACTCAGCTCTACCAGAACTGCCAGTTGCTTTATTAATAGGCAGTTTTGTAATAGAGATCTGTTAAAATACTGTTCTGCAAAACCTTTCTAAAACAACTTGAATGAATTATTTTGTAGAAAACAATTACTTTTCAAATATTTTTAGTATTTTGGTACTAGTATTATCCCAGTAACTGGGTTTTCTTTAAGTAATTTAAATAATTTATGTACATTGGATATTAAGAATATTCAGGCTCTTTATTAGATTTGTGAAAGCAATGTGTCTCAAAAAGACACCTGCCTGTACCTACCTATATACAGGTACCCACAGAAATATGTAAAAATGTTGGCCTTGAGTTACCAGCAGATCTGGTCATTGGTGTTCTTTAGAGTTTGTGTATACAATGCATGTTGGGTTAGTTAAACTACTGAGGGAATGCATGGTCCAGACGTGCTGTCTATTTGTAGTCAGTATAATTATCTATGCTTCTTGTAAGTGTAAATTTTCCCAAAAGAGAGGAAGAATAAACTTGATCAGGACGTGATGCCTTTATAGAAATGGAACTGCCATTGTGTGTCCTGTCCTGTAGACATGAGGACACTGTTGTTTGGTTTTGGTTTTTTTAAACAAGCAAACTATGTCCCAAAGTCACACAGCTGTAGCCTAAGCAAAAACCATGTTTTGAACAGGCTTAAAACCCTCCAGAAAAATGTCTTGCATAAGAAAATAATTTAAAAATCCTCTACACAATAAGATTATAACTTTTGTCCACAAGCAAATATTAGAGACTTAGACTTACTGAAACTCAGTATGATCTAGTTTAAGAAAAAATGTCAATATGGATTAAAAGTTCTCCCCCTGCAGTGGGGAGAAGGCAATCAGTCCCTGCTGCTGCTACTTCCAGAATGTGTTCTAATATCCCTAGCTGCACAGTAGGACTAGGTTGGCAGGACAGAGAGGACAGCTCTTGAATGGCTGATGTCTTCTTTTAGCAGATGTGAAAGATTCTTCCTCATCATTGCCAATTATTTCCTTATGCAGCAGTCCTTGTTGACTTTCCAGTAGTCAACATCCACATACAATAATTGGAGACAGATGAAAACAAGAACAGACTCCTGGGAAATGACAAAATTATCCACCTGCTCTCTGTGTGTCCAGTGGGTTGTTTCTTTATAATCCTATCACTATCTGCAAATTCTTCTTATGGTAAAAGCCAGTTGGATTGAGTTCAGCTGAGAAAAATGCAGTTAGGCAGCTGGGAATCTATTAGAATATACCACTATGGACTTTTCTGTAGGAATTAAAACCTCGAGATTCTCACTAAACTATTACTACTACGATGAATTATTTTGGCCATGCCAATGCTCTTGAAGAATTGTCCTTTTCTGTCTCAGGCCTCGGGCCTGATTTGTTTTTCTTTTGGAATTCAGCTTTGTCTGTACTGGGAAATGGAACAGGGAATTGTTAGTTCATCTTTGTCCAGTGCTTTGAAGATGTAAAATATTTTTGGAAGCTGCTTGGTACAGTTGCCCATATTCTCCTCAGGGAAACAAATCTAACATTTGCTCTCCACAGCCTGCCCTTAGTGGAGTATTCAAGAGATGTCTTTCCCCTTCTGTTCCCACAGGGCAACTGGATGCCTTTACTGCCGCTTCTGCTTGAAGACACCAATTCAAGAACCCAATTTATGAAGAGTCTTGAATGTGTTTGGCAGATTTACTCAGCTGATGTACTTTAATGTGCAGTGGGAACCCTGTCTTTCTGGAATTATTCCTCACTTCTCATTTCTGTTTTCTGTTTTTCACTGCATTTTCATGTTGACTAATTCTTTCTCAAATATGCACCACTTGATTGATTTAAAATTCATAAGTACTGGATTTAGATTTCTTAGCATGTAGGGTGCTTAATGCCCTCAGTTGCAGTTTCCTAAAGTAACATAAGGAATTCAAATACAGCGGTGACGATGCTGCACATTTTACAGAATACAAATAGGGGTTTTTAGGTTCTTAGATCTCTTGCTGTGAAGTACCAGTAATCCTGTGCTAGTCAACACCTGTGCTGTCTGGATGTAGCTGGTCTTGTTTTTTATTTTTATTCAGCTACCAGAGAAGGAATTATTCCTGTGGCAACCAGATCCTGCAGGGTTAATGCTATTTCTTTGAAGTTACTACTGCTATTGCTTGCTACATCTTTTTGTCGTTGTTTTTCAAAGTATCTCCTGTTGCATGGATTGTCAGTTTAAAGGCATGCAAAATGGGTTACCAGGATAGGAAAAACTCTGCTGTTTTAAAGCCATGATAAATCTCTAATCTTACAAATGAGTGTGATATATAGTGCACATAAGTTGCACTGCATATCACAGTTTTTGCTTTTACAGTTCTTAATAACAGGCAAGTGTAAAACCCTTTCCACCCAGAATATATTACATGTTAGCAATGCTTTTTTAAGTCCAAGAGTACACTTCTGATATTACTTAATTAGTTACACAGTTTCTCTTCATTCATTGAGTTACTTTATTTCACATGGGAATGGTTCAAAGCTGTGCCAGGGGAGGTTTAGGCTGGACATTAGGAGGCATTTCTTTACCAAGAGGGTGGTCAAATACCGGAACAGCTCGATGCCCCAAGCCTGTCAATGTTTAGGAGGCATCTGGACAATACTCTTAGTAAGTGCTTTAACTTTTGCTCAGCCCTGAATAGGTCAGGCAGCTGGACTACAAGATTGTGTTAGGTCCATTCCAGCTGAAATAGTCTATTCTATTCCATTCCATTCCATTCCATTCCATTCCATTCCATTCCATTCCATTCCATTCCATTCCATTCCATTCCCATAACTGCCTTGCTCCACCCACCCTGAAAAATATGAATATAATAGTAAGAATAATACCTGGGGTTTAGTAACATCTCTCTTTGCAGTTTTGTTTTTCAATGTACCATATTTAAAGCTTTCTAAAAAAAAAAAAAAAAAAAAAAAGTCAGTGGACAGCTGCTGCAGTTTAGGCACTTAATTCTAATAATTCATTACTTTCTAAAAGGTTTTCAGTAAAAGTAGTTGGCTCATTCATTACTTGCTTTTCTGGCTCCCTTTTATTTTTCACTTGTTAGTGATTTGGAATGAGCAGATGTTTTGCACATTCTCCTCTCTTCGTCTTTTGACATTTAGATATCTGTGTAAATAAGCATATTTAGGAGTCCCAAAAAACCTGCCATAGTCAATAAATGAATGCCCTACAGATTTTGGCTTCTTTATTGTTTGGCTGTTTTGGAAAACTCTTCCTTTGTTTTCAGCATTTCTTCATCTTTAAATATAGAAACTTTTTACAGCCCTGACCTAAATTATCAACAGTGATTTTTAATTTCCTATGCCTCATTTTTTTTTAAGATTTTTTTTGAGATTTTAAGTGCTCAAATTAAGAGTGAATCTTGACTAGCTGGCTCTCTTCCCTTTGCTTTCTTGAAGCCTGTCATTTTCCCTGCTACAGACTGAGATACCCCAAAATCACTTGGTGCTTTTGGCAACTTCAGGCAGTGGATACTGAAGTTAAAGTGACATTGTCTTAGAACTCCACATTTACAAATCCAATTACAAATTGAATGAAAGAAGGAGCACAGACACAAAAGATACAGAGCTTTGAATTTACATGTATGTTAGAAAACGTCTGATTGCTTTTTTTTTCCCCTCTGGCCAAGTTCTATTTGCAAACTGAAATACAGCAAGATCAATGCTATGTGCAAAAACTTAAATGGCAGCTTTTGAGAAATTGCCCCATTAACCTGATGAGTTTCTAATTACAGTAAGACATAAGAGCTTTTTTTCCTCATGCTAGGTAGGATTTTGTCCTAACAGGTTTTTTTTTAAAGCTACCCTGCTGTTAAAATAATTTAACTGCAGTGTTTGAGTATAATTTGTCCTATATTTCTTTTTCTTTCTCTGAGGAGTTACATAACTTTTTAATTTCTAATGAGGTTTCCTAAATATAAATTGTGATGTTATTATGCACCTCCTTTGTCTCCCAACCAATCAATTTGAAGTGGTTCAAGGCCAAAGAGAAGTCTAGGATCACATTCTAGCATTCCTGGTGACAGGCTTGTGTACGCACTTTGTTTTTTTTTTTTTAAATAAATGGTTTAGTGGTTAAGTCCAGCTTCTGTTGAAATTGATCTTATCCTTTAATTTCATGTAATACTCCAAATTAATAGAGGATCGTTTAGGATAGCTACATGACCTTGTGTTACTTAGATGCTGTTTAAAATCCATTTGTATAATAGCCAAAACATTACTGTGCCTTCCTAAATCAGGTAACTTTAGCCATTTAAATGACTGTTTAATTCATAAGTAGGATTAACCTGGGAAGAGATCAGTAAAAGATCAACCTCACTTTACCCCTAAAGCTGTGCTTCCTTGCCTTTAAGTATATCCCATCACTGCTGTCTCCCCAAATCCCCCTGCCAGACAGAGCTCTGTCAGGACTGTCACTTTTCTGCCCCAACTTAGCAAAGTGGTGGGCCCAATATCTGGGAATAACAGGAGGTCTGGAGTCTGTCTGTACTGACTCTCCTCTCCCTTTCTCCTCTGGACTCAGAGCGCTGATCTCCCGGCTGTATTTTGGCACCTTCTCTTCACCAAGAGATGAACCTGCAGGCCTGCAGATGGTGTGAGGAGGCACAGGACATAATCTGCCTTGCAGCACAATTTATCCCTTCTGCTGCACCTGCAAGCTCAGAGCACTGATTCTCAGAGCAATCCTTCTGGCTTTTACTGCCCTGTATTTTAGGGGGGCGTATCACTGAGGTTTGCGTCACTGTTTGAGAAATGCTGCTCTTGAGAATCTGAGTGCTTAGAACTTCCTCTGTCTCAGCATTATCCCAATGTGTGGACTACCTTCTTCCTGAAAAATGTTATTTACATGTCTATGTCTGAATGCAGGATGATGAACATAAGGATGCCAGACTTGAAAAATTGTTTGATGTTTTAAAGAATTTCACAGCTTTCCAGTGACCATTTCTCAATTTTCCCCAAGGAATAATTCAATCTTCCCCTTCTCAGTAATTTTGGAAACAGCAGATGAGCAATCTTCAGTATCAATACTTTTATTTCCGTTTGACAATTCTACAAATCTGACAGTAACTGAAAATCACTATCCATTTCAGATTGCTGTTTTCTGTCACTAAAGTGTCACTTTTGTTCATGCATAGGTTCACTATTCATTTATCTACTATCCATTTCAGTATGAATTTCACAATTCTGCAGTTGTTTACATATAAGCCTGTCACACATACAAATCAGAGAAGAAAATGCTAAAGAAAAAGTTAAATTTTAGCTCCATTTCTGTTCCAGTCTGGATTTACTGGGCAGACAGGGGGACTAAAGGTGTTCTATAAACCTTAGGACCTCCTGGTGAGGTGAACTTGCTTGTATCACATGCTAGTAGCTATACAGCTGGCTCTACCTATATGGCTTCATCATGCACTTGCATCTCCTCTGGTACATCACCTAATCCATGTTTCCCTATCGCTGACTAAGAGTTTAATATAATTTATGAAGATTATTGGCTTCTTAAAATGAGCTGGTGAGAATATTCTCCTTCCTCTTGTATTTGTAAATAACCTCAGATACTGAAAGAACTCGTTGCTTTAGGGTGAATAAAACGGCAGGGATACTTGATGAACAACAATAGGTAGTGCTGCCTTACTTCAGCAGAGTTTGTCCCTTTTCATGAATGCTTATGTTGCACAAGCAATTGCAGCATTGCACTGCATCAGCACTGTTCCTAATCCTGATTTGGAAACATCAACTGTTAACTTGACAAAGTGTGACACATGGTATGTTGAAGTGTTTTCAGCTGCACTAACACAACAAATTGTAATGGTTCCAGAAGAGCCATCTCAGTTGATTGTGCCGATAAACCACAGCCCACAAAGAAAAAGACATGTGGCCAACCTGACTAAAGCATCATCAAATCACAAATAATAGATTAATTGTCACAATTTTAGTCCTCATTTTTAGAAAAAGAATTTTGCAGAAAAAAAATCCTGTAATTCCCTGAGCTTTTGTCTGTGCCAAATCAGAAGTCTAGCCCTATGGCACTTAGCAGTTTACAACATTTCCTAATTTCCATATGTAGAGAGTGTGTGACTTTGTTCTTCACAATTCTGCTACAGAACGAGGGCTTGGCAGGTGTTCTCAGTTTAGGTCAAATGTAAGCTGTCCAGTGCAACTGGACTTTCTCCAGCTTTCGTGAGACATAGGCCCACTGTTATTTAAGAAAGACTTCTGTATCATTTCCCGGACTAAGTGCCAGCAAACACAAGCTTCACATGACTTCTTTTTTTTTTTTTTCCTCCATCAGTTAGTTCATTGGGAAGAACTACATCTGCTTGATGGTAGTGCGAATTTTGTGCTTTCATAGTTAGGCTGATGGCACACACAGTGAATTCTAACCTCACTGAGACCATTAAGATTTCAGAGTAAGTAAATCAGGGTACAATCTGACTTAATGAGACTGCCACTAGGTCATCAATTCTGTGTGTGTGCTGCTTTTTCTGTTGCCCACATGCCGGTCAAAGCCCACAAGGAGCTATTGTGTTTCCTCAGAGATCACTAACATTAGATAAAGATTGCTGGCCATGACACTTCAGTGGCTCAGCAAGTATATGTGTTACTTGTTAAGCACCTAGAACTTGAGTTACTCTGTGGAAGATGGACGACAGTCCCCCAGATTTAAACCCCCCTGAACAACCATAGCAAAATGACCTACAGCAGGAGCTCTGGAGGAAAAGAGGTGTGCTAGTTTTGAAGAGTCACTTCTTTTCACATATTCTCTGTGTTAATATACACCTTTTTGCATTGCTAAGGCAGCAATTTCTGACTAGGAAATGTGAGTTTTCTTACTAAGCTACCTCATTTCTTTCTTCTGAAACTATCAGTAGCAAATTATAGTTGGTTATTTGATATCAGAAATTAAATCCTCTTAACTCCTCAATTTCACATACCTGGCAAATAAAGGCACTTATTAGTCACAGATATTTGTGTGTATGTATATGCACATGCAAACACATAGCTTTTTTTCTTTCACATCATAGTATATGGGGCAAAATGCACTTAAAATGAAAAAGGGTAAGTCAAGTATTTGTAGTTGTACTGAGTGGCAGCAAGTGAAGTATTCAGTTGCTTAACGAAAGGATATTTCTGTAAAACTAGAGAACTGGGTAAGATTATAAATTTCCTAAAAGGAAATTTATGCTAAAGGCAGGTATTATTAAAGAAATGCACAGTGCCAAAGAGAAGAGTAACTTACTCTGTAGACTACCCAAATTTCTTGTTTTCCCTGCAAGAGACACTAAAACCAAGGACCCCAGGAATGTTCTCACATAAGTGAAAAAAATGCCTCACCAATCAACTGGGAAATTTACATCCACTCATCTTAATCTGATACTGATAGTTCCTCAGCCACACACTTAATACACAGTTGCCCAAAGCTTTTGACCATCTTCAGTCAACAGAAGGGCTCAAATATAAAATCACAGAAGCTGGAGATGAAAGGACCTAGTCACTCAGTTTGTTAAACCATTTGCTGTGTTATTTTGGCTCCCTGTAGTATACTGTCAAATACACTTCTGATCATCACTTGGACTTTTGATGTCATTTGGATTCTGAATTACTTTGGCTTCGCATACAAATGAATGGATTACACTCATCCATCCGTGGGTTATTCATCTGTTCTATTCAAGAACACTTGTAAGACAAAGGGTTTTGCCAAAATTAAATAATTCAAGTGTTTCTTGTTTTCTGAGAAACCCCTTCATTTCCAATTACAGGTGCAATTTCCTATACAAAATGAAAAACTTTTTCTTCTATTTAACACACACAAGTATGATTTATGAAATGTTACTCAGGTAAGACAAGCTTATTTTACACTTTATTTACTAGGGACAGAACACTGATGGGAAAAATAAATGAGATAGACAGGATGATCCATAGTTGGAGACAAGACTTGCTTTATGCCACAGCCAGAAAGGAACTCTGGGCCTCTATCATTACAGTCCATTGACCTCAGAAAAATGAAACACATGTTGGATTGGGCAATTGAAACAAGCCACACAGAAGGGCTGCTCATACTGTCATCTGTGAGGAGAGGTTGGTTGGTTTTGAAGCATAAAACTGGCTCTAGGCTGAGCACCTGTCTGCCTCTTCTTTCTCAGAGCTGTCTACCATCGCACTCACTTGTTGCATCGCCCACAGCGCTTTTCCCTCCACTGGCTGGAAAGCAATGCACCTGCAAGACTACAAGATGAGCACGCTGGTTTGCCTTAGGTTAGAGGAGACAGCGCAGTGAATATGAATCACTTCTATTGTTTTTTTCCGCCCCGAGCCAGCCGGGCTGGTAAGATGTCCTCTCCCGCTCGGCTGCCAGGCTCCGCAATACGCCTTTGCCCTGAAGTGACGCGGGCGCCGGTTCCGATGCTCGCGTTCCCCCAGCTCTGCGGAGCGCGGACGGGTCTCACCGTCCTCACAGCCCCGGCCCGTCCCTTCCCCGCGGGGGCGGCTGGAAGGAGAGAGCCGGCCATCGCCCCCCGGCTGAGGCGGCCGGGCGGAGCAGACCCTCCCGGCTCAGGGGCCGGCGCCCAGCGCGGCGGGCAGGGCGAGGCCGGGGCCCATCGCCGCCGCCTGATGTAGCGCAGTCTCCCCTCCCGCGGCACAGACCATGCCCTTGCCGCGGCTCCCCAGGGACAACACTCGCTGGGACCGGGCACAAGGCGCTGCCCAGCGGGGCAGGGCGGCGGCTCCGCCGACCCCCGTTGGCGCAGGGCACGGGCAGCCACCACCCCCCGCGCCGGGAGGGAGGGAGGGAGGGGCGCGGAGGGCGGCGCGTCCCGGCCGGTCCCCCCCACCGCCGCCGCCTCCTCCTCCACCTGCTGCCGCTGCGCCAGTCGCCGGCTGGGGGGAGTCGCCCGCCCGCTCGTCCCCGCGGGGTCCCTTTGTGCTGCTGCTGCTCCAGAGCTGCCTCAGCCAGGCGGCGGCTGCGTCACGACCCCGGCGCTGCGGCCGCCCAGAGCCACCCGCGGAGGGAGAGCCGCCGCCTCGCCCCCCGCTCCGCCATCGCTGCGCGGGCCGCGGCGAACGACGCCCCCCGAGGAAGGGCCGGGAGCCGCGGCGGTGAGTGGCGGCCGCGCTGCCCCTGCCCCGGGGAGGGAGACCGGGAGGAAGGAGCGGGGAGCCCTCGGGCACGGCACGGGCAGGGGAGGGGAGGGGGCGCGGGGAGCTGCGGCCGCGGGGATGGGGCTCCGGAGCGCTGCGCATCCCGCGGGCTGCGGGGCGATGCCGCACCGGGCCGCGCGGGCACCATCGCTCGCATCGGGATGACGTGCCGCGGATTTCGGGGTGCTTTTCTATGTGCGTGATGATGGGGTTTTTTGTTTGTTTTGTTTATTTATTTATTTTTAACTGCGATAGTAGAAGCTCTGGCCATCGTTCTTCGCAGAACGTCAAAGCCTAATCGAGTCACAGGACGAAGGCGTAATTTTTTTTTTATTATTATTATTAGTTTTTGGCCATAAGGTATTTCGGGCCCGCCGGGGAAAGGTCTGGTTTCTGATATTTTGAATTTCTGTGCGTGTGTGCCTGTGTGTGCCAGCAGAAAATCCCTCTATCCTGGAAGAATGGTGAAACTGGGGAATAATTTCAGCGAGAAGAGCACAAAGCAGCCCCTTTTGGAGGATGGGTTTGACACCATCCCTCTGATCACACCCCTGGATGTCAATCAGCTCCAGTTCCCACCTCCTGATAAGGTACAGTGGGCTTTGGTTTCCACCCTGGAGAATCACACCCAAAGCACAGGCAAACAACAAAAGAATAGGTTATGTGTAACGAGCAGCTTAGAAACGGTGAGAAATTTGGGGTGCTTTAAAGCGTGCTAGTTCCCTCTGGGGAAAAAAACCCAAACAGTTAAGCTCATGAAAATCCAGCAATAGCGATTTGCATTAAAAAACAGTGGAAAATATTAGCAGTAAGCATATATAGATTTCAGTACCATGTATGAAACATATAGACATACAAATGCAAGCATCTCTATGCTGTATTGTCATAGCCCTTCCTATTCTGCATCTTTCTTTTTTATTATTATTTGTAAGGTACTATGTATTCTGTGTGAATGATGTGAATTTTCTCTGCCCAGAAAATGCCTCGCTGATGGGGGGATAAAGCCCTGCTTTATTTCTCTGCAACATGGGGACAGGCAGACTGGCAACAGAGAGCTCTTCCATATTCCTTCTGTGCTTCAGTGGGAAACTAATGCTAACCCCAGACAAGCTGGAATAATGAGAATAGGCCATTGGGTTTTCTCCATGGCAATTTATTTGGTTCAGAAACCTCCAAATAGGTGATTCAGATCCTCTGTAGTTGGAAGGGGACAGTCCAATGAGTGCTTACAGGTTGGAAGAGAGGTGTGCTTCCTGCATTCTTTATTATATGGCTTGATTATTAAGGATTTAATTTTAAAGCTTTAGGAAGATGATGTGATAGCCTGTAAATATGTTTATTGTCCTCACAATAAAGAATTCAGTAAGTATTGCTACATGTAAGGCACACAGTAGTAGGATAACCTTTTCAGGTTTTTCAATATCCTATTTTAATGGGATACTTACTTATACATTTCTCACATGCATCTGGCAAAAAAAGCTTTGTGGTCTTCATACAGTTTTTATTTTTGGCCTTCCACAAGCTCAATTCTACTTCTAGGTAAACTGATATTTACATGATATAGACATTACATATACATACGTACAAACAGATATATACATTCCTCAAGGCTCAAAAAAATTCAGATAATAGTATCTTAGGGTAAAGAATTTTAGCTTGTAAAATTTTCCTTGGTAGAGTGTTGCTTGTAAGCAACACAGGTAAATTTTTGACCTCCATTTTAATTGCTATCAACACCATTCTGCATTGTGTGTGGTGACCAGTTGGCAGGCATAAATGCAATAAGCCATAACAGCTGTTGGAGAGCCTGAGGGTCCATTTTATGCCCTCAGTTACATGGGTGTAAATCTTGTAACTGAGGACAAAATTGTACCCTAAGGCTTTAAAACAAGTTAAGTCTTACTGTGTCTGATACGCCTGCCAACTGGTGACTGGATATAACCGATTACCAAGGACCAGTGTCCAAAGGATTTCGTTGTGTTCCTGCATTGCTAAGCAGAAGTCTGAAGTAGGGATCTGTATGGTAATAGGTTTAACCTGAGCAGAGCCTCTGTAGTGAGCTCAGGAGGTTCTGTGCCTCCCCTACAGGTCCTACTAGAATGGGGTGGAACTCCTCCCACCTTTATGGCATTTGCCTTGAACAAAAGCAAACGTCCAGCTAGGCTAAAAGCTGAAATAAAGGAATATTTGATTGGTTCTTCCAATCTCCACTGTCTAATTGTATATTAGCTTTTTTTTCCTTTTGCAAACATAGAGGGGAAAAATTAAAGTCATGAATTTATTGGTCCTGCTGGTTTCCTTCTGTAAGTGGTTTGTCATGTCATGTCAGTGTCTCTTTACTGGTTGCTACAGACTCAAAGGCAGGAGCAGAGCAACTGATGTGAAAAGAAGAAACCGTGTTAAGGAAAGACTGACACACAGATCAAATTCTGTCTATGCAGACACATGTATAATGAATAGGAGTACATACTTCATATATCTATGCTTATTATTCACTTACAAGGCTCCAGTATGGCAGTGAAGCATAACTTCTTGAAAAGTAGTGACTACAGCGCTAAGGATTTGATGATTTTGACAGTTTCTAAATTAAAGGGGTGAAGTGATTTAAATTCATATTCAGATATGTTAAACAAAAGAAGACATTACATAACCAAGCAGTTAGAACTGTACATTCAGTGTCAGCTGAATGTGATTTGAGTTGCCTGAGATTACGCAACATAAAGGGGGGAGGAATGTAAGTAAAATGTTAAAAAGCGTTTCAGAACTCTTCAGGCAGTTCACTTTCATGGTGCTGTTGGGCAGTTATGAAGTTAAAATAGGTAATAACTACCGCCTTACTAATTAGAGCTGAAAAAAGGTAAAGTTTCTAAACCTCTGTCCTGCACAAATACATGTAATGCTGTTAAAGTGTCTAATAAGCTTTATGGTACTGAGTGTAGTACAGTTACACATTCTGGGTACCATTCAAGGAAGTGAAAAGAGGGGAACCCAAAGCTTGTCATTTTAATGCCTGGCTACCTGTGAGTGTCATACTCTTAATTTCAGAGAGATGGAAAGAGGCTATTTACAAGAGCATGTAGTGACAGGACAAGGAGGAATGGCTTCAGACTTGAGTGTAGGTTTAGTTTAGATATTAGGAAGAAGTTCCTTACTTTCAGGGTGGTGCAGCTTTGGAACAGGTTGCCCAGAGAAGCTCTGGATGCCCCATCCCTGGAGGTGTTCAAGGCCAGGCTGGAGGGAGCTCTGAGCAACCTGGTCTAGTGGAAGGTGTCCCCTCTCTTGGAATTAGATCATCTTTAAGGTCTCTTCCAACCCAGGCCATTCTGTGCTTCTGTGATAATGTATTTGCTATTAATACCACAGGCTGTGCTAAAGATAGAATTTGATTCTAAAAATCTAAAAGAGTAGGTATTTATTCCTTGGAACAACAGAGAAAATTGAAAAAATCCTAATAGCACTGTCAGTATGATGAACTGCACCCTATCTCAAGAATGATAGTTAGAAAAAGATCCTGAAAAATGCAGAAGACAAAAATGAGGCAAATAGGTTAGGTATGTGAAAATTTTGTACAAGTAGAATGCCTGGGAGAATAGTAGAGATTAGGCTGACGTAGTGAATATTTTGGGAATACAGGTAAGGTGCTAAATGGTGCAGCTTGGGGCAGTAGTTCATAGCAAGGAATAAACTAAAGTTGAAGAGCCTTGGGTGTTTGAAGAAATCTCATTAACACAAGGGTTTGTTTGCATCTTGCTGCTTGCAGCTGATAAATCAGAAATTAGATGTTAAAAATAAGAGTGCCAAAGGCCATATTCTGTCACATGGTGAACAGCAGCTAGATGGGTCATTTCACTTCTTTTAAACTCAAGATCCTGCCATCAAAGAACAGGGCATCTTGCAGGATTTCTGTGGGTCCTCTTCAGTAATCTTCTTCTGTTGGTCTCCAGTTTGAAATCCCATTAAATGGGGTTTCCTGAAGCAAGTGGAGGTGATTGTTTTCAGACTATACAAAGTGAGAAGGACCATGATTTGGATTTGACTTACGCTTGCCTAGTACAGGAGCACAGTATCACCACAGATGAAAAAAATGAAAGTTTGGGAAACTGTTGTATAACAAGTCTTCCTGTAGGTCCATCAAGACCACTTTGACAGATAACTCTCTTAATGATTGATATGTCAGAAAAATATATAATAATTCACAGCATTCAAAGAAGAATTACACAAAGGGGGGGATGAGGAATATTTTGCTAGATGTGCTTGTAAGCAGGTAAAAGAAGTGTTAAAGAATAGTTAAGGTTTCTGTGGCTAGGTTCAGCTGACAGTTTGTTTATTTTTTCTTAAAGGTTGTGGTCAAAACAAAAACAGAATATGAACCTGATCGCAAGAAGGGAAAGTTCCGTACTCCTAAAATAGCTGAGTTCACAATCAGCATCACTGAAGGGGTTTCGGAAAGATTTAAGGTAAGCAGTGCTGTCTGAACATGTTAATAACTCAGTTGTGTTCACAGAAGTGCTTAAAATCAGTTGCTGATTGTAGTCAAAACTGGCTATAACAGAGTGCCTGTTGTGGGTATAGCTGGACATGAGAAAAATAAATTCAATGTTGTAATAGTTCAGTATTTAACAATTAGAATCAAAATCAAATCTTGAAGCATTATTGCTTGTAATCCCTCACTGGCAGATGAATTCAGAAGGCACTTCTGTAAGCGTGTGGGTTTCAGAACATGGCTGGCCAGGGTGTCTGTGGGCTGTACACAGGTAGTGCTCCTGGCATGGATAAAACTCCCGTTTGTATTGAAGGACAAGAACCACAAGAACATCTATTTTCTTGTTGGCTTCTTATTTATCACTGTGGCCAAACCATTCTCTTAAAAGCACTGTCATAGTCCATTATGTATTTTTTGTAGTTAAGGGTATGACCTGGCAGCTTGGCAGGGATATATACCAGAGCTCTTTGCTATCAGTTTTCCTGGTCCAATTTCATCATAAAGCTTGGTGACAACTCTTACTGTCAGATGGTAGTTCAGCAGGATTCTGACTCAGATTTACTCTGTAGTGTCCACACCCCTATTACTCCCTTCAGTAGTCCCATAGGAAACCTGAAAGCTTAACTGGTTTGAGAGCAAGGATTGAATTACTTTTCCCCCTTCTCACTGGAGGATAGGTTTTATTGCTCTGTGTAAGTAAAGCAAAGCAGGAAAGTTGGCACTTCAACTCCTGCTTCCCTACCTGTTCTTTTAACAAAGGAAGACTGCAGGTTTTCAGTGCTTTTAATTGGCATCTTACCCAAGGATGCCAAAGCATTTTTAAACAGTAGGCAACCACACTCTTCACTGCACAAGTACAAATATATTTGGAAAGCCTAACATTTAGTATGAGGGAGAAATACAGAGCTTCAGCAGAGATGTGGATTCTCTTTATATTGTGTGCTTCTGAACTCTCCATGATAGGAGATTTTAGGGCACACTAGTGATTCTGGTTTTGTTGTGCCTGAGCAGCGGTTCTAAAAGCTGCCCAGGCCCAAGCTGACCTTCAGAAGTGTATGTACAGCTCTCAGTGGAATCAGGGTGTGCTAAACAAACCAAGTGAAGGCTCGAGGAGGGATTAGAATATATTTGGGAAGGAACTTTGCAGAGTGTTGCCATGACAAATACTTTAAGTGCCAGTTACCTGGTGGAGTCTTAGCCACACAATGAAGCCTGTAGGTTCCCAGTAAGCTGTATGGGGAACACCCTGGTTAGCTAAGAAGAAATGATACAGGGTATGGGAGGGTTTTACTAAGGAGGTAAGGAACGTAGTTCCATTTTTTTCTATTCTCTGATTTGGGGCAAGGATGTCCTGTCCCTCAGGGAAAATGCTACATTCTGACTAACATCCTCTCTTTGTCCTCCTGGCACCACAGTGCCACTCAGTCCTTGAGAGTAATCCCCTTTCTGTCAGGCAAGGGCTGGGAAAATGCAAATAGACAGCTCAGAACAAGGGGAACTTATGTCTGGCTGTCTTTGTATGTGTCCTGGTCACACTAAGGTGACTGGAAAATGCTTACTACGTTGTAGAAGAGAAGGGGGAGAAAGTTTGAGTACCCTGCTAGGACTTTGGTTCCAAGGAGCTGAGCAGAACCTATACCCAATGAATTTTGCACTTATGCTTTCGCTGTAGGGACTAAGGGATTTAATTGCTGGAACATTAAATTAAGATATCTTAGTCACATCTAAGTGGTTTGCACATCCCTACATAGATCTGTTTTTTTCCTGTCTTTGTTGGGAGAGCTGAACAAATGAGACCTTAGTGAACAACAAATAGATAAAAAAGCTTGTCATGCTGTTGGGTAGTCTTTTCTAATATATATAGCCGAACAGTTAGAAGCCTGAGCATCTTTGCATTGCATTTTTATGTACTTTTGGATGGCATACTTAAGTAAATTATCCTTTAGATATTACTTTATGATGGTCACTCTGGGATGAGTCTCATACTACAGGGTTGCTAGGTTTTGCTGCTAGGTAACTACTGCTTCAGAGAGAGGTTTCAGTAAGATTTGGTATCTCTTGGGAATTGCAGGGTGATTCACACTGTGGCTGTAAGTCTAGGCTTCTAAAGAAGAGTGTGGGGGTTGATCAATTAGGAAAATTGTGGTTCAGTTAATTGAAAACAATGTTCATGCAGAACATTCAGGTCCTAAAAACGTCCCTTAATCTCCATATAACAGTTTTAGAATTGAATTATGCTGCTTGAAACATTTTAAAGAGAACTGACTGGTTCTCTGGCAGGGATGACTGTCATATTCACCACTCCCAGTAGTAAATATTAGATGAATAATTGATGACATTTCATAAATATGTAGATGAAAAGTACCGATTGTGTGAGGTTTTCTCCTGGGTCCTTATTAATTGTGAACCATCATGTCAACTGCTGCTGTTCATTCCGAGAGAGCAAAAAGATATTTGTCTGAAAATTAAATATTTGCTGTAATTATGAAATGCATTATTTAACTGGTGAGATATTGACTTTGGCTCATGTTCATGAAAAAAGTTTCAGATGCTGTTTTTATGACTTCAGTATTGTACATCACCGATGCACAAGCCTGCCACAAGGCACAGCCCAAATGTTGTGCTAAAAATAAAACGAGTCACTCAGTCATATTTACAAATAATTCACATGTGTATTCTAGGATGTACTTCTTAAATAAGGACAAAGCAGATTGCAGTTTTGGGATTCAGCAGTGCAAATCATCTAAAGCTGTTCTTCTTGAGAAGTTATACATAATAACAAATGAAGGAACTCCAGCCTGTGCATATGTCATGTAGATGGTGTTTTAGCACCTGGGTGAATAATCAATTATAAAATGTATTTTCTGCATTCAGTCCACATTACGACAGTTACTACAGCAGAGCTGAAAATGTTTACAAAGAAAACTGTGCAAGTATAATTTTCTTCTATGAAGCTGCATTCTGAATTCAAATCAGAATATCTCAGAAGAATGTGAAGATTTCCTGATTGTGGGAACCCTGTTGTCTTAATTTAGTTTTATGGCACTAACCAGACTAAGAAAGATGTGATTTTTCACTGAAGATTATTTGCCACTGAGACGTAGAAGTCTTGCTTTTGTTCTTTGAACAGTGTAGGATAATGTGGGGAGTTGGTTCTTTGCAACTGGAAAGCAACTTCGAATGAGGCAGATTTTTCTCTCCTGTAAATTGTCTGCCGTATAGAGTAACACAACAAGGCTGAAAATGCCGTTGCAAAGGACCCCTGTGAATCAGGACACAGGAAGGAGCTATGACAGAAGAAAATTGATGGTGTGAGTTACCCAAGGCCAAACTTTTGCTTCCCCAATTGACAGAGCTGTGTTTCTACAACCTCCAGTTGGATTTCATAGTGGGATGTCAGTTCTGGCACCCACTGAATTGGGTTCCAGTTGACAGTTATGCACAAACACACCAATTTAAAAAAAAAGTCTGTTGTAGCAATGCATGACTTTTTTTTCTGTCTTTGGGAAGGTCTCAATAAAGAGCATTCAGAGGTATT
Source organism: Lophotriccus pileatus (assembly GCA_035583135.1). Classification (NCBI taxonomy): domain Eukaryota; kingdom Metazoa; phylum Chordata; class Aves; order Passeriformes; family Tyrannidae; genus Lophotriccus; species Lophotriccus pileatus. Next base: position 60,043,106 of record JAWWES010000133.1, read on the forward strand.
TTGAAAGCAAACACTTATGTTTCCCAATAAACTTCAAGCCCTTAAATAAACCCAAGCTGTAGTATGCCTTCAGCCTTTTGGTTCTGTTGAAAGGCAGTTCAGTTCTTCAGACTTTATCCTTGACATCTCTACATACATCTAACTGCAGAGCCAAAGCCTGAAGCTTATTTCTGTGGTAAGACCATATGGTGCAAGCCGTGTACTATCAAGTAGCAAGCAGTTTTTGAAATGTCTGCATGAGGTTATGGAAGAGGAATTCAGACTTCTTTCAAGATCAGTTATCGCAGTTTTACCTGCTCATTTTAAGACTGCAGAAATGTAGGCAACATATATTTAACTATTCAGTTGTTTTTTTTTCTATCTTTAAAGAGGCACCCTTCAAACATATTCCTGCCTCAAGACTTTTGTACCTCTTCTTAGTAATGCCACCAATTATTACTGCTGCAAAAATAATCAGAGACAAGGAAGACAGTTCTCTCTTTGTTGCTGTGTGATTACTTTTGTGTGCTGAGCAGCTCTTTGCTCCCACATTAAAAGTCTATTAGGTGCATGAGATGTCTCCTGTACAGGATATCACTTCCTTAAGTACGTTGTGTGTCTGTCACTTTGGCTGGAAGAGTGGCAGGTACTTAGTGTCAGGAGTAGTTCTGTTTCTTCAGTAGAAGTGCTCACAGGATTAAAGTTGTTCACAAATATAAGCGTTTGGCAGGCTTTGAATTTTTCCTTTATTGCTTAAAATAAGAAAAATAAAGGAGGTTCTTTTTTCAGTGTAACTACTATTTTAAAAGCATTGATGTAAAGGCACTGCATGGCAACTGTAACTTCCTTTTTTTTTTTTCCTTAATATCTGATACTCTCTGATATGGCATTGACAAACCTTCTGCTAAATTTTTGGCTGAAAGGAATTTTTACAGTCAGAGCTGGAAGATTTAAGTAAAGTGGATGCCTAACAGCAGCTTTCCTGTTATTAGTCAGGTATCCTCTGCTATTATCTCTATTAGAAATCTTTTTATTGGAAGAGAACCAGTGACATTGACAAAGATGTTTTGGATCTCTCTAGATATAGCACTTAAATAGCCTTTCCTCTTCTGTAGTAACCTTAAGCAGCCTTTATCCTGGCCTCAGGAATATATTCTGGGTTTGTATGTGAAGGTAATAAGATTCTTATCTTTGTGCTACAGGGTTTCTTGAACTGCTTCCTCAGATCTCTGTAGTTAAGAAACTAAATCAGGGTGCCATGTGATGGAAGATGATGTTGTCATGAACAGCTGAGTTAAGCCACAGTGCTAGGAACTCAAGGCCACTGCCTTGTTAACTTGTTTTTGTCTAACAGTATCTCCCTCAGGTTTCATTAATCAACTCCCTTGCAGACTGGTCCTGTTGCCTTGTATTGTTGCTGTTAATAAATGCTGATTCTGTAGCTTCTTTTCTGTTACTGTCCTCATGAATCTACCTGCCTTTCTTGCTGCTACTCCCAGTCATCTCCAGGTAAGCACCCAAGACAGTTCTCTCCTTCTCTGTGTCATCTGTTTGGGAAGGACAGTCTTTTGATTTCTCCTGCTTTTTCTGTACAGGCTGCCCCAAAACTGTCATCCTCTTTGAGCACAAAGGTTTGATGGGAATGTTCTGGTGAAGAAGTTGAGTTCAATAGATGGATACCAGTCATATAGCTAAACATGACATGTGATGTTGGAAATACTCTTCTTGAAACAAGGCACCTGGTTGTCTTGTATATGTATATATATTCCCATAGCAAGTATTAGACATTGTACCAAATTGTTCTCTGTAATTTACATTGCTCTGTAAATGAGTACGAGTCAAATGTTGCATGTATAGAGGTAAAGATTCTTTTTTTTTTTTATGTTGCCATTTCCTGCAAATTGAACTTTCTTAACCTTTGAATGCATTGTTTCAGACACATTTTCCATGTAAACTTCCAGAGGCAGGCTGAAGTAATAGCAAACAAGGCCATAATTTTTGAAAAGCAGTCATAAGTTGAGAGCTGATTTTGGTGTTCTCCAGTGTGCTGGTAGAGGGCATTGTGCAGCTGGAGACGCAGGATTTCAGGGCAGAGAGGTGAAATGGAGGTCACAGCCATTTGCAGGGAAGTCAATGCAGTGTCTTATGAATTCTTGTCTGTGGGACGTAGCCAGACGCACTCTATTGTAATTTCAGTCTGTCTGCCTAAAATTCTCTTGTAGTTTAAATTCAACAGCAATAGTCTTAATTTCCTGTCCTAAGTGGTTGTACAGTTGCTGTATTTCACCTCTGAGGTCTTTGCATTTTGCTAGTGAGCAAAGCATAAATTGGTTGTAAATCACTTCATATGAAAGGTGCTCTATGTCTGGATGTCTTCACTCTTCTTGTTCAGTGCTGGCACCAAGTCTGTACCTCACATTTTACAGGCAGATCAGAAATGAAAGTTGTTTTCCCAGGAGGGTGAGTTGAAATAGACTATGCATAGATGTAGAACAGAGATGAGATGTGACCAAGCGCAGTGATGGAGCAGTGAAAATTACTGCATATGTTGTTAGTTCCACTTTAGTTCCACCTCTCGTAATAATGGGAATGCTTCTGTGTGGGTTTGTGTGCTGATGGAAGGAAAAACGTGAAGGAAGGCATGGTGCAAAGCAGCACAGTGTGAGTGGGTTAATGGAAGAATTTCAGGCCAAGAGGAGGAGGCATTAGAAGGGTAAAGGCAGAGGAGAAACGGATGGTGCCCAGGCTTTAGTGGGACAGTGGGATACAGGCAAAACGGATGGAGCTGAGAGGAGCAAAAGGAGTAGAGTTGTGCATGCCTTGAAACATGACTGGTAATTTGTTCAGAAAGGGACAGGAGCCAGGAAAGGGTATGAAGAGAAGCAAGCACTGTTGGTGCAGTTGATGAATTTTGCTGTAATATTGCAGTTTGACTAAAAAGGGAGTCTAATAAACAGTAGTGGAGTAAGGAAGAAGGAGACTGCAGTAGCCAGCAGGGAAAATACAGCTTGCAGTGTTCCACAGCAGAGGCAAAGTAGGATGGACTGATGGGGAAGACCTAGCAGATCTTACGGTGAAGGCCTTATCATAACCTGCTTACATGTTAGTGTAGTTGTCAGATATGGTGAGTCTCATTTGTTCAGCTACCCACTTCCAGAGACTGAAGACAGGTTTTTTTGCTGGGGGTATGCTTAGTTCATTCATTAGTCATCTCTCATTTCGATTACTGTAATGGCTTCTGGCTAGACGTTATCCTTCTTCTGCTCTTCACTTTCAATCTATTCAGAAATCTGCCACATACATAGTATCTTGTCATCTTCTCTGTTCACTTAGTTTTGCTGCCAGATCCCCTTAAAACTAACTTTAAACGTCACACTCAAGATGAAAGCAAAGCCACACTTAGAATTCCTAGTTAAAAGAAATGGTTGTTTGTCCTACCTTGTAGTTATTTCATGAAAAGTATTTTAAAAGCCCATCACTCCTGCAGTGTGACAGTCACCGTGGAGTTCTGCAGGATGTGCATGGCAGTGAATGCTCATAGTAATTCACAAGACTTCTGCTCCCAATGTGTGTGGTCCTGCACTGCCAGCTGGCTACCACTAAGAGAGAAGAGATTCAAGAATGGGAGTGGTGGTTGTGCATGTATTGCATCTGCTCCTGCCTTGAACAGAGGAAGAGGGCAAATTGCTGTTGGTGTGTTGGTGGGAAGACAAGAATAACTTTAGGTTACAGCGGGTGTGCCGAGTTGCTATGGAAGAAAGCAATAAAATGGCAGCTTTGGTGTTGGTTGTGGTCTAAGAGCAGCTTGTTGCCTTCTCTCTTTCCAGGCTTTTATTTCTGAAAGGCATTCAGTAGGAGAGGGCTCAGAGGGTGAGGCAGAGAGGTTGGGCTGTACTGTGTTACTGGCTGGGGAGAGAAGCTGACTGCAGTGAACATGGGGATCTGACAATTGTGGACCATCAGTGTGGGTTATTGTGAGAGTGAAGAAAAATGTCCATTAGAAGAAAGAGGATTGTCAACTTATAAGGAAGAAGTAGATCAGATTAACAGGTGATTGTGATCACCTTGGAAAAAAATCCATCACTGGATTCCATCTGTGTCGTTTGCATCTGTGATTGTCCTTAAATAGAAGTTACTTGTATCCTGAAGGATGGTAAGAGAAGGGAGATTCTCTCCTAATAGGAAGGAGACAAGAGCTTACTTGATTAGGGATTTGCAAATGGAGTGTGATTGCAAATCATTGAAGATAATGAGAGTAAAAATTTACATGTTAATACCAAAATTAGTAACATTAGGAAATACAGTAAGTGAGAGACAATTTTGAACCAGGAGCTCAGAGAGCTCTCCCCAGTGGCTTACTGGTGGCAATGGAAGAACTTGTACGAGCAGTGAGAACTCACAGCTCCATGTCTATTGCTGAAAACAGGTCTCAGCAAATCAACTCTGAGATTGTGGCTCTGGGACTTGCCAGGTTGCAGCAATCCACACAGCACTGGGCTTTTGTCCTCTTTCAAAAAACACAGTTACTTTCCAGAACAATTTTGGAGCTTTGAACAGTGATACTGCAGTGACTGTGAAAATACAATCTTTTTCTGTTGTCTAATACTTATCCTCAGTTACAAAATAGCTTGTTAGTATGTTGTCTTGGTATGTTCCTGAGACCTCATCTGTGTGTCAGAATAGTTACAGCTGAGAAATACTGTGATAATTCTACTGCCGCCTGCTAGTAGAATGGCCAGGAAATAGGGTTAAAATGCTTTAAGATTTGAGAATATTTTTCAAACATTTTAAAACTGTTTGATCCTACGTGTGGCAGAGACAAATGTGAGCTGAATTGATCTGTGCCACAGTCCTGCTGGATGCCCATGTCCCGTGTCACAGGCCTGTGCTCTGGAAGAGAGCAGTCTTTGTTGAAGGCTGTGTGGAGTATGTCTTGTGGGGCATGGGAAGCCTCAGCAATAATCCCATCTGGTTTTTAGCTTTTCTATCCCAGCTTTGTAGTCTCTCTCTTCCCTTTCTTCTCTGAGGGAAAGAGCAGCCAATGTCAGAGAAAAAGGAATGTTCTAACATGTGCTTGGAGTCAGTGGGAAGTGAATGACCCAAACCTGCAGCTTGGACTGGATCCTGTGTGTATTGTAAGTCTGCAGGGCTGGGTGAGGAGTGCTCCCTGTTTTCTGGTTCTTCCCCTTCCCATGCTGCCCAGCAGCTGCTGGAGCTCAGCAGGGGAAGGCCTTGGGCCCACAGCCCTGCAGGCAGAGCGGGCTGTGGACCTGCACTGGGGCCCAGGCATGGTGAGGCCCATGGGGCAGGAGGACACAAGGGCATCTGTGTACAGGTACAGGGTACCAACAGGGCATTAAGGAGGTGGGACAAGGAGCCCCAAGTGGGAATTGCAGGCTTAGGGGAGAAGGGCCAATTTTTCTAGAGCCTGGAGTGCAAGGTAAATTTGGAGGGAGGGAACAGAGAATAAGGCTCATTACAGCTGTGGGGAGGGGAAAGCCCTGGAGGGTGGAATGCAAGGCTTGGACCAAGCCAAAGTGTGAAGGGTACATGTACATGCACTTGTACTACGTGTGTGTGGCTGGGATAGCTGAGGAAGCACAGGAAGAATACAATCATAGAAGAATAAAGGGAGAAGCCTGATTATAGACCTATCAGAAGGGCTCAGCTTGGCCAGAAATGGGGGCGTGTGTGTGTTATGTTATTACACATAGAATAACCAGAAAGGAAGGTGAAAATGTGCTTTATTTCTTGGATTTATGCAGGATATTCTGAGACATGTAAGCAGAAAACATGAGGTTGGCAAGACAGAGTGATCTATCCATGTTAACTTTTGTGTTTGCAAATGAGTAATAAACTCAGAGATAGAGTAATTAGATACGAAAAGTCATGTCAATGTGAAGTTTTCAGAGGCTGATTATGATTGAATTATTTTTCTTTTTTAATCCAGTGACTGTTGAGAAACTGAACCTGTTGCTATTAACCAGAAAGGTCCTTCATTCCATGTCTCATTTTGAACAGCATTGTTACATTAATGTCTACATTTCTTCTGCTAAATTACTTTTTGATTTGCAGTTCTCCCTGCCTCCACTCCAGCCTTCCTTTTTTTGCTTATTTTCTATCAAAAATCCTTACAAAATCCTTGGCTTCAGCAACACATGATACTCCCCAGCCTTGTTTCAGCCAGGAAATTTAGCACTTGCTGTTGTCTGCCCATGATGAAGTTTGCTTCCACAGCATGAGAAGTCCCTAAAGTTCATCGCAGTCCTGCAGTGTCTTAATCTCACTGGCACACACAGTTTGCAGTGTTGCAAAGTCTGTTAGTTCGGGGATTTTTCATAAAGGGACTTGTTTCTACCAAGAGACAAAGCTACAATATTTTGTTGTTGCTTTCTCAAATATCAGATTATTCTTGTTTCAATTAATTGCCCCTGATATGCCTAAATTCTTTTTTTAGGAGGTGTATATAGCTGGTTTATGAAACTAACTTTAAAATTTAGATAATTTTATACTTTAAGAAATTAATCATAATCTTGTTTGTTTCTGTTTATTATTGTTTCTTATGCTGTAGCACATGCTGGCTTACTTTCTAACTTGCCAAAAAGGAAATTAATCTCAACCACTCTTACTGTGTAATCTCTTTGAGGTACTATTTGTCTATGAGTAGTTGTTCTAGAATAATACCACACATCTGGGATACTGTCCCAGGTAATGAATACTATTTGCTCAGCTCACACTTTCCACAAAGATGGGTCTGAATTAGAGAGCTTTGCAGTGTAACTACTAGGCCAAAATTTTGTTCTTCCTCTTGTCAGTGGGTGATGTAATTCTAAAGGTAGTTCTCTCTCCTGTCACACCTAAAAGGCTACCGATCTTCAGCTCCTCAGGGTTTATATCTGGGAAAGGTTAGCTTGATGCTGAGTTGTTCAGATTTTAAGTGTGTCTTGGATTTTTCTCCATCCCAAATTCAGGACCAGAGAGGTACTGAAGGATATGTGAAAAGCCAGTGCTGTGTAAGGGAGTCTGTAATGGCTTCTCTGTGAGCACTGAGGAAGGAGGTTCAACAGAGCTCCTCCAGGCTCGCCCAGTGTTGAACATGGGGTATTCCCTTACGGATCTGGCACTGAACTACTCCTCCAGTCTCTGTATGATGAAGTAGTACTGTTTCAACTTTATAAATTAAGGAGCATTGAGCAACCAAGCATGCAGGCTACTGGTGTAACTATCCATATGTTCAGAGCAGGCACAACAAACTCTGATCCTACCATCACTTTCTCCAAGCCCTGAAAGAGTCACCTTTATATTATCTGGATGACACCTGTGCTAACTTACTGTCACCTGACTCCATTCTTGGACAGGCACAGGGAAAAAACAAACATGTCTATCAGCTGACATAAACTAGACTTATGCTTACATCAGCCAAATACTGAAAAAACAGCAGACCCAAGCTACCTTGTTGTGTCCTTCTGGCCTCACGTGTGCCCTGAACAGAAACACAGTCAAGAAAAGCCTTGCAGAACAGAGGCAGTGGGCCAGTGACCAGATGATCTGCCTTCTTCTCTGAGAAGGGGGAGGTAGAAGCACTTATGTGCTGCTTCCCTGTTCTCCCTCAATAATTAAGCAGCTGGGTTTATCCTTTACTTGATTTTACTGTAAAGTGCATTCATAGCTGGCTTCTGCTGCCTGCAGTAACAAGCAGCAGTACAATAAGCAGTGCATTGCTAACATAAGCATGTCTCATTTTTCTTTACAGGTAACTGTGCTGGTCCTTTTTGCCCTTGCGTTCTTGACGTGTGTTGTATTTCTGGTAGTCTACAAGGTTTACAAGTATGATCACACCTGTCCGGAAGGATTTGTTTTCAAGGTAAATTGCATACCCATTCTAGAAACGCAGGAGAGTGTGTAATATTCCGTGTTGTCCTATGCATAACCTTGATTAAGTCATGCTGTACTGCACAGAATTTTGTGATTCTTCTCATGGGTTAGTGTGCTTCCTGCTATGTTTCTTTCTTATTAATTGAGGTTGCACTATTGCACAGTTTTAATAATTTTTTATTTTGCTAATGCTTAAACATTAAAAATATAGCAAAAGTCCAAATAATGGTGTCCTTCAGACTTCATCTGCAGTTGTCCAGACAAAGCCCTCATTTATGGGTCATATGGTTTAATGTTGAATGATCTTCCAAAATACTGTGTCGTAGAACATAACAGAATGATAAAACCCTGAGAAAAAAAATTCTGGAATATGTGTCAGAGAAACAGTAGAGTGATGTTCTCATTAAGAGTAGTAGAGTTACATGAGGGTTATTTTTGTAAGAAGAACTTCTTGTTCTAGAACAGTGACCTCCAAGCCCTACTGCCACAGGCCAAAAGTGATGCCAAAAAAGGGAAAACACATTTATTGGAAAAAAATACTGGTTCTAACCAAAAGGGAGGCTGGGCTGACTTCATTTATGTGAGATGGTAGTGCTGGCTCCTCAGCTATGACCTGGGCTGAAAGTCAGAAAAGTAACATTGATTTCTCAGTTGTAAATTTAGCAGGGTTGAACTTGGCTGTAATTTGATAAGAGAAGTAGCAGTGATGATGGCAGTCTTCCCTCTAATTTTTTAATAATTTTTAGTCACATTATGAATCAAATGGGTACCCAGTATGAACTTCAAAAGGAACTACTTGACAATTCAGGATTTCTATCTGTCACTGCAGGCATATAAATATCTTACAAGAATCTAGTCCAAAATTATAATCAGTGATGCCCTGCTGGATTAATTTAGCTTCAAGCATTCAGTTGGTTGTTACTTTTCCAGGAAAAGATACTGTGGTTAGAATATCCAGCTTTCAGTTCTGCTGTTGTTTTTTTGTGTTGTCTTAGACATACACAGAAACTCTTCTGTGCTCATGTCTCGTGGGACAATAGCCCAATAGCCCTTTTTTCCCCCCTCCGCTTTCTCTTGGCATTGAGGAATTTGGAATATGGACTGTATGTTCCTACCAAACTTGTCTTGATGTGATCCTGACTTGACAGGAACAGCCTGCTCCTATGGAGCAACAGTCTCCTGCTTCTGCTTCCTTTCACACCTGTTGTTCTCTCCTTTGAGTTGCAACCTTCTGCCTTCTTTTGGCTTTTCTTGCTAGTGTCACAAATATTTAAGGGAAGAACAGTTTCTTAGCTACATTTTAGTTGCACTGAGTCTGGCTGTGTTTCTTTCCTTAGGATCTTGTTTGGGACAGAAGTTAGACAGAATGTCCCATAGCTTGTTCTCTGTTTTTAAGGTGCAGCATGTACACAGTGTGTTAGGGTTACTCTCCTGGTGTTTTTTTCGAGGCTGTTTAGAGCTGCTTGACTGCATAATGCCAGGAGACACAGCATCTTTGGTAATGTAGCTGTAAAAAAAGAGTTTTACAGGATAAACATACTGGCAAATGACACAAGGCCTGGAACTACAAGTGTTGAGATGAATTTTTATTTGTTTGCCTGTCCACCTGTTTTGGGGAGAGTCCATGATATGGCATAGCTTGGCACACATGTCCTAGGAGGCATGAAGTCTGTCACCTTGTGAGCAATGCCTCAGTGGGCTGGCTTCATGCTTAGGTGGACTCAACAACATTTTCTGGCCTGGATGTCCCCAGGTTTCAGATGCTGATATGAATATATATATATTATATATAACTTTCCTGGTTAAGGGCAAAGGTGTCCCTGCCTCAGGAAGCCTGGCTCTGTAGGAATCTCTGCATAAAGGCTGAGCTACTGCAGCTGAGTCAGACTCACTCTTCTCTGATGCTCTCATACATGGAGCAGTTCCAAACACTTCTGCTGTCCTACGCCTCCAGGGCTTGGAGGTGTGTTTAAAGAGGTGCTCATCTTCCTTTGTACAGCAGTCTTAACCTGCTCCAGCCTTAATTCTGTCATTACTTAAGCTGACAGCCCTAGTACTGCTGCTGTGCAGTTCGCTCCTCTGAGCACTCAGCAGTGCCTGTTGGTGAGACTCAAAACCTGAGTGCACTTATGTCCTGGAGGATTTTCTCCAGGCCTTCAGTATGCTCTGTACTATATCTGTTACCCTTCAGCTTTTTTTGCCAAAGCACCTGCATTGTGTCAGACTTGTGGACAGTACCACAAAGTCATTTCAGTGAACTGGAGACCACACTATCATCTGTGTAACTGGCAATTACTGACCTAGCAAAGTTAACGTGGCAAAAGATACTGTTTATAAGTGAATACCACTAGGGTCTTCATGTCAAAGGAACAAAAGGAGTCATCTTAATTCAGCCAGATACAGACTGGCATCCAGGGTTCTCTCTGGCATCAAAACCCGTAAACTAATAACCCATAACTAATTTACATAACCCGTAACTAATTTCCAAAACTGAAGGGCTGCAAAAGAAAGAAGAGACTGGCAACTCACAGTGGAGCGTCTCACTTTCTCCTTGTGGCTTTCTTACTTCTTTCACCTGGGAATCATGAAAACGAACAAAAAGGATGGAGAGAAATGTTCTGCATAGCTGAAAGTCTTAAGCAAGATAACAGGATAACAATTGGCAGCTGTTCCCATAGGTCAGTCACTGGGTGCTGCATGGCTTGCCTTGATTGGGAACTAAGCAAAGGGGCTGTCCCTGGGCAGAACACAAGGGGCAGTGGGTAAAAGGGGAGGTTTTCCCATCTTTTCGAGAAAAAGAAAATCCTGGGAGCAAAAATGCAGTCAAGATGGAAACTTCTTTAGGCTCTTCTGTCAGATGTTGTGTGTTTTTGTGACTACAAAAAACCAAAACAACAAACCAAAAACAAAACCAAAAAACCTTTAATGAGTCATTTTTGCCTATTACAAAGCAAATTGCTTCTAAAGGCAACGAAGGATTCTGTGGCATTTTTAAGACTGTCAATCTTGCCTTGTCTTCAGCTCTAATAATTATATTTGCTTGAATTTCCTTGGCAGATTTCATTAGCTCAATGGATTGTGTTCCTTCCCCCATTTTAAATATTTAGAATTGCGACTACATCCCATGACTGGGTGAAATAATCACTACAAATATGTCTGTGTCTGTGTACTTCTTAGCCATTTATCACATCAGCAGTAGTGTCAGTTATCCCAGATAAAGCACGGATAATACTTCCAGAAGATGGCACGTTGATGTAATTGAACGTGTATCAAATAGCTCTATTCCAGATTCCTGGATTATGTTCTTATAAATCTAGGTCCCAGTCTTGCAGCTGAAAACCTCGCCTGATTTAAACAGTGCTGAGTGGGCACAGGTGCTGCTCAGCCGGGGTTAAATCCCTTCTGCTTTGTTGTGCTACTTCAGCAAAACTGAGGGGGAAGATTTACCCCAGCTGCTGCCTTGACAAAAGCTAACAAATAAAGGGAACCTGGGCGGATGTGGTAACTTTGGGCACTGTGGCAAGTCTGACACACTTCAGAGCTGCTGTCACACCCGGTGAGGTGTTGTGTCTGTGGGAGGGCTGTTAGTTTTCTGACAGCGAGGCTTCTTTGAGACATCAAATGGGCCATGTGATTGAATTCCTCAGGGGCAGGCAGGTTCATAAGACTACCCATGGGCCTGTTGTTTTGGCAGGTCTCCCTTTTTTCATTCCTACCTTTTGATGCCTTTTTTTCCACACTAACATTTTTAGGATGCAAAATTTGTATTAAGCCAAGGCCGTCTGCTGGATCTTCCTCCATTTTGTGCTTGTATGATTTCAATGAGTTGAAACTGTTGTTACTGGTGCTTATTTATGCCACTCCTCTTTTTCTTTCTTTCTTTTTTTTTTTTTTTTTTTGGTGGACAAGGACAAAAGTGAACTCAGAAGTAAATGTGGACACAGCTAAGGCAGCATCTGGTCCTAAAACCCATGGAATTTTGCATGTGTTTTTGTGCTGAGAAATTTCCAGTATAAAATTTTGTTTGCTGAGCTGTAAGAGAACAGTAGCAGTTCAAAGTTGCTGTGCCATAATACTAAAAATTTTAGTCCTCTGGTGCTGGAAGCAGGAAGACTGAACAGCCTATTTCTTTTTAAAATAGCCAGAGTAGAAATGATTAAACGTATTTTCCTGAAGCTGCAGCTACTCAGAGCTTACAGAGAGTCAATTCACTTGCTCATGTGACTGTCCCAACATGCTGAGGTATCAAGCAAAAGACTGCCTGGACTGGCTGGTGTGGAAAGAGGACTTGCAGAGAGACCCCATGACCTTCTGGGGCAAAACCTAGGGGTCACTATATGTCCAAGTAGTTTTTTCCTGCAGTGCAGCCAGCTTCTCTGTAGGCTCTTACTCCACCATCACTGGAACAGTTGCTAGATAAAGACCTGTGACAAATGCATGGCACAGGCACACTCACTTTGGGTTTTAAGATGACAGCAAAATTTGGATCCCACTTAGTATTTAACCCTCTAAATCACCTATTTCACTCTCCAAAGCTCTAAGCATCTAGGACGTTCTATGTAGTGCTCCTGCAACCCTGGAAAGTGAAATAATGTAGTCCCACAGTTACGGGAGCTTTTTAAAAGCATGCTGTTGGCTACATCTTTCTGATGAAGAGTGAAGTATTTTGTATGTGTGTACACACTTGTGCATACACTTGGCCACCCACAGTGTTTTCCTGTATGTCTTAGTTACTGGGCTGTAAAACTGTTCATACATTGGCACCAATATATCTGTATTAATTTCTATTCCTTGGACTGCAAACACCATAGTAAATTGCCTGAAGTTAATCTAATCGTAGGATACCGACAGCTGTAGTTGTAAACCAAACAGTTGGAACTAAGTGGGCAGGAAAAAACAGCAAAATATGGCTGGAACTAGAGGCTGAAAACTTTAAAAAATAATTTTAGGCAAGCATGTAACAGTAATTATTTTGGCATATAAACCCAGATTGGTCTTCCTGGCAAATGCATGAATAGTTTAAGGAGTGCAGGGAAGAACATTTTGAACACAGTAGGACAACACTGTAGTTAATTGCTGTATATTGCATCTTGACTCACAAAACATGACTGCTGGCTTAGACTAAAAGGAAAAGGAGAAAAAAACCCTAGTCTGCTGCTGGTGTGTGTGGGGCTGTATCTGTAATTTAAGAGATAAATTTTCTTTTCAGAATAATCAGTGCATTCCAGCTGGTTTGGAAAACTACTACTCTGAACAAGACTCCAGCACTCGAGGGAAATTTTACACAGTCATAAACCACTACAACCTGGCCAAACAAACCATCACGCGCTCCGTGTCCCCGTGGATGACAGTACTGTCAGAAGAGAAACTGTCTGAACAGGAGACTGAAGCTGCTGAGAAATCAGCTTAGTGTGATAAGCGAATTATTAAAAATATGTAATTTGAAGGTAACTAAGGGACTTCAAGGAACTTTTCATTGAATATAATTATGGATAATGTAGAGGTTACTCATGTTTATGGTGCAATTGCTTCTGTTTGCTGATACTGCTTTGCAAAAAAAAAAACCCAAAACAAAAACTTGCTGCAGAACATTCATGGGCATAACCCCAGGTGCATATCAGCATTGCTGTAGAGCTTTGACACCATTTTCAATGTTAAAAAAAAATCCAATGTTAGATATGTTCTTGCAGTTTATTGGATACTGATAGCTTTCATCACTGGATTTTCAGGGCTCGAACCTTAGATAAATGATGTGTTCTGTTGTCTGAACAGATAATTTATTACGTTTTTTAATTCTTTGTCATTTTGCAAACTGAAACACCCCAGCCATAACTAGAGTGATCTCTTGTTTAGCTGAAAGCTGTAATATTTAGTTTGGGCTCAAGCAAGAACGATAGCACGGATGTCGGGGACGTAATATAATGACTTGTATGGAGAAAGAAACTGTCAGGTCGCATTTTTCCTTACGTTTCCTTTACTGTTGTTTATTTGTAAGTGATAACGAAGTTCTCTGCAACAAGGCATGCTCAGTGTTTTCTTACTGCTGTCAACAGGATTTAACTGCATTTCCACTGTGGCTTTAGCATCTTGGTAAGGATGTGCACTGAAACACAAACTAGATAGACATTATGGAAAAACACAGACAGTTTTAGTGGTGGGTGTTGAGGATAGTGTAAAAACTATACAGTTCAGGATGTTCTAATGAGAAATTACATCTTTTGATGATCTTTTGATCATACTTTAAGAGTACATGTAGTCTATTATGTCATATGTTGGATACAACTGAGGGAGTAATATGTTGAAATTTTCTCTTGTATTACATTCACATTTTTCCCTTTTTATTAATTAGAAAGAGCTTTCTCTTCATGTATGGTTTGCAGTTTGGTACTTTTTAAAACACAGAGCATCACGAGTGAAACAGTAGCGTATTAGATACCACAACTGGCTGTTTTAAAGCTACATGTGAAACCGAGTGAAGAGTAGAACTGTTTGTGTATGGCTTGGGAGGGGAAAAGACGTAGAAGAACATAGTATTGTGGATGCACGTTAAAGTTCCATTGTAATTACAAACTTACCTATTCTTTGTGTGAAATCATGTTTTCATTTTTATTTATAAATCTTAAATATACATTACAAAAAGACATTAATTTAACATACAAAATAAGTGTGTGAAGTATCTAGGCAAGGAGGTCACCTTTTTGTTCATGTTACTTGAATGGGACAAGGGGTAGTGGACATGTCAAAAGTTCCTTTTTTTTTTTTTGGCAGAGTCTATTAAAAAATTGAAAGGGGAACATCAGTATGGGCTGTTTCTCAAGATCAGTAGTAGAAAAAACATGGTCAGCTCTACTTCTGTTTCTCTCCAGCAGAATTGCTTTATCAAAGCCTTTCATTCCAATACAGTAAAAATAACCATTATGACTCAACGCTCAAGGCTTGATAATGAAATATGCATCACACAGTGCAGCTGTAAAAGGCTGTTAATATATTAAGTCATCATGGTATGTGGAATGCATTAAAAGCAATAAATTATGGTCCATTTTTTTTCTTTGCATTTAAAAATATCAAGCTTATGTTAAGATCTTCAACACATACCATGTTTGCAATTTTGTTAACAGGCACCTGCTTTATTGAATGTAATTAATTCACATGTAACTTTTGACATTTTCACTCTGTGCAGAGTAAAGAATAAGAATGATGCTGCTTGTTGCATATAATGTATAGAAATATACATTTCAGAAGAGATATGAAAACACACACATTTCATCCGAACGTATTTACAGAGGACATTCAGATTTTACAGGATGGAAAGATCTGTTCCCCGAGACTGTCCTACATAGAAATGATTCATGATACATCTCCTCCCCTTAAATTTAGGACAATAAAAATTTTAATGCACAAGTAAATACTGATGAGAAACAACTTTTTTCTCCTCGTAACAACAAACAATAAAAATTAGTAAGCCTTACAGTCTAGGACAAGCAGATTGCTTGTGCTTCTTGAAGTCAAAACTATTTTTCCTCTGATTTAACAGGAGGGAGTTTATTGATTCTTATCTACAGCTGGTTTTGAGGTATTTTTTTTTTGTTAACAAACTGCTCCTAGTTTTAGTACTTTGACTTTAACAATGTCTATCCTTTGGTTTTGTTCCAGCATCTCAGAACATCTGTTTCTCTACACAATCTGTCTATGTTGTATTCTCTCTTTTCACCTAGAAGTAAAGCTCTTTAGTTGACTCCTTATCATTATTGCTACTATTAAATCAAGCTGATTTCTCAGTCAAGTAGTTTCAAAGGATTAGAAGTAGAGGTCATAGATGTGCAAAGTGATCACAGCGTACTGCAGTGGTAAATAAACACCTGAGACAGGAGATACTTTTGCACAGTAACACCTTTCTCTTGCTCTGGGATGGGAGCTGGACTTTCAACATCACAGATGGGTGGCTGTGACAAAACCAGTATTCTTATTTTTATTTTCATTAGCTCTGTTCCAGCTTGTAGCTTTCTTCCCAGCCCTTTTAAAGAGTGTTCTCTGAAGGATTAAGTGTGATTTTATATTTGACAAAGGGATTTAAAATGAATGCTGTCAGTTCCCTCTGCACTAATGGATATGTGCACACACTTATTTACTGAAAAATATTTCCATCATAGAGGTATGAAAAAATGCATAAAATATGTAGGTATGCCATATACCAAACTCCCTTGAAAAAAAAGAAGTTTTACAAACAAAGCATGTAGACAGTAGTATGTTTAATTAATTATCATACCAGTCCAGGAAAAGCAAGGAGAATGAACACATCACAAGGAAGAACAGGATCCATACTCTAAATCCAGCATTGTTTTTGATGGCCTGTGAGGAAAAGGTTATCCCTGTTACCATCATCAGTAAATACACAGAATTTCAACAGTGGCAACCCAGGACGCCTGTTAGTGGCATCGCCCTTCCCTCCCACGGGAGAAGTAACATAATTTGCCCTTAATTTCAGGTAAATACAGGTCAGGTAGGCTGTATCTCTTTAGATTTTATCAGTGAAGTCACACTCAAAATTTTCAAATTGGATGTTTAAAAAAAGAGAAACCCCAAGATCCCATGCAGTTGAACTCAAAACATTAAGAACTACATCAAAAAGTACATGCTTCTAGGTTAGTGTCAAGTCCCAAAAGTGAAA
The DNA here is from genome assembly GCA_035583135.1 of Lophotriccus pileatus. NCBI lineage: Eukaryota > Metazoa > Chordata > Aves > Passeriformes > Tyrannidae > Lophotriccus > Lophotriccus pileatus. Next base: position 60,059,628 of record JAWWES010000133.1, read on the forward strand.
TTCCATGATTAGAAGTAATAAGGCCTTCATCTTTCTAATAAGCATCTGATTTAAAACAAACAAATTAAAAACCAACAAAACCAAACAAAAAAACCCCACTACCGATGGATGTTCATGTAGCACAGTGAGTGCTCTCACAGCAACTATTGTTCTAGGATTCTCCTTCCCAAAATTGAGACAAGCATGTACCAGGGGACTTGGTTTTCACTCTCATGTTTCAGATTTACAGATGGAAGATTGTTTTTTTTGCATGGTACAAACATTAATGTGAGTGACAAAATTTTCTATTTAGCAGCTTTTGCTACTGTTTCTCAGTGTGATTTAAGAAACTTAGTTCTACCTAAAAATGGGAAAAATGAAGAAAAAAATAACTCCAGTTCTTGCAACATTTGATACATTTTTCAGGAGAGCAGAGCAGTATATAACATCCTTGAGATACCTTTTCCATGTGCTCTCAGGAGGGAGAAGGAAGAGTTCCTAAATTAGGCTACTGAGTAAATGGCTCAGTTCTGTTTTTATTGAAATCTCAGTTACTGAAAGAAACATCCTTTCCTTCTGATTAGTAAGACAATGGGAGTGATTTGTTTACTAGAAACGTGAGAAGTTTAACTCTAGTTTCAACAATTTCAGCACTGTCTTTTATTGTAGTCTGCAATTTCTGCTCCCTCCGCACCTTTTTCTTTAAACCAACTTCACAGGTGCTTAAATGCAAGCCAGGTGACCTTCATGTTTAAAAAATTGATGAGGCCAAGTAGATTTCTGCAGACCTGTGAGCTATTCAGATCATGGTTAGAACTAATGAGAACCTCAGCTAACTTGTACAGTTTTCCCAAACCCACGTCCTGACACCCCAGCACCCACTGCACTGGTCTTGTGGGTGAGCTCTCATGTGCTGTTTAAAGCAACACTTGGGAAAAACTGAAAGATAAGAGAAAACAGGTGAGTTTAAAACACAACTTCAAGACTTTACCTCTCTTATGTCTTCGTTGCCTTCTTTAATATTCTCTGTTGCACCCACAACTAATTGATGGATATTGTCAATATCAGTTTCCTGTTTAAAAAAGAAATAAAATTGAGAAACAGTAATGAATGTTAGGAAAAAAACACTTCCAAGCACTTGGGGAACAAGCAGAACTCTAAAATAAAATCAAATCTGATATTACTAACATCTTTGTTTCATTGATGCAAAGGTATAATTAAGTTGTAATTTCTTTATCTGTGATTTTATGAACCTGAATGGAGACCATTAAGATCAGTAGGAAGTCTCCCATTTATCCAGAATCAAATTTAACCTGTCTGATATTTCCCAGCTCTTTTGGAAGAGGTGGCACAATTTCCAGAAAGGATGTTAAACACATTTAACAGAACACCAGTTCTGAGGCGAAGAAATCGTCCTCGCACATATGTTGCCTTTTCCATTCCCAGTACATACAAATAAGTAACAACAGTGAATATCTTCATTTTGAATTTGAAAAACAAACAAAAATCTTTTCCTTCACATTTGCGCCAAAGATTCATTAATCTTATGTTTACACGTTGCATGCAAGCAAGACCAAAATATCCCCAAGGAAAACTTCAAGCTGTATTTGCTGCTGCAGTATTAAAATACACTAACCTGTTGCAAGACCTTCTCAGTGAATATCTCTTGTAGTCTGGAGATTTCCACCACTTTTCCTTCAATTTGTCTTGGCAAAGAAGAGAAATACTCCATTAGAAACTAAGTGAAAACATGTCTTGCTGTTGCAGATTCAGACTCTCCAGCCTGGTAAGCAGCTGTTCAGGAGGCCACAACAGGATGTGAGTGGAAAACTGAGTATTTTAAAATTTGGGTAAGGGAGAATGTAAAACTTCCACATTTAACCAGTACTATTCTGGATAGTTTGTGTGACCCTCAGAATCATTCTTTACACTGTGGGACAGCACACAGCGCCTTTCCTGGGTGCTCCCGTTTCATCCCACCACCTCCCACACCACTTAGTTGGTGCAGGCAGGTGTGCACCCAGTACACTCTGCTTGGGTGTCCAGGTCACGGGACTGGCATGTGCCCCAGTCTGTTGAGTAACAGAAAATTGTACCTGACTTCATCGAAGAGATTGTTCATTTCACCAACAAGTCTCTGGTTCTCCTGTTCAAACTGGAAAAAGGGAGGAAATGACACACATGAGTTCAGATGCTTGGACTCAGGGATCTTTCTTAATTCCCATGGCTATCAACCAACTCCCACCCTTTCCTTTGCCATCCATTACAGTATGTCTCAGCTAAAACAGTTTTGAAGTTACTCAAGTTACTTTGCAGTAAGGAAGGATATAGTGGATGAATCTGTCCTTTCTATATTATTTTAGAAATTCTAGTGGAGAAATCTTTCAGGCTTGTGAAAGCATGTGATTCTCTTCATGCCATCTTTGCACTGTCATTCACATTCATGTACTGCCAGTGGAATGAAGTTTAGGAGCCTTTAGATTTTGCTGCAGTATGAAATACTTTACAAATGCATTGGCTTTAGTTATTCCAGAAGAGCTCTTCCATTTAAAACTCATGAGTATTTAATGAAACATTTATATATATTGTTAGCACTGCATTTGTCAAATACAGGCATAAATAGAAGGCTTTATGCAGGAAAATAAGCTTTGGCTTTTCAAGCGTACCTGACTCTCAGATAATTTGGGACTCATTACAGAATAAGTGACCATGCAGTAAGTACGATGGCAAGATTTGTGGAAACAAAATCTGCACAGCTGTAATACTGGAGAGAAGGGTTTCCCATGTCCAGTGGATCTTACTGGAAACCATGTGATTAGGGTTGTTTTAGCATTAGGACACACAGAGCTGGGATTTTAATTTCAAGGGGCCTGCATGAGTTTGGTCTTGGGGTCTGAAAGCCAAGGGGGCCTGCGGCTCCCTGCTCGCTGCCCCCAGCTGCTCTCAGGGAGCTCTGCAGCCTGTCCCAACCAAAAGAGTCCTGCCATGAGGGACAGCAGAGCACCCTGGGAAGGGTCACAGGCCCAATTTTGGAGGGGGCAGGGGAAGCTTATTCAAGGTGTCCTAGCAGTTCTCTTGGGCCAAAGCCTCAGTAATAGCTGGCCCTTCGTGGTGTGGACACAACTGACCAAGGCTTTGCACTTCTCTCACACAGCTGGGAAAGACCTGTCCTGTGCAGTTACACAGAAGGAGCACACAGGATACACATTTCTGCTGGAAACATTACTGCTACATGCCTCTGGTAAACCCAAGTGAGACACATTGCAGTGTCAGTGCCAGAATACGGGATTCGGAATGCAAAGAATTGGACACTGGAGCTGTGCAAGAGAGCAAACCCTCCAGTTCCAGTTCAGTTAATCTCCCCATTTTGAACTAGCCTACACAACACATACTGGGACTTCGGCATAATTCAATCGCGTTGCAGTTTCCTTAGCAGTAAAAGTGCAGCAGTCCTCTCAGCCACCTGGCAAGGACTCATTATCCTTCTGAAGGCAGAGCAGAGTGTTGTCAAAGATGGAGATGCCAACAGAGCAGCACTGCTTACAGCTCCAACCTGGTTCTCAGTGCAACAGAAATTACTCGCTATCTGAGCACATACCTAACAAGCTGGCAAGAAAAGGAGGCACTGCCCAAAGACAGTAAGGATTTGAAAAATACAGTCCTGGGCAAAAAGCAAAAGAAGAAGGGAGAGGGAAAAGATCTGAATTCCAAAGCATTATGGTTACACCAAGGGTTGTGTTAGAACAGGGAAAGGCAAATGGGCACTTTTCTTTCAGAGCAGTGCTACTGAAATAGCTGAAAATGAAGCACTTAATACTCGAAGTAATTTAAACACCACAGTCATGAAGATGCAAAATGAAAATCAGTGGCTATGACAGATATTTCACCTGACCCATTGCTTCTCTCACAGAGCCATTCTGTAGGAGTACATACATTTACATGGCCACATTTGCTGAGATCTTTGGCTCCCCACTGTGACCCCCCCACCCTGCCCCAATCGTGCCACCAGCATCTCTATCCAGGTCTTCGTAAGATCTTCCTTATACAGCTTGTGCAACACCTCGTGTGTGTTGCTTCAGATGCTGATGTGGCATCCCCTGAAATGATCCAGAATGTTCCAGCTGAAACTTCTACCCTATCAAATACTAAGAGAAGCATAAAGCATGTAGATTACTAAGGGTGCAAATGATCTAATGAAAATCGTGTGAAAACTATCAAGCGCAGCCACTGAGGAATCTGTCCTGCTCCTCTCTCTCCCTACAAGTCCTAAGCAAGTTGGTGCTTGTCTGATTTCACAGTAGCTCATTAACCACTTCTTCCTCCTGAGTTTTCTGGGAGATTAGTAAACTAAATCCCACCACAGGACCAGGCAAGATAGGACTGGCTTAAGGGAGAGTAGAGAGCAAGAGCTGAGCAAGGATTCTGCACTGACACAGAGCAACCCAGAAAAGTAGGAAATTGAGAAAAGGCAAGGCAGCTTTCACAGCCTTCACTTTTATTCCCTCCATCACCTCCCACACCATTGCCACTGTCCCCCACACTTTGTACTGTAACATTTTTCATCTTGCTTCAGGCCCATCAGAGCCTTAGAGAAACAGTACCTGACTCTCTGTAAGGAGCATATTAAATGTCAACCTGCATGCCTTAAGGTGAAGTTGTTACCGCTAAAAATCAGAAATTTGTAGATTTAATCTCACAGAAGTGAGCGTTAAATGACAAGTATGTGTTTGAAGAAGGGTAACAGTGAATCTCATAGAAAAAGGTTTAGTTTTCTGACATGGGCAATTTTTGTCATGAAGGATAAAGAAAAATTACTTTTTATTTCTTTAACATACAGATTTCTTTTTGTACTAGAGGTTCACTGTCTACCTGATTGGCAAGAACAGCTTTCTCATTTTGTTTAAAGGATTCCAGGGAGTCTAAGTGCATGGTTATTGGGCACTGTCACCTTCCCTGTGGGGTAGAGGCCTCAGGAAAGGCACCCAGCCCCCTGAGCTGAGTGGCAACAGAGCAACGTACTACACAATTGCCTGAAGTCCCATTGATTTCCACTCTAAAGATCCAATGGTTTTGTTAAATAAGAAAATACTGGTGTTGCAAGTCACTGCTGTCAGTAGTGACTCCTCCTACAGAGCAGACCATTTGTTAAAATACAATTGCTTAAAATACAGTGATATTTACTTCACAGCAGTGGATGGCTAAAGGTGTTTCACCACTGCACTCCTTTATGTTCACACCATTGTATGTCTGGTTTTGGCAGAGTCACCTCACAACAAAGCCAAGGAACAGAGCAGTGAAACAGAGCCACGAGATCTAGCGCTGCAATGACTGGTTGCTCCTTGAGTGACTAAGTGTGGCCACCAAGCTGTAATTATTTTTCTGACTTCTGTAAGAATAAGTATTTCTGTAAAATATTCAACATCAGAAATTCCCTATTTTGCTGCCTTAGTAAAACTGAGATGACAACTAATTTAGAAGACTGATTTTTAATAAAGAAACAGTGAATGATTTTAATCCCTTACAAATGGCACAAATCCACTTGAGAAAGTATTCTTTAAAAAGTCCCTTTGATACTTAAAACCCTCCACTGGCACAGATTACCTTTTAAACTGCTAAATGATCTTTGCAACTTGAAATCATGGCTGATGAAGTGCTTGGCACAGACAGCAGTTAAGATATGCTAGAACAGTCAACTGAACAAAGGGTTAGAGCACTGAACACATCATATACCAGTGTGTCACAAAGGGATTTACATGATGGGAACCTAAAACCAGGCTGTAGCAGTCAGAATAGCTCAATATATTTATGGCTTATTGAAGTAGCCTCTTTTATGACAGTGAAATATTCTGTTAGCAAAATATAGCATAAAGTGACAAACTGCTTAATACATGGCTAAAAATCTAATGCATAAAAGAAATAATCACCACTCCTTTTTGTTATACCATAAAAGAAATCATTAGATACGCTGTCCCTGAATGTAAGACAAAGCCAACCAAAAAAAAGATAGAGAAAAGTAGATATTTTTACAACTCTAAACGTCAGAGGCAGATTTCTCCCCAGTCAATGCAACCAGAAGATATCTGCTCACAGTAACTATATAAACCCTTAATACACCTGTACTCAAGAGTTATAAACTGAAATTTATTGTGCAAATCATGCAATAACCTACAAACATTTTGAACGATGTCAGGCTCTGTCCCGAGGATAGAAATTGCTGCTCTAGCAATATGATAGTGCTTTAATTCATTATAATTAATTCATACACATATTACACAAATATACAACTATGTTGACAGTTTGTCAACTCCTATAATATGTATTCAAAGCCAACAGTAAAAAAAACACCTGACAAGAAATGACCCTCATTGGGGAAGACTGTTCTGGTGAGAGGAGGGTGCTGTAGTGGTTACCTACCCTTTGTATGCTTTTTTTCAATTCTACTTTTTATTATCAGTACTAACCCTCAAGTAACACCTAATAAGCAGTTTCCGATTGGAGATTTTAGGAGTCCAGAAATCCTTCAAATCATTTAACTGTGAACACAGATTTTTTCCTTATCTGCAACCTTACTCTGAAAAGTATAAAGATATATGTATTTATTCCCAAAATACCATGACAAGGGATGTAACACGTTTAAAACTTAATTACAGTGTGAGGCCTATGAAACACAACCCCCATTTAGCAGTCAGTCAGAAGGCCCTGTCAGAGCCATCACCTTCAGTGCTCGTTTCCCCGTTCCTCTGGAAGTAAGGGGACTAATGGTATTGTGACTAAAGACAGGAGAATGAAAATATGCAAAAAATTCTCTTTAATAAGAAAACAGAAAGCAGGAGTAAGTCTTTAGATTTTAGACTGGCACTCAAGAACAATACAAGAGCATACAGAGCAGCCTCTGAAGAACCTTTTCTCTTTAGCAAACCAAACCATAATTACATGCAACTTACTCATCTCTGACTGGAAGGGTGATGCATATCATGTCTGGGAACAATTCTAATAACTGCCAAGGAAGCTTCACAAACTCATTCTGCAGCAGCCCTTTCCGTTAGTGAAGCTCACTGTTCTGAAATCTGCACAGCTACTGACTGAAATCTTTTTTTTCTTACTTCAAGGCAATGCATGCTTATGTAGAGAGGTTTTCTAAGAATTTTGAACTCTGCTCAAAATGATAAATTTTAGGAATAATCAAAAAATCTGATAAGTTGTCAACAACCATGACTTTGTCAGAAATTTTCTACTATATCAGTTCAACTGTAAGCAGAATTGGATCAATCAGTACATAAACATGCTGATAACAGGGAAATGCAAAAAAGTTAAATTTCATGAAATTCTGTTGTGACAGACATCTATTCCTTCTAGGAAACCAATCTGATTTTGATAATAAAAAGAAATAAAATTAAGTATAACTTCACAGTTATACTTAAATAGTAAAGTACTTAAGTTGCGCCCTAAAAACAGTCCGAGAAAAAAGGGCCAACGCTTTATTCTTTCAGAAGTTTCATAATGCTTCTTCTGATGTTGCCTTGACTTCTATTGTTTCCTGACTAAAAAAAGGCAACTAATGATTGTAATTTTAAAAAAGCAATTTTAATTTCAATTGTTGAAAATGAATTGTACTAATTTCATGTCTCCATGTTAATATTTTGCAGCGATTTTAAATATTAGTTGCTACCAGAAGAACCAGGAAGACACATGCAAATGGTGTATCTTGTTATGGCATTATTCTGCATAAAATAAATGTTAAGAACTAATTTGGATGAATTCGTACTATCTTTTTAACACACATGAATACATCAGAAAATACAATAAAATGGACAATAAGACACAAGACAAACTTACCATTTGTATTTCTTCAGGAGACAGCTCATCTTCTCCTTTGCCATCCCCCCATAATCCAAGGTTACTTTGGGTATCAGGCAGATTCCTGTCTGTAAAAGATCCACCAAACACTTGAGACAATACAGGGCACTCACTGAATAGTAAAGTGAAAATAACTTTTCAGCCATGCTAGATTGCTGATGAAATTGTTGTCTCTCCTCTGTCAGTAACTGGGATTCGCCCTCCATTTACAGCACAAAATTACACTGAAAACCTTTAACTTCCAAACTGGGCCAAAAGCCTTCGTGCATGTTTAATTTTGTGAACTACAAGGAGTCGCACTAGCATACCGACAGTGAAAGATGTAAAACAACTCACAATTCACTAAGAGTTTTTAGGGCACAAAATACTGTAGCAGTTGTCTTTCAACAGACAAAACCACACAATTTTCAAATAACAGTCTATATGCAAACTATTATCTTCCAGTGAGACTTGACAGTACCACCAGCTACTCATTCCCATAACTAAAAACAGAATTTCAAAGATAATTTGTGCAAAGTTCACAGGACAAACTCTATTTCCTCATGCTGTTCAAACTTCCTGTTACAGCTCAAATCCCACATCACACTGTGCAAGGGGTCTTCGTGCACATAACAGGAATCAGCTCCAATCCCACAAATTAACCACAACACATCAAAGCTGCTTCATCTATTTCAGTAGTACTTCCCCTTTGATTAAAGCTAATCATCTGCATAAATCTTTGCAGGAGTCGGGCATAAAAGATCTTGAACAGCTATTTCTGGGATATTCCCTTCTGGAAGATTTAATTTTAGGTTTAATTATACACGTCTGATTATAGACAAAGAAGTTAGAATGGGGAAGAAAAGAAACTATGCTAAAGGAACCTACTGTTTCTGAAGCTTTTTTAGTATCACTGTTTAAAAACCTCATGATAAGACTGCACCCTTGAGAGGCCTCTGTTCTCTCCACTGGCTGTGACATTTTTACAAAACACAGAGATTTGCACCATCTTACACTGGATCAATGCTGAACCTGCTTGGACTTTGCAACTTGCAGGTTGCAAATCATAGAATCATACAATTAACTGGGTTGGAAGAGACCTCCGAGATCATCAAGTCCAACCCTTGATCCAACCCCATTGTGATTACCAGATCATGGCACTCAGTGCCACATCCAGCCTCATCCTAAACACCTCCAGGGATGGTGAATCTACCACCTCTCTGGGCAGGCCATTCCAATGCCTGATCACTCTCTCTGTAAAGAACTTCTTTCTAATATCCAACCTAAA
>JAWWES010000133.1:60068830-60278182 GCA_035583135.1 Lophotriccus pileatus
TCCTGAGGGCCACCTGTCCTACTGGTGAAAACTGAGGCAAAGTAGGTGTTAAGTACCTCAGCCTTATCCTCATCCCTTTTAACTATGTTTCCCCCCAAGTCCAACAAGGAATGGAGGTTTTCCTTGCCCCTCCTTTTATTATTAATGTATTTACAGAAGCACTTTTTGTTATCCCTAACAGCAGTAGCCAAATTGACTTAAAATTGCGCTTTTGTCTCTCTAATTTTCGTTCTGCATGACTGAGTTACATCCCTAAACTCATCCTGAGTAGCCAGCCCTATTTTCCACAGTCGGTAAGCTCTCTTTTTAGATCTGATTTCCTTCAGAATCTCCCTGTTCAACCAAGCTGGTCATCTACCCCGCCGGCTTGCCTTTTGGCACACTGGTACAGCCTGTTCCTGTGCACTTAAGACTTCCTTCTTGAAGCACGTCCATCCCTCCTGTATCCCCTTGTTTTCAAGGGTTTTTCCCCAGGGTATGCTCTGGACCAGTCTTCGGAACAGGCCAAAATCTGCCCTCTGGAAGTCCAACGTGGAGGTTTTACTGGTTGTCTTAAATACTAAATACAGAAAGATTTAGCTTTTACTTTTTCATACAGTCAGGCTTCCTGTTTATCCCAGTCAATCTTTTCAGGCATTTATGACTATTTTAATTTATTTTGTTATAACCTTCTAAACCTACTTTATTTTTCAATTGCATATGCAGCACTGATGCATCAACATTCAGATACTAACTTATCTTGGGAAGTCTCTGAAAGGAGTAGGTCTATTTATAAACACATATATGAAAAGGGTTATTAGGAGAGGTTTTGCCTTTTATCCTTCACAACAATATTTGTGAAAACTCTTGAAAAATAAATATCATAAAGTAGTATTGTTGTGTGTGTCTCCTTTATAATTTTTTTTTTTTTGGCTTCCTAACAACCAAACCAGGATGCACAAACAATGGCAGTGTTACAAATGAGGGATGTGGAATATAATAAATTTAATATAACAATAAGTATAATATAATAAATTTATAAATATAATAATAATAAAAAAGTCAGTTCTTTCTTTTGAGTAATAAGAAATAAACGCAAGAATATCTTTAAAGATTTTTACAAAGTATTCAACTCTTTTTCCCCCCCCCTGGAGTATTATCAGTATTTCAAGTCTATTTCACAGAAACACAAAACTAATTTGTTTAGGTAATCAATGTATTTACATTTTTTCAAAATTACAAGAAATTATTTACTGTATTCAAACAAAATAAGATAATTAGTTTATGGAGGGGAAAAAAAAAGACATGTTCCTATTTTATCCCAGAGGAACCAATTACTTGCAGGGACTCTCAGCACTGTTAAAAAAACAGCACCTGTATCTAATGTGATTGCTAATAAGCAAATACACTTATAGTAATAGGAAAGCAAGAAACATGTATCTCCCCCTGGGTTACTCCTGTCACCGTGGTACATTTTGGGCTCTCTGCAGCTTTCAAAGAGCTGACAATAATGCTTTTCTGCAACTCAGCCTGCAAAAGCCAAACTACATTTCTGATTCAGAAAGAGAAGTAGTTAACTCATGATGAAGATACAAAATAATCATCAAATCCTCTGATCCCTTTTCCATGCTGAAAGGAGACAGCTGCTAAGCTTGCAGACCACTTCAAAAGCTACTTATTATTTACATTTATTTCCATAAACTGTCAAATTTGTAATATGCAAATAAATACTGTCAGCATATAAAAGCAATCTCCAGAGAGACTATTTTTCTACCATGAGGCATGTCCACTATAATTCTAACGTAAACAGGTGCTTTGCTTCAAAACAAAACCACATTTTGTTTTGGTTTCTGCCAAAAAAATCAGACACAACCCAAGTTGTGCTTTAGCATGCCAAGTAGGACATTCAGCTGTTCATCAGTGGTCAAATTATGGACAGGACCACAAGCTGCTCTCAGAAGTATCTTTACAGAGAGATTTAACAGAAGGGACCCAGGCATGCTGATGATGGCTAATTCGTAATAACAAATTATCATCATTCTCTAAACCACCAGCATCCTGAAGATGAAATAGTTTATTTTTAATGTGATCATTTCTCCAGTTTCTTAAAAATTTGAAAACTTACTTGTCAAAAAAAATAAAAATCAAAGACTGTAAGATTTAAACTGAGCTTCTGGTTTCCTAGTCATCTTGTTCATGTTATTTTCATGCTTCAACAAACAACTACCAGCAAAGTCACAAGGCTGATTTCTATAAGCAGCAGCAACCAGCACTTATCCTTACGTGAGGAATCACAGGCTGTGTGCATTTACAAACTCTTTCGGACAGATTTGTTTTGATACACAAGTTCCATAATTTTCTCAAAGTCTAGTCAGCAAATCCTCAGAAGGACTCCATCAGCATCACTTGTGTGGCAGGACCCCTACTTTCTCATAAAAATTAAAGCATAAACTCATAAAAGTGAAAACTGAAGTAATCAAAATTAACATGCAATAAACAAAGCTGCAATTCTACTTATTGCAGTGGTTTGCTGTGTCCAAGGCAACCAAAGAACAGTATTTTCCTTGGAGTGGTGCAGACTTTTGGAGCTAAAAGCTGTAATGACACTATGTGGTGGGAGTGCACACTTCCAGAGATTCCAGGGGCATTCGGTAACAAGGCAAGAGCACAAGGCAATGAAGATGCTACTGTGCTGCTGCTTCTCTGGTGGCACTAGCTCACAGCTGCAAACCACTGATAAGGTGCTAAGGTGAAACTCGTCTATATGCCTGTGTGCTGCACTTATGACAGACCATAAAAAGGCGGTAACCACTAGAAACAGCACATAATCAAAAGCCGTGCTTCTTACAATAAATTCAGCATCAGAGGAAAAAAAAAGGCATACTGATAGGGCTGCAGAAGTACAAACTGGTTGGGAAGATAAGCCATGACATATCAGAAAACATTCGTACACCGTGCGATAATTCAGTATTAGAGTCTTCATCCAGAAGTGGAGCACCCACTTCACATGAACCCACCTTCTGCACGGCCCTGGAGTCACTAAGCAGAGGAACTTCACTCTTTTAATAAAAATCACTAAAGAAACAACAACTGTTTATCAGAATAACATGGCCAGCCATTGCATTTGTTCTATCTTGATGAAGTATTATCCCAATGTAACACAATTAAAACAAAAAAAATTCCTGCTGTCAATCACAGGGTACTTTGGTCTCCTCCAGACAGCTCAAGCCGCAGAACTCGAGCCAGGGAAAGCAACTCCAGAATCACAGAAACAAGATTTCTCTTCAGGCATGAAACCTGAAATTATCTGCCTAGTAGTGGTAGTCCAAAAGGCACTCTGCTCCAAAGCTCTGCCAGTGTACACATCCCAGGACAGACCAAAATGGCTAAGGGAAGGGACTTAAATCCTTTGGCCTCAGAAACAGGCCACCAAGGAATCAGAACCACTGTTCACAAATCCTGTCAAAAACTGCACCATCTGGAACGACCCAAGGGTCAGAGACACTGTTTTGGATTTCTGGTTACCCCCTGCCCACTGAAAGATGAGATTCAATCCACCCAGAAGGGAAGCTCAATGCTGTGAAGAAATTCCCAAAACTACTGGATTTGGCCAGCCAGTAAACCCTCCATGAGTATATTCTACCTTCAAGTTCCTATGCAGAAGTGTCCAACTCAAAGTCTCTCTGCTTAGAAACTATAGAATCTTCCCAGAAAGTCATTGACCTGCTTTCTAATAACTTGCCATCAGCTAAAGGAATATGGAAAAATCAGACAAATTTCAGAAGATATGATATTGATAAAAATAAATAAAAAGGAAAGAGTTCACACAGAGCTCATTAACAGGATGAAGAGTTCAGCAAAGCATAAGACTTGTTTAGCTGCCATGTCAAAAAGTTTTAGATTTTGCTTCCTCAGTCTCTCAATATGCTTCTCAAAAGCCTGATCAGCTCAAGGAAGACTGAAGTTGCAACAATTGGCCCTTCTAATGAGAAGTTGACCAGACAGGCCTTGCCACAAGAAGTAAAATATAACTACATTTTATTCTTACCTCTGCTTTCCTCAGCAGAAAGTTTTTCTTCAGAATCATCTATAGGATTTAATGAAGATTTTTCAGGGGAAAGAGGTGATTTGGACACATTGGTCTGCTCAGGTTCAAGTCTGGACCTAGAAGAATAAGAGCCTATAATTTAACTAATACTACACAAATTTCTCTAAAATGAGAACCACAGATTACTAAATCCAGTATTTTAACTCTTGCAAACTTTACACTAAAGATATTCCAGTCAAGATACAAAATGTACTTAGCAACTTTCACTGAAATATTACAAAGGCAAAGAAAACATGAATAGTATTCCTGGACAAAACACACCACGTGCTCAGAGTTGAGGAGATTACTGAAGGCTAGAGCATATAGATACTTTATTAAACTTCCTTTCAAAAATCCAGTGTATTAAAATATTTCTTTTTTTTAAAATGGTCATACTGAAAAATTCTTTTTAGTAGCAATGGCCAACACTACTGCTCTATTTTTTCAAGTAATAACAGTAATTTTACTTTATATTTTCAATTATCATAAGAGAAAAGTAAGAAAATGCAACAGAATTAGCTTTTTTTTATACTATGTGTAGGTCTCTATTATGTAATTTTAATACAAAGGCAATACAAAACATGAGAAGCTCATTCTGTGATTATATTCTACGTACTTGCCAAGCATGTTTCGGTGTGGTACCAAAAACAGTCAAAAATCAGTGGCAACATATTTTTTCCACTAAATTTCTGTGATATATTCTTGTCTACAATGAATTCTGTAACTGCTACATAGCAGACAGTTCAATGCTTAGCAATTATGCCACTAGAGAAGGTAAAGAATCAAAAAACCAAAAAGCAATGGGCTGAATCACCTGCTGCGCCAACTTCATCACTTCCTCCTCTCACAAATATAATCAACAGTTAATCTCATTATCATTTCCAATTCTCCCCTGTGCCTAACAGAAGGTGATGCATTTTGTGTTCCTTTCCTTCTTTGCATTGTCTAAATTCTAACCCATAATTAGAAAATTCTACAAAAACCAGAATATAATGCATTAGTCATCTCTGAGTGACTGTTATTTAACAAGAAAAAACCAGTAGCAAGGAACCTTTCTTAGTTATAAAACCTCTGTAAGTACTGGGCTTTTGGTAATTTTACAAGAAAGAACTCTTTTCTCTCATCTCCTCCCTCTCAAGTCCCAAATTTGCCTAATAATAAGGAAAAAAGTACTTATCTAGATGTCCATGCAGTTCAAATAATAGTTTTGAGACTAATAATATTAAACACCAATTCCCCAGCTAACAAAACTATCAGCTTGATTTTAATAATTGCATAAATAATTCACAAAATATTCTAATAGGAAAAGAAGTTTGAAATTGAAATGAAATATAATCTTGAATACCACCAAACAAAAAAATTGAAAATCACAACCAAGTATCTTTACAGAAAACAGTATTTGTGTTTCTGTTTCTAAGCTTTTATTTACAGGGAACTAGTCCTAACTGGCAGAACTTTTTAATCAAAAAAATATGATTTAATACACAAAGACAACTTCTGTAAAATAATTATAATAATCAGGCAATTTGTTGAAGAGCTTAGGATGGCTATCAGTATGAAAGGAAACATGATGAAATATACTCCTACTGCAAACCTTTCATTATTGTCTGATACACACATATTTTAAATTGACTAAACTGCAGGAAAGAAGAGCTGCCCTAGAATTAATTTACTTCTACAGAAATGTATTCCTTTATTGTTTGTTGTCCTTACTTTGCACAGTATGCTAATGTAGGAAACTTCCAATTTAAAATGAACAAAGTGTCTGGGATGCACTGTTTAAAGAATGCCTAGTTCTTTTAAGTGAAGGTACACCTCTCATCACATAAAAGCATCTGCTGAAATCCCCAAGGAAACTGCAAGTTAACTATACTATTTGTCTGCAAGTCGTTATAAAGATTGGGTTATGCCCTGTGATTTATTTAAATTGAATTTTAATTTAAATGACAATTTGGCCATTATATAACATCTGCAATGCAAACAGACTCTATACCTGGTCAGTATCAGTTTTCTAGTTCTTAAATCCATAAAGAGAGCCAAAGAGGTACATCATGTTTCTACTTGCCATGAACACCTGTCATCTCAAGCAGCATTTACTGACAACACAGTCACTTGCTTTAGAAGAAAGATAGGGGCTTAATAAAAAAAGAAGGGGGGGAAAAAGCCAGAAAGAAAGAAAACAGGAGAGAAAAGTGATCATCTCTTGTACCTAAACAGACAGTATCCTAAATGGCATATCTTTGAGACATCCTATCTTTGAGACATGTTACCAATGCAGGATTTTGTTGTAAATAATGTTGTTCAGAATATTAATGGGACACATAAAAATATTCTGGTGCATTTGTAGAAGTCAAATAGGTTTATTAACCCACATTTTACTGATTCGGTGCTTTAATCCTACCTACATGAGAAGTACAGCACTATATTGGCACTTTGTAAAAGAGCCCTGGAATGAACCTGCTGACAGAGAAGATGGTCATCCAACCACAGATTTCCATTAAAACAATCTCCTTAAAATTTAGCCATGAATAATAGTTTTCCTGAATGCCCTACAAGCAAAAGGTACAGTTAACTATTTCTGACACTACTCACAGTCTCTTCTTATCTATCACTCGCTTAACTCGGATGGCTCTTTGTTCAGAATACAGCTTGCACACTCCTGTTCAAGATAGCAGTAAACAAAATTTCAGGTTAGAAGAGCAAGATTCCTTTCTTGGAAAATGCAATCATCTATTTTTAACCATGCAATAAATACAAAGTACTTTTTAAGTAATCTTCAATGAAGTCCAAGACAGCGGTTCTGTGCTCCTTTACCTGAGCAGACAGGACACCCCTGTGTGCTGAAATACAAAAGAAAGCTATAAGATGATCTTGTAACTTTTTACTGAGTTTAAAAACAGTTTGCACTTTCAGTTGATATGGAAATTATACTCAAAAGACTACTTTAAATATAGCTATATTTAAATATAGGTTCTCTAAAACAGCAAATCATTACAAGAAATCAAAAACTAAAGCCAGCTAGTGTCTTACAGTATTTTTATATATGCCAAGAAGTTATATTATGTCAATTAAATTTCTAAACAGGAATAGGTGTCATCTAGCTAAGCACAGCAATGCAAATCTAGAGATTCAACTTGCTTAAAATATCGAACGTCTTCAAATTCTTCAGTGTATAGATGATGTGGAAGTATTTGGGATTTATTGTGTCAAACATCCTTTTAATTCACATATATTGATATTTCTTATGTTTATACTATGTAGTTCCCATGCATGGCTGACTTTCAGTGATTCTGAATAATGTTACAACTATGTTTGGATAGCATTTCACAGCTGATGAAAATCTTTGGTGTATTGACAAAACACAGAGACACAGCAAGTCAACTTCAAAACAGCCAAACAGAAATCTTCTCTACAACTTCCGCAAGATAGTGTAGTAGAGGTATGATCTCATATTCAAGTTGTCAAAAATGCTGTTAATTTACCAGAACTCCATTAAAGTTATTTAATTATCTTGAACTTGGAAATATTATACCTGTAACACCTTACACGTGGACAAGCTAGAAAGAGGCAACCATTGAATTTAGAGAGCTTTGGTTCAGGCCTCTGTGCCACAGTGATGAATTACTACTCAAGTTGTAAATATTTAAGACTCTTTTTTTACACTTGTTAGCTGATGTGTTTGAACAAATAAATAAAATTCTATGCTCTGGCCTCTCTTTCCACTAACATTCAAGAAAATGAAGTACAGTACTAAACAGCCAATGGGACTACACAGATACAAACAGAAAGGCAATGAGACTTCACTAATCTCTTTCTAAAAGTGTTTCAGATTCACCATGCAATATTCAGCATTACATTAGCCTTTATCAGTAACTGAGAAAAAACATGTAAGAGCTGCTTAGTTTACCTTCTGTTCTCAGTTGATGAATGGCATCAGCACAGGTTCTCATAAACACCTGAGCATCTTGATCTATCTGATCACGCTCCGTATCCGTCATCCTCCCATACTCAGACATAATATGGCTGAGAAACAAGACAGACTTGTCACTTACAAAATCCCCAACATAAAATCCACAAGTACACATCTTAGACCTTCTTCTCAGTCACCATCTTCACAAAAACTTTTCTGGAACACTCATTTTCATGAAAAAAGTAGTAAGAAGTACAATAAAACACTGATAAAAATGCCACTTCTATTAAGTGTTTTTAACTTTTTTTTTTTTAACACTTTTACTAGTAAAATATATGAAAAAGCAATATATCCTATCATCTTGTACATAATCAAATACTGAGCAGATAAGGAGAAAATACTACTAGAAAATATATCATTGCCATCAGCACTTATTCCAGTGAAGTGTATTTCAATTCTAAAAACATGGAAACAACTAAGATAATGGAATAGCTCAAATACTGAAAGAAGTACCAAAAAAAGGAACTTATTTTAGTTAAATATATTTTCATTATCTTAAATACAGAGCTTCATTTTTACAGTAGCTGTACTATGAAATCTGTGAATTCAGAACAGACTAAGAATATTGGAAAATAATGCATATTTTTAGTATCCAGTTGAATGTAATATTTGTTAAAACCTGTTCCCAGTATTTCTGGTTTAGATTATACATAATGCATTTAGTATTTTTTAATGGTTTTTATATATTTCTTTTTCTTACTAAATTAATAAAAATAGAGGCCTGTCCTTAAAATATTAACACACTGTAAGTAACCACCCACAGAAAAGCATACTATTTAAAGGTATTTAACAGTGTTTCCACAGCCATAGGTGACAGAATGATAAAACTTTGCTACAGCAGTTTATCCTATGTTCATCCTGAGTTTCTTGATGATACAATGATCACAGCCTATTATATCTGCTTTAAAAAAAAAAACAGAAAAAACCCTTAAGTTATATGTGCATTTGAATTTACTATTTTAATACGTGAACATTTCCTCATGTATAATGCAATTATATTAATGCAGCAATACAAGTAAAAAGAAAGGATCTTCAATTTGCAAAACTACCTTGATACCCTTAGAGATCTCTTACACACTTCACTGCAATAATGCCAAAGCTCCCCTGTGTTTGCTGCAGTCCCTGCCACAGGAATGCCCACAACCAGTTCACACAACCCCACCTCATCAACTCTCATCATATATCAAACACATCAGTTCCTTCCTGCATCATCAATGGGCCTACCAGACCTCTTCCACAAAGTTTTAAGTGTACTCTAAGGTCCTTGAGTATTATACTAAAATCTCTTCATTCCCATCCCACATAACTGGTTGCACATCAAAAATCAGCACATCTGGCTTAAAAATTAGTTTCTGCTTACTGGCCAGATAGTACACAAGCACAGATTAGCAAGCAAACAGTAAGACAAACTAATTAGAAGTAATATTCTATATTTCACATGTTTATTTCCAAAACTGCCGTGTATTTGAGATCTAAGTATCAGGGCTTTTTTCCTCCCTCTGGTTAAAACTATTCTAAATGTCATAAAATTAACTTTTAATACTTACAGAAAACCAGCCATACATAGTGTTTCCACTTATCTTTTACTAGCTGAATTGTTCCCATTTGGTCAGGACTGATAGGTTTCATAAATTTGCAGCAGAATCCCTATCCCAGCTGTAATCAGTGATTTCTAACACATAACTCTAATTTGCACTTTCTGAGAAATCAAATTCTGAATGATGAAAGATTTGAAATTGCCTGATTTAAGAAAAATCTAATAGAGTGGCTTTTCCCAACTTTGCTAAGATGACATATTGGCAGTTAAAAACAGAACATAACTCATATTGTTAAATATTTTAAGAGTCCTCTCCCATACTCCCTTTACACAGCTTGTATAGATGATTCGTTTTGTTACTAGTCTTGGCATAAGCAAGTTCTTAGCATGTGTAAAGCCAGAAAACGCATTCCTACAACCACCTCCACACAGGCCCAGACAGAATGGGACCATTAAGTTCATCTGGTATGGATGGCATAATTTATAACATCCTTCAGTAAGCTCTGTCTACAGAGTTACTTGAGCATGTTAGGGCACACAGATTCAGCTGGAAAATGAGCATGGAGTAACAGCTTTGTCATGGCCCCCTGATGAAGCAAAAAAAACTACACTCCTCTATTTCAAATTGCAGGAATAAATTCTGGCTGGTCTGCTACTGAACAGGGTATATAAAGTTCTTGTCTTTATGTCAGTGTTCTTGTAACCTGCCCATCTTTGTGGTATTTGCACAGTTATATGCTTTCCATACAGTTTTTAACATTACAGGGTAAAATAAAGATTACAAAATGCAAACCAGAATTTTCTCTTAAATCAGACTTAGAAATACATATGAAAAAACCTGCCTCAGGCACACTTCATTTTTTACTAACAGTAAAAACTACCACGAGTCTGGTACATTTACTAGTGATAATGTAGTGATATGCTGAGGATAACTGCAACAGCTTTAACATTGGGAAGCAAGTTGCTAATACAAAAATAGGGTAGATCTTAAACAGGAGTTTCACAGTTTCAAAGCTAGCAAAACGCAGCTTAACCCAGTAAACAAGAAATAGAATACTTTTTCTTTTCTAACTGCTTACAGCTTACACAGTGGCTGGTACTGGCGCTTTTGAACATGAACGGGTCAAGCAATTCGGAGGCAAGGATACCTGAAACCCAACTTCCTTGGGAAGGCAAGAATGGAGTCACACAATCATATCCCATTATGTCAAAACACATATGGCATCCACTAGTATTAACAGGGTACTGAAGTCCCCCTTGCACTCCCCAGTAAATCTGCACATGGAGATTACACTGAAAATTCACTTAATCGTCATCCTCCAACCTTACCGGAAAAGGAACCGTTCATTAAAATAAAACAGCCCAAAGAAAAACAAAACCACATGAATACACCAGACAAAAACAAATAAACAGAAAAAAAAAATCCAGCTGTGTCTTGTATGTCAGAGATACAAATACTTGCTCAGAAGTGCAGTAGCAGTATCACAACATGGACTGATCCATCACTAAATCAAGAAAGGCCAAACAAACCAGGTTTTTCAGAAACAATCAGAATCATTAGCCAAGACACGCACTGGCTAATGCATGCAGATAAAGAAGGAAGAAAGGAGGAAAATAAGCTCCTCCGGATTTTTATCCTAATTAATATGAGAAAACGTCACAAGAAACTTGGGCTGGAAGGCAACTTGTTTTATTTGTAATTTTTAAGATGGTGGGTGAAGAGTACAATGAAGACAGTGACCCTTTAGCTTACTGCTTCTAAATCATCTGGGCCCAATTCAGTGCCTCTCTCATTTTGAATAGATCATAATTCTTTGTTGATATTTTCATCAACCATAACAAGTGTCAGATAACAGATGAACAACAGGCTGCTGAGTAATTGAGTGTATGAGAAAGAGAGCTATGGGAATGAGGTCATAGCACAAGTCTACCTGAAGGTGCAGTGGCTTCTGGAATAATGCTGAAGGTAAACTTGATACATTCCTCCTATCTGTGTGACAAAGATGTGCTCTTGAATGGAACTAACCAACTTCCAAAAAAGCCCAGGGTGTATGCACATTCATACAGTGATCAGAACAGAAGACCAAATCCTCAAATAAAATAGGAAATGCGTCAAATGAAAGGATATATCCTCATTGCCAAGAACCAGGAGAGACTAAACCAATGAGAGGTAAATGAAAAGATGAAGTTTAGCAACTATCTTAAAACAAACTCTTTTAAAGGAAAAAAAAAAAAAGCAGAGGACTTACAGACCACTCAGCCTAGAAAAATGTAAGAATAAATAAGTAACATTTAAGCACTTAGGAAAGAATAAAAAGATCACCAGCAGCCAAGATGTATCAGGACTATGCCGTAGGCAGTGTAATTTACTGCTGGGATGCAGTAACAGGTCTTATGGATGGATGACAAGCAATCACTGCTATATTTTTTAGTATGGCTTTTGTTACAATCTCACATAACATTCTCATAAGCTACCAGTGAATGAGTTAGAAGAAACAAGCACCATATGAATCTGAAACTAAAAAGCTGAACTTAGGAGTAGCTGTATACCAAAGGATGCACTGAGCTGTGTTCCACAGGATTTTGTCCTGAATCTGATGCTATTTAACACGCCCATTAGCAATTCAGCAGAATGGAGTATATGCTTACTAAACTTACAGGGGCATAAAGTTAAGCAAATAAAAACTGCATCAGGAGAGCAGGACTTCAATTCAAAACAATACTTCCAACCTGGAGAAATGACATGAAGAATTCCAATAAGGAATAGCCAGAGGCTCTTTGCTACAGCAGAAACAATTATCTGAACCCACAGAGAATGGAGAAGAACTGATTAGGGAACAATACTTCAGAAAGTCATCTGGGATCATATCACATCATAAACCAAATATAACAACAAAATGTTGTGGCATAAAAAGTCATCATCACAATGGGATGCATAAATGGAATATAATGAAAAGTAATCTTTCTGCTATCCTTATGTTTGGACATGGTCTCAGCTGGAGTTTTGTTTTATTTCACCACCTCATTGCAACACTAACTGGAACAGGAGTGGAGAGGAAAAAGTACAATCAAATATCAAAGGGAACACATATAAAATATACTAAAATTGGAGAGACTGAGAAAAAAACAAAAATAAGTTAGTGTAAAAAGTTATTCTAGTAGCATGGATAAGGAAAAAGGAAGAAGCAGAGTGAGGATATGAAATCTCACTTAAAGAAATATTTAAAAGCAAGCAAAGCACTAGCAATTCTCTTTCTGGATGTTTCAGCCATGCTTCTTCAGCTTATTTTGCTGGCAAAGCACAAGGGAGAAGAGCTGATGGAGGTGTTACATCAGCTTTTGGAATTACTAACCTTCTGCTGGTGCATAAAATATTTTCTCCTAAGTCAAAAAGACAACAAATTAAGAAGAAAAACTTGATTTCTCTCCAACAGCGTATTACACAAGAGAGCAAAGCAATAAGCAGAAAATAAGTCAGTTCTAAAATATTGATAGGGGCTGTTTTTAGTAGAGGTTTCCCCTCACTTACCACTGACAGATATTGCCTTGCAAATACCTAAAGAAATGCTCCTCATAAGCATTCAAGGACACGGCTGTACAATCTTAGTTGCAAATACAGCAGACATTTTTAAATTTCTTCCCTTTGGGCATCTAGCATGTTTTAGATTGCTTGATTTCCTATTTAACAAAGATCTGTGCATTTTCATTTACCGCCTTTTCCCATCTAAATGCTGTCTGACATAAATCCAAGGTAAAAGCTTGTCTACTCAAATGACAAAACATTCCACAACAACCTGCGTAAAATGTATTTTAATTCTGTGTAGAAGCTTCAGCTACTGGAACAGGCAGTACAGGCAAACCTGATTTAGCATTTCCAGTTTTGTAAAATACTGCTGAGAAATTCCAGAGTGCTAGTACAAAAAACTACCATTTCTGAAATGTGATATATTAACTCAGTGCAATTAAAAAAGAAAATATAAATAATTTGAAAATAATTCCCTGGAGAACAGGAAAGTGTCTACAGAGTCTCCAGGAAGAAAGTCTCTACAGACCATGTACATATTTTACTATCATTATAACAAACAAAGTCTTGCTTCCTGTAAAAATGTGATTAAGTCTAGACGAGAAAGCAGCTTGGCATTGTACAGGAGTCAGTAAAACAGTATTTTTAGAGTTCTTTAATGGCTGCTTCTTTTTTTTTTTTGTATTGTTAAAGACATGGAAACACTCTCCATGAAACACTGTGTAAGCATTCAATGATTTTCTATTAAGTGGAAAATGATGTAACTGATTTATTGCTTTTATAAAGGTAAATGCCTAGATAGATAAATACTAGGGCAGGAGGTATAATCACTGGGCACCAACATTATTTTTTAAGACAGAAAGATAATTTGTTCTGAATTTTTTTAAAGTATATTATTTGCAATTGAAATGTTCAAACACTTAATTGCACAGAAGGACCCCAGAGGCATGTGATGAAGATGCATGAGAAGCCACTCATCCAGCCTTTCCATGGCAAAAGTGTAATTTCTATTCAGAAGCCAACTACACCAGACTGATCGGCTACATAAGTATCTCCGCAGTTGCAAAACACAAGAAGCTAGAGGTCTAATAATTCCAGATGGGAAGCTCTTCTCTCAAACATTTTCCTTTTACATATGAGGTGTTCTGTGATCAGAATTTGGAATTCCCTCAATTTCTTTCCAATATCTAATTAAAAGAGTAGGAATCTTTAAACTGCGTAAACCTTGAAAGAGCCTTCAGAGAAACCAGAGGCTGTGGAGGAATCCCGAGAACCATTTCAAATTCCCAAGCGTTAGGGCACTAGTTCCTCAAACCATATTTAACACAAACATCCAAACTGTCTTGGTGGTACAATGATCAAAAACGTGAAGGAGCTGATGATGAAAAGAAGGCACAAGTTGTTCACAGATGAAATATCAGACAAGTTACCAAAGGCTGAAGACAGGATCTCACAGAGCACAATGTAAAAAGCAGTGTAGGGGTGTGTTACAGCAAATGGACTGAGGGAAAGAATATGTGTAAAGAATGTGTAGCAGTCAACACACTAAAAATGGGAAGGTAAGTAACAATACTCATCTAAAAGGAATGAAAATCTACATGTAAGAGAAAGCAAATCAATCCTGGTAAACAGGAGAAGATAAAGGTGCAGTGGCCTGTAAGCCAGCAAGCTTAGATCACTGCATCAATAGTTTCATGTTTTATTTATTTTGTAAATAATAGTCAAATCAAGAAGAAAGAAGGTGAATAAGCAATCTTGAGGGGTTTTTGGCTCAATTTAGGTATTTCAGTTAAATATTTAAAGTCTGATAAAATGGGTCAGGGCCTTGCTTTCAAATAACCCTTCCTCCAGTTGACTTTCACATTGCTAAAAATTTTCCTCTAAAAATGAATTTGAGACATCCCCTCTATGGCAGGATATTTTATGTATGCCAAAAATAAAACCTCTATTATTAAAGAATTTATAGTCTGCAAAAGTAAGGTCAAAGAAGCAATCAAGAACTTGGATGTAGCACATCATATGAAGAAGTTTTAAAAGGCATACAATAATTCAACTTGGTAACTCAAAAGCTGAATTTCACCAACACATTGTGCTAGTTGGAAAAACAAACAGCAGGACTGACAAAATACAGAGTAGTCAAATTTCAAGAACAAAATTAAATCTCATATATAAATTTCAGGACAGCCTTTTAATATTAAATTGTTCAAAAACTGTCCCCATTATGCAAGTATTGAAAAGTTACTGGAACTGCTATTTGAATGAGGCATTTGCTAAGACTGTCAGACTGACAGCATGGATGCTGTGATGCTCTTTGGATCCACAAAGTAGAACAGCATAAACAATCTCGTATGTAATTTGACAGTATTTTAAGATTGACCATTAAGGACAAGATCAACTGCAATCACAGATGAGATCTGCAGGATTATTTGAGGTTTAATAAAGGAAATTACACTTCTTTCCCCTCCTTAATGAATACCTGAGGGTGGGGGGTGTGTGGGAACAGCACTGCAAATTATCATGATAACTTTTTACAACAGAGTTTACAAAACCAACTTTTACATTAAGAACTTCCAGAAATTGAAATAACTTGGAAAAATTTTTAGTCCTGTAATGACTTGAATTTTATGCACAGTACTGTTAATACAAACGGTACTCAAAGTTTAACTGCCTCTGACTGCTCTTACTGCAGTTATTTGCAGTTTCTCAAACTCTGCATTCACGCAAAGTTTTCACACAGTAAAACCAGTTATTTCAGTATTAAACAGCTAGCTCCACCTAGTGGTGTTCATGACTTATTCCAACAAGCACTGAAAAGCAGAGAGTCAGTCATAATGTAACTGTACAGTTACTTCTGCTTGCTGCTTTGGAAAAGCAGTCCCTCATCCACCTCACACACAGAATTGACACCCCTGAGCCTCATTTTCACCAACTATGAATAGTTCTCAAGGCTTATAAAACCTTTTAAAACATGCCATCTTCCCTTACTGGTTTCACTTTTGAAGCAAGAAAATAAAAATCTCGGGGAGACAAAAGAAGGGTGCCAGAAGCCTTCTAGTAACTTACTTAGCAACACATTTTGATTCCACTGATTGGGCAGCATTGCTTTTGCTGTGACAGACTCTTTCAGGCCCTGAAGTTGTTTCTCAGAAAGACTGTTCCTCCAATATGGACTGAGCCTAAGGAACAGCAGCTGGCTCATCTGTTCTATTGCTTTCTCCTGGTGAATGGATATCTGTCTGGATATTGCTTCTACTTGCTATCTGTGAAGCTTTCAACCCAAGATGACTTTAGATTGCATTTTCTCTACTTTGATTGAAGGACAAGCTCAGCTTTAGTCAGGGTTGTGGCAGAGCTGGAATGCAGACAGGGCTGACTCACTAAGTTTGCATGAAACAAAATTTCAATAAAAAGCAAGTTTTACATTTCTCAAATGAAACTATTACTTGTACTCAGTTCACCAAAAACAAGTTGCAGTAACATTTAGCTCTTAGGATAACTTGATTTAATATCTGCAAGCCACAAGATGCTATTTTTTTCTTACTAACACCAACCTGTAAACTTGTATCTTAACCTTCTAAAAATCCTACAACTAAAGCTGTCAGCAGCAAGCAGATACAGCAGTTTCCTAATGGCTAAAGAGAATCAAAACTTTCTTCACACAGCAATAACTAGCAGAGGTGAAGCCTATTGTTTTTGTCACAGAAAAACAAATCTTGTGCTGCCGTCCCCTGACACTGTATCCTCCCTAGTGTCCTCCATCTGGAATTTGTATTCAAGCCTGAAGAGTTTGCATCATTTTCCTCCAGGACCTGCTGAGGCTACTGACTGCACCCTTTGTGTAGGTTTAGTGTCACAGGTGGAAGGGAAAACCTGCATCACTGAATGTGGTACCCTGCTGTCTCGGGAACCACTTCAGAAACTTACTCTGCAGGTCCTTAAAAGGTGTGGGACTCAGACTTCTGGGTTTTGTTTCAGAACTCACTCCTAAGAGGCAGAAATAATTTTCAAATTCTGAGCCTCATTTTATTCAGGCACACTGTCTTCTTGGGACAGCACTATTCCTCATCTTACAGCATCTTACAGTAAGCCAATTGATAAGCTCTGTCATTATGCCTATAGGTTTTTAAGCTGTTCATTTTATAAATCTTTAGATAAATAAATAGATCTGTTTAAACACAATGCACACTTACCTATAAGCATTAATGTAATCCTTTCTGTGTTGTAGAAGAAAATCTTTCAGCTTTCCAATATGAGAAATCTAAATGAATAAAAATAATTAAAATTTCAGTCAGGTAAGTAATTATTAAGTTCATTATTCTGCACTTCAAACATGAATTTGTAAAATTATTTATTCTGTAATAAAATGAAATAATAAAATTTACTCTTTTATACTAGAATTTTCACATTTTCCAAGCAGTCAATACATAAAAATAATCTAAAAAAGATGTGTTGTACGAAGGTTCAACTCAGATTAAAAACAGTAAAAATACGTCTTCTATCCAAAAAGCATACACCAAAATCTAAATATAATTATCATATTTAATATTAAAAATATTAAATATGATAATACAAACCAGTATCTAAATTGACAATCCAGAATTTAATGTACACTTTGGAAATAAATTAATTTTGGAAGACTAAACTTTTTACTGATGAGATATAACATAAATATTCAAGTAATTAGAATTCGTAGGCCAAAGGTGCCTCTCCTTTCTATTTTTTGCCATAATACAGTGACCAGTTTGTGCCCAAACTGAAGTAGCATCTCTATCATCTCATAATCATCAGTAAGTTTTGCCAAAACATACGTCCCAATCAAATTTCTACTTGGGAATACTTCTGGATTTCCACCTCACTGTGGATAACTTTTACAATAAATCACTTTATTTTCTTTATAAAGAAATCTTTACAAAGATCCTTCACAAAGATGAAAGAAAAGAAAAATCTGAAGAACTTTTGCAAACTTTAGTCTGATTTAAAAGATTTCATGTAGCACGAGATGCTGCTTATTTTGGAAAATGTAGCTTAATTTGTCAAGTGAGATGACTACCAATATAACTTTCTTGGCAGGTCTTGAAGACATGATGGGGAGAGGGGAGAAGGGAGGAGAATTTTATACATTAATGGTATATATTTTCAGAGGGATCCAGGGGGAACCTTTTTAAAGCATATTGATAAATATTCATTAATAATTCAGTGTAAAAAAAGCATACAGGGAATTTTACATAACAAAAGTTGGTTTAGTTTACAAATGCAATAAATGTGGTTTACTCAACGTATCTGGGAAAAAGCATCAGAAGCTGTTCAACTCTTAAAATCCTATTTTCATGCAAACGGTCCTTGTAATTAAACAAACAAAAAAAACACAGAGAAAGAACACAGAATAGTTTGGATAAATAGAAGATTAATTCCTCCAATTATTTTTTTTTCAAAAGGTCAGCAGCTTTTTGAAAAAAGAGGGAAAAAATGTAGTTATAAGATCACAGTGATCTGTACAACTCAAAGTAAATGTTTCTGTGTGCAAATAAAAATGCGTCCATTTCCCTAGTACTATTTGCTCTGTTTCATTTTTACTATAACTCAACATATTAGATAACCATTTCCCCAGTTTCCATGTTTAAAGTTTTCTGTGTGATTAACATCTCAGGGAATTTCATCCCATTCACAGAAAATGGAGTTCTGTCAGTACCCCCAGTAGATCCGAAGTTTCCTAAAGTGCATTAGCACCATCATACACAATAAGAAGGGAAAGACTGCAGTCACTACAAGTCCAATGAGGCACACAAAGTCAGCTAAACCATCCTGCAGATGTTTCTTCTCACTGCCACTTGAACTCATTACTTGTACAGTAATCTCTTCCTCAGCTCAGACTTGGTATGACATCAAATTTGCTGAACAGGTAAATTAAGCTTGACTATGAAAGCAAAACATTTAAAACAGTCATACAGTGTTTCAGTGGAACAATAATACTTATCAGGCAGAAAGACAGTACTACAGAAAACAAAACAGAAATGTAAAATAAGGAACATGTTTCAAAACATTTACATTAATATGTGAACAAATGCTAAACTAGAAAATAGATTAGCAAAATTTTGTAAGCAATAAATCTTAATATTACTGCAATAGCTACAATTTAGGAGTGATTAACAAGCAGAAAGAATCAGAATGACAAGCAAGAACACTGTCTTACAGTAATTAATTCATCTAGTCACAAAGAGCATTCTATTTAGGCTAAAATTGTCATCGTGTGTTTGAATTGCACTGACCCCACTTTGCCTCTCCTCCATTTGTAAAGCTATTTTCATGAATTTAGAATGACACCATTATGCCCATACTCACACCAAGCTCTTAGTTCCCAAGATTTGCATCAGAAGTGAGACTTCTTGTTCTACTTTCCCTCAAATTCTAACAGCATCTTCTGTGATTCTGCACTGCTGATATTTCTATTTTGCCTATTTTTACAGTGTACTACTGGAATAACTTTGAATTCAATTTGTCATTATCACATCAACAAAATGAAACAATTTTTATGAAAAAGAAGGTCTCACTAGCATTAATGTGAATTTTATCCAAATAAAAAGATTGAATTTTTTTGTATGATGCTGTCTTCTGCAGACACAAAATACTGCTGATTATACAAATATAAATGTTGAAGGTATCTCCAGTGTTATCAAGCTGCAATTATTCTGGGGTTACCAGAGGCACACCATACACTCTTTACAATTACCACGCTCCAGCCTAAAGGTAATAATGGCTTCTCCCTATTACAACTGAATGGTTTTATTAGAATCCTACTGTTCGTATTACAAACAAGGACTGTCTAATTTCCAGCTTTATTGATTACCAACTTTTATTGATCCGTTCTTGCTTCAAAACAGTCCTTTCCCTTAAAAGCTCTGATTCCCTGTATGTGTGATTGACTTCACTATCAATAACTATCTTTCTCTAACTTCTGTACCCCAGACAACTGACCCCAACCTTTTAGTTTCTTCTCAGGAAAGAGTTCTGAACTTGCCTAACCCACAGCTTTCCTTTGCATTTGTTCCAGTTTGTACCCATCCCGTTCCAATGCAGATGATTAGAAAGGCATTCCTTGGCATTAGTTACTTTGTAACTCAGCTGGAAATAGCTTTTCTTCCACCATTTCCATTTATTATGTTCAATTTATTCTTTGTTTAGGTCTCCAAATACATACTCCTGAATTTCTTTCTCCCCACAGTTCCAAGACCCCAAAGTCATTCAGTACTTGCTGTAATGTATCACACTCCTCCCTCTCCTTCCTCTCAGCACTCCCTCATCAGTAAATTTTACCAGTCTATCTTACTCTGGAACTGATTTTTAAACTCATTTTGCTCTTGTTTTAGGGAATGCAAAATATAATTCCCCCATTAACCTCTCTTCAGTCCAACACTTCTTTCACTGTAGAAGAATTGCTTCTGTTTAGTCATCTCATTCTGTTAACATATCCTCTCGTAATCTCCTCTAGACTTACTGCTGGCACTTTATCAGACACTTTACTATCAGACTCCAGGTCATTTTAAACAAGGAAAAGCAGATTTTCTTAAAGCATCAAGTTGGTTGGACACATTCTATTTTTAGTAAGACAGCAAATATACTTCATTGTATCTTGTTTTCTATCTGTCTTTTTCACCTCAAAATATTTTCTGAATCCTGGACCACTTCTGAGTTAGGTCCTGCTGATGCCATTATCAGTTTCCCTTTGCTGACCTAATTAAAGGCAATAAATTGGCTTCCCTCTGATCAAATGGTACCATCTTCAATTTATTACCATTAAAAATATCTGACATGAGAACCTGGTATTTCTCAAATCCACTGTGTCTAAACTCAATCTAAAGATTACCTGATAACCACAATTTGGCTGCATTAAATTTCTGAGATTTTCCAATTTCCAATTCCGTACATATATTGCTTTTACCCTGCTGGTCCATAGCTTTTTCCTTAGTTTAGTCTTGCGTCCATGCTTAAACTAGTTTTGATCTATACTCCACTTGCATGATACATCCACCTTATTTTGCTAATTCTCTTTTTATTAAAATCTCTAAAGAATATTTTAACTTCCAGAGGGTTTTAATACCATTAGATAACTTTCTGAATTTGGCCAAACTTGACTTTATAATAAAGTCTTCTCTTTTGTGACAGTTTTCTTGGCCAGTCTCTCTTTCTCCCCCTGCTTTTCACTGCCTCTGGGATAATGTTTTGTTATCTTCTCTAATTATCTTTCAAGTAGATCTAGATGAATTTTAAATCCCACTTGCATTTCAGCACATTCATTTTTTTGTCACTCCATTTACTCATCCATCATAACTGCAACTTCCTATTTGCTGTACATGCATGTTTTCAAAACATTTATACCACTAGCTGAGACACCCATCAAACAGATAGATAACAGTCATTGGAAGAAGCAGCACAAACACATTTCAGTACTGGCCTCTTGTCATGGCTCTCATTTCTTGCATCTCGAAAATAGCTTTCCTCTTTTCTGAATTTCTGGAGCCAAGAAAAGCCTCTCCTTCAACCCTGAAATAAAGAAATTATTTCCCTTTTTTCCCCTGAAGGGATAGGAGGGCTTAGAGGAAGGCCCTTCATAGTTGCAACACTCTTGCATTACAACTAAATTTACCTTACAGAGAACGCTACTGAATTTCCAGATAACTGATGTTTTTATGAGAATCAGGGGAATAAAAGACCTTTCCTCACAATATTGCCAGCACCAGTTACATCATTATAGCAACAGCATCTTCTTGAGCTTCTGCTCACTATCAGAATATGGAAGGTTACATTGCCCTCTGACAATGAAGACAAGTTAGGAAACTCCAGCCTCTCCCTCTTCCCATTCCCCCTGGCACTCCCCTTGAGGGTCAATATCACACCCCAAAACACTGAAATGGCTTTTTTAAAATTACTGTTCCAGAAACTCAGCCTACAGTGCTTAAACCCAACTAGGAAGAATCAGTTTCTTTCATTTCAGTTCCACAAATACCTGTATCACCTGAGGGAGAGCAGAAGCTGAATAGCACCAGTAGGGAACTTCCTACAAGATGCACCTGCTACGTACAAAGGTATATTTAACTACAGCTTACAAAATTCAACATGATAACCTCCTAAGATCAGGTACTGAATCTGGAAACTCCAGGTGTTATTTAAAAACTCCCAAGTGTAATTCTGATCATGAAAACCTAATTGATTCTCTACAGTGAAGCAGTAGCGGGTTTCCACTCTGTGGCAACAAAAGCCTCGTCATGGTGCAAGTGAAAACCACTATAAATTCACATTAAAGCCTGTAACATGACATTTTAGAAGTTACTTCAGGTTCCAGTTTGTAAGCTATCTCTCTAATACATATATCTGCGTTTTGTTGCTGCTGTAGATTCTTTAAACAACTCCTATGAAAACACAAAAGCAAATATTGCATCTAATGCAGGTCTGACACAAAAGGAAGCCTTGAATGGCTGCCATCTGCTACCACAGGTGGCATTCACAGCTCTATTTATACTTGGGGCCTGTGCTAGAAATGGTAGATGTTCCTCTATTTAGAGATTTTTCTAATGATTTCAGAGCAGGCTGTGTTATTTAATAAGATGAGAAACAGGAAAGCATTCCCTCCAAAGCAGCATCTTGAGGAGACGCACAGACTTTAGAGTGAAGCCGCTGACTACGCTTCCTTCAGTCTCTTAGCAATACATACAGCACTTCTCTCCACTCCCAACAATGAATTGATCACTCATGAAACAGTAGGTTCCAATTTGCATACGCTTAACCCACTGCAAGAAGCAGCAGCATTGTTTACGATTAAAATGATTGGAGTAGGTTCCCGTGACATATTGTAGAGGGAATTCAACCGTGCTGAATAGTCATTTCCACTGAACAAATATAGCGTTTTATCAAATTTACTCCTCCATCAGAACAACAAGCAACTATTTCCTACCGTATAAAACTGACTGTTACACTTCACGCTATTGCCGCTCTGAATTTTTTAAAAGGTGTACTTTGTTAAAGGAAACTTTAAAAATACTTAAAAGCAAAACATAATAGAAAGGCTTTTGCAGAAGTCATGAGAGACAGGGTATTTACTGTTGATTCAGCAATACTGAAAAGCACCGCTCGCTGAAGTTTCTTATTAACCCTAAAAAGAAAGTAAAAAAGAAAAAGCCTAAAAAATTTCACATTTCTCAATACGTTTGAAAAGCTTTATTTCCCATGCCTTAACTAAATATATTCCATCTACAGATTCATGAGTAGTTGTCTACATTCTACAATCTCATCTACAAAAATTGGAAAATTTAAATTGTTATAATATGAATATCTAGACGCCTATCATGTTTTCAATTCCAAACATACAGTCTACCCAAACATACCCATTGCCTATTTCAGAAGAAATTCAGAATTCCAGTAAGGTGGCAGAAGATGTACAGGGACTACATGTTTCTGACCAAAAAAAGTACAGTCTCAGTACTAGGAGACACAATAATTGCTGTAAAAATACAAGCTTGTTTTTCCAGTGTCTAAACCATATTAACAAAACAAAACAACCAAACCAAACCAAACCAAACAAAAAACCAAAAAAAACCCAAAACAAACCAAACAACAACCACCAGATGAAATTTTCCATGGTTAGTGCATGTAATGAAGGCAAACGTTTTCAGAAATCTAGAATAAACCCTAAACAGAATAGATACTATAAACACAATTCATATTAAATACATTTTAAAATTAAGAGCTTGGGGTCTTGCCTAAACTATTACAGGTGGGAAAAACTAATCAGAAAACCTTTGATGCAGAAATTACTCCTATAGAGAAGTTTTCCAGTACAAATTACCTTTGATTAGATAGAATTATGAACTTTTTAAAAATACAACACACGAAAGGCCAGGTTCCACACAGCTTCCTTCTAGGTTACATTTTAAGCACTGTCAGCCCATGGAACCAACACAGGCTCCTGCTGGATGTTACTACGAACAGACAAGATTTTTGTTTTCAAAATATTGTTACTTGGATTCTACATTTCAGAAATTGGAACCTTCAAAGGATGAAATTATATAATTCCCTGATCCAATAACATGCAACAGAACTTAAAACAATTGAATTAAACCGAAGTTTAAATCAGGAGCTGAAGCTCTGAATTTAAAAGCGTGAAGACTTCAAAGTTCTTTAAAGGAGTTTGGCTGGTGACTCCCCAGCAGGCCATGAGGTGGTGCTGTCCCCCCAGAATTCGCGGGCAGGGGCACATTTGCTGCCTCCAAATGTCAACCCGCCAGTTTTCGGCTGATTTGTCTCTTGAGGGGATACATTTGGTTTAGGTTTCCCCAGCAAACGTGAAAGTTTCTAAAATAGGTCACGCAGATCAATTGCTCTCGTAATCCGAGACCCAAAAGAGCAAATAATATCTAAACTGTGGCATGGGGGTGGCCTGGAGCTGGAAGCGGGGAGCAGGAGGCGAGGAGACAGCCAGCCTGGCTACCTCTAATCTCAGGAAAATTGTGACTTTGTTCAGTTTCTGCTTTACATCAGCATATACGTTACAGCAGCAGCAAAGGGCAGGGAAACATTTTAATTGCATTTTATTAGTAGTCTTGTATTTCGGAGCAAAGGAATTAACGAAGAATGAGGGGGGTCATATTAATAAAATGTGTAGTACATGGGGAAAGACATTCAAAACTGAATTAACTGAAATATAAGCCATGAAAATGAAGACTGAGGCATTTTGAATCTTCAAGGTAAAGATGGTATAAAACTTTAAAAATATTTTTTTAAATGTTTAATATTAATCAGTATTTTTTCTGATTTAAAAGAACACTTTTTTTTTTTTGTAAAATGAAAAAATTTTAAGGAATCACTGCAGAAGTTTGCATTAGCTGTTGTGAAATATTGGAAGTTAAAATCTGTCTGAAGAATACCACAGGCAGTATTCTGTCCCATTAACAAATCGATTAAGAAATCCCTAAACTGCAATAAGAAGCAAAGCCAATTTCCTGGCACCTGGTCTGGAGCAGAAAACACATTATTTTGCTTAATATCAAACTGTCAAAATGGAAGAGGTAAAATAGCACTGTCTTGTACACTATATTAAAAAAACAGTTGGCTCTAAACAATGATCTTTTTTCATTCTTCCATAACATATTTTTATATATACTGCCTTTGTTTAAAAAATTGTCTTGTTGATTTATGCTACTGTCAGTTCACATCGAAACACTTTGACTCTAAAGTTCACTTCAGATCTGCATTTGGTTATTTTTATTTTTTATTCACTGTTTATTACATAAAATGGAAAATTCGGTAGTAAATAACTCACTAGCAGCCTAAAACCTTCATCTTACTATGCTTTCCTTAAAAGTAATCCAGAGTTGGTATAAAATTTGGTCAAATGTACAGTGAAGAGATTATTCTTGCAATTCTGTGACACAACTGCAAACATTTTTCGCTCAAGGCTCTTCTAAAAAGAGTGACACAAAATAAAGATCTAAGAGCTCAGTGTTCCAGTTCCCCCAGTGATCACAAAAAAGACTGAAAGTACCTGGTATTATTACTGGATGAAGGTTTTACTGGGGTATTACTTGGGGATGAGATTGCTGCATGTTTTAAAAATGTGCATGGTACCTACAGCAAACTTCAACTGTATAGGAAAATTACTTTAAAGTCACCGATTTTTTTTTTTAAGAGTGAATTATCACAAATATGTTGTATATTCTTTCAACCATTTTAATGCTTTGTACTTCAGGCATTTATAAATAGAAGAAAAAAATATTGTTTTATAGGATAATTACTTATAAACAACAAATTTCAACTCTGAACCAGAAAAATGCAAATGCAGATAGAATTTAAGACAGAGGTCTGAGTTAACTTTGTCCCTGTTTTCTTAGGTCTTATGGGAACATACTGGTTTGATACCATCACATAGAGAACCACATCTAAATATTCTGAATATAGTCTGTAGAGAGTCAACAGGAACATGAAGTGACTTCCTGGAAAAATTAACAGTAGGCTTTCTACAATGTAACATCTTGGTAAATGGTTTTAGTAATCAGTTTTCATTTATTCTCCACGGCAACAAAGACTTTCAATTCAAAGGGGAAAAAAAGCACAACATCTGATTTTAATAAAACTTACTATTTCTCTTTTTCTTGTTTATTGTCCAATTCTAATCATAACTTTCTTTAACATTTATATTTTTACATGATCATCGAATACCTCACTGACTAAAATATAAACCCCACAACAATTGTGGGGAATGTTTTGGTTGAGAGATAAAAAGAAATTGGTCAAAATACATATTTGTAATAATTGGCCTTTACCAGTGCTGTTCAAAATGCTCCATTTACAAGCTTTTGGTAACTGCATTCAACTTTGTGTTTTTCTGTCAGCAGTATTCTTCTTGTCCCTTGTTCTCACAGTCTGAACTCATTTAGTTTGTTTTCTGGACTCAAAGATGTTTTACGACACAAAGAGAGATTTCCAGTCTCATTTAACACATACACAGTAATAAAAGGTTACTCTTTCTGACCATCACTATGAAATTCAGAATCCAAGTTTTTGCAGTGCAATTCAGAGAGCTACATGTGCTTCACTTTGGGACTAAGGTGAATTTACTTCAGCATAAGCCATCACAGGCCACTGGAGCAGCCGAGCTCCTGAGGCAGGAGCTGTGCCGCCACCGCCGTGCTCCGCCGGAGCTGCGGCTGGAGCACAGCCACCCTCACGCTGCTCCATCAGGCCATTCCCATTCCAAGTTCTACATCTTTGCCGTATTTACACTCTTGCACCTCTACATTCATGGAGCACAAACTGTCAGCACTCACTCTGTCTGAAAATCCTACCACTCTGTCAGATATGATTCAGAGGGACAAGCACCATTCTGCTTCGGTGTCCAAGTATTTTTCTGGATTTTCATCATCAGTACAACAACAATGTTCTTAGCACAAAAAATCCTTTTATTATGTTTCAACATTTTCATTTGTATTATGCATATAAAACATACTTTAGTGGTTTTTCCCCCACTAAAACATTGGACTGGACCAAGAAAATGCCCAGTCGGAAATGAGATGTTTATGAACCCTTATGTAAAAAATATGCTTATGAATCCTTATGTAAAAAACATGTAGAGATCAGGCACAAAAGCAGTAAATAAATATACCGGAAATAAACTAATTTTGTACACATTAAGATTTTAATCCAAGTGCTTTATGGTATCCACAGAAAAATTAAGACAAAAGGCCCTTTTTGCCCTCCCTTCTCAAGTAACAGGAAACCAAGACCTGGATCCTCTGCTGTAAATGTTAGGGACTTACTGGGCCCTGTAAGGTAATTGTAATTCCTTGGCTGATGCGGAGTGATGCACTGATAGAGGCTGTTCACATCCCCAGTAAATCACAGATCTCTTCAGTGCTGCCTCGCTTCAAATGGTCTGCTTTGCTCCCTTTTCTGAGCAAGCCACTAACTCCTCTGTTAGAGCACCCAGGAAGCAGAATTATGCAAAAAATCCCTCCTCCATACCTGGGGATCCACTGGTCCTTATAACAGCAAACTGAGGTGAGGAAAAAATAATAGCAAAGAAAAAGGATAGTCCTTTTAATAGGACCAGACAGGGATACTGACAGTCAGTCTGAAATCCAGTCTTATAATAATTTCCCATTCCATTCACCCTGTCATTTTTTCTTAGAAGTGTCTTATACAACGGTAAATAATGCAAACCATGACAGGTTCTCAAGTCTACAGCAAGGGCAAGAAGTTTAGCAGAGCAGGAGTGGGACTAAAAGCATCACAGAACAAAAGCACCTTACTCTGTCGCCACTTCAGAATCTTCTGATGTGACCAAAGTCCAAGAGAATAATTCCTTCCTTATAGAGCACATCCCCCTTTCATATTTCCATTAACTACCAAATGATCATTACCTTCCCAAGGTATCATACGAAGTGTCTGGAAAAAATCTCTGGACTCCAGAATTAGTTCATCACAAGATGCTATTCATGCTGGTTTTGATCTGCCCTGGGGTACTTGCCAGCTGGTTTGCCTGTGAAAAAAATGCCTCTACCATGGGGGACAGTAATTTCCATTCAAAAACTTGAAAAAAATCCAGTAGGTAGTCACACAGAAATTTCTCCCAAGAAAGTGCTTGCTGAATTTGTGAGAAGGAAGCTTTAGCTGTAATTAAAAGGGAAATCAATGCTGTTCTTTTGCATCTGAGTAAAGCTGACAATTCGAAAGTATATTTTTAATCACTGAAAGCAGAAACTCCAGACAAAATTTCAAGTTGTGAAGTAAAGCACTTTTCCTTTCTCACTTTTTCTCAGCCATGAATCCCAGTAAGATTTTTTAAATGTCCACTTCCCGTAATTTTGGTAATTTTAGAGTATAATTATTTTTACATTTTTATGATGCCTTTGGGCTATCATTACAAATATTTTTTAAGCATTTAAACTTACAAAAATAAAATTAAGTAATAGCTTCTCTTAAGGAGAGACTGTCAGTCGTGTTCTGAATAAACAATCCCTTTTAAAGGCAATCTTGAGATTTATATCCGCTGTAACCATAGAAATTAATCTTGAGTTTAAACAAAATAGAGTAAAACATAATTTATTTAATGAAAATCAGAACAGTGCTATTGCAAATGAAAGTTGGGTTTCTGTTGGTTTTTTTTTTTATTTCAACCAACAGCTTTGTATGCAGTCTTAAGATTTTACTTGATGGGCTACTTCTTACAACTTAACCATACTCATTTAACAATTTGAACAAAGAATTAGATTTCTGAGTATTTTAATTTTACTTGATATGGATGTCAATCAGTAAAAAAAAAAGGTTAAGGCCTTTGCAGATTTAAAAAGCTGTAGTTAAATTTACAAAACATTTTTAAGGATAAGAGCAATTATGAGAAACTGCTATGACATTGTGAGGTGAAGAAGAAGACATCAGAAAAATCTGAGTTTCTCATGTAAAAAGCTTGAAAATAGCAGAGAAGAATAAAAAAGAACAAACTGAGAAACAGTTTCATTTGTCAGCACAGCTAAAAAAAAATGACATTATGTTCAGAAAAAAAAGTGGTTCCCATAGACTAAGTATTTACAAGTTTGCATGAAACATTCCAGCACACAGACTCTCAACAACAGTCATAATGCATGAAGAACTTCAAGGTATTTATAGGTCACTTAAGTAAGAGTTAAAAGAGTTGTAGCATTTACTGTATTTTCAAAAAGCAAGGAAAAGAACTTAAAGTTCGAATGAGGAAACATTGGTATGCTTCACAATACAACATCAAAAAAAAAGACAGAGTCCAAAACATAGAAAAAAATTCACATTAAAATAGGTTGAAATAGTTTCCTGTAGGAACACCTGTAACAGACACATAAATTTTACATAAGTTGTGAAAAATACTGAAGTATACAGTAGAAGGAAACGTTATCAAAAGAAATACAACCTAATAGATAATTTCTGTAATTCCCTGATGTATTATGATGAACAGTTTTGTGGCACTTGCAGCTGTTACATTACTGGTATACAGGGCCACCTTCTAAGCCTCCCTCGATCAACAGGAAATTATCAGACCATATAAGAAAAATAATGAAGTTCAGTCTCATTTATAATTAGAAAGCTCAACTCAGAACTCTGTACTCTAAACCCAATTATTCTATTATACCATGAAATGTATATTACCAACAAAGAGAAAGAAAGAAAATTAAATAGCTTAAAAGCCAGAAGTTTCTAATAAGACAGTAACTGTTCTTAAGCCAGAGTACCACCTCTGAAGTCCTTGAGAGATATAAGCTCCTGGTCTCCTCTTCTGACCTCTCAGTATGTAAAAGAGAACGATCTTGGAGACAGCCAAGGCTCACATGGACATAACAAGCCTTGGCTTGCAATACAAATGGGGAAGAAGAGATTCAGCAAAGTGAACCTTGCAAGGCCATACATGACAACTCAAAACACAACTGTCCCCTCCTGTCTCCTGGTTAACTCACCTGCTTCCTGTAGTAGGCTGCCTCTCCCTGCAATTAAACCCATTTCTGAAAGCACTGTATCCATGTCTAGAAAGTCTCAAATTCATAGGAACCCACAACTTCACACAGCAGGTATCTTTTTGATGGTATGCATGCATGCACAGAAAAGAAAATACACAACGAGTAACCATGGAGAAAACAGAGAAACAAACAAAAAAATTAAGGCAAAATTAAGTTATGGAAGAAGAGGAAATAAAAGGGTTGGCTGAGATAAAAACAAACCGCATCTGCACTGAGACATAGCACGCCTGCACAGTGCTGCATTAAGTCTGAGGTTTCAGACAGCAGTCACCTCCAAAGGCCTCCAAGAAGAGAACGCTGCAAACTTCATGGTTGCTCCCAAAAGGAATGCAGTCTCCATTCTGAAATTACTAAGTGCCCAGCCAGCTGTGAGACAATCTTAGGAAGCAAGATCATGAAACACAGACTGACACACACTTATTGACAGATTCCTGTTCACAAACACTTGGCAGTGAGAGCACGTGTCAGCTATCCAGCACCTAAGTGCACTGAGATGAGATCACATTAACTACCAGTGTGATGAAAGAGACTGTGCTTATTCTGTACACTCTAATGAACGAGAAGAGCTTCAGAAGACAAAAATCTTAAACCACTATTTTGCCAAATGAATTTGAGTTTGTATTTTATTTGAAACACCCTGGTAGAAAGAATAAAAAAGGAGCTACTTTGCTTCGTCCCATTTTTTAAGATATATTTCATAGGCAACATTACAGTTTTTCACAGCTTGTGGCACACGAACATTTCAAAGGTATTACCATTTTCACAGACCGTGCTTTTCACAACGTGCTGCTAATCTATGTATGGGCATTGCTGTAGCACATAGGGCAAGAAGGAACAGTCAAGGAACTAAAACACCACTGTCTCAACAAGTAAACACGTACCAACTGTTGACAAGATTATAGATTAAGCCATAGGAGTTACTAAGAAGCTTTGTGTTAAGATTCAGTGTCCATCAAGCAGTTTCTCTGTATCTCACTAGCCTGTCCACAATGAAGAAATCAACCTTACCCCTGTGTCTTTTGCCATAACAACTAAAATTGCCCAGGTTAGGCTGCAGTAGCTGAATGCTACTGCACTGTGTGGGGAAATAAAAGAAAAACTGGATGGAAAACACTTGTGTTTCAGCAGACAAGCAGATGGAGAAACTGGAGTATCTCTTGTGGGATGGATACTGGTTTGTACACAATTTTCACTCAAGGTTAGAGTAAAGTGGTACTGCAGTTTGCCACAGAATGTTTCACAGCTCTGACATGAATTGTATGAACAGTCTCTCATGTCAAGGACAGAACTAATACTACATTTTCCAGTTTCTATTTGAGTTACAAACACCTGATTTAACAGATGTCATACCACTGCTCCACAGTTCTGCTCTGTGTTACACATGAATCAGTACTACTGGAATACATTGCATCAGTATTTCAATATTCTGCTCATGTACTGGCATGAACTTAGGAAGAGAGAATGGTAAACAGGAGGTACCTCCTTGCTGAGGAGCTATCTCACTAGCAACTGTAAGATGAAAATGTTAAGGCTATGAATCACAATCAGAACATAAAAACATAACACTGGGAAGAGAATTTACCCCACAGGGATTGGTCAAGATTATGTGGTAAATGTCAAGCAGATATATCTGACTGTATGAGTAGATGGAACAGGAATTGGTAAAATTCACCGTGGCACAGGGGTGAAAAATAAGAGAAACTCTGAAAAGTGAAGGAAGGTAAGAACTGAAGATGGAAGAGGCAAAAAAAACAGAGGCAGAAGGGCATTGCCTGAGGTAAAGAATGAAAAAACACAAAACATTGTAAGCTACACCCAAGCTAAAGCAATAATTATAATTTCAGTGCAAATGAAAGACATATCAGAGACACAAGAGTTAGCATGTACTTGGAAGAATGGGACCCTTATTTAGGGTAATAAAATAAAACAACCTCCCCCCAAAAAAAAACCAAAAAACACCCTAAAACCCCACACTTAATGGGGGAAGAAACAACCCCCAAACCAATTACTGAATCTCTTAAGATGTAAAATATTGTCCTTGAAAGTGTTCAAAACAGCCTAAACAAAACACTGTATGCTACATAAATGCTAGCAAAGAAGGGGTTAACCTGACCTCATGTTTTAACAGCATGTTTTACTTCCTGGCACACCAGCATTAGAACCAGAGCATCCCCAAAATCACAATTTTTCGCCACAGAAACACACAACAATTTCAAATGCCTGCAGCTCTAACGTCACACCAATGGAAAAGCATATTGTTGAACGCACTATATAGCAGCGGTGCAAATACTTAAACTCAAGATATCTAAACCAGTTGGAAGGTACTTTTTTCTTTTTTTTGTCCTGAATGTTCTTCAATCCCCTTTATAACGATTCAAATTTTGTTCCTGCCATAAGGAAATCAAGTGTCTGTCTGCCTACTTCAGCAGCATCAGTAAGCATGGAAGAGACAAAAATGACTAAGGATAGAAAAACAAAGGGAAGAAAAATAAAATCGGTTGTCTAAATAGAAAGTTTTACTGATGTAACTTTGTTTAGTTCTGTCTAGTTGCAATGTCTCAAATTAGCTGAACTGTGACTTTTTATGAAGTTTAAGTAACTCAAGATGATTTTTCTTTTATTTAAACTGATTTGAGGAATTTGCACTTTAGAAAATAAAAGCATAGCTTTAATGACTGCATGCATCTTTTTACTGCTTAATTAGTAGCCATTATTAATACTAATTAATGATATGAATGAAGTCAAGAAAAGGAAGAAGTCCAGTAAGAGCTGGACAAGACAGGCAAAAAAAAAGATAAAGGAAAAATTATTTACACAGATCAGGCTTCACACACAACCCGCACTTTTCATTTCTTTGTCTTATACAACAAATTAGACAGCAACAAGAAGAATAAGCCTGCCTTCTGCTGCAGAACGAAAGTAAGACAACTGACTAGATATTTGTGGGCAACCAAATTATCCTAAATGTAGTAATGGTTTCTTACCATTTAAATAAACAAGTGTCTACTGATTCTGTAACGTATAGAAAACCAGTTGAAAATTAGGAAATAAATATCATAACAAAGGAACCAAATGACAAGTAAACACCAAAAGTAAGAAAAATCAATTACACTAAAATTGTGAGAGATTTCAACAGAGAACTAGGAAAAAATACAATACACAAAGCCAGAAATAAAAGCACACATTGTCAAAAAAGTAAGAGTTGGAAGGAACAAATGAAAAGGAAAAAGAAAGCTACTTCTTTTAAATAAGTGAAACAGGAGAAAATGAGGTGACTCCTGAAGAACCACAATTTTTTCTAAAGTCAATTTCAGAGATAATAATATAGTTAATATTCCCTTTAGATTTAAAAGTGATCCTACAAGGAAAATTAAAAGCATTTACTTGAACAGAGGCAGTTAAAAGATACATGCTCCATGTCTGGTTTGGAGCGTGTGCTCTGAGGCAGTGGACATGTACAATTATAAGAGCTGACTGAAGTTATCTGGTTTGAAAACAACCAACACAAAAATACTCACTGAAGCACAAATACTTTCACTTTTAAACTTTCCCTTCCCATTACACAGAAAATGCAGAGTTTGGTTGGTTTTTTTTAAAGTAATACTATTTTTCTCTTACATTACCAATATAAAGCATATGCAAAGCACACAGCAGAAAATCTACCAGGCAGCGTCAACTGGATGCAACTAACTGAAATTCGGTAGTTTGTTGCAACAGTCACAAAACAAAGTCCTTTTTCTAATGAACAAAGAGGTGGAATCAAACCAACCAACCTTCACTTGGGACAAACAGTTGATGTGGTCATGAAAAATCTTGAGACAGAGTAGGGAACAGTCATTCTCCCGTAAAACACCTTCTGTCTATTGCAGGAGGTGTAACTCTTAAAAAGTTATTGTTAGTGGCCTTTGAATTTGGGGTCAGGAGTGTCACTACACCTTAGAGCAAATGCAAAATCTCAACTTCTCATTTCAGGTACCTGCAAGCTACACGTACAGCCTTATTTTGCTCTCAGAATACACTCATTTTAGCTGTTAGTCTGAAATGCTTTCGTTTCTGAAGCTCTGTGCAACACTGAAGCCATATAAAATGAAGCAGAGCCCAAGAAACAGATTCAGCATCCTGGATGTGGTAGCCTTTTCCTGTGAAGCTATAATAGAATTTTATTAAAAATTCAGGAACTTGTATCAACCATCCCTGCTTTCAACTACAAAGCCTGATGGTATGTTAAATGACAGCACAAATTTTATTGGAATTTCTAGGTGAATTTTATTTCTTATGGACATTATGGTAAGGAGGAGGGGACAAAGTGATAGGGGGCTTACTGGAAGTGTTCTATGTTTTTAGACAGCAACTTCTACGATACATCTACTAAAACAAATACAATTGTACAATAGATTATGTCATTTGCCATTTGCAACAGCCGAAAAGTCTTCTTGGCTGCCAATGTGGAGAAAAAAGGGAGAAAAAAAGTCCTGAGTGGTTCTGTAAATAGGATTTTGATGAAAGGACTGCAACTGAAAATTGAATTTCCTGACTTCTCAGTGCATGACAGTCCTTCCTTTTTTAGAGGAAAAAAACCACTGATGTTACATACCAAGAACTACTACATTTCCTGATCATACACTACTACAAATTTTGCTTTAAAATTATGATTATGAAAATAATTTTATATATTTCCATATTACGTCTTCAGAACAGTATCACTCATTCCGAAAACTACAACACACTAAAAAACAAACAAAAACAACCAAAAAAAGTCCCAGAAGACAAATAGTAGAGAACTTTTTCCCATGTTTGCAAAATATAGAGACAAAATACATTCCATGCAATCTCTTGGGCCTCAGCTTTACAGTCAACGCAACATTCATTAGATCTTTTTTTTCCTCAAGTGTTACAAGGAACACCAATTAAACATCAAAAGACTCCTGCTTGTCATGTCAAAT
Organism: Lophotriccus pileatus; assembly: GCA_035583135.1. Classification (NCBI taxonomy): domain Eukaryota; kingdom Metazoa; phylum Chordata; class Aves; order Passeriformes; family Tyrannidae; genus Lophotriccus; species Lophotriccus pileatus. Next base: position 60,103,897 of record JAWWES010000133.1, read on the forward strand.
TTACTACTCTTTGCAACAGTGTGCCTTATTCATCAAATACATGTTGACTTGGAAGTCATCATGAACCACATTCTTAACTAATTACAGCAACTGCTACAAAATACTGATAACTATTAAGAATCAGTAAGTTAAACTAAATGCACCAATTATCACAGCCTTCACTTGCCAGGAGATGCCATTCCATCAAAAGCAGAGGGTACAATTAAAAAGTTACAACTAAAGCATTTATTCCGCTCTTAGTCGTTGCTCCTCCACTGCTGTCCAAGAGGTTGGTTGTTGCATCAGTACATTTCCTCTCTCTCGGGCACTGGGGCTGGTTCCTCCAAACTACACGCGCCTTCGTTGCAGAGGACGCTTGTCCAGAGAAGACTGCACATAACTGCCACATGAGGAATAAGAACATCATGTTGGCAATGCTATGTCAGACAGTGAATGCAGCACGAGATAGTTCCCAGCTAGATGGATATTATGTGGTTTGTTTTGCTTGTAGGATAATATCAAAAGATGCCTGGGCTTCAAGTTGGTGGTCAGAGCGATAACCTTTACTAACTGCCACAACTTGTTGTTCTATTCTTGAACACTTTCCATAGGCCTGAATGGGTAGTTTTTGTTTGCTCTGAAATTAATTAATAAAATAGTTCAAAATCTTTTTTCAGCATAGTGTCTAATCTGTGTCAGCTACTAGTAATATTGCAGTCAGGTAGTCTGGAGTTCACTTTTCTGAAAGAGTGAAAAACTTCAAAGCTGGGTGTTTTAATCTGAACATTAAATATATAGATACGAGCACAGATGTTAAATTATATAATTTTGTTCAGATTCTTTCATAGTTTCAGTGTGGCAATACTAACAATAGCTGTTTAACCCACTTTTTAAAATTTAAAATTATTTATCCAGTAAACCATTAGGACTTGGACCCATTTTATTACCTTCACTGGGACAAAAATGTAGCCATAAACACAAGTCAACAAGTAACAACCATCATGATCCAGCAACTAGGTAGCAAAATAAATCCTTTAAAAACTATCAAACAACACTAAAAATAAAATTAGATGTAAATTCAAGTTTTAGACTGTGGTCAATTGAGGTCTAGACAAAACCCTATGTTTGTTCACTGCCTAGTCTCCAGTCTGCTCTAAGTTTGAAAAGGTAATTGAACTCAGTCTATAATTACTGGATTAGATACAGATGGGCTCTGTACATTTCAGGGGAGGAAAGAACTGTTTTGATTCATTTTATGATTGCCTGTAAGGTCAAACTTTTCAAAATGTACTTTCATCTGTTAAATGGTTTCTCAAAGTCCCAGGGGGACATCTTCAATAACTGATGTTTTAAGCAATTTGAGTCTATCAGATCCAGTCTTTGAATGTAATATGCTGTCCATTTTCTAGAATTATAAATGTGCATGTAGGTTAATTGCTACAACTCATACAGATTTTCAAAACTACACTTTTTTTAGAAAATTCCAATTTTACTCAACAATTGTTATGCATAAATATTTGTAGAATTATTATCGTTTAGGGTACAGAATATCTTTGGAAATACAAATAAGTAACACAAATTAGAAACGTCCTTACTCATAATTCCTTCCCACTTGGAGAATGTTCTCTTAGGACTCAACTGAACAATGTTTGAATAGTTCCAACTAAATCAGTATACTTCTTGCAAAACAAAAAAAAAAAAAAAAAAAGAGAAACATCTTAATGAAAAAATCCTAAACAGCACTTGAGAAAACTTCTTTTTCCATAAGCTCTTATTTGAACCTTCATCTTCACTCTCTCTCAAGATAAAATGGGGAACAAACAATGAGTGAGCATTCAAATTTCATTCTCCTAAGAATTTTTTGCAAAGTATTTTCTCCAATTAAATCCACCATAACTCTGCAGCCTGTTTCAGTGCAATCAGGATTTCATTTTGCTTAGTTAAAAGTTCAAATGCTCTGCAAAGGGTAGGTATCTAGCTCTGCTCTCACTTAAGAGACTCTCAGAGCTACCGTAATAGCAATTTAAAGCAGAAAAAACACCATGCAATCAGAAAGCAATATAACAGTTCAGTTCATAGTCTTAAAATTGTAGGCTATTTAATTCGAAACTTACTATTCAAGGGTTTTAGTTTATTTGTATTTTTTTTTGTTACAACATCACATTTTTGTTTAATCAATAACAATATCTCACCAGCAACAGGCTCAGCCTCAGTCAAAAAAAGTTATCTTTGTAGGATCAGACATCTATAGAGTTGTTCTGACAGAGACTCAGTATTCAAGCACCGGTAATAGGGATAATTGGAACTCTCTTAATATAATCTCCCTCTGTCTCCAAGCAGGCTAATGAAAAAGCAAGTTCTCATGTAGTTTCCATGATTAACACTTTATTCATATTATTTCAAAGTCCTCCACAGAAGGGACAAAACCGGAAGGCAGAACCAACCACCACAAAGCCCCAGCAGAAGGATGCAATAAAGTAACAGAGTTATTTGCACTCCTGCTCAGACAGAAGATCATGCCCATTGCCATCATCAGGCTGCACAGAATTCCTACCACAATTTACAAGTCTCACTGAAAGAAAAAACTTCTTCCACTGCATTTTATGAACTGATTGATACAAATCAGTTTGTTCAAAACAGTTCAATAAACAGATGATGGGTTTTTGTAACTACCACATAAAAACAAATGAAACAAGAAAGCACTTTTACTCAAAAGATAACATCCATATAATATTTGCACTAACTTCCTCCCCACATCTATAATGGATGCTTTCAAATGTATTTTTTTAAAACTGAAATAATATTCATATTAGAATTTACATGGGGTCCATATGCTTAATTCAATAAATCTTGATTTTTATTTAAAAGCTATATAAAAAAGGCTTCTTCTTAATTGTAAATAAAAAAAATTTCTTTCAAAAAAGGTCCTGTTTTCCCTACAAAATAAGTATTTCAAGTGTTTTGTGTGAACCACAAACTGCTCCTGAAACTATTGTAATTTTTAGACAATAAATTGTGAAGCTAATATAGCTAATGTAGCTAAATAGCCTGGTCACAGCATCATGAATTCTGTATGCAGAAAATAAATAAAATACAAGAAGTCACACTAGGTCACATTTTAGAACAACTAATCAACTGATACTTTTTCCTTCTTTCTCCTTCACATTTTCACTATCACAATACTAATAAGTAGTTTCTTATATTTGCTGTACAGTACTCCTTATATCATATTTAGAACAGTATTCATAAGTATTTCCAATCTACACTTCAATGGATTTTACAACAAAATCTTGGGAACTGGACACAACATCATCAAGAAAAATAAAGCATATTCTTACAATAAGCTACTCTCACTCACTGTGTCTTTATACAAGTCTTTAAAAAACAAAGAAAGGAGATATCCAATTCATGTACATGAAACTGAGTCAGCATGCAGACTACAGCAATGTAGCATTATTTAATCAGTGAATACCTCACACCCATTAGTGATTCCCTCACTCTTGGAAAAAAAAAAAATCACTTAACCATCTTTGTACATAATTCACCCTCTGAAATTTGTGAGGAAGAAATCTGACAAAAAAACCTCCAACATTAAAAAGTGAGTGCTTATTTCACAGTAACAAACTTCTGTGGCAGATGAAGCAGCCTGTGAAGTCTAACATGGCTTTTTTATTTTAGAAATGCTTTAGCATGTTGTTTCCTATACATTCATTTCTTATTAAAAACGAAGAGAGAACATTCATACATTCCCAGTCCAAGGTCAGCCTGATCACAGTCACAGGTCACTGCAGCAGTAGTCTGGGATCTGAAGAACCAGTATCCAATTCCTTGCTTTGGTACAAAGCAGTGTCCCCTATGTAAAAAGGAATTCCTGATCCATCCTTCTGCATTAACTCCTGCATTACTTACTGAGTACTGTATGTATTTTGAAATACCTGCACTTGACTTAAGATACTTCAAGTGATGCATAATCTACCAAATGAAGGATCAGCTGAATCACACCTCAAATAATCTGTGCTAATTGAAGCCCTGTATCTTATTTTGCTTCTTCGTAAAATCCATGAATCAGACACTTTTGTTTCTTGTGATCATGTACTCTAACAAAATAAGATTAAAGGATTTATCACTACAAAGTGGATTTTTCAGACTTTAGATCAATTTTGTAGCTCTAATACCAAAAAAATCAAAAACAAAACCAAAACAAAACAGCAAGGCAACCTCCCACTACTACCACATTTCTGAAAAAAGTTGACATCAGAATTGGACACAACATTTTGTCACTTTTCCTTTAATTGATAATTCCCTCTATATTTCGTTAAACCTACATCTTTTAAAAACTTCAGTTCCTTCACTTTGGTATTGACTTCTATGTGTAATATTTCCTAAGAGTCAAAGAGGCCAAATTATGTCCTATCACATTCACAACCAGAATCAATAACTACCCTGCTTACACATGCAAAGGTAATGTTAAGTTCAAGAATCTTTGCATATATGTAATTATTTTCTATATGGATGAATGAGCCATGCCTCAATTTAAGCCCACATAAAGGAATGTTTTCCCTTGAATATCACAGCAGAAACTACAGTATGCATCACACTGGCCAGCTGAGTCGACCCAAAGAAAATAACATACAACAAAGACAACTGAAGAAAGCAGAATTTTAAATTAATCAAAAATTTGTAGCTGTCACTTGAAAACTAGTATGTAACAAGGTTCTGAAAGAATATCTCAGGAACACACACATCTGTTTAATATTACAAGCCAACTGTCAACATCCTAAGTGAAGTTTTAATTTAATAGTTTTTTCTTTCTTGATGTTTTACCTTTAGTCAATGCCTTGTGAGAGTATCGGCTTTCTATAAGAAACTGTTAAATATAAAGAAATGTTATTGTAGCATGTTTATAAAATCATAGTTCGAGAACTTTTTATTTTTCTAAGGCCTGACCACAACTTAATTATCTGCAGGACATTCCAAGCTCACAATTGCAAGCTCCAGTTCCCAAGCAATTTTGAACAATATCTACTGTACAGGACATACAGCACTGCAAATAGCACAACATGGTAGTGTTTCCAGAAGTCACCATTAGAGCCTTTAGACGTGGTTTTTATTTTCAATAAATATTTGTTTCTCTACTAATTATTAAAAGATTTTCACCACCATTACATGTCAGCTTGCTATCACTGCTTATTTTTAATAGAAGTGAACTGGTCATAAAAAAATAGATACATTGTATAACATGCCTTCCATTACATATAAAGTGTCCTAAGAGCAAGCACTATGTTCTTTTACAGCTCACACAATGTTTTCCTTCCTTTTCAGGAAAGAGTAAGAGCAGGAAAAAAAACTTTGGAGGCCTTACTTCCCTCCCACCCTTCAAAAATATAAAATTCACTGAATGAATGACCATACTAGAATTTATTGAGAACATTAGAATAATACTTCATATTAGAGGTCTAATAAATTTAGGAGTAAAACCAAGACCCCCTTCTCTTATTTTCAACCATAAACCAACATAATCTTTAAGCGTTTCTGGATATCCTCACAGAACCTCCACCACCATTCTCTTGAAACCCATTTCACACTTCCTAGCCAGCTGAGACATGGAGAGGTGGGAAGCACCAGTCAGTTGCATCCTGTACTACAGAAATAAAATCTTCAATTTAGAATCAGTGAGGTTACATCTACATTCAAAACCTTTTAAAAGTCAACCAAAAAAGGAAATATCCAGAGGGAAATGTCAGGCAATCCATTAATAATGAAAAAGCAAAGACTGAAAGGAATTTGGATTACATTTAATTGTATCTGGGTTTTGTTTTATTTGTTTTTCAAATGCTGGACAATACCTATGGAAATGAAATAGATCTAAATTTGAGTAGATGAAGCGCATCTGCTCTTCTACAGCTCTCACCACTCTCTATCAAAAGGGAAGGCAGAGTCAGAATGAAAAGGTAAAAAGGGACAACAAACACCTGATCACTATAAAATGTCATGTTTTGGCAGACAAAGCTTTGACACACCACCATGAAGTCAGGAAATTGACATTTTCAAGAAAGTATTCATCATTTAACATTCTATGCAATTATATTACAGTAATATTTTCAACAGTAAAGAACAGTTTCCTCAAATTGCTGGAAATGATTCATACCTCCAATTTTCACTCTTTAATTGCTCTCACTGCTGAAACTATTGTACCAGGTTTTAACATTTCCAGTCTGAAAAATATTTTTAAGTATAGTTGGACTGAAGTTTCAAAGACAGAGCACATAATTACCTAATCTTTCACTGAAAAATTATATCCTTTTGTCCATGGTGAAACACGGAAAAACTTAATCCACTCATTACCAAAAATCACAAGTAATCAGCTCAGCATTACAGCAAGAACTAACCCTGATGACCAAAACCAGTCTCGATTACAAAAACACAAGTGTGAGTACTACTCACTGAAAACAAGGATAGGTAACTGATTTTTGTGAGAAGTTGTAAAACCCTGTTTTTAAATATTTTTAAATAGCTGTTCCCTGAGATTAAAATTAAACTTTTTTTTTGCTGATCACACATGTGAATAATTAGCATCCTAAATAACAGTATCTCCCCATTTTATTAATATTTTAATACACTTCAGAGTTCAAAGCAACTTGATTCAGAATGATTCAGAAATTGTTTGGTAACTGTCAGAGATAAAAAACTCCTCAGTTCAAGTCTCGATTTAGCAGAAGATAAAAGGAGTTACTTTTCCTATGTCCAAGAACATCCCTCTCTTTGTAAGTGAAGAAGCAGGATAAACTACACACACAGAAAATGAGAACAGCAGGATGGTGAGAAGAGTCACAGCCAAGTCCCTCTCTCAGCTGCTATCCACTGAACGTGTTCTATTTTTCAAAAAAGCAGAGGAGAAGGATAATCAGAACCTTCAAGTCACTAACTTTCAGGAAAAATAATTTATTTTGGCCTCACTGCTAATACCTGGGGAAATAAACCCCAACAGTTAAATCTCTTAACAAATCCCACTGATATTCTTTTGAGTATGTTTATTTTTATGTTCATTTCTGTCCCAAGCAAGAGATTATATTTCAACATACATAAATACAGAGCCCCAAGATTGTAGCAATGACAGTGTATCAAAGTACTAAAAATAATGAGCTCCTCTTGCTCCAAAAGCTTTGATAAAGAACCCAGAGAAACAGTAAAAAGCCTAAATGCATCAATTAAATTCACTAACGTGAAAATATTAAGTTTCAGCTTCATTCTGCCTTCTTCCATTTACCTTTCTTTCCTATTCAAATGGATAACCTCCATATCATTTTCTGATATTTATTTTTTCTTTTTTATTTTTAACCCATATTTCTACCTCTAACGTTAAACTGTCTCTTCTCCATCCTACATCTTTCCATTTTCTTCCAGCTACGCCTGCTCACTTTCTATTGTCTTTCTTTTCCACTGTATCTCTCTGCCTTTCAGACCCCTCAAGCCTCATCATCCTGCCCCTAGCCCACCTTTCTCCTCCAGCGGTCATCCTGATGTATACTGTATTTAAGAAAAGAAGGAGGCTACCTATGACAAACCTCAGCTTTCTTCCACTTCCATAGGCTCTAGAAACTTCCACAAATGTTACCCTTATCTGTGGCAGAATGACAAAGCAAGAACTCACAAGAAGTGTTGGCTTAATGGACAACCACAGTTCAGGAAAGAGTTCACAGTGACCAGCTACATGATACAACAATTTCTCCAACAACCCCAAGCAAGGAAAGAACCTTCCACAACCAGCCTGGAAGGAGGTGAGGATGAGGACAACACCCTCAAAATGGGAACTGCAGCCTTAGATACTTTTGGATTCCTCAGCACCACATGGGGTCCAGTTAGTCAAAACAAAATTAACAGGCAACTAAGGAAAGTTGTCTCCCAAGCCAACTTTCAATCCTGCTGTTCTGTTATATTCAGAAAATAATTCCCATGGAGTTAAGAATGTACTTTAAAACAAACAAACAAAGCTGTGGGGGGTGGAGGACACAATGACAGACATTTGCACAGACATTTCCCAAAATGTAAGAGTTCATAACTTTTCCCTCAAGGCCAATCTATACTCTTGCCATTGTTTCTGATGTGAGTTTTGTTAAAACCAGAAGCATTACATGGAGAAAACTAGTGATTTGGCATTTAATTCTAATGCATTGAACAAGGTCAGCATTTCACTCTTCTCCAAAAGCATTTTAAAAAAAAATCTTTGCTATTTCCTTAACCAGCTTTTTATGTGTTTCTCCTCTACTAATTAAAATTACCAACTTCTTTCCCTTCCATCTCTCAGGCTAAACCTTTTCTCTAACAAGGATGAAGGAAATTAGAAGTAAAAACAATGTTCATAATTAAAAATCAACATTAACCATAATTTGCACAGGGAAAGAGATAAATCTGAAATATTAGCACTACTATATAACTCCCTATTTGAAAAAGTATAATTCAAAATTATATTTTCTGCCTATAACCTGGGGGAGGGAAACCCACGTAGATGTAAAGGACTACAAAATGCAGCATCGCCGGTGAACTTTGGGGAAAAGAGTGACTGTTCGTAACTGTATATGGGAGAAGTCAGAATTAATCCTAATGACCTCAGCTGTGGGCCCAATTTATTAGAACTTACCTCTCATTAAAAGTTAAGAAGTGAACTGAAATATCACTCGCTGTCCAAAATTTGGCACAGTCATTAATTTCTAATAAAGACTATAATTGGCTATACCACAAGCAGTATAAATTTCCCCTGTATCCAAATATTCTCTCATGGGAGTTATTCTTAGGTAATCATTAGAGTCGAAACGATCATATAAACTAACCTTATTAAATCAGGTTATAATTTTTTAGTTTGAGTATAAAACCAAAACCATTAAAGCAACAATTTTAACCATTTTTGGCCATTTCCCTCATAGCACTGGTTAGTACCAGCTATTCAATCACAACAGAAGCAGTTCACTACATGACCACACAGTCTTTGATGCTCTGCCTGTGTTCCGCCACAGATTTTAATAGTACCACTCTTGGATATGGAAGTTTTAAGGATAAAGTCCCTTTCAGGTCTATCCTAGACCTGGCAAATCCATGTCCCATCCCATAAAAGTAAACATAGCAAACTGGCTATTTCTTTATTTTGGATATTTCTCAGTCTTTTGAAAAGCTCAGATATAATGTGATTCGTTCTGGAGTCACCAACCTGAACTTGACTCAGAACCAGCAGCATAATAATTACTGTATATTCCAATAAAACATTTAATACTTGGCATTTTTATATACCTTTTACTTTCAGAACAGAGATGGTGTTACTCCCTGCATCAGCACATTGGTACCTGCCAAGAACCAAAGTTACTATATATCCAAAAATAGTAGGCAGTGGAAAAGCCTCTGGACCTCCCAGTCTGCAAGTCTACTCTTTTTTTATTATATTAAAATTGTATTAAGCACAAGGAATCCTCTATTTGAAATCTAGATCTTCGGATTTCATCTACTAATATTTTTCAAATTTTTGTTTGTAAACCCCTGGAAATCTTCCAGTAAGGGTGTAGACTTGTCTTTCTCTGTTAGTACTGTGTGCATTACACAATCTTGGTGGCTGAATTTTAATCTTGATGCTTCTTCGAACAACCCCAAATTGTCTGAAAGGGATCAGAAAGTATATACGTTTAGAAACACTCAGTTTTAATTGTGCTATGTCAACAATTACATCATGCTATTCAAGGTGGTCCTCTATAGTCAATTTGGGTGACCAGCTACTGGTTTGGGGCATTTTTGGGCTTTATTAATGAAGCGACAGTGGTAATGATGAATTCCATATACAAACATTCCTACTCTTTTTTCTCCTACGGGAATGTTCTAAATACCAAACTGTGAAAAGGTGTGCAGGTAGACTCCACATTTGGGACCGAGGACAAAACATCAGCTCTCCATCTAACAGCTTTGCTCTTTTGAATTATCCTGTGGGCTGCATTCCAAACAATGGAATACGTTGGATTTCACAGGTATGCATAAAAAGCTGTTTTACCCAGAGTATGTAAAATTAAAAATAATAAAAAGAAAAAGCCACCACTACCCTCTGGGTAGCCAAAGCAGTGTTCTACAAAAGTCAGGTAGCCTTGAAATTAAAAGGTTTGCTTAAAATTTATATTCAATGCCATTTGTTCTGGCTTTCACAAGAACTAGTTTTCGAGACAAGTTTTATGTGAGGATTTTTCCTCCTCATTACACATTTGTACAGAGCAGCTGAACATATTTTTTATCTGAAATTTGGCCTATCATACCCATTTTTTTGAAGAATCAGTTAATCATTCTACAGAATCCATACACAGAGCTTATATGAATAACAGATGCTGCAGCCTCATGAATCTGGCATCCTTATGCGTTCAACAGCTTCAGACATGGACATTTGATCATTCTGAAATTTTGCATTTAAAGACTTAGAAATATTTAACCTTTCAATTTTTCCAATCTCAAGGATATGTTTTCAGATATGCCTGGTATTGCTTTTGAGGACTTCATGCTCTAACACTTCATTTTTTAGCTTTTTGCTAAACCTTAAAAAAGAAGAGAACCTCCCATAGCAAATCAGGAGATTTTATTCATGGCTGCAATCAAGCCCACCATGAAATTCTGTTTGCCCATTAATTTATATCTGTGTCTGTTAATAGGCCATATGAGTCTTGATTCCATTTATCCAGCACATATTGAACAGTGAGCAGTGATAAAAAGTTCTCTTTCCTTCAGTATTTTCAAATAGCTAAGCAGCATATGACACAGATGATACTCGCAATAGCTCATACTTGCCATAAAAAAAATCAGGAAAGGCTTAAATAGTCAGATTTCCTAATATTCTCCTAAAACAGAAACTCAAATGCAAAACACCTTCCAAACCTGACAATCTTAAAATACCCAAAATAACAGCTTTAAGACACTGTAAAGCTGGGAACTAGTCTCCCAAACTCAGCCTCTGCACTGCTTACATTGTCACTGAGCACTTACTGCAAGCCCTTTTTGTTTTTACTTAAATACTTCTGCTCTAATCCTTAAAATTCTTCAGTCACTTAGCTTAATCCCAAATCTGACACCATAAGGAACAGATATATTGGGTCTATGTGGCAAGGTTTTGGTAGCAGGGGGCTATGGGGTGGCTTCTCTGAGAAGCTGCCCAAAGCTTCCCCCCATGTCTGACAGAGCAAACAGCAGCAGCTTCAAGATGGACCTGTCACTGCCAAGGCTGAGCCCAGCAGCCCAGGGAGGTCTGTGGTGGAAGAGAGATCCACCTGCAGCTCCTGGAGGACTCCACACTGGAGCAACTGGAGGTGTCCAAAGGCAGCTGTGACCCTGTGAGAACCTCAAGCAGTCTCCTGGCAGGACCTGTGACCTCATGAAGAGAGGAGCCCACACTGGAGCAGGTGTGCTGGCAGGACTTGTGACACAACAGGGGATCCACACAGGACTAGCCTGTTCCTGAAAGACTGCACCCCTTGGGAGGGACCCCACGCTGAAACAAGGAAAGAGAGTGAGGAGAGCTCCCCTGTGGAGGAATGCAAAACAGACACTGTGCAATGAACTGACTGCAGCCCCTGTTCCCAGTCCCCTGTGCCGCTGGTGAGGAGCAGGCAGAGAATCGGTGAAGAAGGGAGAGGTGGGGGAAAGGTGTTATTAAGATTTTGGTTTATTTCTCAATCCTATTCTGATTTGACTGGTAGCAAATTAAATTCATTTCCCCAATTTGAGTCACTTTTGCCCATGACAATAACTACTGAGAGATCTCTGTCCTTATGACCCATGAGCCTGTTCTGTTTTCTCTCCCCTGTCCAGATGAGGAGGGCAGTGATAGAGCAGCTTTGGTGTGCACCTGGCATCCAGTCAGGATCAACCTGCCACAACTACATAAGCCTGTACAAGTATGATAACATGCAAACTTAAATAGCCCTGTATACTGCATTTAAAATAGCCATGTCACTGTAAAGTCTAAGAGAAAAAAATACTGCTTTTGTTTTAATTCATCAAAAAGCACTAACATACACATAATGAATTCTAACAATCTTTTATAAATTACAAGCAATGGAAAGTCTGTCACTGTAACTGTAGCTTTCCTCTAGGGAATCCCCCTAGAATCATTTCTTACCTGGTCCTAATCAATATGCAACCAGTGAAGAGATGGAGAGATGCCAGAAACATTCACCCTACATAAAGCATAAGTCATCTTTCATTACATATCAGACAACCCAATGGTTGTACAAAGCAGCTGACAGACAAAAAAAAACCCCAAACCAAACAAACAGTGATGGGTCAATGCCAGGGCAAAGAAAATCCTTTCAATAAGTTCACAGACATAACATTAATCCTTGATTTATACAGATCAGTTTTGTCGCAGATTAACAACATCACCAGCAACACCAGTCTCTGCAACCAACATTACCATGGTTATAGATGATCTCGTAACATTCTTGTGTTAACAACTCAGTCTCAAATACAAAAACCTTCATCAGCTCCCCAGAGACTGCAGCAATACAGTATACCTGAGCATAAAATAGTCAGCTTCAAAAAAAAACAAAGTAATACAAAATGTTGAAGTATTTTCTTGTGACTAATGCAAAATACCAAGAGCACACAGATATCCTTTCATCTCTAAACCAGCTTCCCCACACCATATCTATTCAAGTCAAAACTCATATTCTACATTCTCTATGCCTACATCAATCCACCAAGAAAATCACACTAAGTTTGAGAATGTTAACCAGGACTTTACAACTCTATTTCCCAAGTGCAACTTCACTATAAATACAGAAGCCCACTGTGTAGGATTACTGCTACAATTTTGCCACCTTCTTCCTCAAATGCGAAGCACCTTCAATCTTCCTTCTTAAACATCACTTAAGACTGTACACAATGAAAACAAACAAACAAAACAAAACAAACAAAAACCCAAAACAAAACAAATCTCCACAGTTCTCAAATCCTAGAGCAAGACTCGTAGTCCTTCAGGGGCAGAAAGGAGAAAAGAATATACAATGCACAATACAGTTACATCACTTAATGCAGTTCAGCCAAGTGCTCAAACACACTAATAACATGACACAAAACCTCCATGGGATGGACTAGAAAGGAGATTTCTGATCCTACAGCTAAGCACCTGCCCAGTCCCACACTCCAGCTGTGCTGCCAGGGCTGGCTGCTGCCTTGGAACACAGGTGGCATCAGTACAGCTCTACCTGCAAGACACTACATGAACCCACACAGAATATAATGTTTCAAGGAGTAATTTTGTGTGTGGACTCAGAGTATTTCACTACTTCTGTCATCATCATTCTGTATTTGCAGGTCAAATGGAGAACTTCAACTATGGACTTTGGGCTTGTCTTGTTTGGAAAAAAGATGGCTGAGGGGCAATCTCAATGCTCTCTGCATTTTCCAACAGAGGGGATCTGAAGGAGGTGCCAGTCTTTTCTCTGCAGTGTCCAGGGATGGGATGAGTGGGAATGGTTCAAAGCTATGCCAGGGGAGGTTTAGGCTGGACATTAGGAAGCATTTCTTTACGGAGAGGGTGGTTATACACCAGAACAGGCTTCCCAGAGAGGTGGTCGACACCCCAAGCTGCATAGTCTTGGCAGAAGCAGTTAAGTTTTTAATTGCAAGGTTAAACAAAGTATTTGAAAGAGGGTGCGGCACAAACATAATCAAACTGAACTGTATTTGGCTGAAACAAGCAGTTAAAGTCATAATTTATTTTACTATAAAGCTTATTCTTCTAGCTGCAGTTTCAATGCTTTATTCACACGTGGTCTGGCACGTTGCTGGCTCACTGTCACAGAGGTACAGGTGGTACAGGTGTTACAGAGAAAGGCTAATCCATCTCCTCCTTCTCCATGATCAGCAAGTCAAGAGATATGTTCACACATGCTTCAGCAACACATTTTTAGCTTTCACTTCTTCTCCAAAGTCATTGTTTATATAAGTACCATTAATTAAACCCCTTTTGCCCCTCAAAAGCTTCAGCTCATCCCTGTTGGCATTCACTGTTTGCTTCACTTGAAGCTCTTGCAATCAATCAAGATACTTTTATCCACACCTTTATCCTTCTTTCTGTTGTCTGGACAACGCACAGAGGAAACTCAGAAAGGGTGAGGACTTCAGAGACAAGACTGGGGTCTTCAGGAAACAGTAACTGTGACTACAGGAAAACCAAAGGACTAAGACATGAGGAAAAAGACATGGCTCTAGCATATCATCACAGCACAGGACTATGGTGGGGCAATGAGAGGACAAGGGTGAGGCGAGGCCTAAGTATGAACCGAACTTTAAGAAAGAAAATCAAAACTTGAACAAAGCAAAAGCAAGGGAGCCCTGGTCATAGAAAGAGAAGAGGGAGCAAAGACTAGGAGAGTGGAAAAGGTAGGCTTGAATCTAGTTTGAGGCTGTTATGGGAAGTACAGAGTAAAACTGAGAAGAAGGAATGGAAGTGCAGACAGAAATAACACTGGTGGCAATAGGGCAGAAGGTAAAAAGCTTCAGAGGGAACAAAGAGAAATCTGTGGCTATAAGACTATCTTGAGAGAAATATAAAAACCTCAGATTTCCTCAGGCTTCCTGTGCTGTGAAACACTTCATTAATACATCCAAACACCATCTACTGCTAAACCCTTAGAGGGGTGCCCTCAGCACCAGCTCAAGTGCAGATTTAAAAGCTTCAGCCTTGTTGATGGAAAAGATTGAAAAGTCTGCCCTGTTCTGCCTGGGGTAAGACTGAAGAAGCCTGTTCTCTCTAACACTGCCTTTAGTTAAAATCAGAAAAAATGCAGTGTGGGGGGAGGTAGATCTCATGGACAAAGATCATGAATACAGTTTTATGGACAGGTCTGATTGCTGCAGATAGATCCATCCTAGCAACTCAAAGCTGACAAGTCACATATCAATTTTTTGTAATGGTGAATAATTATATGTTCGTTTAACGGGTACCCAACTTGACACCCTCTGCTTAGGCCTCAAAGCGATCACTGAGCCACTAAACATCAAGTGTTACAAACCACATCAGTTTTTATGTACTCTCTCTCACAACTGGGAAACATACAAGGAGCATAGAAATGTGACATAAATATCTGTGCTTGAAAACTAAATCATTCCTAAGTCCGCAAATGACAGAACAAGATAACTTGTGCATTCTTCATTTAGTCCTAAACTTGCATATGCATTCTGTAAGCCTGTATCCTCAGAGACTGTATTAAGCAGCCTTTTTCTCTTAGCTTTCAAAGTACAGTCCAGTGTCTTATTAAACATATGTTATTCAAACCCTTTCTTTGACTCGGTATGGAGGAAAAGAATCTGTGACAAAACTGTTCTTACAGAACGACTGTGGACTGAGTTACTAATGCCAGTCAGCTTTCAGCTCTGCAATTTCTTAACTTTCCAGTGCTTGTCTTTGCTTGTCTTTTCAGGTCTTAAAACGTTCCGATTACCTCTGTACATTTAATTTGCCTAGGACGGGCATTTTACAGCCATACCGTGTGGCAGGGGAGGCAACCAAACCAAAGGCAGCAGGTTGGCAGAGGAACTACAATCGCTGACGAACGCAAGTGCCGGGGGAGCGTTCTCTTACGTGGCAGCTGGCGTGAGGGAACACCCGTGCATGCCGGCCGAAGGGACGGCGGTCCTGCACCACGGAGCCGCAGCCCCGGCAGGAGGGGCCGCGGCCCGCCGAGCCCTCGGGGCCACCCCGGAGGACCCTGGCGGCGACAGCTGGGCTCGGAGCCGTCCCCGGCCGCCACAGCCGCGGCTCTCCCAGCCCACAGCCCTGTGGGAACGCGCTGCCCCGGGGCTCTCTGCGGGCGGCTCCGGGGCCCGCTCGCTGTCCCCGGGGCCCGCCGGACGCTCCGGGGCGGCGGTGAGAGGCGGGCAGCCCGCCCTCCCCCCGGAGCCTCACTCACCACCTCCCGGGCCCGGCCGGTGAAGTCGCTCTTGGAGCGGGCGGCGCCCCGCTTGAGCAGCTCGTCCCTGGCGCCGTCCCCCGCCGCCGCAGCCACCCCCAGCGCCTTGTTGCGGGTCTTGACGGTCTTCACGCTGGCCTTGAAGAGCAGGGTGATGTCCACCGCCATGGCGGCCCCGGTGCGCCGCGCGCCCGGCCCCGCGCAACGCGGCCCCGCGCGGCGCGTTCCGCCCTGTGCCGGGGCGGGCCGGGCCGGGGCGGGCGGGTCGGGAGCGCTCGGAAGCGGCCCCTGCCCGCGGGAACCGGCTCCGGGAGAGCGGACACCGGGGCTGCCGCCTCCTCCGGTACAGCAGCGGCTCTGCGGGGGATGAGAGTTCTATCCCGGCAAAACTCGGGCGCGTAGGCCGCCCCGCTGCCGTGCCGCGGCAGGCGTCGCCCAGTGGTGCTGTTACCGCGGTGTCCCAGGCTCGGCAGCTTGGTCATGGAAAGACAGGTTACTTAGAGTTGATTAATACACGTTAGCAGATCTGCACTGGGTTGGGGATTGGCGCTGGTGTGAGACTCCCCCAGGAAATGGCCCCACGTGCGATCAGCGATTGTTTCTCTGTGGTGACCAGTGACAGGACACGAGGGAAAGGCCTGAAGTTGTGTCAGGGGAGGTTTTGGTTGGATATCAGGAGAAGGTTCTTCACCCAGAGGGTGATCGGGCACTAGAATGGGCTCCCCAGGGAAGTGGTCACAGCACCAAGCCTGACAGTTCAGGGAGTGTTTGGACAATACTCTCGGGCACATGATGTGACTCTTGGGAATGGTCCTGTGCAGGGCCAGGAGTTGGACACGACAATCCTTGTAGGTCCCTTCCAACTCAGCATACTCTGTGACTCTGTCTGTGTCTGCGAGCACGTCTCTGAGCTGTGTAGGTGGAACAACCTTCTTACACCTGGAACATGCTACAATGATTTCTTCTCCACCAGGAATCTGACCTGCGAGGGCCTCCCACCTGTGGCCAGCCTGCGCTGGGACAGTGTCACACCCGTACCTGCAAGATGTATCACACTGTTTGTAATCTGAATACCAAGAAAGTTTTGTGAAATAACCTTTGGTATTGAGGCAACTTTATTACCACGTTCTGTGCAGTAGGCTAGCTATGTGAAATTGCATATCTGGGATCCAGCAGATACTGTGTAGTTCTTAACTGTCCTTTCACTGACCAGAAGCACATTCCTGGAGACAGTTTCCAAAGAACACAATTTCAAAACCCTACCTCGCCTCAGCAGACTGGAACTTAATCAACCACAACTATTTTTCCTATCTACTCCAGGGTATCAGGCCTTCTTCTCTTGTTGATTACTATTCTGCTTTCAGTTCAATTCCCATCAACTCAGCCTTAGCTATATATTAGTGGTTCCCTCATAGTTATATTGCAATTAGTATTCATTCATACTTTGTTATTACTGTTCTATTTTAAATTGTGTTTTTATTGTGGTATGGATATGTATTTCTGATTAAAGGAATAGACTGTTTTAAGTCCCTGTCCTCGGTGCTGGATTTACCATGAGAATATATTTAAAGTATTAAAAAAGTGGACAACAAAGGAGATTAAAGTTGTCACTCCAGGAAGGCCAGCAGTATTTTATTGAACCCTGAGCCAAATGCTTTGCTCTTTCAAGATTAAGAAATTCAGTATAAAGATATTTGGACATGTTTAATAAAGCTGTGTGAAACTCTCACAAGATAAATCAGATACTTTCAGTTATGTTTCCTAAAATTGGTGGGTCTTTTTCCTTTGCATAACAAAGCAAGCACATTTAATAAAATTCAAGGAACGCTGTGATCACACTGACAACCTTCACTCTTAAACTCCTTGAATACTCTTCTGAAGCATGTTCATGAATACTACGTTTCGTACGCTGTGATTCTGGCAGTAACTAATAACTCATCCCACAAACACAGTCACTTGCACAGGTAGCTTTTTGCCAATAGAAATAAGAGGTTCACCACTCAGGCCACAGTAGTACGCTTCTGAAAGTGTAGGTGATACCATTAACCTCTGGTTTTGTGCACCTTCAACTATGTAATTTGCTCCAATATTTAATGAAGCAAGCATTTACCCTCCCTTAAGTATTCCCATTTAAGTGGCCATTGGATAAGAATCTATAGAGTTTTTCCTATTAGGATGCTGCTTTTTTACATTTAAACTGTAGAAACATGGAAGTTATTTTGAAATTTTGAGCTTCACCTTTCCATCCTGCTTTTAGAAAAAAACCCCACTTATTGGTGCCTATGTGAAGTAATAGTTTAATCATTTTCTAGTGAAATTTAAGTTCTTTAAAATAACTGGAATACTCTATACATTTTTGAAAGAAAAAAGAAACTGCAGCTTGTTAAAGCAAAGTAAATTTTAACAGACATACTATAGTTTACCTTCTAACTTTGCAAAGATTAATGCACATGTTAAATTACTGTGAACACTCCCTTTGAGGTCAGTGGAACCACATATGGCTCACAAAGCGAAGCACATAACTCTTTCACTGGATCAGAACCTTACCTGGAAATTTTTTTCAGGAACAAGATCATGTCCTTGTTTCTACTTTTACTTATTTATTTGTGCTTTATGTATGTGACCAACAGTTACTGAAAAAACACCCCAAAACAGTAATAGCAATTGTAA
Source organism: Lophotriccus pileatus (assembly GCA_035583135.1). Lineage (NCBI taxonomy): Eukaryota > Metazoa > Chordata > Aves > Passeriformes > Tyrannidae > Lophotriccus > Lophotriccus pileatus. The sequence continues at coordinate 60,122,475 of JAWWES010000133.1, forward strand.
TAGTAATAGTAATAGTAATAGTAGTAGTACACAACCGATTTTGAACCTTAACAGTCCAGGCTGAAGGAAATAAACAGAGACACGGTTTAAAAGGAACAGAGTATTAAAATTCCATATAGCTGATCTCATCTGTCAGAAATAGACTGAACAGTTGATCTGGCAAACGAAAAAGTTAAAGTAGCTTTTTAATGTGAAAGAAGGTTGCTCAAGTGGTCTAACTCATTAGGTATATAATACCCAGGGCCTCTGCTGTAGAGATAAATAGATGGCTTTGAAGATTACAACTGCTTTAAAATCATTTGTTAAGAGCTGGTGCCCAGAGCTTTTATTTGAACTTGATCCTAGCTTCCTGTATACAGTAACTGCATCTGCTCAGTAGTTAGTTGCACTTGCACAGCCACCTTCTTTTGAAAGCTTAAGGCTTGCTTTGGAGTAGATAGGTTTCAATAGTACATGCTGGAGCTTCCTGTAATTGCTAAAAGAACTGATCTTGAAATTTAAGATTTTGAGGTTGGAGTGAAATTCCAAAAACACACACAAAGGACTACAGTCCCACCACAAGCAGTGCAGGTAAGTCTGTAAGACCACATGCACTGTGCACTGTGTTGTGCCCCAGCGGGAACAGGTCTGGATGAGAAGAAATTAGGACTTTGCAAACTACAACAGTTTTGTGTGCAATGTGGGAGCAGCCTGCTGATCATCAGGTCTGGGTGTACCTTCTTAGCAAGCACATCCACTCAAATGTCCTGGGCAAACCTGCTAGTGAAAAGCAGTCGGTGTTTCCCTGTGATTGTTGATGAATGTGCCGAGTAAAGAGGGGCTAGTGGGGTTTGTCTCCACTCAGAGACAGGTAATTCCTCAAATTTCCTTTGGTGTGCAAAGTAAACACAAGGATAGAGCTCCTGAACTTCTTCCCTTGCATTGTGACGGTGGTCCGTATTTGTCACGGACAATGGAAAACTACATTTTTATGCATTTTATATTTTTAGTGGCATAAACCCAGCAACTTTCTTTATGTGATGGCAAACTGAACAAAATATCAAAAGGAAGGCAGTTTGCTCACAGTGCACATTTGTAATCAGGACAAATCAAAAAGGGAGAAACTGTTACTTGATGACAGTTTAGACTTTTAAACCAACAGCATGCATGCTTATTGACTTACACTCAAAGTAAATACAACTTTGTGGATGTGTAAAGAAAGCTTCTTTGGTGTTTAAAAGGAGAACTGGAAGACAATTCAACCTGTACAAAGGAAGTATGGTCACTGCATACACTGAAACAAAGTTTTGTGGAAAGAATGGATATGAACTGCATAGATATAAGCAACTTATATTGTCTGTGGCAACAAATATTTACTGCTAGAAACCAGTTCAATTGGCAGTAACACCAAGGTTCTGTTATTCTTCTTGGAACCAGACCATCACACCAAAATTTACACCAAAAATGGTTCAAAAATAGAAACCCTTTATGTAAAATATATTGTTGCCTTAAAACAGGTCTGTGTATATGATGTAAAGCAATAGAAATTAAAAAAAAAAACTTGATTTTCCAATTGTTCAGAAGCATATTTCATTCGTAAGGAAGTCAGTTATAAAACCATCCTTTAGTTGTAATGTAAATCCTAACATGATACATGCTATCCAGATTACATCACCAAGGAAGTGTGTGTGTGTGTGTTTCTGCTTCTGTGTGTGTGTGTGTGTTCGATGCAATTAAGTTTGAACTACTGAAATATTAAAGAGCTGGCTACTGCTTGCAAGAACAATGCTCAGGAGTGATGATTCTTTCCTCAATTAAATGGAAACACTGTCTTTGCCTTTGGACATTATATGTAAAAAGTAGGTAAAATCCCAAGTGAGGAAGAAAATGGTAGCTCTTCATCAGAAAAAAAATTACCTTGTAGACAAGGTTTTATAAGAAAGATATAATATTATATCATATTATATATATTATATATGACATTATATAGATGTCATTCTTCAAAGCTTCAAATTTCAGAGGGTAAAATGTTTAGTAGTTTGCTCAATTTCTAACTCAAATTGTAAAACTGCTTATCCTACAAAGTTTTAACTCTTATATTAGAGTGTATATTAGGAATTTTTTGGCCACCTTATCACTACTGCTTCTTGATTGATCCAACAGCAGCAGGAGTAAATGAACTTTAGGAGTTGTGAAAATGTACATGGCAATAACCCAACTGAGATGGAGTGCCCTTTGAACGCTCTCTAAATGACACTGATGAATGTTAAGAGGCAGCTTTGACTAAGCTCAGGAATGTTCAGATGTAGTGCCTTGTACATTCACAGCCTGGTTTTCTGCCACAAGCTTCCCTGAGTAGGTGAACCCCTATAAACTGAGTGGCAGCCAACACAAAGGAATCAATGCAGACTTGTTACACATGTAATTTAATATAGGTAGTGAAGAAAATGAATATTGCTAACAACTACACACTATGTCACCCTATGGGGCCTTAGAAATGGGATACAATGAGCACAAAAGACGGGCCTGAATTTTGTGCGCCCCTGCCCACAATGCTGAATGCCAGAGGATTTGGCTTGAAAATATTTATGCAATAAATATTGTATATGTGGGACCCTCACATTGTCCCGCAAGCTCTGAGTTCCTGGCAGTGAGCATAGATAAAAGAATTTATGCAAGAGATCCTTCAGAAATTCCCCATGAAAAATACTGTTGGTAGGCCAACTGTGAAAAGAGTAGGAGAGAGGTTAAAAAAATGCACTTTTCTGGAACTATCCTACTATGAAGACTGAAAAGCAGTGCAGCCACAGCTGTTCCCCGTAACCTAGACCAGATTCAATTTCTTTCTCAATATTCATGGTTTTAGAAGTGAAACCAACCTAGCTACTCTCTAAAATTCCAATCCCTTAATAAAAATGGATAAGAAAAAAATCTCTTACAGAATATGAAGATGAACTTCACTCATGGAACACAACACAAGCATACCGATGTCTTGTATTAAACAGGAACTGTATGTAAATGTGATCTTCCATTGATTTCATGTTAACAACAAGCGAAAGTGAAGTTATTTACAAACAATTATGTAAGAAAAGGAGTTGTAAAATCTGGATCATTTTTGTTCCATTTTCTCATAAGAAACTCAAATCCTGCTGTGTACATAACAAACCATCCAACATGATGGTTGGATGGGCATTTAATTTGTATTCTTATGTGTGCTTTAAAAGTAAAAGAGGAGAAAACAAATTAATTTTAATCCTGTTTCAATTGATGTAAACTTCAATGACCAACTGATATGTCAGGGAAACAAAGTCCTAGTGCCTGAGTGCTTCCCACATTTACAGGGTCAGAAATAACAGTAAGCCAAATCAAAGACATTTCCATTGTTGGGATTTGAATCAGGCCCAGCCTACGTCACTAGAGATTCTACAAAGTCTTTGCCAAACCCACAAAGGACTGGAGTAATTCCACAGCTCCATTCGGACATTTCTGAGGTTAGGCAATGGCTCACTATCTGCTGGATATCATGCAGATTAGCAGTAGAGTGGCTTGTCACAGTGGCTTTCACGATAACTAAAGCACCAGTAATGACACCAAATTAATTGACATTGCAGTGCTCCAAATTATGTTATCTGTAGTTCTATTACTTATGACTAAGCTTATGTACATTCTCACAGTATTTGCCTAGTTTTGTTTCAGCAAAGCTCCCTGAACATTTCATGACTCAGTTGCACAAAACACTACTGTGGGTACAAGGGAAGGAATGGAAAAAAATAGCTTGTGGAAAAAAAGGTAGAATGGTACTGCAATAGCCCCAGCTTATATTGGTTTATTCTGTCAGTGAACAGACACAAAAAACAAACCAGCAGAAATAAACCAGGCAGACTAGCCTTATAGAGAATAATTTTATTCTCATGTGTATCATCTCAGTTTTGTAAATCCACAAGGACAGTGGATAAGGCATAGAAACAGAGTGTTTGACACTATTCTTGCATATTTTAGTAGAAGCAGGAGTTAAACTAGATTAAAAAGGTGTTAGAGCCCTTTTGGCGTGTTTGCAGCCTGCATAGCAGTGCTGTATAGAGATCCCTGAGCTGGCTCCAAGCAGACTGGCATGTCCACAGTGTACTAGTGCCCTGAATGGTTTCTGCCAAAGTGTAATCATATCCCCTTAGCTTTTCAGCTTAGACTTGTACAAAGGCATTATTATTGCAATACAGAAAGTACCTTACCTGACAGGGTCTTAGAGCCAATTTGTTTTTTTCATGTTGATGACTGAGAGTCAGAGACCTGGCTTTCCTGACCATCTGTCTTTTCCAACTGATGAACCTTCAGTTTAGAGCAGAAATCCTTCTTTTTAGTCCCTAAGGGGAAAATAAGGAAAGAATTGATACTCCTGAACTCTAAATAATCTCAGAGTTGGTACACAGTCTCAAGTCATTCTCTAGCCACCTCTACAGCCAGTAACCCTTTTGGCAAAGTGTGCCATTCATTCTAAGGGACATCTGTGGTGGACACCTTCTTCTAGCAGTGCCTATTTTGACAATCTACTTTAGAGTAGACCTCAGCTCAGGCTGGCCGTCTTTGGAGATTAGATGAATAATCTTTCTTATCGTGATGCTTCCTGTGATAAAAATGGAATATGCCAAAATGAAATGATTCAATACTTCCTTGAGAACACTGGAGGGAGCTCACAGAAAGAGACAGGAGAAAAAGAGAAAAGGTGGCAATAGAAGCTGCTCCAGTTATCTGAAAAGTTCTGTGAATATTTACAGTTATAGACTGTGTTTCATTTTGATACATGTACAAGTGTAGGAAAGAGGTATTTTTGTTTATATTAAATTCTGGTAATTTTTCTCTGTACCCTGGCATCATTGTAACTTTCTATTTTGAACACATTTATTTAGAAAACATGGTTAACAGGCCTTTTCTTTTTCATTTAAGTTGATGTTTATTTGAATTCTCTTGTTTCTGTTCACTTGGCTTCATGCTCTGCAGTCTGATATTTAATCTAAAATGAGGGAGAGGGACTTTGGCAAACTGTAGTTATACATCCCCTAGGAAAATACCATCATCTTCAGTGAACACAATATAATGAGGAGGTGTCCTATTACATAATTGAGGAGGCATTGTCTTTTATATCCATTCTGGTTCATTTTTCACACTAAATTAATCTTAATAAGCATCTGCTTTGAGTAAAGAGAGTTTTGTGATATTTCAAGCATGACCTCTCTGGAAGTCCAAATGATTTTACTTTATGTTTCAGGCTGGAGTATTCTTTTGAAACATTTCCCTTTACTATATGATAATCAGTGTGTTAACATGAGCTGATTAATCCCATCAGTCTAACACTGATACCATGGCTTTTATGCCCTTTCCCTAATAAACTCATGTCTGCAAAAACACTGGCTTCTTAAATTAAGTCAGGGCAATCCTACAGATTATGGAGGTCAAATTTGAAGATCACAGTGGTCCCCTCTGGCATATAATCTGTGAATCTGTAACTCAAACTGGAAGAAATACAAATAGCTGTACAATAGCTGTAACTGAAGAAATAAAACTAGCTTCTTTTAAGACAGAATTTGATATATTTATGAAAAAGGTTATATGAACTGGTTGCCTGCAATAGCTGGAGCAAGGATTTGGTGGCCCTGCAGTCACTTCCAGAACTATTTTACTGTGTTTCAATTGCTCATCATCTTGCTCTCATTTTTAATATTTGTTTTAAAACAGTTTTTGATACAGTTACTAGGATAACAAATTAAAGATGGATTTTAGCTTTTTTAAAGAAAGGCTCTCTTTCATTTCAGATGACAGACTGAATTGAGGCTTATGAATAATGCTTGTGTTGACCTGCCAGAATATGTCTTTGCAGCAATGAATTCTCAAATACCCAGGCTGAGCTTATTCATTTTGAAGTCAATGGAAGGGTAGGCAATACAGTCTGATGCTGAATCAGGCTGAATTTTAGCATAACAGTGATCATATACTGTGTTTTCTCTAAAAAATAAGAAAATACTTTGCGAAGGCCAAATTTTATTTTCTGTGTGTGACTTTTTGAGTTTATCTGCTCAAAATTCTACTGCCATATGGCATTGTTAAAGAAAAAGTTCCAAATGTGTTGCAGAATTCCAGAGTTGCAGTTCTTTCCTGTCCTAGTAGTTTGTAAGGTTTGACAGAGTTGAAGCTCAGGGAAGACCTGGACTGAATGAATATGGGAAATGGAGACATTTCCAATAAAAGTAGGAAGAGGGTTTGGTAATTTATTCAGTAACACACTAAGGATCTGGTCCAATTAAAATAATGGGTAAAATTTACACTGGCTCAGAGGAAATAAACATAATACATTTCGAAAGAAAGCTTCTTACTTGCTCTGGAGATGCATCTCAGATGAGACTAAAGGAAATTCACATTCTTTTTTGTCATTACCCATTTTATGGCAGTTTTTAACAAGATTGAGATTGGGAAAATGGTTGTACAACATCATGTCTTGGCTAAATTTAATCCCCAGTAATATTTTAACTGCCTTTATGTCTTCTTGTGGTTTCAATTCTTTATATTGTTGCTAGATTTTGCTACTTCTGCTGCATTTTCCTCAATACATACGTGCCTTCCACTAACAGATGACTAGCTCCTAGTATGTTTTGCTGCCTCAGGGAGGATTTACAGAATTTTGTAGACATTCGTGAAACATTTAGAGGTGCTTGTTTGCAAAAGAGCTTGGAGATGCTGGTTTAAATTCATAATCACTGGAAATATAAATCTGTAAACCAAAAGCTTAAATCAAGAGCACACTTAGTCTACATTCTTTTTCCTCCTCTTTTCTCACTCTAACAAGAAATTAAAGTATTTCTTTTATTAAAGGTTAATATTTTTTGTATTGTTTCTATTTCTTTGTCTGCTTATTGGCAAAGCACCAGCAGATTGCTTACACAGAACAAGAAGCACACGCACACAGCCTCAGGATGCAGTTACACCATCTCTTAAGGTAATGTAAGTTCAGGCTGGTGCTGAAAGACCCGTCCTGCCTGTTGCCTGCCCTGGCAGCCTGTGCCCATGTGCTGTCATTACCACTTGTGTGGCTGCCCAGTCAAGCAGATCGCCTTGCATTTTCTGTAGGCTTATATTTCCATCAGATTGGCTTGCTCATGACCATGAGTGCCAGCATATTTAATGCATCGAGAGTGCATAACCAGAGGCAACTGGGAGGTTAGGGCTCCCTTTTTCAGTAATGATCCCAAGTAAGAGTGACATAAACTGATAAAGAAACCATGCCTGTGGTTTTTAAAGATGACTAGTGATTATGGCTGCATCTGTTTCTGCATATGTAATTAAAGTTATTTTTAGAACACATGAAATTAAAAATACTTTGATAACCAGATACCTTTAAGGTTGTCAAACAGAGCTTACACAAGAAAAAAAATTTTCTGAAAATCTTAGCTATAACTCCTTTTCTTAGGGCTTTATTCCTAGGGAAAACTTTCAGACGTCTATTATTTTGTTGTTACCTCTTCAGAGCTGAGCATCAAACCCCTCATCTTTATGAGATGCAATAATACAAATATGGGATAAAAAATAACAGTAAATTCATATTCTAAGGTTAGTATCAACTGAGTAGATTTCAGAGACACATTAAAAGTTCCATTTGAATTTTTTTTACCAAAAAAAAGTTAGTAAATTCCTTGCAGTGTATCATATCATATGGATTTTAACATCTCTACCTACAATCCAAACTCTGAATCCAGATTACTTGAGTGGGTATCAGCTATCATGCATCACCAAAACCATTTATTCAATTTATTGTCCCCTTTCCTTTTCAACCCATAGTTACTTGCAACATACATGCTTAAACTTGCAACTGTAATTCATATGTCAACACATTTCCATTAACTAATCACAAATTATCAACTTCAGTTCTATAGGTCTGACCATAGGTAAGTTTTCCCTTTGTCCAATACACTTTAGAGCTCAGAGGGAGATTTTGAATGTGATTATAAGTGATAAGATATGAAATGATAGCAATATTTTGTTCTTGAAAGGGAATTTTTCGGCTTCCGTGCTTGTGAATACATTTGTGTAGAACTAAATTACTATGAAACTATGGTGTGCATATGGCCCAATGCATATGCATATGGGGTTATTCAGTCACTTTAAAAAACATATTCAGCAACCTTATTGCTTTACAATTAACTTGAACAATATGAACTATAGATGTGTAAGTTCAGATGGTTTTGAAGGAATAAGACCTGTGGAAGAAATACAACTGTGGATTAGAATTTGCCTTGGAGAAGGATATTACTTTAGTATGAGCAGGGTGGTCTTTCCCAGCTGATCCCACAGGTAAGAAGTAAAGTGAAGTGCCTCCACACACAGCTCAAAACCACTCCCCAAAAGTTCTGATGTAGCCTCGTTAGAGAAGTCCGTTTCTCTGGGCTGCTTTTGGGGCAGAGATGAAGAGACTGTAGGTCTGTAGGGAACAAACTCACAGCATCAGTGCATGGAAAACTCTTGTGTTATTCACAGGTCACGATGAGGGAACTCAGCAGAGCTGAGTTTGTTTGACTGCCACAAGACTGAGAGCACAGTGCTGGCAGACAGTCATATGTGTTTTCAGCTTTGTGCATTCAGGAACCTTAAGTAACCTGTGTGATCACTGGCAACTTATGAGCACTGGTGGATGCATGCCTCTGATGCCCACTTATTAATTCAGCAAAGCATTTTCTTTCTCATGTTCTTTACAAAAAGAAATAACTAACTCCTTATTGTGAATTCAGTTTCAAACAGTGTTGGGTCGGGCTAATTACTGCTATTAATTATAGCAGAGAGCTTGAAGACATAGGTTTCCATATAAGCATGCAGCAAGTATTGCTAGACATCACATACTGGAGAATGCTGCCTGAAAACAAAAGTCCAATTCAGACAGCTCTAAAATGTTTCCACTGGCACATCTGCTATATTCATACATGAACTACAGAAGAAAAAAAAGAAAAAAGCTCTCTTTTCTGCCCTTTCATATCCAAAAGATTGCACTTTTCTCACTGACTTAAAGACAGGAAGCAAGGCAGATGTAAAGCTGGTAAAAAAATGAAAATGTAGTTGGTTTTATCTGAAAGACACCTCTTCCTGTAGTTTTTTAGAAGGCAGCAATAATCTTACTTTTAATTTCAAAGGGTTAGTTTGCTTTTATGCAATTTTCTGTTTCTCATTTGGTTTATTGCAATAATTCCTTATTTTCATGACAGGTTTTACAAGCAAAATGGTTGACTACAAAATAATAAAACCTGACAGCTTCTTATTAAAACAGTGCCAAATCTTTAACCCACTTGTTCAGCTTTTTCACCAACTTTCACTAAAAAAGTGAATACAGATTTGCCCCAAAATAGTTTTACGTTGCTATATTTTTTGCTAAACATGTTAACTTATCCATCTATATGGATTATAAATATTGTGTAAATATTTCATTCAATAAGTGTAAATATTTCATTTACACTTTGAAATCAAATCGGTGTAATCCTATTGATCCCCAGCCTTACTGAGATGATTCTGAAGCAATGTCCATGGTCAGCTCCTGTCAAAATTCTGGTGAATTGTTAAAGGATTGTTAAATCAAAACAACCCTTTTATATTGAGACACTCATATTAGCACAAACATGGTCATAGCCTATTTGTTCACACTTGACTGAATTTATGACAGCTTAGCTATTTTAAAAAGAAAATGTCTTTATGATAATTTAACTGCATCCAGACGAAGGAATTATAGCAATTTCACTTGTCTCTTCTTTTTTGTTTGTTTGGGTTTTGTTGCTGTTTTTTTACAAATCACTGATTTGGTCAGATTGTTGGGTGCAAAAATTGAGTGTAGATCAGGCCTTAGATCGTGCTCTTATTAGCAAACCAAACACTGGTTTTGTTTTTGTTGCTGACGTTGTTTGTTTTCATTGCTGTCTGAATGAGCCTTTTATGGTCTCTGGCTCTGCCTGACTGACTGCACTCGATTGTATTTAATTACATTTACTCAGTAGTTTTAGCCGGGATCCCCGGCCATTACCTATCAAGTCCAGTAGATATTATTTAAATCCAATGACTCAGAATCAGAGAATTTATCTTTTACACAGTTATTGCCTAAACATCCAGCATAAACCTGCAGAGATCTGGAGGACTTGTTCTGACTGCGCTGATTAAAGGCAAAGAGCAAGATGGATGGAGTCAGTTGTGATCAGCAGGCTACAGCGTCCTGCTGTGCTCCAGTCTCTGCCATTGTGCTGGGCTCTGGGTACCAGACTTGCCATGGTCCTCTCAGGTCTAAAAGGAAAGCTGGCTTTGTTTGCCTGTAAGCATCTGCAAACTGTTCTGACACATGATCTACCCTCTCAGCGAGGCCACTCATTAGGCTGATTATCACTTCAAAGTTTGTATTATCATCCATCTCTAAAGGCAATTAGGAATGGGTGGCTTTGAGTATCAGACACTGGGTGACACTAAGTGACTCATCTTTATTGATTCTTTTGTGAGCAGAGACAGTGATTGAGATGATAGGATTGCAGCCTACCTGCCCCTTTGACTGGTAAATACTGAAGAAAAACGGTGTGTAATTAACTGACAGTTAATATAGGTTCTGTTTAGTGTTCAGAAAGCACAATAGTGGAAGCTGCCCAAAAGGAACAAAGTAATGAAACTCCTTTGACAAGTTAAACTCTAAAGCCAACTGTGTAATTATCTGACAGTTAAAGGGGGGAGGGGAGGGCCGGGTTCAGTATTTATGAGACCAAAGGAATTCCTGCGCCTGAACAATGGGGACAGATACTGACAATAATCATAACAGCTCCACAAAATATTTGTTTGTGCAAGTCTGCCTTTCAAGTGAATAATGATCGGTTTAGGGGTCAGAGGAAGCTTTGCCGTTTCGTACCGCCGGTGCTTCAGCTTCCCGGGGCCGGGGCCCGTGCGCGGGGCTGGGAATAGGGCTGGGAATGGGGCTGGAGCTGGGGCTGGAGCTGGGGTTGGGGCTGGGGCTGGAGCTGGGGCTGGAGCTGGAGCTGGGGCTGGGGCTGGGGCTTTTCCAGCACAGTTACAAACATTCCTTTTTACACAAGCTTTCTGTCAGAACAAGTCAATTAACACCGAAGCAATTTACGGGCACACTTATTGGTCCTCTGCTGCAACAGGGTAAACTATTCTCCACAATTACACTCTTCCCATAATGCAATATTCCCTATACCAGTAGCCTGCCTGGAAGAATTTTGAAATTTTATGCATGAGGGTCATAGCAAACAAGGAAGAAAAAGTCCATGTTTGAATGTGACCCATACTGTTCTGGAAAAGGATATACTCTGTCATGTTCCTCTTGGAGGTGATAAGGGCGACTTTTAAAGCTCACAAAGAGGGAGTTCTATTACTGAAATGAGCTGTCTGGTAGGCATTGAAGTCCTAGAGATCATCAGGGTTTGCTGTTGGAAATAACAGACCGCTATTATGGAATTTCAGGGTAGGTCCTTTCAGAGTCTTCAGGATGGTGTTTTTTTGACTGAGGACTGTTTAACATTACTTGTGATTTCATCACCCTGAGAGTATGGGAGCTTCTTTTTTAATCAGACTAAATAAGCCTGAGAAAGTGTCCATGAGATGGGCAAAAAAGGGAAACACGACAGCCTTGTAAATTTTAAAAAGTATGTGCGTACACAGCTATATACGTGAGAGAAGGTAACTTGATGGAGGATTCAATTAAATGGGGCTGTTCAATCATAAAGCAATATTAGTATCTTGTGGCAGTGGGAGACCAGCAAAACTACGTGGACAGAAGCATATACAGGTTATCCACCTTTTGTCAATATGGTAAATAATGAACTGAATATAGTATGTCTGGAAAATCTCTAGATGTGTCAGCAGAGGAATAGGCAAACACAAGGAAAATATTGCAACTGTACATGTTCTTTCTGAAACTGCTGCAGAAGGAGAATATTGTACCAAGTTTAGATACTCGTTCTGCCAAAGGAAAATACTGGCAAGATAGATGTACAGAAAACAGCTATAGAGATCTGTGTGAAAGACTAAAAATCCTAATCTATTTAATTTCTCTAAAAGAAGCTTAAGACCATTCAAAATCATCCATTTAGCTGGGAGATTTTAATCTATCAGACAAATACTTAACAATGATCAACATCTGGAAACTGAAACTGGCAAATTCAGAACAAAAATAGATCATACATTTTAGAAAATGTGCCAATGGAAGAGACTACACAAGATTACATAGGGGTGTTTTGCCTTGGATTTCTGTTTTAAATTGATAAATCCGTCTTAAGTAAGAAATAGGCTGGAAGGAATTGAAGAAGGATGCCATGACAAAATTATCCAGCTTGTAGAATGAAGGGGCATTAACTAGGTAACTGTATTTTGGAGGAAGAGCTGAGGAGAGAGTGGGAAGTGGAAAAGATGCATATACTAGCAGCTTGCAGATTCTGCTGCAGCACAACAGATCTCCAGAATCCTGGCCCTGATGCTGTTGACCTGCTGTGCCTTTGGCAAGTCATGGTATCTTGCCAGGTTTTTAATACCCCAGACATCCTTTGATTATCTTATCTACTTGAAATGAAGTCATAAGATAGTGCTGCTTCTGAAAAAAATGGAGTCCAACTCTCACATTCAGGTATTATTATTGCAATACAGAAACAGAACAACGACAGAGGATTTTTACATGGTTAGTGTCAGTTCCAAATCACATCCCAGTCAGGCTGCCGAGTCTTCTTGCAAGAAACATAGGATCAATTTCAAAGACTTGCACTGATACAACAGTTAAAATTAATCAGCATACGAAATACAGGGCATAACAGGAAAGAAATAGCAGCCACTGGGAAGAACTGCCAGCAGACAACAGTGTGACAAAGGAAGCAAACTACGTTAGCTTTAATTGTTGGATTCTTTTATTCTTCTGAAGGCATTTACTTATGTTACAATAAAAAGAGACATTTCAAATTCACATGATATAAAGAATTTCCTTTGGACATGCTCTTACAGCTGCCCTTTTCCACAAAGTACACAGAAAAGTCAGACAAGAGGAAGAGAAAGCTTCAAGCATAATGTTTGCTAATTCATTTTGACCTTCACTACTCCTTTGTAAGTGCATTCTACTTTGTCTCTCACTTTTACCTTCTTTCCAGTTTAATCTGATCCAAACAAATTATACATGAACAGACATTTTCATTTGAGTCTTGTTCACTGAGATACTTAGCAAACAATCAACTGACGAACAAGATAAGGACAGCAAAAGAAAGCTAAGCTTTTGTTTAGATAGTGTGATCACAGATAAAGACCTAAGCAGTCCTGCACAAACTCAAGAACCAGTGATATTATCTTCTAATCTGTGGCACTGTGGTTGTATTTACTTGCTGTACATACCCATAAAGCCTAATTTCAAACCATTTTTAAATGTACACAAAACAAACTTATTTTTTTTATTCTCCTTTTGGCTGAAATTGAGAGAAGTAGTCTGAAAAGTTTATTGTTTACTTTTGAGTCTTTGTGATTTAGTCTGGAAAAAACTAAGCAAAAGGAAAAAAAAAAAGAAAAAAGAAATCATCACCTGAACCGATGGATAAGAGGGAAAAACGGCAAAAGTTACAATATGGACACCATTCTTTTCATTAGGACTTAGTTTTTCTAATGTTAAGTTGAGAGCCGGTACCATGGCTATAAATGTAGTACCATTGTACAATGTAGTTCTGTGTAAAAAAACACCATTACTTTTAAGCCAAATATTTCAAAGTACTTAATGAACACTAACAAAATAAGCCTCATCATTTTCCTGTGGAGCAGGTAGGAAGGATCAAGCCCTTCTCATGGTTGGGCAAACTGAGTTACAAAGCATTTAGGTGAGTGGCCGGAGGTGAAGCAGCAGGTTCTGCAGGGTGGAGAATGGAAACCTGACCTCCTCACACACACACCTCCATTCCCTAACCACAGGACCTGTACTACTACTACTACAACAGCTGATGTAAAGTAGCGGTCTCTAGATGAAACCCATAGAAAATTGCAGTTTCTGAAGATATTTCATCAGCACCTTTCACCAGCACCTCAGTCCCACACGACTGTTTGGGGAAAAAAACATGCTGCCATTTAAAATAGACTGAAAACTGTAACAATTCATTCATTCCATGGGAAAATATATGTGTACAATTAGAATACAATCAATTTTTTAACTTGATGAATGAAAAAATATTTAATTTGATGAGTATGATCTTCACTAGCAAGTTTTGCTGATACAACATATTTGAATGTTCTGTTAAACATATATACAATATGTATTTGCACAAAATTTTGCTGGAATATAGGTATTGTTATAAATATGTCCTCAAATGATATTTAAATATGGATCTAAGGATTTTTTTTTTTTAATATGGGGAGCTTAAAATTTGAGCATACAGTTTCTCCCTGTCAGAGAAATAGGCTTTTTGTGAATTTTTATTGGGATGTAAAGTTTTGTTTGTGTATCTGAGGAGTTGTTTCTTTCCTTTAGTTTGTGTCATGCAGAAGCTTTATATCACCACTTATACAATCATCACTCTGCAGTTAGAAAGGTTAATTTTCATACAGACAATCTAAAGAGTGGATATACATGCCAGGAACTATACTGATAGAAGGCTTATGCTTGACTGCAAACCCTCCTCAAAGAGTGGAACAATCCTATCCAAGGCACTGTCTGTGGACACAGGTGTTCAACGCTTTTTTAAGAACTTTAAGAAAAGTGATGTTGTGCTTGTCTGCTCTTATACCTGCTCAGAAGATCAAAGCAGAAGCAAACATAAAACTTCCCCAATGTTTTGTGGCACAAAACTAAAGGATGGAAATGTAAAATTTGGATGTTGGGAAGCAGATTGGTGTAACTGACCAATATAACACCAAAATAGAGAGGCAAGGGAAAGGAAAAATTCAAGGCACTTTGAGAGGAATAAGGTGTGAATTTGGTGCTGTGGAATGAGAGAAATTAACAAAAGGATTCCATGGTTGATAAAGACTATAGCAACCATGTCTTGAACGGGCAGATTGTATCAGCTGGAGACTGGAACAGGGGAGAAGGAGGAAAAACTGAACGTTAGAAAAGCCAAACATCAAGAAAGGAAGTAAAGGGAAATGTGAGAAAAAGTCATGCTGTGGAAAGATTAGAAGGAAAGCAGTAATATACTTTATCTGTAGTTTGGAAGTTCAAAATGAAGGACAGGAATGAGCTGAGGAAGAAATTAAATGTCAAAGCAAAGAAAGAAAATCTTAAATCAGATCTAGATTTGGCTCCAGGTTTCACACATTCCCTACTCTGCAATTTTGGCTCAGTTTACGAAGGGAGGAGCCATTCAGGACAGGGTACAGATTCATTCACACTAAAGATGTAAGGTTTTGGTTTGACATCATCTTAAAAGAAAACCCCATATAAACCAGCTTGGAGTTAGGTCTATATAGAGGCCAAAATATAGAGTATTATGGTGATTGATACTTGTTTGGGAGTCAAATTTGTTCTGCATGAAAAAGCTAGGGAAAGGGTTCCTCTTCTCTGATTCACTGAACAGAAGGTAATTGAAAGATCTCTTTATGGCAGGATTTACAACCCCTGAGCCTCAGTCGTTTTGAGCTAAATAATAATGCATTTGCATCGTAAGTGTATCTAATTTGAATTTCGCTTCCTGCCTAAACACTTTGAAAAGATGCATGCCTTGAGGTGTCTGCCTGAATAAAATTCCTGTGGAACTGAGGCTAACAAATAAAGTATGTCGTGGTGTGTTAGAATCTGCTTTGCCCCGGAGAATAGCTCCCCTGATAAACTGTCTGATTTATAATGACAACTGCTCCCACTGTTGTATACAAGTATACCTTACAGTAATGGGGAATTAAAGAGGCTTTCATGTGAAGCAAATATTTAGCTTTGAAGTCAGTGGGAGCTGAGAGAGCACAGCACCTCACAGGATTAGTCCCTTGGGAATTAACCTTTTCACCTTACTATAGAGGAAGGATGAAATTTTAAGACAGGATTTTGATGGTATGAGCATACTAAGTAATAGCAAGAATGAGAATTCATAACAGTGAATTACCTTCTACTTCAACAAACACTGGGATAGTTCTATAAGACCATATGACTTTCTCAGCGTCTTATCCCTGCTAAGACTTACATAGAATTGGTTTTCATAGAAAGTGTAGTCTGTGGTCCTCTGCCATAACCTTGGTCATATAAGAGCTTCAGGAAGGGGCTTTATGTTTAAAGTTTCTGTGTTAACTAACCCATCAGCACCACATCAATTGTGCAAAGGCAAGAACAGTTTTTATGTTTTCCTGTGAGAGACTTTCCATTTGCTTTTTGCTTTCTGTTCTCTGTTTGAATTAACAAAAGCAACCATGCAAATCCAACTCATTCTGCAGTTTCTCAGTCAGAAGTGAACACATTTTTTTCCAGGTATTCTTTTGTTGATGATGATATTAAAAGTGACTTTTAAATTGGCTGTTGTGAAACAAACAGAATCCACCATTGAGGGAAAAGACAAACTGCTTATAATTAGTTCTGGCAGCTGGAGGATGGCACTCCTGCTGTTTCTGCTGCTGGCACTGTCAAGTACATCATGTCACAATGCATGAATTATCTGAGGTCAGCTCTTCAACACACCCAAATTGCTACCAATTATTAATTAATTAGTATCATTATGGGACTGCCTTGAAGGCCTTATCACTCCCCTTGAAACAAATAAAATGACTAAGAAAGAAAAGGAGGTAGAAGTAACTATTGCTGAGTAAAAAAGACTCGTGAGTCTAATCTTGCAAGATGCTTACAGCTGACCAGCTGATCTCCAATCCTCTCATCATCTCCAAACACATTTGAGTTGCACAGACATATAAATCACCTGTTGTATGTTAATGTATTTTCCATTACTAAAATTTTGCTATTTAAACCTTGCTATCCAACTGTGTCCTTTTTATTATATCTTTCTTCACTTACTCTTCCTCTGAAGTCTTCACCTACCATACTAGGAGCTGTGATTCATAAAATATATAGTTATAATGCTAAATAGTGCTATAGCTAACAGTTTGTCATCTGTCCTCTGAAATGAACTGAAGAACTTAATACTGCAAACCTTCCAATGCAATGTGAAAGTTAAATTACTTATAATGGTATTTAAAAGAACAAATACAGGGAGGGAGGCAGAATTATTCTGGTGATTACAGGTTAAGAATGAGTGAGACAGAAAGTCACTAATCTAAGTGCTACTTTAGGAGTCAAAGTCCTTATTTCTGAAAAAAACCCCCAACCTTACCACCAGCACATCAGTGTATATTGAAGTCATTGTAACTGTGCGCAAATAAATGCATATGTAATGCATCTGGTTGTGTAGAATAAAGGATGTGCAAATTTGGTCAGATTGTGATAGCTTAGTATCATCCAAGTTTTGCATAAGTTTCCAGTCATCATAAGGTAAAGTGCTAATTAAAGATGTCTACAAATAAGAGATGATGATGGCTAAAAATATAGTGAGTCAGGTGATATGGAACCAGAGAAAAAGCAGAGATTCTGTGGCTATATGCTGTTTGTATGCTCCCTCTCTACAGGAAAGTCTGTCTGATAAAATGTCCATTAATAGAATGAAGAAGAGAAAAACATGACTGATATTAGTAAGAGGTCAGCAGATAGTTCTTTAGCTCAAGTAAGAGTCAGATATATTTTTAGGAGATAAAGACCTGAATTTTGCAGTCTAAGCCACAAGAAACAGACATTTGTTACTCTTATTTTTTCTTAATCATTTATCATTGGAATATCAGAGGACCAGTGTTTCAGAAAAATCTACCACCCACCTAGGTAAGTGAGATTTACATTTCAAATGTTCTTGGCACACAGCAGATCCCAGAGTAGAGCTTTATGGGGAGGGATTTTCTTCTGTTGGCTGGTGCTGAACTCTTCAAAATCGGTCTCTTATTTTGGCACAAAATGTTTTCATGTCTTCCTCAATTCTACACTTGGGAATAAGTAATTAAGCAGTCAGAGCAATGCAGTAGATGCCTGTCATCTCTGGTTTTAAATCTGATTTTTGCATGTTTTGCCACAAAACTTCAATGACACATCTGTGCTATTTTGCCTTAAATATTTTCCAGAAACATTTCTAAGAAACAGGGGAACATAAATAAGGGAAAAGAGCTAATCTCAGTCATAAGTGATTTAAACCATGGGTGTTCATTATTGTTTCAAAACAGCTGTCTCAGGGAAGCTTTTAAAAATATATTGCTGCTATTATATGTAATTGCTGTAATTGTATTTTGAGTCCATAATGAAGTGAAGAGGTTTATCAACACATATTCTTTCTTCGAATGTGTCACAATCATGATGAGTATAGTCATAAGCAAAGAATGCTAAAGAAGAAAGGAGAAGAGAGTTCTGGAGAGAATAAGCAAAAAAAGGAATTTAAAAACTTAAAAAACCCTCATTCCCAGTGTGGGTCCCAGTTCCCTGAAAACTGGGCTTGCTTTATTATGTCCCTATAAAATGTGGCTATTCTCATGAGTACAATAATGAAAATGTCAACCTTTCTATTTATTCCCTCCATCCCCAAATCTACCTCCTATGTTGATTTATCATTTAATTACTATTTTTTACCTTGAATGATGGTTTTGCTTAGAAAGGTGAGTCAGGACTTCAGCAAAAGGCCTGCTGAAGACAGCAAGTGAAAGGGCCTAATATTTAATTTTGCCATTCTTCTACCTAGTTTTATTTTTCCAGTTTTCAATTTAGTTGCTATTAAGTGATGGTTGTGCTCTAGGATGTCTTTCCAGGGAGCCGTTAGACTTGCAACTGTGTAATTTGACCTAACTATTAAGAATTATGTCACCTGAGACATTTCATTACAAATAAATGCCCCAGTGGTTGTAGCTACAGTCTTACAAAACAATATATTTTATAACAAATTAATTAATTACTCTAAAGAACATACAGTTTCTGTTCTGGATTTTGGTTTTGAATTCTATGATTCTTCTGAAATGCATGTGTGAGCAGTTCAGAAGCAGTTTCCTCTATTAGAAAAATTGCATTGTCATTGGTTCTTATGTAAATGTTAGATCAAAAACAGTAGATATCTCTGATAATTGGTGTCATCAGGCTTGAAATTGCAATGTCAGCACAGCCTATTCAAATAACCTCCTAAAATAGGCAAGACCTCCCCTGCATGAGCTAATATCTGATCTTCAGTATGATGAAGCAAGTCTAAAGCTACTTTTTCCAATACTTTCAGTGGAAGTGCACATTCTCTGCTGAGTTTACCTGCAATACAAAGGAGTTTTCTACAAGCATCTGTTGTCCAAAGAAGTCCAAAAGAGAGTTTCATTATGTTGTGACACCCACCACAAGACAATGAAGACCTTTTCTGTGATTTTAATATAATTTGAACATTTATAATAAACTGTTCTGAATAGGACTATCATCTGTGCCTTATGTTCTAATGTCTTATATTGAGAGTGCAAACAACTCCATTAGTCATTTCTGTGAATTAGGATTCTTTTGCCTGAGCTTCCCATTGTTTAGATTTCTGAAGAAACCATCTAATCTTTGTGCCCCCTTTTGGAGATGGTTCTGGAATAGCCTTTGGACACCAGTGTGATACAGTATCTGCCAAACTGCACCTCCCAGTGATCATGTTTGGATGGGCACACTCAGGGGCATCAGGATTTGTGGCCAATTCCTTTAGACAAATGCAAACTAAGGAAAAAGCCTTATGACATTCCTGTGTTTTTGATGTGGCACATCAGGCATGGTTTGTCTTCTCAAGTACTATGTAGATTGTACCACAAGTAACAGATGCAGACATGAGAGGTAACCTGCTACTGATAAGACAAGTATTAGATTATCTTCAGAGAAGACACAGGAAGAGCCACAGAAAGAAATATACTTCAAGTCCTAATTTTTTACTTTTTTTTTCCTGTATTGGATGCATTGAAGCCAACATTAGTTCTTAGGAAAACCAGTATAAGCTTGATCACATAAAAATAAGTGATTACTTTCAGAAATAGTAACTAATAGATAAAATAGCTTTTTATTGCAGACTTTTTTTAACTTTATGAGGACTATGCCATGTGAGTTAGGGCCTCAAATTAGGTTTCATGAAGTTGGTTTTGAAAGACAGTAGACGTGGAAATATTTCATGATCACTATTCATTAGAAAGGGAAACGTTTTGCATTTGAACATTCCCTTTCAATGTTGTGAGTGCAGATAACTCTCTATGAGTGCCTGAAAACCAGACTATGAACCCAGCCAGAAAACAGCTATGAAAACATGGAACACAGACCTCTCTGTTTTCCATTTGCCTTTAACTCAAGTGGAAGGTAATAATAGGAAAATTGGATTAAAAAATATTTTTGGACCCAATTCTGTCTGGTAATTTTTGCCTTGTTTATGGGCATATACTAAATTGTACCTTCCCCAAAATCTTCAGACCACAGTCACTCTACAGAAGCTCATGAAACAATTTTCATGCAGCAGACTAGGGGCCAGTACACTTTAGGTTGTGCATGAACTTGTCTGTCACAGCTGTATGTAGTTTTTTGTATTAGAATGACTTGTGCTTCTGCAGAAGGAGTCTGTGCTTGGCCACACGGGGTAGATGGTTATGCCTACAGCTGCTCCTGTCAGGGGTGCCCAGTGAGTTCACTGCTCTCATAGAGGTGGCCTAAAATGACACCACTACATTGAGGGCTGGGGCTTCACTTCTTTGAGGCCTTTCTTGCTCCTTTTTGGACATCTACAGACCAAAAGTTTATTAAAACAAATCTGCAACTGTGCCCCAACTTCTGCAGAGAGACTGCAACATCTGTGTTCTTTTCTCCCCTTCACAGGTTAATTTGGAAGGAAAACCATGGAGTCCAGAAATATCTCCCAAGTAGTTATGAAGATGCAAGGACTTACTAATAAAAGGCCCATTTTCTTGCCATTAAGTTTCTTCCTGTGAGAAAGCGTCATTCTGTTGATCAGAAAGTGGTATTTTTAAAGGAGAAAATGTTTGATTTAAAGTTTTTTCTTTTATATTTCCATTAGAAATGTTTTTTCTTTTAGAAAAGAAAAGCAAACCCTAATGTTGTTTTCTGGAAAAAAAAAATCTAGTTTCCTGAAATGTGTAGATTTTTTCCCTGTAAATACATGAATGCTACGTTGACAACCTCTCTATGAACATTTATCCTTCTCTTATTTACACTGTCACACAAAAGTATTGGGATAGACAGCTCTTAAATTTAAAAAGGGCTCAACAATGCAGTCTCAGATACATTTCTGAAATGCCAAGAAGATGAAATGTAACCGCATCCTGTTGAGTGTCTGTGGGTAGTAATGACACTGTGCAAAACTTTGAGAGGTAGTGTCCCAGTTAATCAACCTCTTTGACCAGCTTCCTTTTGTTTGGTGCAAGTTACCATATGGAACCTCTAAACTCTTCCCTGACCATGAGTGGAGAATTTGCCATGTATACTGCCAGTATTTAACTCAAAGGTAGATCTGAATGTTTTTCAAAAAAGATTCTTTCCAGTCCTACTCATTAACAAAATGCATTTTTCAGTCATCGAGTCAAAAATAATTACCTATTGACAATAAAATGTAATGCATTTTACCCATGCAGGTGAATCACAATGATCAAAATAAGAATGTCTAGTTTTGGTGGTGTGTGGATTTTTTTGGTTGTTGGGTTTTTGTTGTTTGTTTGTTTGTTTTCAACAAAGCCCAAAGTGAATCAACTATTTTCTTTCGAAAATAAATACATGATAAATATGTGCCACCAGAGATTTTCTTAGAGGATTTTTAAAACTCTTTAAATTTTCACTGTCCCATTTCTCCCTGACTGGAGATTTACCTTTTAACTAGTATTCTGTCAGTCTTGTCCCTATCTCAGCCAAAATGCAAAACAATCTGTAAGTCACGGGAGAGCAAACCTGTTTGAGCCCTAGGCCTGATGGCCTGCCTCCCTGCTGAAGTCAGTGAGAGTCTGTTAATTGATTTCAAAGGGAGCTGGATGAAGTCCCAGTGTCAGATATAACTGTTTGGAGAGTTTTGCGGGGATATGGTCTGGATAAGCAGCTAAACATTTGATTCATTATCTGAACCCAATTGAATTGACAATGCAGAAGGTTCATCCATCATTTCTTTCTGCTTTCCAAGTTCAGAGCTCAGGGGTTTATCTGCTCCTCTTTCATCAGTGAATTACATTACTAACGTGACTATTTCAAGCAATGCAGAAGCAGAACTCTCCCCAGCACTTTTAGTGAAGTCATTTGCAATACAGCAGACAGAGGATACTGTTAGAGGAGTATTGAGCACATCTAACACTGAAGGATCCACGGAATCTTTTCCTCTGGTTTAGCTGAACAGAGTCTGTGCTGTCTAATATCACCTCAGCAGCCTTTCCTGAGTATTTAAGCAAGGAGCTTCAGACAATCCCTAGCCTGAATTTCTTGGAGTCTGTAAAAGTTCAGACTAGTAACTTGTAAGTTCTTACTCCAGGTGTCAACATTTATACACAAGAGTTTTTTCTAACAGAAGAGATTCTGAACTCTATTGCCTCATTTTTAGGAGCTAGATGAATGAAGGACTATGGTTAAGTTACACATTTTGTAATTTCTAATGAACTTTGTGTGTTTAAAGTAATTTAGGGCACCTTTAACCACAACTATATAACACAGGAGGATCTGTTTCAGCTTCAGACCTCAAGGATCTTTAGGGACTGTGGACCTTGGAGTCTTTTGGGTTGAACAAACCAACAATCAGGTGAGGCCACAAACCCCAGCCCGTCTCCCTACTTTCAAAGCATATGTGGTGCTCTCACACTGCAATTTCCTCCTCCATAATCTGACAATGACAATGTAGCCATGGGACTTTTCTTTTTCTTTCTTTTCTTTCCCTGTTCTTGATGCCTCTTTCAGCTTTAAGGCTGCTACACAGTTGTCAGAAGTCTGGCTTCAATGCTCTGAAGGGAGACAGATACTGATAAATTTCCTTTTGATCTCTGCTCTGCAAAACTACTCAGTCAGAAAAAAATAGAGGGGTCTGTGTGTGTAGGGGTTGGAGTATGTGAAAGGCAAAAAGCACCCTCTCATGCCAGAGCGAGTATAACTCCCACTTCACATTGGATCTGAAAGATGAATATAAAGAGTTTTGTATACATTTTGCAAATCAGGACAATGCACTGTAAGAGAATGAAGCCAATGAGTAAAATGGGGGTAATGATACTGATCTCCTTTCTAAAGTGCTCTGAGATCAGTTGATGAAAAGGACTGTACAAGAGCTAGGTATTATTATAGTTAGATCACTGCAATTGCTTTTCTCAAAAACCTTATCTTTTTGTTGCATATTCATCAAGATCAGTGTTGAAAGGTTACAGTTTATAACAACTACTTTGTTATACTCTAAATGAGACTGAAAAAGAACTTTTGCTTTTATGGGGCTGCAGAAATTTGCACGTATCATTTGAGGATGCATATATACAGCTGTAGCAGGTGTCCACTCAACTTTCTGTGTCTGCCCTGATCTAAGGCTGAATGAAGGCAATGCTCCAGTGATCTGAACACTGTCAAGTGAAGAACACAATATATAAACCACCAAATGTTTACCTTGATCATTCGTAGACAAACTGTCATGAACTTGGGAGGCAAAATCTGGGAGCCACACCATTGCATTAGGGAGCACTGTTCGCAAAAAAAGTAGTAAGTTGTAAAACTTAACAAAGGAATAGAAAAACTGAAATGATAATGCTTCAATAGGATTATAGAGCAGCAAAGAGCATCTCAATATGAACTAAGATCCAAGGAAAATGACACAAAGTATTTATGTAAATTCCAAATTAGCTCTTTTCTTCCTCACAGTAACAAGACTGCTACTGGGAGACAGAAATTGCATATGAGGTATTTACAGAAGAGTATACAAACAAATTTAGAATTGGAACTGCAAAGAAAAAACTAAGGCAATTGAAAAGTATTTTTCCTGACAGAAATACATTATGCATTCTTTAACATATCACCATATATTAGACTTTACAAAATAGCTGGTAGTTATAATGTGCTAATAAAAAGTGACAGCAAAATACTGGCTTGGGAATGTGTGAGAAAAGCTAAAAAAGCTTTTCTCATATTATCAAAGTTAAACATATGGTTTAACAAGGCCTGTACTACATTATTTACACTTTATAATAAGGTCTGTGATGTGCCTTTTATTTATGTCACCACAAAATCTCATGAAGTAACCATGTAGCCACAACTGTGTCTTCCAAACGCCCACAAACAGCAAAGCCTACAGCTACATGCCAAGGTTCTGGGTGTGTTTCTGACAGGTTCTAAAACAGAGCACAATGAGTGTTAGTAAAGTACTTCCCACAACATTTTTGTATCCTACTGCATGAAGTAAATATTTTTCTTACAGCCTTAAATTGGAGATGTCTCAATGTAAATGTTGCATTTCCAGTCATCTGTGCAAAATCCTTTATGTTTTTCAGTGAAACATCTTTTTCAGAGGTCTACAAAGCCAAAATACAAAAGCAGTTTTATTATCTGTTAGGATTTTACAGACCATGTAGCGAAATTCATAACAAATGCATCTGCATTCAGTTATTGAAAGAAACCTCCATTTAACTGATGCATTATTGGGACAGAGATGAACTTGCTGCTTGTTTATAATACTTGTAAGAAGCCATTCAACCCCCTCCATGAAGCCAAGCAGGAGTTTCCAGATTCAAAACAGAAATCCAAATCAAAATAGTGAAGCAGTTTTGCTTAGCTTACACATGCATGGAGATAAATGTGTGTGGAAGAGACTTCAAGTTGGGAAGTGGAGCAAAGCTCAGTAATGACTGAAGACATAAAAAAATTAATGCTCATATGTGCCTCAGGAGAAGTCCACAGAGTGTATTATCAGCTGGATACTGAATTGGGGATGAATTATTTTTGGTAGCTTGAACCCTGTTGTTTTCAAGAAAAAAGCAATTTCTC
Organism: Lophotriccus pileatus; assembly: GCA_035583135.1. Lineage (NCBI taxonomy): Eukaryota > Metazoa > Chordata > Aves > Passeriformes > Tyrannidae > Lophotriccus > Lophotriccus pileatus. The sequence continues at coordinate 60,147,424 of JAWWES010000133.1, forward strand.
TCCTGGAAATAAACCTTCTCAGAAATAAAGAGAAATAAACACCAAAGAATATTTACCCCATCAATTTCTCCATCAAATGGGAAAAACCTAAGAGATCTCAAAATGTGGTTAGTTGCTCAGATCAAAAAGAGTAACCATATGTTTCTCACTATCACTAATTTCAAAGAAGAGTAAATTACTGAAAAAGGCCTTAAATTTAAACAATTCAAAGAAAAATAAGGGCAGGTTTATTAACAATTATGTGCGTTTAGGTGCAGCTGAAATTCAGTTAAGCCTTTAATGCATGGCTATTATTACTGAATTCAAGTGGTACTTTAGTCATGGACTGAAGACTCTGCTGTGGGAAGAGTTCTGTGAAGAATGGACAAAACCCACAGTCTTGCCTCAGAAATCATCTAAAGATATGACAAAGGAACAGACGCAGACAAATGAGTACAAGGAAACTAGGCAATATCAGACTAATTTAGCAAAAGGAATTATAAAACTCTCTGCAGGCCAATAACCTAACATTTGTCTGATTATCCACAGACATTGAGGAAAGAGAATCCTGACTGTGCAGGAGCCGTGTCCTGTCAGTCTTTGCCAGTAGTTCCTCCCAAGCGTAATGTGCAAAGTGGGAAAAGGAATGGAGATCCTTGCCTTAAAATCAGTGAGTACAAACTGCTGAGAGCACCACTATGTTCCTGTTAATACCTGTGAGACAATAGTTGAAAATGAGCAAGAGATACTAAGGCAGGATAAGGATCCATAGTCTAAAGGTTTAAAAAGACTTCAGCAATCATTGATTTTGTAGAATACAAATGTTGGCCTTGGATGGAACCAGAGGAAAGAAGCTCATTTTTTCATTCAGTGAATTTGTAAAGTAAAAAGTAAGTAGGGCAATTGTTGGAGAGACAAGGATGGGGAGGTGACTGTGAGAAAAACTGAAGTAGGATTGCACTGAAAGGGGAAAGTGACAAAAGCTATGGGAAGAGTAATGGATAAAATGCAAGAGTGAGATGAAGAGATGGGACGGGACTGCTGGATAAAGCAGAGCTCTGAGAGGAAGAGAGCCACTACAGCATGTGTGCCTCAAGAGAAAAGGAAAACTGGGGAGGAGAAGAGAAAGCAAGGCAAAACAGAAGCCTTTGCTGATTTTCTCTCTGAATACATCAGTGAGATGCCATCTGAGGAGAGAGATAAGTGGATACAGGAAGATGGGAAGCTTAAGGGTTGAGTCAGCGGTGTGGAAAAAGTTACCGGGATTAAGTAGGTTTGCTCTGAACAATGGAACAATAAGGAAATGGCAAAAGTGGGGGAGAAAACACACCTGTGGTGCAGGAAGGCATCCAGGCCACCAAGTGTTGGCCTGTCTTCCTGTGCTGTGCAAGATCAGGAAGACAGGAGGGGAGCAACGGGAATGAGTTGTAGTTCTGCTGTCAGACAAGGCATAAAAGCAAAATGAAAAGTGAGGGACAGGGAATAACAGATGCAGGAATTGTCAGATCAGAGAGAGAAGGGAACAGAGTGTGAGGCAGAGAGCTTGGTCCCTGCAAGTTTACTAGTCAGGCTTACAGATTGTTCTGGCCTCAGCTCAAGAAGCTGTTCATTTCTGTGAAGCTAACGACACAGTCCTATCATGAAATCAGTCAAACCTTTAATTATTTTTCCCTGAACACCAGCTCTCAGGCTTGATTTCTGTACCACCTTTAAGAGGTCAAAGTTAAAGAACAATAGTTTGGTAAACGGCCATTTGACACTCTTTGCCTGGTCCAAAAATGTATCAAGTAATACAGTTGAGCTTAAATTTGGAAGCAAAATTCTTTCTTACATCAAAACTTTTTAGAAACACAGAAGAGAAAACATGCTTTAATAATAAACAGATAATTAAAACCACTTGAAACACATGTATGTGTTTTATTAGTGACTAAAATCAATGGTATGTTGCAATTTAGTTATGCGGGCCGATTTAGTATCATGTTATGTACCAGTTACATAGACATGTGCTATGGGCTTAGTCATAAAAGTGTGGAATGCACCACTAACAAATTCAATTTTTTGCCCTTAACTACTCACAAAACTCCTCTTCTTCTAAAGGGAAACCACACAACATCTCCTATAAAGGGCTCAGTCAAAAGGAAAGCCAAAATAAAGACAGTCCTTAACGGCCCACTGGGCCCTCACTAAAACTATGTATTTTGGGGGAAAAACAAAGAAAAGGAAAAGTAGTTAGGAAAGTTCACCCCCTTCTTAGAAGAAACTGCAGTTCTTAACAGAGTTCAAGTATTGCAATGAGATATCCATGTCAATTGGAAAAGCTGAATGTGTGACTGTATAAGAAAATGCTGACAGTTACTTTTTCTGTCACTCTGGTTACAAAAGCAAAGCACATGGCTGGCTCTATAGTAAATTAAGGATTTTGCTCTTTTACTTTGTATTGAAAATTATATTTTTAATGACTCATTTATTAGAGCAGACATTTGAAGAAATAGGTTTTCCTTTGGAATGCAATGTCACTAATGCCAAGAAAATTAAAGAATAGACATTTTCACAGATGCGAGCCCAAATCTCTAGCCTTGGCCTGCAGCCCTGGGTATCCTTCAGCTGCCACACTGCCTCATGGGAATTGTAGCTTGAGTGAGCTGAGCCTGGTACTTCTTCACTGGCTGAGCTTCCATTATAAATGTCCTTGAATGCCCTATGTCAGCCAGTTCCTTTGATGCCTTGTACAGTGAGCCAGAAGGGAGATGTGACCTTGCTACATCAGGGAACCCTGACTTCAGAAGAGAGTAAGACCTCTGAATTTTAACTCTACAGAAGCCTTATGGTGAATGTATGCTGAAATCAAATTGATCCCAAAATGAAATATACAGCTAGAGGAGACTTCTTAGTGTCTGAATACTGTTCCAAGAGCATTTCATAGAAAGGCACTGCATAGCTTATCAAAGTTTGTGTATGATCAAATACTTAAAACAGGCTCTTTATTCTACAGTGATTGCACACTGATCACAGACCCTATCTTTCCCCTTAGACCACCTTTCTCCATGGGGGAAACCAAGCTGTAAGCTCATGAGCAGTGTGTGAAAGAAGAATTACTTTTATTTTGCTTTAAAATGTGCTTTTAAGTTAGAAATACAATGGCTATGAAAAATAAATTGCACAGGACCAGATCACCATGGAAACTAGACATCTAACTGCTTTCCACTTTTGATGAAAACTTATCTAGAACTACCCATGCATTTGAAAATCTGTGCTGTCATCAGTTATTAAAAGTTTGCACTGAGATTGGCATACACACTTCATCTAATTCTGGCCCTCACTGTGCAAAACTTTGTATTGACCTTAGAAATGTCAGATCTGCTCTCCTAAATTATTTATGCTAACTAAGCTTATTTTAATAGAGGGTTGCACCAATACAACTACATAAATTTTAACTATTGTAATTAATTTAAATATATTTAATTGATTTCTTATATAGGTAAGGTATTATATTTATTCAAATTCGCCAAAATTGAGGTTTCCTTAAATACATATAGTTGGTATGTCTCAAGGTGTTTATATGTCATGCTTTGATGTGAAGAATACGGACACCTTTCCCGTAAGTATAGCCTCTGTTGAGGCACAGTGGCACAAATTATAGCACAAGGAGAGTCAAAACTTAAAATATTTAGACTTATTTTATACTAGTGTGTGAGATGTGTTAACAAGACAGTGTAAATAAAGCATATTTAGCTTTTCCCTACACAAAATGTCTGAACTTAATCTGACAGTAAGGTTGTGAGGAAGCTCAGAGCTTGCAGCATCCATGGAGAAAAGAAATAACACAAGTTGTTTAAACTGCATTATAGACATTTTATTGCTGGTTTACTCCTTATTTAGGTGAAGGAAGGAGTGCCCCAAACACTAAAAAGTTTTGACAATCCCCTGTGAAGAAGTTGGAGTGTAACCTTTCAAAATGTCAGTATTACTACTCTCTTTCTAAAGTGTTAGGTTTTATTTTGTACTTGAAATAATCATGTTTTAAGGAATGTCATCAGTAACGTAACTGTGACACATCCTCATCAGTCTTTTTTAAAGTTGCAGATGAATGTGTTATAGTGAAAGTTCATTTTAAGCACCTCAGAAATTTACTGATCTTAGGGGACCGATCAAGTTAGGCTTGTCGTTTAGTTTGGTGCTGAAAACAAGGAATTCACTTACAAGTTAGGCTTAGGAAGCTTTCAGTCAAATTTTACCAAGTATTTTGCAAGGCATCCATGCAAAGGAGTGAATCCTGGAATATTACACCTTTCTGCTCTTCAGTGCTTTCACTGTCCGTTTCTGGGGCATAATGGTTACCAGTAAAAGTGATAAGGAAAGGCCTTTCCTATCTCACAGCAGAAAAAATGAGACAACCACTAGTTAGGATCTAAACCTCTGTTATGAGGAAACCCACATCGTGCACTGTTTGAGTGGCAAAGGACTGGAATTTAGCGCAGTTCCAGCTTAAGCAACACCTACTGTGCACAATCTCCCCTCTCTGCCAGCAGCAAGATGCAGAAAGAATTACAGCAACACTCTCCAGCCTGTGACAAGCAATATCAAAGCACCTACACTAACAGTTTAATTTTACTTAACTCACTTTTTCTGAGGCAGCATGAATGTGATTCTTTCCTCCAGCAGACCTCTGGGGCAGTAGTCAAAAAGGACATGGCCAAAGAAGGCCAGAAATAAGTACTAACATTTTCAGCCTGTCCTAATGTATCCATGCCTGCCTCAGGCTTCTAAATCCCACATGAACTTTTCCATCTGTTTCTGTCAAGGTGTATCTTCTCAGTCTTTTTTATAGGAGCTGTTTAAAAAAAAAATAAAATACTAGATCTAAATCCTGAGCCTTATTCTCTTGTATCCCAGATTCTGACTAGTGTAATGTGGGTTATTCTCCTCTTTTTTTGGACAGTAATCACACCTCCGTTAGAACTGGTGCAAATATCCCACTGAGAAATTTTGATTTTGACTGACATTGATTGAAAATGACATGACAGAAAATCCCTAATGAACTCACATTTGCTTCACAGGCACTGAGGATTCAAAATGATTCAAAAGCAGACAAGCTCACAGGCTGCCTTCAGGACTCTGCCAGGCGATCATTTTACAAATTATATTTCTAACAACAAAAGGAACTGAACTTAACACTCATTCTCAGGGCACCTTCTACCAAATGAACTCAGTGGTAAATAAGCCACTATGAATTAATAAAACTCCCAAATTATCCTAAATGGATTTTTTCTGCAAAATTGAGGTGCACTATGGAGCCTATAAAATCCACGCAATAATTAGGGCTTACTTTTATATAGACAACCTATATAAAAGGTGATGATCAACAGTATGAAATAGGGTGTGTATTTGGGAAACAGAACACTGAAGCTGGAACAATTTTACGCTAACACTGTAAGAGAAGAATCAAGCATTGCAAAGTTTGTAGCATTAATTCAAGTGCTAAAAGTTGGACAAATTTGAAAAGGATTCTTTAAATTATGATCTCTAGTCGTAGGTTTTGAAAAAGCAGTAATTCCCCAACACTTGTGGGATAGAAATAAAAATACAGAAAATCTCTTAAATTGAAAGAATAATAGTATCAAATTAAAATGAAATTGATTCTACAATTTATGATTACAATCATGGGAAGATACTTTCAAAGATTCTACTAGTTAGACTAATATCCACTAGTATTTGAATTAAAGTACATTTTAGTAATAATGTACATATGTATAACCATCATAGTAAAATAGGGTTTTTTTATTTGAAAAAACTGATTAACAGTTTGACATCAGAAGTGCCACAGTGGTTGACATGGCTTTGTTTATATTTCACGCCAAAGAAAATTTGTTAGACTAAGTTGCCATGTTTTTTGCATCTGGATTTTATGATGTTTGTCTTTGTACTGGCTGTATATAGAACTGATTCCAGTACTTGAGATTCTGGCTAAATTTAATTAGCTTAAGTGCTTAGAAGATGAAAGTTTATTTGCTTTATACTGGATTAAAGTGTAAGTAGCAAAGGTAGCATGAACAGACTGTGTAAGTTACCTCCAGCTATTCAAGTTCTTGAGATCTACATACCAGCAAAGGACAGTGGTGGCCAGGAAGTCTAGGGATGTTTGAATTTATTAAATTTGCTCTAAGAAAACATCAAATACGTTCATGGACTAAAAAGGTTAAGTGAAACCACAACTTGCATAACTATCTGTCTGATCATATTTCTTCTCAGAAATGTTATCACATATGAATATCATACATTGGTGCTTCCAGCTTGAATAACATTATAGGTGCATAAACTTACTGCCAGGTTTCTCTCACCTTCTGCAATGAAGTCTGTGTAATTCTCACCATCATAAATGCTGAAGGGTAAGAAGAGGGAAATGCACAGGTGATTACTGGCAATAAATTCCAGTGATTTATATGAACTATTAGGGTAGAAAAGCAGAGCATCACAAAACTGATTGTGAAGAGCCAGACACTGGAAACATTATTTTATGATTTTTTTAATGAATCATATGGTAAAGTGTTAAATAAAAATAAGATTAAAGTGGTCAGAATGCCAAAGCAGTGCCACATAGGAAAAATCACTGTGGATTGCTAGATATGGAAAACATACAATAAGATGAACCCCCAGTCTTATAGGCAGAGACTACTGGCAGATGGAACACTTATCTTTTTGAAAGAGATAAACATTCATGCTTGGATGCCTGAATTCATGTAAAACACAGAGTGTTTGGTAATTGCTTTGTACTCTCTCTGTACTGTTACTAAATTTTAGCTTATTTATGACTTTTGAGTTTTTTGCTCCCCACTTTGGTAGTGGAATAACCTACAACTATTGCACCATACCAAATGACAAGTTATGTGACTGCCAGAACTCCTTGATTTGTTCTTTTTCTGAACCTCTACAGAAACTTCTTTTTTCCATTGAGGTAGGAAGTTGCTATGGCTCAAAAGCAAGACTTTGCTTCCTTTGACACACTTCTGTTGTGGTTTTCTTTTTAATCTTGAATTGAATGCAATTAAATATGTGTGAACACAGATACAGAAGCTTTTTTAAAGTTCAGCTTTTCTGATCACAAACATTTTTACAATTCTGACATTTCAATTTTTGAGGAATGTGATGAAAAAAGTAGACAAGACTGTATTTATGATGCAAGTCAGAAGTACATTTGTTAGCTTTGAAAGCAACATCCAGCACATATTTTTATCAAAACCAATTATATTTTGAGCAAGATTCTAACAAAGAAAAAATAATTATAATAATTAAAAGTGTGTGGTATGACAGAGCTCACATCTTTATGGTTGAATTCTCTTGATATCAGGAAGCCAAATCCATGCTATGTTTGACAATGGCCATCGCCCCAGATGCATTTTGATAGATTGGGGTTTTTTTGTACAGGCCAAAACTTTCTCAGGGATTATGCTAATAATTTAACATCATGGCTGATCAGATGTGTTTGCAGCTTGGGTTCACGAACACAGACACAGGTCTGCGGCTTTCACTGTGAAAAGAGTGGATACTTATATATTTGTCAGTCCTCTGTGGTTTCAACGGAGTCAGCTGAGAGTAGCTGATTTAACTATTTAAAAATTAAGAAAGATAGCTTCTGGGTGTTACATTGCACTGTAGTTCAAGAGATATGGATACCTGAATTGCTTCTAATTTTTCTCCACTATTCATATTTTGGAGCTATTTTAGGGTGTGTTCTTAGAAGATGAAAGAGGCTGAGTAGTGCCTTGCATCTTTTCTGTGGTTACTATGGGCAGTCATCTTCTGTTAAATTGCTAAATTGCTTTTGTTAAATTAATGGCAGCAGGGCAACCTCATTAAGCACTTTCAAGCTCCCTGTTTTTCCAAGAACTGCTTCACAATGAACAGCATGAAAGCTTGTGAAGATGAAAGCTTTCACAACATTATTTTTTCACATGTAAAAATGGGAAGGAACTCAGATGCTTGGAGCTAAAAGTAGCTCATTGCATGAAGTATCTTTCTGTGGCTCATGAAATAGAGAATCTGCAGGTAAACTCCAAGTGTCATATTCCATCCCTTTCTCCAGTTGCTGTAGACAATATAAGGAATAACTTGTGATCAAGCATTTTTCAAAATGTGGCCACATCATTTACAAGATGTTGACGCCTGGCTTGGAGGCTGCTGAAATCTGTGAGTGTGAATGCTATGCATGCCCAAATTTCTCTAAGAAGGAAAACAGAAAATCAGTTTACTGTTTTGAGGTGAGGATGAAGGAGTTAATAGTAACCATAAAAAGTACAAACATTAGTGATAAAATCCATGCCTTGTAGGAATCAACGGAAAATGGACTCTTAAGGAGTCAGGATTTCATCTTAGACATTTTTTTTTTTTTGCTAAGATATTTCTATTTCTTATTTTTTTGTTCACAAGAGTTACTGATTTCCTACCCTACTTTCCAAACAACTAAATAATGAGAGAGCTACTGTACTTATTATCTTGGAAAGCATTATTTATATTTTTTTAAAATGCAGGGTTTTTTTCAGTACTGGCATTTGCCTATTTTTCACAACATGTTGTCACAGAAAACAGAAGGTAAGAAGTATTAAAATAACTGTATGTAAGGATCACCCTTTAAAATGCCTGAGGATGATAATTATATTTACTAGATGGACTTAATTTGCAGGTTTTGCAAAGCAGGCATTTTGCTGAAAATTAAAGACCTGTTTTAGCTGCAAGCAACAACCAGATTTGAAGAGGGTGCACCAGAGTGGAAGATGAAGTCTCCCTCTCCCCTGAAGAGGTTGAAGTTGCAAGATACATCATAGATAACTAGGAGGAAGGTCCTGAGAAGGTGTGAAATAAGAGAAATAAAACTTCTACACTAAGGGATCACATACCTGTGCCTCATGTTTAATGGAAAGAAGGAAGAAATATATGGTGTAAAAACTGAGTATACATCATACAAAAATATATCATGAAGCTGTTGGCTGGTAATCCACATTTTGTGTACAGCTGAGTTCCTTGAATATTTATGTTATACTCTGGATTTATGCACAGCATTTTCTTTTAGCAGAACAGAATCTGTCTAGGCTTGTAAAAAATGACACTTTTCTTACCCAGCACATGTAATACTTCCTTTCATAAGCTAATTAGACACACATTTTATTTGAATCAACAGATCAAAACCAGAAATCATCTTCAGAGTGGTGTGTAATATTTATAGGTATTCAGAATAATGACTGCAGCAGAGAAAGGAAAACACTTGCTGAAAATGATCTTACCAAAATAGGATTCCAGAGTCACTGAATGGTTTGGGATGGGAGGGACTGTAAAGATCATCTCCTTCCAACTCCCGTGCCCTGGTCAGGGACACCTTCCACTAGACCAGGTTGCTTTGAGCCCCATACATCCTGGCCTTGAACACTTTCAGGGATGGAGCAGCCACAATAGCTGTTGTAGTTATTTCTGCACAGAATATGAACTTTAAAAGCATAAAACAGGTAACATACATAAAAAGATGTAACAAATTTACAACATTGGTGATATTTCATCCTCTGTGTTTTAAATCCAAACCTGATATCCACTGTGGCCTGGGTATAGTCTCACATCTCATGGTTGCTTTGAGATGATGTAGGAATGAACTACATCTGAAAGGACTGTACCAATCCTTTCTTAGTCCCTGCTTGCACCTTGGTATTTCTTCCAGTGCCAGCTCGAGCAATAAGACAACTATCCAATGATCTCGATCAGGGAACAGACATACCTGAATTTCAATTTACCAAAAAACCCTTGAAAAATGCAATGTTTTTTTTCTTTCCTTCCCCCCATTTGCTGATGCTTCAAAGCAGTTTTGTTGTACATATGGTACCTGGCCCAGGTACACGTAGATGCAATGTCAGCGTATGGGATGATGTGAGAACATGTTGCCAGCAGCATGGAGGTTGCTGTAGGGCTTTTTGGCAGTATCTCATTTCAGATAAAATTAAAACATTTGTAAGACTGGGATCTGAGTTTTGTTGTACTTAAAGCTCTGCAGAGTGACTGGTCACATTCCCTTCTCTGAACATTTGCTTTTTTTTGAGTCAAAAAAAAAGCACCTTCTTTGTGACAGCTCTAGCAGAGTACGAGATGGTTCAGTGAACTGACACAAGAGAGAATTATTCTTTTTTCTTTTGGTGGGTTAGTTACTTTTCCACTGGAATATCAAACTCTACTAACTCACGCTTAGGTCCCTTGGCTGTTATGTTCAAGACGAGTGACATAGCAGGGAGCAGGGGCAAGGAGTGACAATGCAAGAGCAGAACAACCCCATTTGAGTGTTGCAAGTGCAGTTTCATGAGATTAGATGTAACTTCAAACTACACTAGAGTAGTCAAACTCTTTCAACTCACAGTGAATAAGTACATGTCATTTAATTTCAGCCTTATGTACTCACTTCCTGGCTCTTTAGACAAACATCTCACTTGAATTATTTCTTCTTGATAATTTCAAAATATGAAAGCACATGCCTGATGATTTTACCACCTGAGGTGGACTGACCTTGGCTGGATGCCAGGTACCCATCCAGCTGCTCTATGACTCCCCTTCCCAGCCAGCCAGGGGAGAGAGTAAGGCAGAAGAACAACTCGTGGGTTGGGATAAGGCAGTTTATTTAAAGCGAAAGCAAAGTGAAGCGAAAAATAGCAGGATTTATTCTCTATTTTCCATCAGCAGCGATATCCAGCCAGTCCAGCAGCACTTGGAAACTCCAATCAAGGAAACAGGCTAGATGCTGCATGGACAGGCAGTTCGTGGAGTTTACCATGAAGATAAGCTTGAATAAGATAGCAAATTATATGGTCCCTTAAGACTGCAGTCTTTCAAATCTCTCCTTCTCAAAAAGTCTTTGCAAAAGCTATGAATCTTCATTACAGAAGGTATGGAGACTACAAAACTATTTACTGATCCATGAGGAACAGAAGATAAAAATAGCACACTCTGGCAAAAAAAGTTTTCTGTAGAAGAACTCTTCTGCAGAAGAACTTCAGTCCGTGAGGGAGAATGTCTTTATAAAGAGAAAGATTTTTAACTAACATTAAAAAATCAACTATATTCTAATCACAAAACTGGATTACACTAACATGTCGTATTGGTTTTCCCATCTGATGTTCATGAAATAAGTCCTCATATACAGAAGTTTTGATTGCCTAGTTTGAGATGAGAAATGGTAATTCACTACTGAATGCAGAAAAAGCCAGCTTCTTAAACTTCTTGCCTAACCTGTTATTAGTTTAAGTTCTAAGAGTAATTCAATCTTACAGATTTGACTTGGCTTTGAAAACACAAACTTCATATGAGAAACGGTTTAAGAGGTGCTGATTTTCAGGTAGTAGCTGCTCAGCTGAGAAATTTGGCAGGCTCAGCTGTGATGGCTCCAAGACTATTTAAGGCAAAACCAAATCAGCAGGCTAGTAGAAATATTTGCATGGGAGGAAGCTTTAAACTTATCCATTTATCTGTTATTTGAAATATAATACAATTATTCAGACACTTGTAGCTAAAGAGGTGAGATGGATTAGGAAACTAGTGTGTATGGCCTCTCAGCAGTTAGGACTTATGTCCCTGATCCAACAAGAAAATGTAGCTCCCAAATGCTTGGACCACGGCTCTGCTCCACTGCCATTGCAGTCTCTACAGCCTCATGTGATCAGCTTCAGGCTGCAGCTCTTCCTTGCCCCCCTCAGCAATTTGGGCATGTCTCTGGCTTAATCACCTCATGGACTGTTTATAGTAACAAAGAAAATCAACAGGGTTTCTTTGAAGTCAGAACATTTGTTGGAGATAAAAGCTAGGTAGAAAGGGCCATACAGAGCTAACCTCACAAACACAGCAGTGTAGGAAGCATCCTGGAGTGCAGTGTTCTGCAGGCTTAGAAAAGCTGGAAGAAGCAGTGCATCCTCCATGACATTTTAGGAAAGCATAGCTCTAGATTCACAGCTATGTAGCTTTAACTGGAATAAAACATCCAAGGTAGATGAAATTTATTGCATAAAATGGCTGTACTTTTTCACTGGCTGGACAGGAAGTCTGGGTAAATGCTGCAGACTAGAATCCTAACCTTTAGGCAGCTATATTTAGGTAAGATAAATCCCATCTGCAGTTTCTCACTTTCTCCAGGGAGCTGAGTGAGGTTGCTAAGCTGGGGGTAAATTCATAGCCCTTTCGAAGTGACTGTAAAAGCTTTTTAGTACATGAGCTTCAACTAAATAAAACAAACACAAGTATTCAATGACTCCTCCAGTCTTTAGTGCATAGTTACTAAATGATAGTTTTATGTGTAAAATAGCTATTAACTATGTACCTACTAATTAAAACAAGCTCAGCTACCAGTTCAGAATAATTATCATACTACTGTCTGTTTCTTAGGTTAATTTTAATATTTACATTCTTGCATTCTAGGGATATATTTTATCCTTTAGTATCACCGTAAGAGCTTTCCCAGTGACTATAAATAATTGTGAGCCTATTGGTAAACATCTCTTTATAAACAAATTTTTAATTTTAATACTCTTTTATGAATGCCTGAATAATTGTCCTGAATGGACTAAAAACTGCCTGAAGGCAGGGACAATCTTGGTCTCAGACAGGGCTTTGCTGCATGAAGTATTGCATAGGCCCAGGTTTTAGGTATCATCACTTGTTCAGCCAAGTTATGTGCCTCTGCTAGCATATTCAACACCAAATATCCCAAAAACTGACTCCCAGTGTACAGTCAAAAGAAGCAATATATACATCGTGGAAAACACTTGCAGAAACTTTAGTTTAAGAGTGGAGTCATATCCTAGCTTAGAGTATACTATGTTTTATGTAATCAAAGAGGAAGGGCTTGAAACATTTTTTAGTTAACTCAAAAAGTGCTGAAGGGAACAGAGAATGAGCAGCATGAACAGAGCAAATTATTCACATGATCATTGCTCTTCCTACTACACAATTGCTTGTAAAATATTTCTGCCAAAATTAAATACTTCCTATATAGTTCAGTAAATTGTATTGCCTTAATTAGGGCTTGACTGATTTTTCCCATGCCCTCTATAATGTTGAGATACTGCTTTGCTTTCTGTTTTGCTTTAGTCCTCATTCATCAAAGCATTAAAGTAGGCATTACAATCTACTTCACATCAGGATGTAGATGGTACCATTTGTCTAAATTTCACTGGGTTGAGGTTGAATTTCCCCTTTCAAAGTAATGGGACCACAGAGAGTAAGATACCATTGTCACGGTGTGGCACAGACTGGGTCACACTGAATTACCAATTGCATTGACAGTGGTTATGGCAATAAGGAAATCTATATGCAGTTATTTCTAAAAGATTTTTGCTAATGGCTGTCATTGTCATCATCATTTTCTTTACTGGGAGGCAGTGTTCTGTTGTATCAAGTACTACCGCAGTCTCCAGAGGGCTTGCCAGTGATTGCCCTCCCAGTTCACCTCACATGTCTGGCTGCACTTCTGCACCCCTCTTGACTGCAGCAAAACCTGAGAGCAGTGGGTGAGTTTAGCCTTACATTTTGCTGCAGTTGACTGTGACCCCACAAATGCAGGTATTGCTACAGCATAACAGGTCCAGATTGCCAGGTTTTAACACAAAAAGGATATCTATGGCAGTTTTAAAACTTTAAATCTTTCAAATATTTGTCCTAAAAGCTCCACCTTTAATTTACAGCCTTTTCAAAGTGCAGTGCTTGGTCGTTAGTCATTGAACATTGTCAACAAGCAAGGACAGCACTCGCAATCCTTACATGCAAAGCACGCACTCTTAGTGTTTCTTGTTCATGATTCCACTCTTTAAACAGCACCCACTGTTTGTAGGTATCTTAGCTTTCAAATACATTCCAAACCTCAGGCTGTTGGTAACCTTTTATCTCTGTTCTTATCAACCTTTACTATGCAGTGGCTTTAAGAACTAGATATCGCAATCAAAGAGTGGTGCTTCTCCCTAGAGTTTGATCAAAGGCATTTATTGACAGACCAATTTGTAACAACACATGAAAAACTAACCTATTTAGACCATAGATGAGCTAATTATAAGATTAAGACATATATAAACTACAATTTTGCCCGCTTTAACTTCCTTTTTGCTTTCTGCTTTCAGAACTCTCATTAACAAAATATGTCATTCCATTATAATTGTAACAATGGGAAATTTTACAAATATTAAATAATGTGAAAAACTGTTTTAAAATGTTTATTTAAAAATATATAGTCATTCAAATTTCCCTGTATATCCTACTGCTAAAGTATTAAATTCAACCAAAGCAAAGTATTTTCTAACATGCTGTATAAATCTCTTGAAAAATAAGTCTTTCCATTAATCTAGACACATAGCTACCAGTTTTAGAAATCAATTACATGCTATGCCCTCATAAAAAACTAAATTAAGACAGTGTTAAAAATGAGAAAACAATTAACTCAAGGAAAAATATTGTACATACTTGTTTCAATTACATCAAGGTCAAACCTGTAAAACATGATTAAACTTAAAAGAAATACATTTATTAAGATAATCAGTGAAGATTAAGACTCTCACACATCTTTAAATCTGTGGTAATTGTATGATTATAATTAAAGCATTTTGTGTTTGTGGTTCTGCATTAGATTATACTTCATTTTCAAAGGCAAATGAAATTCCCCAATCCTATGTTTTTTCTACTTGTGGTATCAGTGAAGGGCAGAGTTAAAGTTATTTAGGTGCCAGACTGCCCTGATCTTAATGTGTTTGGATTACCATTACGTGTAACCAAAAAAACCCCACTGACACAGATGCTAAATTTCTTGAAGCACCAACCAATTTCAAACAAATTATAGGCTAAATAATGTATTCACCTGGAGACACTAAAAGAGTGACCCTGCACTCCCAAACTGTATTGTAAGTACAGGGTGGATTGGCTGGATAATGCATTCTCTGCTTTGGGTTCACAGTATCTGAGCCCTCCTGGCAGAGGGACAGCCAGCTTCCCTACAGCTGCGGCAGCATCCCCACGCCATGACCTGGGTGGGTTATTGCACACGGACACACAGCGCTACTGGAGATCATCAGAGTCTCTCCGTTTGCTGCAGGGACTCTAGACTAGGCCTGTGAGCAGAGTCAGTCATTTGTTGAAGGGTTGTACATTCTACACAGAATAACAGACAAAACAGAGTAAAAAGAGCAATCCCATCAACCTTTTATACAAGGAAGCTGCCTCCGGGATTGGTCTGTTACCACTCCTTCCCTGCTTGCTTTGGCTGGTAGGCCCATATGAATCCAACATTCCTACTGGCATGAAGTGCAGTTTAGCAACATTAAACATGGGCAAAATGGCAAGGAAATACATTCTGCAAGGTAAGACTTTCTGAGGGTCAGCTACTGTTTGCCAATGTAAAGAAAAAAAATAGTCTGCCTGATATCTACCCAGCAAGTTGCAATATAGAGCTTTGCAGCCAGTGAAACAACAGAAAGAAAAGCAGTTTCTTTATACCAGAATGTATTTATACATTATACAGGTATACATGTATTTATACATTATTTTAATAAAGCTTTTTGGCATTACTTCATGCTGCTGTCTCTTTCCCAAACGTCGGAAATTATTTATTCCATTGACAAAATGTTTAGCAGAGACTATACTACTTCTCTGGTCAGCTTTCACATAACTCTACTGATGTGATGTCCATCCTTCTGGCGCTCTTGTTGCATTACACTCTGCATCTTGTTTTGTTTCTTTCTGTGTTGACACTTGTATATTGGACTTTGATTTACAATGCAATAGCCTTCCAAACAGCCTTCTTACAGCCCAACTGATTTTAAGATTTGATAGAAGTTGTGGTTGTCTTTTGCCAAGGATTAAAAGCAGGATGAATGAAAATAGAGATTTAAATCAAAGCTATGAAGAAAGAGTGAGCTTACAAGACAATATCAAATGCAAAGAATATAGAGAAATGAAAAGGAAATAAAATTTCTTTCTAACTACCAGCTTTTACAGCAATTACAGTGTTTTAGAAATTCCTGGTAAAACTTTTTCTCCAAAGACTAAACCCCCAGTTTGCACTGACTTATGAAAATAATTTCAATTGTTATTAGCAGATTTTAATTGCACCAGTATGCTTTTCACTGTTTAAAAAGGCCTTTGTTCTTTACAAATACTGATACAAAGGTAACAACAATACTTCAGTGGCTTTTACTGCTTGGATGCAAAATAGGAGTCCTTAAGCTTTAAAAACCTTTTCTCTCAGAGATACCATCTTTTGCCTGGAGCTAAAGGAATTAGGGGATATTTACATGATTTAAGGCTAATTTTATAGCATATTATGTTCCCTCTCTGCTATGGAATCAAATACTAGAGGATTTGATTTTTAAAAAATGTAAATATGGGTAAAATGTAATAAAACTAGTGTTTGTATGGGAAACTTCCATGTTAATCTGGAAGAAATATGCAATATTGGCATTGTGTAACTTGGTGGTCAGCAACAGGAAAAACAACAATAGCTGTGGGAAGATAAGTACACATGATAATGCACACATAATTCATACTAGAAACTTGGAATAAAGTCAGGAATTACATTTTAGCTTTGAGACTTCATTGTTTAGGTGACAGGGAAAAAGAAAACAGTCATAAAAACATTGTGATAGATATTAATGAAATATTATTAAAACCTGATAAATATAGCCTTTTAATCAAAACCATTAAACTCATAATTTCTAAAGATAGTTACCAAATCAAGCATTTCACCTATGAATTTCAGAAAATTTCAGCAAAATTTTGCTGGTGGAAAACGTGAAATTAGTACAGAGGAGGAACAGTTGTTGCTTTTCTCTGAAGATAAGTTATAAGTTTTAGCTCAAGGGAATTGCAGAGTAAGACCAGGCTGCCAATACATAGAACCACTGGGAGATGTGGATGGAAAACAAGGGAATTTACTAAAAAAGAAAAAAAGGCACTTAAAGATCTTTGAGAATAAAACCCTCTGATAAATGTTTGGACCAGTTAGAGAGAGAAATGTGTGGAGAAAACTATTGAACGAGGGACTGTGGGAGGTCTATGAAGAGCCAAATGCAGTGAATGGAGTGAAATCACAGTGACCTGAGTGGGCAGAGTATGTGGTTAGGATGATGGAAGACAGACCAGCATGGCTTATTTTGGACAGCCATCGTTAGGAGTTTCAATCCTCAGGCCAATGAAGAACAAGGAAAGATAATATTGAGTAAGACCTAATTGCTCGTAATATGAATCAACATCAAAGGGAAAAATATGCATTTGGCTAAAAGAGGTAGAAGAAAATCTGCCAAAGACATTTTTGGGTCTACAGAGCTGAGGGATAATAGCACACAGATTCTAGGAGATTTCATGTGATTTCCCCCATCTTTAGTTTTGGAATGAATTCACAGATTGCCTTGACTCTTTCTAGAACTTCTTAAAGAATGTTTTGAGGAAGATAGTTATAAAATGGCTAAAAAAATACTCTATTCAGAGTTGGAATCTGCCATGACTATTTAGGAATGAACCAGGAAGGAGTTTGCTTTACTGTTGCATGTACAGAGACACAGGGCTCATTTTGTGACAAATAAAACATGAAACATTCTACACCAGCATAAGCAGAAAAAGGATGCCTGAGTTTTCAAATTGTGTTGTAGCTGTTCCCAACTTTTCAGATAAGAAGAATCCTGTAAGTGACTGTATGCCTCAACAGGGAACATTCAGGTCCAAGTCCTGTAAAACTCAACTATTAGAAGCAGGGTCTTCCTTTTCAAGTTCCTTTTTTTTTTTTTTTTAATACAGTGGGGCAGACCATACTTTCTGAGGAATTCACATAAATGAGAATTTCTAAGAACTAAGATCAGAGAGAGAATCTTGATGAAAGCCTGAGATATATTATTGGTTCTTAGTCAAAACAGTTATTGAAATGAATGGAGGATCAATAAAAGAATTGTCAAGGCGTGATGGAATTGTCTGAAATGTATCTGCTTTTGTACATATTTTCTCAGAATTTCATCACAAGCAGACATTCTTCAAATAGTTAGAAGCTGAAAAATGACATGACATCTTGCAGCTGATAACATGGAGCAGTTTTTTGTTTTAACTCTAGATTGGTCTGTCTAGTTACGAGTCTCTCAACATGTGGTTGTCTCCTATTCATTCCAACCAACCTCCTGTTTCTCTCATATACTGAAATGATGAAGTAAAGGATTTCGTAACTTCTATGGCAGAAAATGTTGCAAAAATACTCTATTGCAAAAATGGTTGCATATACTTGTTTTGCCAAATGAGACTTATGCATGACCAATAGTGCCACCAGCATCTAAATGAGCAAGTTTACATCAGAGTAGTTTGTGGATCAGATTTTAAACAAACCTCAAGTATGCAAGCTATAAAAACACGTGCCAGAGCACCTCTTACTTTTGGTTTAAAATTCTTGTACTTAATATTAATGCTTTCAAGCCACAGCCAGTAAACCTTTAACAAAATATACTGCACTTTCTGAGTGGTCAGATTTCCAGGCAAAATGTGAAGTTGACACTATTCATGTGCAATTTCTGAGCTGAAGTTTGAACAGCAACAGAACCTGTTATATAAACTACTTTTCTTTAGTGAGACTTTGCTGGCACATTTGACTTTTCTGTGAATACCTCTCTTAACGCGTTGTAATCTATGCTTGACTTTCAACAAAATGTTCCTTCACATTTGTCATTTGCCTGCTTTACAGTTCTACAATAATTTTACTGTAAAATATAGAATACAAGTATCTTGCACCTCCAAAGCATATCTGAGATTTCCCGGTAAGCAAAAGCTTTGTCAAAACTTCAGGATTCCTTCTACCATCATGATTTTATATCAGCAAAACATTTTTGCACATTGAAAGTTTTTTTTTTACAAAAATCTCTACATGGGGCTCAATTTTGTCTTTACACTCAAAGTTGGGTTATGTAGGACAGTCTTTAAAATGTCACTAAGCATTGCTTTTAGGGATCTGCAAAGTAAAAAGCAGATTTCTCTGTTTCCACTGCCAAACATAAACCTGCCGTTTCCAGAACAAACACAAGAGGGGGCGTTTAGATGATGTTGTGTCCATTCTTTAAATGCTGCTCTATAAGCTCCGAGTCTGGTCATAAGTAATATATTTCTAGCTTTTGACACTCATTCTCAGACAATTCCTACCTGTGTCATTTCATAAGTTCTCAGTTCAATGACACCATTTAACTTTGACCCATGATACTCTAGTTAATTTCCTCTGCAAGAAAACTGATGCACTGCAATGTATATTTAATTTTATTTCACACCCACATCCACACTACAGACACGTGCACCAGATCTTCATGAACTTTGAGACAAGGCTCTTAATTTCACAGCCCACAAATGAAAACAAACAAGCAGTTAAATCATTCCACACCCCATTTACAGTCACTGATCAATTTTTCTTCTCAACTCCAACTACTTACCTTCCATCACCCGCAATCCACACACTCCCACCTCATTTCAGAGCCACCAGCATACAATCTTGTACTTCAGAAAAAATGTATTGGTTATGAGTTCCTATGTTACAATGATTAGTCTAGGTTTGGTGTGGATTTCACGAATTGCATGTTAAGTAATTCTGCACGTGGTTTTCAACTGGATGCTTAAGAAAGTGAGATCCAGTGAAAAATGGTACCTGTAAGTTGTATTTCTCTAAAATTCATGGAAATGTCTGAATGGCTTCCTATGCTTAAGTGATTTTTCCTACATTTGGTATTAATTTTTTATGAGGAAATTGCAGAATTGAAACCTGCCAAAGTTCTTTGGTGTGTTACACTTATGGATGGAGTTATGGCTGTTGCTTAGTTGGCCACAATGTGAGTGGAGATATATGGGCTGCAGAGGAGGTAACAGAAAGGGACCAACTTATACAGTATGGCTGGAGAGACACAGAACTACTTGTCCTTTTACTCCAGCTACTGCAGCTGAATTTTACTTAAGGGGTTCTGCTGTCCCTGGATTTTCTTGAGTGGGAAAATTTGACTATTTTAAAAGTGATGTAGGTTCACTGAAAATTGTGCACCACACAGCTGTTGTCACTGATGAGCTGTTCTCTAAGTTATGTGCCTTTTGAGTCCTCTCTTTCTATTAATAGATATTCCTGAAAATGTCCCCAGGTCTGCTTTCTTCCATCCTCCTTATAATTTTGAAATTACAGAGAATATCTGCATTTCCAAACTATAAGGTACTGCTATCACTTGTTACAAACCAGACTACGGCTCTGGTCCATTTTGAGACACAGGACAGGAAAGGATTGTGCACTGACCTGCCATGAGGCAGTTTGCTATTCTGTGGAATTCCTCACTTTTAAGTGACCTTACTTAACAAGCATATTTGGTTACTGGGTAGTAGAAAGTACTACACTTACACAAACAACCTATATCTCATTAGAGGTGGTGGATGTGGAAGGTTGTATGTGTGTACTGGGTGTGCAAGAAATTCATGTTTGTAACTAATTTGGCTTGGCTTTCTGCACTCTTTCTTGCACAGTTTAGGTGACCACAGTGCTGTGAAGTATACACTCACCCTTAGCAGTGATGCAGTGGCTGGCTTTGTCATGTTTGTGTACCCTTCAGATGCACGTAAGGACGCCCAGGATTGCACAAGAGCAGCAACAGATAGCAAGATGAGACCAGCAACGACATTGGCAGCACAAGTGCTTGGAAGGAATTGATCAGGCTTGAAAGTGAAAGATGAGTAATGAACAGGTGAAGAGATGACACTGAGAAACCTCACTTCAAAATTAGTCAAGTTATTGTAATGGAATGTGGAAATTAATCATGCATGCACTAGGTTTCTACCTTACTAGACCAAAAGCAGGTAAAGGAAACAGCCTCAGGAGTTAGAATTTTGCTCTAAAATCCACAGTGGTAAATGATCACCATTGGTATAACTCTTCCTTTAAAACATTTAGCATTTTTTGCTGTTAGAAATAGGATTCTGTATCTGATTCACTACAGTTGCTACTCTATTTAGAAATATCAGTGTTTCTAAAACTACTAAAAAAAAATCAAAATGTTCTGTTTCCTCTCATAATGTGTAAACTGTGATGCAGCAAGATGCATGGGTATCTCTGTACACATAACTTAGGACAAAAACAGGCCAAGATCTCAAGATCTCTCCAGTGAATAAAATCAGTTTTTAAAGTAGTGTTTCTTGGCCCAAAAGAAATTATAGCACACAAATTACCCAGAAAATGGTTCTGGAACTCATTATCTCTCCATGTATATTTTTATACTGTGACTTGGACAGAAGCATCTCAAGCTGGCAACTGTCTAATTCTCCTAATCAAATACAATTTTTGGCTGATACACTGAAGTCAGAATATTCTCACAGATTCAAATATTTTCCCCCAAATAAAGACTCTCTAAAATGGAAAGCTGAGGTCAAGTTTTTGGGTAAACTAATGGGTTTGTGCACTTCTCTACCTGTTTCGACCACTTGTACACTTTTCTTGTAAATCCAGGTTTTCAACTCGTAGTTGTACTTAGAAAGTCTATCAAATCCATCACCTGCTCAATATACTGTTGAATTTTGACAGCAGCTTCTCTGTGTACTTGATAGCTGTTTCAACTTCTGAATTACTTCCCCTGATCTTATGGTAGCTTGTGGTCCTAACATTTCATGCCCCCTCTGCCTTGAGCTTTTTGGATGAAAAGATGTGCTTAAATTGCTGTCCAACACCTCTTCAAAGTCACTACATTTTCTCTTTAGATGTATTTTTAAGAGCTACAGGAGTGTCACATACAGCAAGGATGTTTCAATGGTAAAGAGACTGGAAATAAGCTATAACAGCCAAACAAACTTTTTAATACAATAGAGAAATTTTTAAAGGGATCACCTGAGGTCCTCCTTCTGCTCCTTTTTCTAAGTTGTCTGTATGAAGCATATTGTCTAAACCTGTGTTGTTCTTTTGGGTAAATGCACAGCTTTGTCTAAAGAGTAAGGCTCTAGTAAAGCATTCTTTCCCCTGGTATGACCTGAAATGATGGCATGATGCTTGCACAGCATTCAAAGCTAGACAGTTCTGAACAAAAAAGACATTTGAGGAAACAGCATGCGCTGTGAATTTTTGGGCTGGTAAGTATAATAACAAACACTGCAGGCAAAGTTGGTAGACGAGGAAAATAAATTAATCTGTCCTCAGTGTAGTCTGGAGGTGGCTCAGCTATGGAGCTCTGCAGTCACAGCCTTTCTGTGGCAGTTGGTGGTGAAGCTGTCACACTGAAGGGACTGCAGCTGTGCTGAGACAGTTACCAGACTGCACGCTCCCAACAGGAGTTTTCCAGTGTGCAAAATATCTCTAATTATACTTCATATGGTCAGATTCTGAGTGGGAGATATTTCTTAATCACGATTTTTTCCCCCCATCTCAGGTTCACAGCCAGCAAATTCCTCATTCACATCTACAGGAAACATTCTTCCAACTGTGGATGTTCATCCAGATCAGCCTACAGGAACGTGGTCTTCAGTGGGACAAAACACAATTGAACTTCTTTGAAGTACTACAATCTGAAAAATTATTTTCCTTTGATTACATAAAATTGCTGTCTCCTCTAACAGCACAGTAGCAGAGAAAGCTTTGGGCTATGGAGGTGCTGTTGGACCCAAGTCTGATGCTTAGACAATTTCTTCTGCTTATTTAATAATAGACACAGTTGAATCAGTTCTTTGCCTCATTAACTTCTATTTGACAAAATTTGTTTGACATACTTTGCTTAGTGTTATATTTTGCCTCTCTTATAAACTTTTATTTCAGATTCATCGGGGGTTTTATGAGTGTGGGACATTAAAGCAAGCACATTTAGAGTTGCATCCTCCCACTGAGACACTGCTGGCCTTAGTTTTTATATCTCCAGTTTTAATTTCCTCTGAATGGCTCATATGGATGGATACTAGATTCTACTGAAATTTCTTTTATGGAGAAGGATCAGACTAGGTGATCTACGAATCCCATCTCACTTAAAAATGTACATACATGTGAAAACGTGTACTTATGGACAATATCTTGAGAATGTTCTTGATTTATTCATGTGTATTGTGCATTACAAACAAGTAATCCCTGTAATCCCAGTGTCCCAGTGTCCCTAAGCAATTTTTCCAGTGAAGTCCATGGAATTGTTTGGTGTGTAGGAAATTATAACCGAGTTTTTGTTAGTTTGCATGCCAGGGTCAATGTGGTGAAGAGGGACATTTTCTTCTGCATGCTATATCTATGTAACCCTGAGTTCTATCAGCTATGACAGAATGGTATTGTGAACCACAATTAATTTCCTTTACAATAGTGTGGATAACTTCATGGCTCATTAGACTGATGATTTCATTCTGAATTGTTGGACTTGTGTAATCTTGTTTTCTCTTCAGCTAGCTTCCCAGGGTCTCATTGTCATTGCTGTGAAGCTTCAGTAATTCAATAAAATTCTCCTCATCAATCTGATGGCCATGAATTACCAAGCCTTGTCTACTCTAGTAATGTACGGTGAGTATTATTTTATACAGTGAGCAAAACTGATATCCCATCTAACATTTCAGCTTGCTTTATCCTTCAGACACTCTGGAAAATGTGATATTTGATATTCCAATCAAACAAAAACAATTTGGTGACAGTTTAAACAACTTATTGGCTAGGAAGCATAGACAAATGGTGGAATTTTGGCACTGAAGTGTATTTCTCTTCCTCCCCTCCACCACTACTGACTTGATTCCTGCTCCTGCTGCTTTAGGTAAAGCTTAGTGTCAAGTGGACATCTGTGGCACCAGAAGTAAGGCACTCACTGCTCAGCTAACTCATTATGGATGGTGAATTTGTGATACCACACCAAAGGACTTCAGAAACAGTTGTGGAGAAGTAGAAATCACTGGGGAACAAATATAGAAGTATTTTATGAATATTTTTTATAGTCGTAACAACTATCTGGCAGTCAGAAGTTTGAAGAGCATTTGCTTGCCCAAGTCTGCCAAAATAAAGTGTCATGACATTATTTTTGGAGCTCTACCAGAGTATGGTACTTTCATGAATGACAAATAGGTGGCTTGTATTCAGACTTTTCCATCTCCAAAAGAAACATCATGAAGGATAAAGGGAAGGGTGAGAAAAAGTGAGAACAAAACCAGACAATTTTCAAAATGAAGAATGGAAAATCAAACATATACTATGGTTCACTGCTGTTACACGTTCGCCTAAGGGGGTGTATGAGGTTTTATTTCACAGATCTCATCAGAAATATAGAACTGCAGTTGATACACGGAGCTACAAGCCTGTCATGAATACTTCTCTTAGAAATGGTATGTCTGCTAATATGTGTAGAATTTAAGTTAGAAATTGAGAATAAGACTTGTCATAATTCTTCTATTTGTGTCTCAGTTCTCATATATGAATGAGAATTAATTTATCATTACCACAGAAACGTTTAACAAAGATAAATAAATCAGAGATTAAAAATATTCACATACTAAAGTGAGGGGATGCCTTAAATGCTTAGAGGCAAGTCTAAAACCAACACCTCTTTTCACTGTTGTTTGTGAAGATCATCATAAAATAAATGCCTAATGACGAAATGCTTAATTTGATAATATTTCAAGTAAAATATCTTCTTATACGATAAGAATTGTGCAGCATGGATTATGAAGATAATCTCAATCTGGTACGTTTTGTGTTCTGACAACTCCGTATCACAACATCACTGCCTTTTACTCTCATAATTAATAAATACAGGAGAGCTTCCGAGAAGAACTGGTCAAAGAAGAATCAATGACTGAGAAATCAGAGTTTGGGCCACATGCTTTAAACTTTTATGTCATGACGCAGATCCTGAAGAAATATTATTTATAATGCACAAATAAACAGCTTAGATATATTATTTTTAGAATTTTTTTACGTTGTGCTGTGTTTTTTGAGTAATTGTGACTAATTCTCAAATGTATATACTGAACATGTAAATACATTACTGCACTTTCACTTTCATATTTAACAAGTATTTTAAAATCTGACTGCATTCATAACATTTATTTGAGAGTACACATTCTATTTATAGAACCTATTGGTAATTAAATTATAAATATAACACATCTGTCCCAAGCATACAGTGTAATTAGTATGTTAAAGAATAATTATAGCACTTTCTGGCATGTATAGCTAAACTGCCATTGTTTAAATATTCTTTTGAACTATTTCTGATGTATACAGTGGCAATAGCAACATGGCACCACCAAGTTTCTTAGACCACCTGAATTCTGCCAAACTCATAGGGCTCTATCTTGAACTTAACTAGGATATCTTTGTATTAAATTGTTTATGCAAAAATTGTGCCTACAACTGGAAATTTCAGTTGCAGAGAATCCTCTGGTAGGTGAAGGTAGTATCACAGTCCCTGCAGCAATTTCATGTGTGGAACGTGTTGGGAGGAAACCTCAGATAAGCTCTAAGTAGCAGCACGAGCCTGAGAAGATCCTTTCTGCCACATTACAGGTTGAAGCAGCTTTGCTTTTAGCCCTGTCCCCAAAACTGTGAATACACAGCCAGCGGCTTTATCTTCACCAAGATACCAATGGACAACACAGTCCATACCTGCACAGCCCCAATATCTGCAGTGCTGCTGTGATGTTCTCTGTGACCACTAATTGTAATGTCCTACCCCAAGACGTGTACAGAGTGTTCCCACGGAAGCTAATAGGAGCTTGAGAGCTGCAGAACATCCTGAGGATGGTTGGCCAGAAGAATGTATGCAGAAGGATGGCTTTCAGGTGAGGCTAGAAAGAAGATAGAGAAAAATTTGAATATGTTTACAGAAAATTCCGCCCCAACAAGGGACAAATCATTGAAGTGCTTATTTGGGACATGTACAAAATCGGTTTACATGATGAGAGGTGGTAAGGGATCTCTGGATACTGCATAGGAATGATATGAATGATGCAGGATGTCAGGAAGGCCTCTGTAACTAAGGTAAAGAACCTATCTTCGATCTGCTAGGAAAATGGGAACCAATTGACAGATGCCATGGGATATGTAATGTGATCAATGTGAGGAATAGGAACTTTTTGTGTTGGTATGTATTAGACAAAACTGTGTTTGTTACAGTAAAAATAATCCAGATGCCACATAAGAACATGGATGAGAAGTTATTAGTGTAGATAGACAGTTGTGTCTAGGAAGTTATAGAAACAAAGAAACCCTATAGGAATTAGGCTTGCAAGTGACCTGAACATATCCTGCAGTGCTAGAAGGAGGTATCCGAAAGGTGGTTCAGTTTTGGAAGGTGAAGCACTACTGACTAAACAAGGAAACCAAGATGATTTCTACAGTGAACAGAATGATATTAATTAATTAATTATTCATTTTAACTCACTTTACTAGATATATAATTTCTATAGCTTTTGCCTGCTACTGGAATAGTCATCAGGTTTCTTTTAACAAGAAAATAAACCATTTTCATTTTTATAGTTTAATCCAAGAAACAAAATCTTAATTTCTAAGTAATTTCTTGTACAGTGCCATTTTAAAATTTACTTTCCAGATGATAGGCTAAAGGAAAATAATTTGTTAGTCATTCTAGTCAACCAACCATCTGTAAACCCATCCAGGACTTACAATCTGCATTTTCCAACTTTGAACATATTGTTCTCTCCTGCTTTTGACTCTGTGTTTTTTTCAGCTTGAATTTCAAGCCCTCTTGCTAAGTGAACTACTCCAAGTCCTTGTCCCTTCATATCGATTTTTGTTCAGTTGAACTGAGATCACCTCTGGGCACCTTAGAGCAGCATTAAAGATGTAGGAAAGGCAATTTTTCAGGACGCAGATTGCACGATATTCCTGTTACTGAGAGCATTTGCTCTAAGCTGTAGCTGAGTTATGTAACCGTTCACGCTGGGGTGGGCTGAGCTACACTTACTCTATCACTGATCTTGAACTAAACTCAAGCAAAATCAACCTCCTCATTGCTGTTTAAGTGCACTCCTAGAATGTAGACTACAGGTTTGAGGCTACGCAAGCATGAGCATTGACTTAGTAGGTCTTATTTAACTACAGAAACAAAATGTGAGACAGTGGACTATTTCAGCAGAGACATCATTGCTATTAGCCACAATCTGTAATTCCTATATCCCTAACAGAGGCATTTCTACTGGCTTTTGGAAACTTTACATCCAGGGAACATGTAAACAGGACAAGTCAGCCTGAGCAGTAAGAGATAAGATTCCAAGGTTTGGATGATTAAAAAGTCTTTGATGTTCTAAATGAATAGAGTATACATGGATACCAAATACATACTCTCCAAATTTGATTCAATAAAGCTGAAACTCTCTGCCTTGCCCTTGGCCTCACAGTGCACCCACATTAAAACCATTCAATAAAATTTGATACGTTGCCAACTGTTACCTGCCTGAAGACTAAACTATTTAAGTTTTCAATTACCTATGATATAATACAACAAAGACACATAAGTAATGTCCTTAACCCTCTGGTTGAGCAATCAAATAAAAAAAAAATAGACTATTTCCACTGGAGAAAAGCCTCAATAAAGAGATGGGCTATGCACTGTGCCCTGAAGGTCCATAAAGAGGGTCTGGGGCTACCCATACAGTTTTCTAGTATAACTATGTCAGTTTGGGGAATGATTTTTTTAAACATATATGACCCTTGACATTGATGCCCTTCTATCAGTATGAAGATGCTTGATCTTAGTAGAGCAAATACAACTCTTTCAACTGAAGTGTAACTCACTGACAAGTGAATGTAAAGGGGTATGGCTGCAATGTATTCTGTTGCAGAGATATCTGGTTTAATTCCACCTTATAGAAGTCAGAAATTGTAGCTTTGTTCAGATAGCATTGAGGAGTTTAGTTATAGTAAGTCAACCATGGAATTGTGCTAATATGACTCTTCTTTCTGGGATTTAATATCTGCTTTAAACTACTGTTGCACTGTGCTCTGTGGACTGTGGACAAACCTGCACACTCAGAATTAATTGGCTGATCTTTTTGTAATTCTGTCTTACAGAATACAGACTGAATCACCACTTTCCACTGTTGGATTCCTGTAGATCTGATCCTTAAACTACCAAAAATAATTTTCTTTCTATTTCTCCTGACTCCAAAGGAAGGCTGGATGATTTGTTCAGCTGGAGAAGTTCACTTTGTAGATATATTAGTTGAGATGAGTCCTGTTTTTGATGTTTTGAGCCAAAGAGTAATAAAGTAAAAATAGCATCTTAATTCGAATCTAGCAACGTATCCATCACTAGGACAACATCATTAAACTAAGCAGATGAAATCAATCAAAGTGGTACAATTTCCACATGCAGAAGATGCAGCCCCAACTGGTCTTGTAATATAAGGCTGAAAACTCCAGAGTTAGGAAGACTGGTGAGAATTTGATGTTCTCATCTAAGGCTAAAATGCTACTAAATCACTTTGTCTCAGCTGTTCTCAAAGCGCTTGCAGCAGTGCATGGGAGAAAGTGTGTCTCAGGTAGTTAAGTCTCAGGTCATGTAAGGCTCCCAAAGTGAAAAAAGCATGACAGTTTGCCTTCTGAAGGGAAGCAGTAACTAATGCACCAGTGCAGGGTGTTTCTTCTGACCAGTTTGACTAAAGAAGCGGGTCACTGCATCTGCACCAGCTGGAGCTTCTGAGTGACTTTCAGGAGCATAATATGTTTAGCAAGCAGCATGGTAATCTAATCAGTGAATGGAAAAGCATGACTGTAGGCAAAATGTGGCAGAGTGGCAAGAACTTATAGCTAAAAAAGGAAAACAAAATAAGCTTCCCTCAGCATTTCTGAACTTGCATTTTTACATCTGTTTCCAAGGGTTATAGCTAATTTGTTTGCTGTGTTAATGATCTCATTGCCAAACATTTTAGTATCATATCAATAGAAATCTTAACTAAGGTTGTATCTTACCAGTTGGAAACTGCTGCATTGTAAATTACTCCTTCAATGTGAGTTGAAGAAATGTGCAAAGGCATCTGATCCTATTTGCAGATAACTCCAATGTGCAGGCTCCTGGCTTTTGTAAGAGTCCTAGAAGTGGATCCTGCTGAAGTCATGCACTAGGACTGAATTTTGTACATTTTCAAAGCCATAACAAATTTCTATTTAAGATGTCTGAAGTAGCAAGCTGACATCTCAGGGAAAAGTTTCTTCTTTTATCCAGTGGAGAAGCAACTAAATACTGCAGGGTATGCCAGTTTTCTTGAACAGTACTTTTAAATGGATTTGGTATGAGAACACTTGAATACTTTAATGTATGTAGTGCATGACATCAGAATATGGTATGAAATTACAGTAGATGTAAAATTAATATATTAATTATATTAATTAATATATCTTCTCCTTTGGGAGCCATGAAATATCTTGTGTAAAGACAGTAGACTCTGCCCTCAAGGGCTCTTATTTAGCTTTTATCTTATCAGGTCTAATAGGAAGAACAACTTTGACAAAAGTGTACTGTATGTCTCATACATGAAATCCTATTATCCATCTATGCTGCATAGAATGAAAAAAAGCACTTCTGCTGAGTTTTTGTACCCTAAAATTAATTAATTTTTATTTTGTAATCATTTGTAGCAAATTAGAACCTCTTCTGAAAGTGCTGGACCAACCTCCACACTTGATTACACTGGTGAAAATGTGGAATTACTGCCTTGATCAGTGAGCTTTCAATGAACGGAATTTGACACATACAAAGTGTATTTTGGCCCATTACCTTTTTACAGTACAAGGAAATTGCAAATAGTTTCCTTGTAAATTCCTAAATAATTCTATAGACAGCAAAGGAAGACAGCATTTGGCATACTGGATCAAACTGATGGTGTAAACTGCCTATGTCAAAGGCATAAGTTGCTTTAAAGAAAAGTAAAAGAAACTGAAAAAAAGAGGTATGGAATAACCTGTCACAAGGGTAGAAATATGGGGAGATAGAGGAAAAAATGTATACATATAAAATGAAACAGAAAAAT
This sequence comes from Lophotriccus pileatus, assembly GCA_035583135.1. NCBI lineage: Eukaryota > Metazoa > Chordata > Aves > Passeriformes > Tyrannidae > Lophotriccus > Lophotriccus pileatus. The sequence goes on from JAWWES010000133.1 coordinate 60,177,376, forward strand.
AGAGCAAATGCATGCAAGGAGATTAACTCTCTTTTCTAAAGATCTTTGAAAATGCATCTCTGCTACGTAAAGTATCAAGACTTATCTCTTTTATTAAATATTTAGCGTAAATTCTCTATTTAAAAGATGCTGGGTACTTCTTTTGCATCCAATGAATATTCATTGAGAAGTTCATTGGTGGGTGCCTATTCAAAACAGAAAGATCAAAAGGGAACTGTGTCAATTTTGTCCTTTTCTAGGTTGACTGCTATTTTTTGATGTAATAAATTGCCAATTTTAGAAGGGTAAAGAACAGAAATGGAAACGAGTATGCCTTTCAGGAGACTTTTGACTGTGCCGTTATGAATAGTCCCCAAACAAACAGCTTGTTGCAAGCCATTCACATGGTAGATAGACATCCAATTGTTAGCCATGCAAATAGCCATATCCAATGGTCAGACAGCTGTTAGCTGGCTCTTAGAATGATTGGTAACCAGACTGTTGTAGAACTTACTTCTGTCTACAGGCCGCTGGGTCTCATCTTTTTCTAAAATCTTATTAATAAATTGAACACGTTTTATGGGATCATCAAGGTCTATTGCCTGCCTCCTCACTGTTTCAGTAACAAGTAGAAGAAAAAATCAGAAAAAGAACAAGTAGGAAAAACATATTTATGGGTTATCTTTATAGACCAGGGGTTTATCCTCATAGGAGTGTCATAGGCAAAATTAAAGCCTTTTTTTGTGCAGCCACTGCAGCACTTTTGTATTTCTAAGTGCAAGTAAGATATGCAGGCACAACATTCACACAGAGACACTCTGACACATGCTGCTTATACACTTATACACCTATTTCTTGGTCTCAAATCCATATTCTGAAAGCACATACACCAGGAGCAAACTGAGACTTTAAAGGTTGGTGAAAACTGCCACTGATACATAGGAAAGTTTTTTACAGGTGCTTTTCTAGAACAGGCAGTTGTGCACTCTTTTGGTTGTGCATGGATTTTCATGTCTTGATGAAGTTTTGCATGTTGCCACAAAAAATTGTCTAATGTAAATTAACTAAAATACTTCAGATTAACTGGAGAAAAAAAAAAGGGAAGCTGAAAGTTTGCCAGACAACATGCTCCTGGTAGTGCCCAGAACTGCCCGAGTGTGGTAGAATTGTTTAGCTGGACAGTCCATACTGTTTGCAGGATTTGATCTATAAGCCAAACTGTAACTAATAGCAGGAGAGGGAGGTTTTATCTCACTCTTATTTAATTGAAGAGTTTCTGACACTTTGGTAATTTAATAAAATTGGTGGTGTCTGGTCTTAGGCAATCCTGTTCCTTCCTGGCTTCTTCCACCCACTCTTTCAGTCTCTCGTGGCCTTATCTTCCTGTTCCCCAAATGAGGCCTTCGTGTGCTGCCTCTTCACTCTTGTTTCCATTGCATCAGGCTGCTGGTGTCTCTTGAGTCCTCACAAAGCCAGCTCTCCTTCCTCCTCTGTCAAAACCCAAGAATACTGGCTGAACTCCACTAATTCTCCAAAGGCACTAACATGTTTCTGCATTGTGTTGCTGCCTCAGACCTCTCACTTCTGGAGGAGCAATGCATATTTTCCTGAACAGGCTCTTCTGGAGCCAAAACATAGCTTCAGGAAAACATAGCTCCTTGATTCTGTACTGAATGTTGCAATGATATCACTGCTGAAGTGCACAGCTCTCAGCAGGAACCACAACTCAAAGGTTAGTGCTGACATGGGTGTGTTAAATTAAATTTCATTTTCTTTATAAAACAATCTGAGCCTTCTCTTTCTGCTACCTGAGTACTTGAAGTGCAAAGTTTTAGACTGAGGTGGAGCCCTGCTGTGCATCTTTTAAAATTGCTAATCACGGAGCGCAGAAAATTGGAGTATAATTAAATAACTTTCTGAGTTAGGGCACTCAGTCGAGGAGTAAACAAACTTTTGAGTCCTGCAAATGCTTCCTGAGGGTGTTTTTTTCATTCAGAATTAATTTTAAGATGATGTGGATACACACTTCCCCCTTCACGGCATGTTTCTTACCTACAAGGTTATGTTGTCTTTCTAGTGATATATGTTTTCTCTGTTACTTCTCTTTCTGGCTCAATGATATTTTAATTATGCCAAGCAAATAGGAAACAGAAACAGACAAATATAAGACATGCATATACAGCCACCTCATGTGCTTCTCGAGGCTTTGTGTAACTACCAAAGGAGATCATTCACAGGGAGAAGGGAGTTTCTTTCTAGAGAGTAGGCAACTCAGCACAGTTTTCCTGTCTCTGAATGAATATTCAAACAAGACCATGTTCACAGCCTCTCAATTCTCACAATGGAATGTAAGCAGGATTGAAACGTTTATGTCTATGGGTTGCAGCAGGTAGTAAAGGTTAGGTACAACATTACATGGCATCACCATGCCTAAGTTCACCTCGGGATGACTCTCTGGGTAGCTATTTTCCATGTCTAAAGCTAGGACAGTTACTGTGCTATACCTCACAGAAGTGAGGTTTAAGTTCATAACAATATAGAATGATTGAAATTAGATCTAGAACTGCATAACATTCTCCCAAAAATATGTACAGTTAAGACAGATGTCAGAAGAACTGGAATAGTTAATATTCCTCTTGACATCTGCCACTGAACTGCTTCTTTCTGAACATCATGACTATATGCTTTTAGTATATGCCTTGGAATGTTGCTGCTAAAACTCTGTCTTGTTCTGTGAGAGTTACAAATATGCTTACAGACTAATAGGTTTTCCCTCTCACCTAGTACATGGAACTGATTGCAAGTGTTCATCTTTTTTTTCCCCATAACTATTTGGAATCTAGCAAATGCTTCCTCAGTTTCAACTACGTAAATATATCCATTTATCAAAGACCTCTAGCTGGTATTTTCCAGATCCTCCAGATCTCTTAATTGTATATATTTTATTAATTGCCTCAAAACCTGCTTTAATACTCCTTACAAAGTATCTGGTTTTCCTGTTGCCGGATGTGAGTTCACTAGGTGAAATTTACCATGAAACAATTTAATGGGAGCTTCGATCTCATTGTTTTTTTTACTAAGTATTATTTATGCATCCAGTGCCCCAGGTGCCTATGGAGCTTAACAGGCAATTTAAAAAAAAAGGCCATAGCCCAATTAACTAAAACAGTAACTATTAAAAAAAGGTGTAAGTGTTTGGGAAAAGGGTGAGATGACAAGAATTATTGCAGGATTGAAAGATCACAAATATGCTTACTGTTACAGATGAAATTTGCCTGTTTACAGCAAACTGAAATGGAAAGACTGGAACAAAGACTGAAGTGCTTAGCACTGGGTGCCTAAGTGGAAGCTGAGGGCTTTGGACAGAGATCTGAAGAAGGCAGAAGCATTGTGCAGGGATAAGAAGCATGAAGCAAACAAAAGCATGTGTCCTTTGTGAAACAAAGAGGTTAAAGGAAGTAGAATCTGCTGGGCTGCTGAGGGGAAACAGGGTAAGTCAATAGGGGGGTTGAGGCAAACCTTTCCTTGGAAAGTGAGGATGAGAGGCTATTCGCTAACATCCCTTGCTGTGGAGCTACACACAACACAGAGGACATGGTCCAAGCCACAAAATTTACTATCTGAAAAGCTGATAGTTTAGTTTTATCCAACATGGTTCTTGCAACTACCTTTGCCAAACAGTAGCTATGCCAAAGTTAAGAACAGGCTGACTTCCAACATAAGAAACTATTGGGCTATCAAGATGAGATCTACAGCACAGTTCACTAATTTCTTCACTGTAGTGAATATGCATAACAATTAAAATTTTTGCATAGGATTTATTACCGTTTTGCTTGACTTCATTAAGGGTTCCATGAAGAAACCTTTTCTCTTGAGTGAAGATGCAAGAATTCAGTACTGCTTTCCTGAACAAACCAGCACTTTGAATTTTGTAGTTGCAGCTTGTCCAAACATTTCTCTCAGCTTTACAGTGCAAATTGTCTTTTAATGCAAATTACATATTTGGTAACATAGGGAATTTACACAACTCTGCTATTTCAAACATCCTAGTACCAACAGCAGAGGTGGTGTCAAATCTTCAGCTACTGGAAGGTAAAAGTAATTCTTTTAACTTTACTGTAATTACCTTGCTTAACAGCAGTTGAAAAAGTGTTTTTTGCCTTGATTTTCTAGAATATGACATTTTATTAATTTTGTGTATGTTTTTTCGTAATGATCTCTTGGTTTTGACTTGAGTATGTTATTTGAAACATCAGCACTAAATATAAAGGTTAATTACCTTATCAGCTAAGTTAGAAAGGACAGTTAAGGTACCTTTTTCTCACTGTGACAAAAAATTTTAAAAGTTCCTGCTGCTACATCTATGTTACCTATTTCTTCAATCATAATTCCTCATATTCACTAGGACTGTAATATTTGTTTCAGTAAAATCATCAATGGAAAAACAAGGCAGTTCCTTTACTTTGGCTGCATGCACTAGTTAGTAAGATACATTCCCTGGTAAACTGATTTTAAGGATACAAGTGTTGGCTGATCCTTCATGACAACGATGCTGCCTCTGTAATCCTATGTCCAGAAGTAGATGGCTGCAGGCCAGTTAACTTCCTGGATACAAGGAAAAGCAAGCTATCTATCTCCTTTATTTTAAATTTACCTCTCTTTTTCTAAGTAGAACCATTAGTTTTTATTGATAGGACTAATGCTTTGCATTTAGCCTAAATTACAATAGGAAAGGAGATGCTTAAGGGTAACTGGGTGATGAAAGGACTACATTACAGTACAAGTCCAAGGGCTGCTGTTTCCTATTTGTAATGCTGAATCCACATGCAAGTCATATTTAAGCTATAAACTGTGGCGCCTAGGGAGTATACACTCAGATTGCCTTGAGAAACTGAATACTTTTATCAAATCACCAGATGGACTTGTGTTCAAAAAACCCTCTTGAACAACATGGCTTTTCTATATCCACCTTAAGGTAATAAACGGGGATTTCAGCAATCTAAGCAACTTAATGAACATGTTGCCCTGATCTTTTATAATTTTACCTAGAGATGCTTAATATACATCATTTCAGGCTACAGATAATTTCAAACACCATACAAAATTTCAACTAGTCTCCACTGATCTGCCTTGTGTTAATAATCACAAATACTGTGCAGTTCTAATACTTTCAACTTCTTAATCAGAGAACAGACTATACCATTCACTTTCTTTCATGACAGAAATATCATTTACAGTTGTACAAATGAAATAATTTGATGTTATTATGAGTTTTAGCCTTCAGAAGAACTTTGTTAGGGCACTGGTTTTGAGGAAATTTCAGAATAAAGAGACAGGCCTTGGCTAAATGGAAGAAACAGATCCAGAGTGTGTGATTTTCATCATGACAGTATAAAAAGTCAGGGTTTTTTATTCTCAGGATGTGTCAAGGAGGCAATAGTCTGTTTGGATGAAACCATTTCCGTTGTAGTAGGAGGAGCACTGATAAACCTGAAGATGTTACTGAATATACTTCAAACCATAGCAGCTGAATAGGGTTCTGGTAACTCAGATGTCGTTACTTGCAAAGTAAAAGAGAAGATAGGGTTGTCTGAAACAAGAGAAGAAGAGTAAGGATACATGAGTTTAATTACCTCCATGTCTGTATGTATATTTGAGGAATATGTCAGGAGATCAAGAGGAATGATACAGCATCTGACAGTGATTATGGCTTTGGAGGCATAATGAAAATTCTGATGGGGTGGATTGTGAAGTGAAATCTAAGTTCAAGTGTAGGAAAGAAATCTACAGAAAGATGAGATATTCTTAGTGTCATAACTAAAAACAAGCTCACATAGAGCTGAATGTAAAGCTGAAAACAATCAATAATTGCTGTAAAAAACTGAAGGCATCTGAAAACTGAGTAATCTGTATATCCTTAGTAAATGTTGTATACCTCTTCTATGCTATTTTTGCACCAGTGTGTCAAACTATCCAGACCCACATGGCCGCAGCCAAAGCCAAAATAATTTAAACATCAAGGTAGTTACAAATATGACCAAATCTGAACTGAATAGTGTGCATAAGACCCGAGCCACTCTGAACAGCAACAGACTACACACTCCATGAAAATGAAAAAATTGAAAATAATAAATATCTAAGGTCAGTACTGAATAGGGATGAATATGGACAATGACAAGGAGAAGAGAGAAAGAGAAGCAGGAAGAAATGCAGTCCTACAGAAGATCATTTCAAACTTACAGATGGGGAATCAAAATTTTCTTCCTACAGGCATTTGGAAGAAAATATATACTTTTGCATATATAGGGGGAGGAGGGTTTCTTTATAAATGATCAGAAGATAGGAATTGGTAATTTTCCCAGCATTAGATGTGAAACTCAGTTCCCTTGATAGACATTAATAAGAATAAAGCCCATTGAAAATGGAAATGCCATGAATTTTAAATTATTCCTTAAAAATAATGAAGAAACCATACACAGGAATGAATTAGGGGGGCACTAGAACTGCCAACATTAGCCTAACTTTGGTTAGCCAAAGGTAAAAATAACACCAATTTTGACAGACTTTGAATTAGGTTAGTGCTGAATTCTTTTGAAAATCGTCCCCTCAGAGGATAACTGAGCTATGAACCACAATTGCTTGGTGAAGAGTAATTCTTGCCAGATGAGTTTACTTGTTTTGTTTTGTTTCCTTTATGGGAAAGCATAACAAAATTAGTGGATGATGAGAAAAGAGGGGGAGGACACTGGTGTGTTGGTAGAATGGTCAGTACGACTCCTCAATACACTCTTCCCTGTAGCTCAGGCTGACAGTGGGAGCAGCACTGCCACGTTGCTGCCCATGGGCTGTGATCAAGGGAGGGGGAGAATTTAACCAGAGCAAGGCATGTGCTGGTCTGGCTGGAGGAAAACAGTGCCAGTCCTGGAGCTAGATAACTTCCTTGACATTTACTCACACACATAGAGATGGACACTTCAACACAGTTCTGCCTTAATGCCAAGGTTTTGTACAGCACCAGCCTTGCTGTCAGCACTGACCGACAAACACAAAGTGATGATGATGCTGCTGCCTAAGAAGCATATTTTGTTGGAGACTGAAAGGCTAGAAATATAAGCAAAACACATGTTTACCAGGAGAATGGGATTTTTCCATCCAGTAACATGAGTATACTTAATCCTTATATTTGTTAGGAGTTTATCCTGAATACTGCTTTGAAAGCAGTTGTGCTGAGATCATGGGTAGAAATAATACTGAGTGAACCAGATATCACATCTGAGTTTCTAAGGCAATATGTCACCAAAAAGAAAGAGTGAAATTCAATCTTAAACTCTTAGGCTTTACTGAGAAATGGCAGTATTTTATGAACAATACAGCAACAGAAGAATGACAACCCAAGTAGTGCCTTCCAGGCTACATTTTATAAATTATAAATGTAATTTTTTTTTTGTTCTGACATACTGTGTATTGGATATCTTACAGAAATGATTGTAAAGAGATGATTTAACAATGTATTTCTGTTCACAGTTTGTCTTTTTTACCTAACAAGATAGCTTAAGATGCCAACTCAGTCAAAACAACAAAAAAAACCAAACCCAAAACATTCCCTTGGAATGAAGGAAACAGTAAAAGCATTGTAGAGAATACCATGCTCATGATAGGCTACAAAAGCAAGGCAAGGCAAAAGATGCCGTTAAGTTGAGAATGATCTTCTCTTCCTGATGTTGGAATCAGAAATATTTACCCCTGATCTTGAATAAGTTCAAATTTTCTAGTATTTTTTCTGCTTTTTGTCTTCTTTTTCTCTGGTTATATGGACAAAAAGGCAGAAAAATACCATGTGCAATAGGAGTTATCTCAAGATCTTATTGGGATGTGCAAGCTTTTTCCAGCACTTGACAGGGTGAAGGCCTTTACATGACAGTAGCTGGTTGAAGTCACCAAGTCAATATCAAAGGGTGTCTCTATACTGCATTGGCTGTGCCCACGTACATTTTTATTCATTGTGGTTTCAGTTTTATCTATACTGCTTAATTCACCCCTGAGTTTCTTGTTTGGCAAATATGCTTCCTTGTTCCAGGTCTGAGCCGAAGTGTGAGACAACTCCTAGGAGCAGAATAGATGGCTGGGGAATTTAGTCTTGCATGCTAGCTTGAGCCATAAACCAACATGGCTGTATAGATTTACCAATAAAGATTAGTGTTATGATGTCAGCCAGTGAGCAGCTGGAGATGCTGAGCCAAATGACCTCATGGAGTCCTGCATCTTGACACCACAGACACTTATAAATAATTACCAATATGATACAGGACACACAAATAGAGCAGACTTTTTCCCACAGACATTTATGCCAAGACAGGGATGGCTCAATAACTTCCAAAGACAAGACCCTTGGTCAGATTTACTTTTCCCTCATCCCATCATCAACCACTAATTAGGAGTATTCCCTGTTCTTGTAATTTTTATCATGGCTGTGATACGTGATACTTCTGTGTAAAGCCCCTGTTTTGGAGCCATGTGATTTCATTAGACAGAAAATTTCCAGATCCTAAGGTTGGTTTTGTGGTGTTTGCTTTTGTTTTGCTTTGGTTTCGTTTGTTTTGTTTTAAAAAGAAATGTTATAAACCAAAACAACAAATAGAAAGCCCCCAAATACTTAGTTTTCTAAGTATCATTATTTCTGTGGCCTGACATGACTTTAACATCTGAGGTTAACAATATGAAGTTAATGTCATGTTAAAAAAGCAAACAAACAAACAACTAAACTTTGTCCTCCAAAAAAAATTGCTCTAACTTTTGGAAACCACCAACTGAGGTTTGATCTGAGCCAGGGACATCTATTTACTTCCCATCTTTTAAATTTCCTCCCTCCACAAAATATTTCTAATTATTTCTTCTTTAAACAATCCTCAGAATAATTGAGTCTTGTTGATGCTTCATGGTATTTTCCTTGTAAATAAAAAGAAATATTCAGTAGAGAAAAATGTTAAGAAGAGTAGTTTAAAATATATTATGGTGAGAAATATTTAAAACTTTTCTTGTTGGCTAGGAATGTGCAGTTTCTAAGCCAAGCGTCCATTCCAGATTATGTAGTCAAACTCTCACTAATATAAAAGACATGAAGACTTTTCTTTCGGAATTCTATGGTCTATCATGCTGTTTTCTGAACAGATTGTCATTTTGTTTTGTTACATAATTGCTTTTAGTGATTCACCTTTTAATGAGAGCAGAAGGGAAACAGCAAAGAAAACATTTCTCTAAAATGTTTTCAGAAAGGCCCACTGGAATTTGAAATGGGTCTTATTTGGTGTACTTTGCATAATTTGTTACACTAAATATGAAACAGATTTCAGCTGCAGCTGTAGTGCATGTGTTATTCAGAAAAGCTCAGGTCCTCCAGAACACAACCATTGGCTTACTCAGAGTTTGTCAAAACTGTAATCTCTGGGCAGAAAGACACTGAGTAAAAACATGATGGCATCGTCTGCTGAGGATTCACACATCATTTGCTTTCCCTCACCTTTGTTTCTGGCAAACTACATAGTTATTTCATGTTAAATGTACTGAGGGAGAGAGCTAATATTTTACTGATCCATCAGATCAGCATTATTCTTATCACACGGGGACACATGCAATGCAATAAACATACACCTTGTCCTGCGTGGGGGGTTTCCCTAGTTATATGCAGCCCCAGCCACTGCTCTGTCATTGTAGTCAAAGTAATGTCATATGAACTTCAATTTGAGCTGGTGAAATGGCTTCAATTAGGCATTACACTTCTCAGGTGCAAATGGTGACTTGCAGTAGGTCTGTTGTCTTTGCCAATGTGGTTTGAATTTACAACTCTAACAAGAAAAGTAACTAGAACTTGTGTTCCTGCGTTGATAGCAGCTCCCCAACATTCAGTGTTTGCCTTCTGAAGTGGAGGGTCATTGCTGGTATCTGCAAGCACAACCCTGAGATAGCAATCACAGCTGCTTCATGTAGATATATATATATATAGCTGTATCAGCAATTAGAGCTTAACTGTGAAAACAACAATCACGGATAAGCTTTGAAAGAATTCTCTGCTTACAATTAGAGATTTAAATAAATAATAATAGAAGAAGAGAGGATTTTTAATATAGCTTTAAGGAAAGAGGAGGTGTATGTTAACTCAGTGTTTTCATCGCAACAGAATTCAGTAATGGATCAAGATGAGTCTACTCTGCACTACCACAGTGAAAGCACATGATAGAAGACGTAGACTGATGACACTTCTCACTGTTAAAATGTCTAATATTTCATGTTATAGAAGCCTAAGTTTATTTGCTCATTATTTGACTTAGTGTTAACATCTAAGTAACATCTCCCTATGATTTTCTCTGCAATCTTTTTTGGTCCATTACATATAGTAATGCTCCTGTGCACAGGAGGTATATAGGAATAATTAATATTATTCTTCTCTATGTTCAAGAAATGCCTTAAAGAATGATATATGAGTCCATAGAGGTGGTATGGACTGTTCCATTTCTATCCTTTAAACTACTGTAGAGTTTGCTGGTTAAAATCTGCTAAGAGTCTTATTCTGTGTGGATTTCTATAAGGTCCATTCTTTGATCTACTACTAGGACACAAGCAGAGATTTCACAGTATTTGAACCTACAATCTTCATTGAGTAAAACAGGAAGCTCAGCTATTGGAAGAACTAGATACTTGTGTCTGATTAGTTAAAAGTTGGCTGAGCCAATAGGAAAGGACATATTATTTTTGTGGACAAGAGTCCGCTTTGTGAAGCATGAACTGGCACGCAGTTTGAGATGTAAATCTAAGACCAAAAGCTTTTGAGGAACTTTGCTATGCCTTTTTCCTTGGAGTTTTGGGGCCAGGTAAGTATTCCACCATCTGAGAAATATTTGAGTATGGCCTGATCTTACACTAAAGGAATTCAGTAATAATACTCCTGGGTAAAATCAAAACTTTAATTTCCAATCCAAACCCTTAATTTCCTGAAACACTTTCATCTCTTCTCCTGCTGGCAGTTGTTCCCCTTTCAACCTTCCTTTATCCTAAAACCATCAGAAACAGTTTTAGTTGGCGTTATGGAAAATGACCTAGCCATTGGCAGGTAGGAGCAGCTTGACATGCAAAACAGGACTTCACCTAAAATCCTAAGTCATCTGGGTCCTAAGATGGGGGACTTAACAGAAGGGAAGCAGTTAAAATGTTGGGTCTTCAGGAAAAAAATTAGGCCATAGTTCCTACGTGTAGCTAGAGGTGAGCTCTTCCAACACCTAGATCTTGTCAAATGTCAACAGGGAAGACTTGTGATGAAAGAGACTCAAATACGCAAATAAATCTTGCATATTCACTCCCCTTTTAAAAACTCTAGGTCTTTGATTCTTATCTGTGATTATTTTTCATGACTTTCTAATGTGAAGTGCCTTGGTCAATGGGCTTTATAAAAGAATGGATCTGAACTTGGAATATCAGAACTAGTCTTTGAGTAAAAAAGGATGAGGTGATGAGAAACAAAAGCATTTTATGAAAAACTTAGGGCCAGACACTGTCTGCCACTTCATGTTAGTCCCAAATGTCATGAAAATAGCAGGGCTCTAACTGACTAGGGAGAGAAAAAACTCAGAAAGTGAAAAATAGAAATATTGCTTTCTAAATGCAATTTATCATTTTCTTTCAATGTTTATATTTGTGTGCAATATTTTAGTTTGTTCTTCCCTTTGTTTTTCTTAATTAAAGCTTACAAGTTGCAGATGGTAGCTGAGAATTTCATGTATTCCATTCCCACATAGTTTTTAGTCACCCAGAAGAAAGAGCCAACTCTATCTCATTTGGGCTGTTCTCTTATTATGGTACAATCACCTGTCACACTTGCTCCTTGCAAAGGAACTCAATGCAGTATTGTGTCTAGGAAGTGTTTTATAAAAATTAGGTGGATAATTTAATTAATTTCCCTATTCCCGCACTTAGTAAAAAGTAGTTAACTCTAGAAAATGATGCATTCTGTCTTAAAACAGTTAGCATGAGTTACCTGCTGAAAACGCTCCTCTCTTTCCATTGATTCTGTGATTATCAGGATTAAGAACCTTACATTTAAGTAGTGGTAAGTCCCAATTTCAAATAGCTCTTGATTACTAAAAAGAGAATTATGACCATGATGTGGAGATACAATGGGCAGATCATGTATTAGTTTTAATACGTAGTTCTGCCAAAGGCAATAGCTGCACTGACTTCAAAATCACTATAGTCCTTCTAATTTTATTACCAGGTACGAGATATGAGAATCTGGAAGAACATAAGTGTTATGGGGCTGGATGTCTTCAGTTATAATGGTTTGTCAGGAGCAATTTCACTAAAAGTAAATGGAAATGCATGAGTGTAAAACCTTGTGGAAGCAAAGAGGGATTAGGAGATGGGACCTGATCCAAAACTCATCGAAATCCATACAAACGTCTCTGATCCACCCAACTTTGGGTCAAGCTGCGAATTCCTTGGATAACAACAGTAGTTCGGCTTCTCAATTGCCACCATTTCTGCAGTAGTCAGCTGTGTTATGCTCCACTGCATCTAGGAGGGTACTGAAAGAACTGTTGCTCTGCTGAATGTATCTGCACAAAACAAATCCACAATTTCTGTGGACCTTTTTCCATCTCTTTACATTGTAAACAGAGACTTAGACTGGATATTATGGCAACTGTGATGATGACAGGTCTTTTTATCTACCTCTTGTCTGTTCCTATGGAGTAGAAATGGTTGAGCTGCCCTTCCAAATAAGTGAGCAAAGATTTAGACTTTCCTTGTGGTTTTAAGATCTCGATATCTCTTCACCTCTCCAGTCTTGAACAGCTCTTAAAATGAATTAAGTTACTAGTAGCTGTATGAATAAGAGTTCTGCATTTCCTTTGCATTTATGTTTAAGATTGATCTCCCCTTTTTGTATCAAGTATATAATTTTGACTTTTCTGCAATGCTTGAAGTCCAAATAACATAGCCAACTTCTTTTTTTTTTTTTAAATTGATGTTGACCTAGTTTGAGCTCAATGAACAGGCTGAAATATGCAATAATGCATAAAGCTGGCAACAGTTACAGGAACAAATAAACCACTTTTTTTCTCTTAAGGCTTGGAGAAGATAATAGAAAACAAAAAGAGCTAGAAATTTCAATGGTTTAATGTTGTTTCAATGCTGAGTTTAAGTATAAAAGAATCTCTGAGGCTCTTCAGGATGTGCCAACAGGTCAAAGCACTTTCCAGTCTCTAACTACTTCTTAATAAAGTGGAACTGTTTGAGGATTTGACAAGTCCCATGGGTCAAGAAACACATATTAAACAGCCTTACACAATTTTTCTCTTTCAGTATTGAACCAATATTGCATGACATAAAAAGCAGTCCTCCAGTCTCCTCTCTGCCATACAGAGATCTCTTTTAATGTGTGTTTGGAGTGTGAGGGTAGAAACCATTCCATTTTAAACATAAATCCCACTCAGATTCAAACTGATGAGAAAAAAAAAAAAATCTATGAGGAAGGAGAGTTAAAAAAGAGGAAGGGAAGAGAAATAGAAAAGAGCAAGAAGATTGAAGGAACAAGGAAAAAAAAATCAAGTGAAAGAAAAAAATTCTTTTCCTCTTTTTCTTGATTTCACTGTTAGTTTCTTCCTTCTTTTTCTTATATTCTTCAGGTGCATTGTTTGATCTGTTGGAATATTTTTTCCTGCACTGTACTCTATCTCTTTTTTTTCTAGTAATTGTTACTCATTTTACATAAATGCCTTAAAACCAGTGTATGTGATCTTTTAAATACTTGTTGCTTAAGTCCAAAGTCACCAACGTGATGTATGCTCTTTTCATGTGAGAGAAGATATTTTCCAATTTTCTATCACCTCTACCAGCAAAAGGCAGCATCCTTTCAGAATCCTGAAAGCACTGATAAGTCATACTTCTTTCAATTTTTACTTTTTCAGTATTTTGAATAATTTTATATTCAAAGCAACTAATTCAATTATATTCAAAGCAACTCTGCCACTGCCATCACTCCTGGAAAACAAGGTCTACTTTTGAAACCACCTTTTATCTAGTGGATGCAAACCCTGCTAAATTGTACTGTAAATGAGCATTTCCATTGGATAATCATATTTGCCTAAAGGCTGTAATGATAACATAATGCAGTTTCTTTCAATCTGTGTACTGTAACTCTGATTGTACTAATGTTAGTCTGCTTTTCTTTTTTCTCTATCAACATCAAGGATATCTGTAGTTTGTGTCTGAGGACATATGAGGACATAATATCTGTGAACAAGAATTTGACCATTCAAGTTATGTTTCTGGTAATGTGTACTACTTCAGGCAATAAATGACTTCTGCAGTTGATTAAAGGCAAAAGATCAGAGATATGTCCAATCTACAATGCTGTTAATTGTGTGCAAGGCAGAACATGATGAAGGATGCTCAAAATTGCATAAGATAGTTATATGATGAACACTTCAAAAGTTTATTTGTTGTTTTCTTATTAGGCTTTATTGTCTGGTACAATTTGGAATCAGGTTCTAGGCACAGAACACAACTTGTTTATATAAGTGTCCACAATATTACACATGAATAATCCACTAAGAACACAGCAAACAAACTTATAGAGGTCTCATTCCACCCCTGTGTCTTTTATGAATGAGTCAATTGGCCTGATTATATATTGTGTGAAGCAAGAAAGATTTACACTATCATTCCGCCTAGCCATCCTTTTATTCAGGCACTCAGTGCAAAGCCACTGAAATAACACAAGCTACATGAATCCTGCATAACTTGAAAGTTTGTGGTTTCATTACAGAAAAAAAATTTGCATTAACTAAAGAATTGCCCATCTGAAGGACGGTGCCATCAGTTTGACTTAAATAACTGTTGAAGTACTCGCATAGAACATCTTAGTCATGTGCCTTCTCGTGACATATCACAGAATTTGGAAAAACCCCCAACAATAGTGTTTTCATTAATTGGAATATCACATATTAATTGGTCATGAGACCAGTGTGTTTCCATCAATGCCATCAACAGCACATGCAGTAGCTCTCTGTTGATATGATAGAGAGGAAACAATTGTCAAAAGGATTGAATAAAAGCCCACAGACACTCTTTTCTGTGTGGTGCTATAGCACAGACATGTTAGTAGTCCTATTAATATATCTCACAAATAGCTTGCTGAAACCATATACAGCTTTATCAAATGTATAAACACCTTAGATTGATCAAGTAATTTGCTGACTTTTCATATTTTCCCGAATTAGATGTTTATTAGAAAAGACTATTTAGCATGAAATCAGCTGCTGAGTCAGGCTTACTAATCTTACTGTAACTGAGCCACTCAGTCTGCCTATTTTAAAGATGTCAGTGTTAAATGCAACTTTTCTTCATCTTTCTTCATCTTTACCTCCATAAGATTTTAACTTTCTGTTTCTCCCAATGTCACAAAAAATCACTTTTTCATGCCTTTTCAATACTGACTCCCCAGTTCTTGACACTTTGCTCTTACACTTCCCAAAGCCCAAAGAAGGCTGCAAATACGATCCCAGAAAGCTGTACTTTATTTTGACCTGTTCCTCTTCTCTTTTGGAAAAAAAGCTGAAGAACAGACAAGCAAGTGTAATATATTACCTCTGTTGGCTTAGCTGGACAGCAGCGGGGGCTTGTAATAAGGATGTGGTAATACACCACAAGGAATCTGTAGACTCGTAAAACTTGACCTTATAAATCTCTATGTTTATCAATTCCATACAGCAGCCACTCCCTGTGGTGGAAATCTCAGACCAATAAACCTGCAGTTGATAACCATACAATTTATCCTCAATTTTCCCCTCCAGGCCAGCTAATCATGATGCATTAATAATGTCTGTAAAAAATTGGAATGTCACTTTAAAATAAATCTACCATCTGATTCTTGTAGTTATTTTGCATATAATTAAGACATCAGGAAAACAAGTTTACTATGATAACCAGGAGTCCTAAATTTTTTTTCTTGTTCATACCTCTTTGTTCAAAGTTCCTACTCTCTCACATGTAAACTTCTTTCCTGGCTTTTTTGCCTTTTTTTTTTTTTTTTTTTTTTTTTTTCATTTAGCTTCCTGAAGTAGATGACTCCTTTTTCTAGAAAGTAAACACTTCAGAGACAAAAAAAGGTACTTCTGCTGCAGGCACTTCTGCGGTGCTGTGCTGTGCAGAGGTGTGTCATGGACACCCAGCAGCTTCTGGGAGCCTGCTTCATGCAGAGTCTGATTTTCTTTTGAGAGCAGTGTTTTTGACCCTAATTCTATCTTTGCCCTCTAAAAGTGCCTGAACAAACACAGGGATTCATTCATGTCATGCTTATTTCCTTCACATGGCACTTCACACTCTGGATACACTTAGTGATGTGCAGTGAGAATGATTTCAGACTAATTCTGGTTTTCAGTAAGATAACTGATTTGGAGTAAACCCCCAAAAAGAGAATTAAAACAAATCTAAGGTATCCTGATTTATCCTCTGATGCAGTGTTTTATCTTGGATGGCCCGGCTGTTTATCTCTACCTGATAGCTGGCTCCAATTAATATGGCAAAATAAGAATAATGACAAAGTAGCAACTTTGTCCAGCTGCAAGCAAATTAATTAGAATTACGCAAGGCAAAGTAGAAAAGAATTGATCCTAAAAAGTGTGACTTCAATGTATGACTTCAGAGAAGCTAATGGAGCTACCAGTCATCAAAAGGCAGTCAAATCTGATTGCCTTACGTTAAATATAAAATTTGAGGTCATGAGCAGATTTTACCTTACTAGATTTTGCAGAAAAATAGTTTTTCATAAGAAAACAGTTTTCAGAAATATGAAACTGAACTAGCTGCATATTTGACCTTAATGTCCTCACAAGGCATATCTAGATCATTGGACAATATTTCATATTTCCTGCCTGAGGAATACGTAGCCAAGGAGAAAACAGAAAAGTACATTACCTCACCATCACTTCAGCGCACTTGAAGGAGAGAAAGAAAATATACTGCACTAAACTATAAGGAAATACAGTTTATTTTCTCCTAGGAGCAACAGACGAGAAAGAAGGATTAGAGATTGATTCTTAAGGACATAAAACCGTTGTAACATTGGTTATAGATGCACTCACACATCTCTTCTTACTAAAGGCAAGACACATTTCGTAAATAAAATCCCAGAGAATTCAACATAATTATGGCTTGATTTTGGATTTGAGGAAACTGTTCCACATGCATAGGCTAAAACATTTTAAACTTGTATGAACAATGTCATAGCAGACCAACAGTCACTCAGATTGCCAAAAACAAACCAATGCATTTGAAAGAAAATGTTTTGAGGAAAAGCAAAATGAAAACCAACAAATAGAAAATCCAAACATGAATAAATTTGCTTTCAGTTTTATTCCCTTTCTTTTTGCTCAGGAAAAAAACCCTGCTATTTTCATGAAATCAGTTCACCTTGAGTATGTAACCACCAGAAAGAACAACTAAGCCAGTAATAATGACAGCCTAATATAGGAGCTCTCTTTCCAGTATTATCTTTTCCCTAAGGGCAGTGTAGAAAAACAAAACCAGGCAGACTCCTTTTTCCTATAGCTGGACAGTTTTAATATTTTTTTTCAGGGTTTTTTTCCATGCAATATGATTTTTTAGCCAAGATGTAATTATATTCTAATCTTTTAATCATTTGATCATTTAAAAATGTGTTTTTAAAGATATGTTAACAAATTCACAATTCTGCTTGAAAAAACAGTGCTGTAATACCCTGGCTCCTTGAGTTACTGGCAGTTATGCCACAGACTTTACAAGGGCTAGAATTTTTCTCAAAGGCTTTTCAGATACAGCACCATACATAGTTAAAAATGCTTGATAGCAATAGTGGTTCTGATGGATATCGCAACTTATTTTGTAGTGGAGCAAGTACTGCATTTCAGACAAAATTGAATGCTTACTAGACTTTTAAAAAGATATTCTATTCTATTCTATTCTATTCTATTCTATTCTATTCTATTCTATTCTATTCTATTCTAAATTTTTACCCTTTACTAAGATCAGCATAAAAGTGAGCAGGTATTTGAAATGTTCGTTCAAGCTAGTGTAGGTTTTTTACTGTATGTATATATATATATATATAGATGCCTCAGAGCTTTTCAGATTTTTAAAGAAATGATAAATTGCAAACTGGATCTGATTTTGCAGTGACCACTAATCACAGAAGTAGTATATCTTTCTTTTATAGAAAGTCGATCTGCCAGTCCTTCAGAAAGTAATCCTGCCTCATCAAATCTGTTCCATGGAGGAATTTCACGTCCAATTATTTGAATTACTAGGATTACATATGTGAGATCTTAAATTCAAACACTCATCATCATCATGTAATTTTTTGCCAGTTGATTCATGCATAATATGTCTACACCACATAAGGGAGAGGAGTGAAGAGATTCTGATTCTACTACTAGCCAGTTCACCTACAAGGATTATTATTCTTAGCAAAGTACTTGAAAAATTAGATTTTTTTTTTCCACCTGAGCTGGTTTATGCAGAAACAGTACAGTTATCAGCACACTATTTTCATCAGACTTTGCAGGGCTCAGGTTGGCTGTCAAAGATCTATCTCTGGCACCTCTGAATAACTTTGTGGTCAGACTGAAGCAGAATAATCACTCAAATATTTAAATAGTTCTATTCTTTGGCAGGGTTTTATGCCCTCCTGAATCACACTTTCCTCTCATCTGCACTTCTGCAAAAGCAGTAAGTATGAAATACTACCATTCCCCTGAGAGGGAGCACTAAGCCCGTGTAGCAGCTTATGCAGGTCCTCAGAAGACTGTATGAGTTCAGACTGCTGAGGCTAATTAGTTCCCATAGGGTGAAGAGGCAGAAGAAGAAATCTGGCAAGGATTTTTTCTTGAAAAGCCCTGTGTCATTGTAGCTGCAGCCTTATTTTCAGACATTCCCAGTCATAGTTTTTGCAATGGAACCTCTCCAGTCCCCCAAACTCCACAAGGGCTTGTCTAAAGAGGAAAACCATTGGAATAGTTATGGTAGAATGGCCACTCAGGGGTAGTCTATTCTAGCAGAATAGCAATTTAATCCTGGAACAATCACTACTTTTCTGAATAAGAGTCAACATTCTGGAAGGAGACCCTTATTCCAGGAGAGAGAGCTCCCTTGGAGAGTTATGTCACTATAAACAGTCATCAGTAGACCATATGGACAAACTCAAAATGTCATATCTAGGGAAATAAATGCCACCTCTATAGGTTTGGACATTTTTTTCTTATCATGTAGTTTATATTTTAATTTCTGCATTAAATGTTTTCTTAGCAGATCTTAGTGACGTTGGGGCATAACTAATTATATTTTTTGTACAACAAAATCCTACTCAAAAGTGAAAGTGTCCAAGATTTTGTTTTATATTACAGAAAAATTGACCTACTCTCTACAGATAAGAGGAAGGCAAAGCTTTCCTTGTCTATCATGATCTTCTGAGTTAGGTGGTGCACCATGTGTGAGGCTCTGCTTCTTAAAAAGGACATCACAAAGTATGAGAATTACTCAGTAGTGATCAAGCTGCGTAAGGGACAAGGAAGCAGAACTGCCTGGCAGATGGAACAGTGGGAACAGATTCTATTTCTGAGTCCCTCACTGACTTGCTGCATGGGCTTTAATAACTACATTTGTAACATCCCATCTCATGTGGGATGAACAAACTGAGTGTATCTGTGCAATTTGTATGTTGAGCAAGTCTTAAATACAATATCCATTAAATGTTTTTAATTCTGAATACCTTTTAATATGTCTATAATCATTAGACACTTTCCTATTAAATTGTTTCCTCTAATAACAAGTGGAAAGTGCTTCAAGATACCCTGGGCCTTCTCAAAGCAGAACACTTGATTCATTTATGTTTGTGCCATGGATTATAATGACTCTTTACATTCTGAAATAATAACTGCGGAATCACTATTTTTACAATCTCTCGTTTATAAGTCATAGTAAATACAACTTCTAAGCAATTTTGTTTATAAAATAAATAGATTTGTAGAAAAAAACAGCTAATGATTTCTTTCAGTCTTTATTGGCTTCTGTGGAGATAGTAAGTCTTGAACATAACTCCTCGTGACTGTTGTACAGAACTGTGTTCTAGGTCAGGAGAGCAGGTAAATGTCTTTAAGGAGCTGCTTTGGACCTCAGTGAATAGAATAGAAATGTGTTCTTAAAGTTAAACATACACTTGCAAGAACAGCCTTCTAAATAGATGCTCGTTCTGAGTTGCTTCATTAGTCTGTAGTTAATCTAGAGGAAGAGGAAATATGCCATTTCCCTGCACAAGAAGTCAGGGTGAGAGAAAGCCAAAACTTTCCTCTCCTTCTCACTGGGAGGAATGAGGTAGCAGGAGAAGCACTCAAACCTGTTGCAGACGTGGTCATGATGCAGTGGCAGAAAAAGTGCTGCATTTGTAGGCTGGCAGAGAAGAGCAGATCATTGCACAGCAGAGGTTTGGCACATTGTGGCGAGAGAATAAAAGGGGTCTTTCAAATCTATGTCCTAGAAAGAGTGCAGAGAGATCGAAAACCTGTCTTTCTGTTAGCAAACACGTTGGGCTTGCTCTACAAGGTGTCTGATAGAGCTGTCACTCTCTAGTTATATATACAAAATCTCCACATTTTCTTTAGTTTTCTTTCTACAAAATGTAGAGAAAATGAGTAATTTTTCTTCCTGGCAGAGTTCTAAGGCAGGCATTTTGGTTTATTTATTTGCTTTTAGCATCAGGTTGCAGAAAGCTGTTGTGTGAAAAGAAAGAAGGCTGGGCACAGCTGATGAAGGAAAGTATTTATTTTGGGTGAATGTAAAGTCCTAATTTATTCAGCATATTTTTTAGGCCTTGCACTTTATCCTTTTTTAATTAACTCATCTCTAAGCTTTAAATCTTGTACAAAAATATTTTATTGGAATTTCATTACCATTGTTTTCCTTGGGAAGGCAGCTTATAATCTTCATGATATTATTGTAAAGCCATCACTAAGCAACATGCTTTGGCATTTGTATAAGCCTTTGTCCACATCCTTCCCTCCACCCAAATGCACACATTTGCATTTACTGTTAAAATATTATGGATGCTGACACCAGTTTAGCCACAAGACCCGGTGTTAGACTGTCTCTAATTGATTTAATTATTCATAATTGCTCAGCTGGGGCTTATGTGTACTTCAGCATGATTAAGGGAGAACATACAAGTCTGCAGCTAATGATGTGTTCCATCATAATTTACAACCATGAAGTTGCTAGAGCTAAATTGCACAGACATAGTACATTTCTAATCCTGTTTAAAAAGCTTTTTCAGACCTTGTAAAAAAAGAAAAAAAAGAAACAAAGAAATAATCCAACCACAATTCTGATGCTCTTCATAAATGAGTTTTAAGGAAGGACTGAAATGTTATGCTGTCTTTTGGTTTCTTTAAGTTAAAATTAGCAATAAAATCAGATCAACAGATCTGAGTTCACTGCACATGTGATTTTATTGCAATGAATTTGTTGCCTCCTTTCTAAGTGCACTTGCTCATCCTTCCTTTCCACTTGCTCATCTTGTGCTAAATGTGATGAAATTTTCTGTGAAAAAATGTTGTCACTTGTGATTATTAAAAAATAAAAGTAACTTCTGTCAATATGATGCATGAAAATGATCACACAGTGGCTTCCTTAGTTGTCACCAGACATGTTTTCATAATTAGTTCAAGACAAGCTATTCTGACGATACCATGTACATTTTATGAGACAACAACCCTGAATACTATTACTGAGGGGTGGTGCCTTTCTTGTTTTTCAGCAGTTCCTTACAGATGGTGAACACTACTGGGGGGGGAATAATAGCAAAAATACTGAAAATGAACATGGCTTCCAGTGTAACTGGTTAATTTCAGACAAAGTCTCTTTTCTACTTCTGATTGGAAAAATAAAGTTGTATTTTTCAGAAGCGTAAGTGTCAGGAGAGGAAAACAAAGATGCAGGATGCTGTTGTAGCCTTAACATTGTCAGCATGAAGTTCAGCATCTCTTAAAAGTTCACTCAGTCTAGGGCCTCGATCAGATAGAAAGCACAGTCTACAGGATTATATTCAGTTTAATCTTAAACTGAATGTTAAATCAGACTGGCGGGCGATGCAAACTAGAAACTGCAGCATCATTGCTCTGGTAGGAAGGGCAGTGGCTTTGTCTGGAGCAAGTCTCAAGCGCTGCTAACATGGCATTAACTTTCTGCAGTACTCTGTATTTTGGATGCTTCTGAACAAAGAAGGTTCCAAAAAGAAAGTGCTCCCCTGAGTCCTGGTTCCTAACACACACTTTTTTGGACCTTGGAGAGAGACACAACATCCAGCATTTAGAACTGCAGTGTATTATCAGAAGGATGTAATTACAATTATTTATTTAAGCTGGTTCTGAACCAGGGAATCCTGATACGAAGCTGGAGCCAGTAAAGGCTTGAAAACTACTGACAATAAGCAATTCTTCATGGAACAAAACTATTACAATAGAGGGTCTTTGATCTTGCCTGTCTCCTGTTGCCAATTGAACTTTGTCACCATGCACTGTCATCCACAAGGGAGCACTTTTGAATTAAGCAGTCTACAGCAATTTAGTCTGTTCCAGCTTTGAAGTGCCAACATCAGTCAGGCCAGTACTAACTTTTTTCATTAAATTTTTTTCGAGTTCTCTTAGGAGTTTAGCAGTCCTGGCATTTAGATAACTAAAGTCAAGAAACCAAGGCACTAAGACATCAAAAGCAAGAGGGGCCCCTAAAATACAAATGTGAACAATCATTAGGCTCTAATGGTGCACTTCATTAATGTCCACTTCAAAGCAAAAGTTTACTGACTTTGGGATTGACTAATTTACACATTGTGGGAAATTGCTGCCAGCCATGCATGTAACCACTAAATGTTTCTGGAATAAATAGAAACGCCCTCTTCCTTCAGAAATCAGGAACTGCAAACTGAGCCTTTAATTACAAGATGGCCTTTCATTTGAATCGGAATGGAAAACCTGTCTAGCACATAAATCACCAAAGCTGTGTGTAGTTATCATACAGACACACAGATGTCAATCAGCATCCTTTTGCAATTTTCACTCCCTCCCCCACACTCTGCAGCTAAATAGGAATATTATAGCATAGTCTGGTTTCTTTCAGACGTGTTCATTTTTTTAGTCTTCAGAAATTCTCATCTTACTTTTCAACAGAGAGCATGCTGAAAAGTCAGTCTCTTCTAAGTAAAACGGGTTATTACAGCGCTGAGACTGAGTTTCTTTGGGAGGAGGGAAATAGCTGTACTTCTTGAAGTCTCAGTGGTAACTCTTATGTAAGTAAACAAATAATGCAAATAAACTGTATTCACAAAGGTGAACTAGTCTAGTTATATAAATTAAAAAAAAATCTAATCATCACAATTAAAAACATAATTCAGATAATCAGAATGAAAACATTCCATGCCCAGAAACATCTACATTATGTGAACTGTCTAAGCAATACCCTCATGCAGGAATGCCTGAGATGATGTGAGCCTGTTTGTAAAATAACTGAGCACATGCAAACGTTCTTATGCTGTCAGTAAGAATTGCCTACATTACAAAATGTGCTTGTGTTTGAATGGAATTGTGATAACTGAGTGAGAGGACGGGAGGCCAGTCACAAGTTAGAGGTCAATGGAAGCCAGGAAAAATTGTGTTCAGCTGATGCTATGGTGAATATAATTTGTCCTTGTCTAAACACTAACCACTAAGAGATGGTAACATCCTGCCATCTAAGTAGATTGCTTCCAATCTTGTTCAAGCACAATCAAATCTTTTATCTAGACAAGCCTCACTGTGACTGTAAAATCACAGCCACTTTGAAAAATCAAGCTCTTGGCTCTTAGTTCCTTAAAGAGCCTAAAATCCCTTTTGCTTAAAACAGATCTGTATAGGATTGCCAGAAATACACACTTCAGTGTGAAGGCTTTGAAAAAGTTTTTTGGATATACAATGGGCAAAATATGGAGAAATGGTTGCCAGGGGTTGTAATGAAAAATAGGGAAAATGGTTACAATGTTTCTGGTTTATATTTCAACTGACTTTTCTTAATTTTTAGCAATTACCTTCTTGTTGCAACATTTTAATAAAAGTCTGTGCCTTCATGCCTGGTAGGGAAGCTAACTTGCCATGGGCAAGAATGGCAAAAAAAAAAAAAAAAAAGAAAAAAAAAGAATAAAAGAAAAAACCCACTTAGCAAACCACAAATTTCAGAGACCTAGTCACATCTGTGTTTTATCAGCTTTTTCCGGATAGTATTACACCAAACAATTGTCTGCAGATCGGTAGACAGCTGAGACTTTAAAGTGCTGAATTACTGAGAAAATGCTAGAGATAAAAAACAGCACATGTATCCTATCAATGTAATGAAACCAACCTGCTGCTAGCGCCATAGTGCCTTAGCTCTAAGTACCCTGTAGAGGAACGGAAGGCTTTCATTTAACTCTTGAGAGGAAAGCAAGGGAAAGAAGAGTAAAGGTCATCTAATACCAGCCTTAGTCACAAAACTGAAATACTCTCAGATATATGAAGGGAGGAATGCTTGGTGTTCAAAATAAAACACCAACTGCAGACAACAAGAGTGTGTCTGATCTTACTGGGGGCAGCATTTCCTGTTGGAAATTCCCAAGACTTAGGCTGATGTCAAATGGAGTTACAGATACAGAGCATGGCAAAAAGCTGAAGCTAAAGAACCTGGGCACTCAGGCACTGCCACATAAAGGCCAATTCAATGCAGCAGAAAACTCTCCAACAGAAGGTAGATTCAGTAAATCAGCCAGAAGGTACACTGGAAATGAATAATGGATATTTCCTGAACGGAGCACGGTTGTTAAGCATCAGAGCTACTACTCAATGACAGATGTACAAGCTGAAATTATGTTTAGAACAAAAAAATATTCCACAATGTACTCTAAATATAAAGAAAATGGAGAAATACAGAGAGTCAAATAAAGCTCTTCATTTACAAAAAAGTGATTGTTGAATTTCTTCCTTTTTTTTTTACATTATGTTAGGATTGCATTGCAGTTTAGATGTCAGGTTTACTTGGCTGATCATGATCCACTGAGGAACCTGAGTTGAAAAAACTCATAAAATACTTGACTGTTCTCATCAAAGGTAGTAATAAAACTTCAAGGACAGAGGGAGGTTTGTTGTGGGTTTCTTTACACTTTTTTAAAAAAGGAAAATAAACTTGACTTTGTGATTTGTTTCATAAAAGTTTGAATTTTCCTCTGCTGACTTCTACTGGAATAAGAGCTAGCCTACAATGACTGCATAATACTGGAAAAAACTTTAGCCTCCCTCTTTGTTCTTACAGTTCCACAACAGCAAAGTCCAAAAATTCTGAGAACCAATCTGTTGTACTAGGTGAGGTATAACAGAAACTATATATGGCCTCTTCCACAAAGAAACTACAGAAAGAACCGAAAGATAATGAGTGAGGAAAAATGCAGACAGTTACTATAAACTTTTTTTATTCGTATATATTTTAATCAGGTTTTGATTAAATGTATGAAACTAGTCTTTCTCCATTAGTCCCTCAGGCTCCAAATGACTCTCAATTAGCCATTTAAAGTTAGCTAATTTTTGTCTGTTTTGTGGTAGAACCATAGAAGAGAGACATGAAAGAGGAGCAATATTTTCTTCAGGCAAGAAATTCCTAGCTTTAGGAGTAGTGCACGGAAAAACACAAGGGCGACAGAGACATTTATGAGCAAATACTGGATAGGTCAGCTCAAGTGGCCAGCATGGGGAAAGTGTGAGACGTGAGAGTGGATAAGCAGAAAAAGTAGAAAGATGGTATTTCTTAATTAAAATGTGACTTTAAAGTCTTTGCACTAAAACATCTGAACATACCATTAATATCACAAACAACCACAATGCCCAACACTCCACTTTCATGAGTGTCTTCAGCTGAACTTTCTTGTAGGAACACCCATTTTTTGTGTGTAGATATTTTTATATATATATATATATTCCTGCAACTAGGCATAGCATGGACACATACTTGAACTGCACTTGAACATGTGGCATAAAAGAAATTATGAAGTACAAACCACTCATTTCATGCATTTCCAGTTAGTTCCATTTTAATTCACTCTACTATTCAATCAAGCACAATATAAATTCACTTTATTTTCACCTAATTTAATGCATTCTCAGTGAAAATACAGTGGAGAAAAGAGTAGCTTGTAAGTTGTTTTTAAAGCTCCCTAATTAAATGTACAAATGGCATGGAAGTATATAAAATGAGCCTTTATACACCAAAATTCTTACTCAGGATTGGATTATGAGATTGATATGTCATGCATAAATTAATTCTAATGGATTTCTGGGCCTTGTCCATCCTGAATTCTCTCTTCCACAAACCTGCAAGGACACTTCTGCAATCCACTTCATAGGTTACTGTTAATCAACCAAGATGTAAACAGAACTACTTATTAGTTTTATGGCAGATATTCTCTGTTAAGAGAACAGAGTATTTAGGTATATAAAGACCAGCCAAATACTAAAATATGGGAGTAAATTTCAAACAGCTTTATGAACAGAATATGACTGGAGTCACCCGGTGTATTATGGTTTAGGGAATTTAAGTGATGAAATTAGTCCCATCAATACACAAATATAGAAGATTTTCTTTTGTTTACAAAGCTAAGATTTCAAAAGTTTCCAAGCAATAGCGCATGTCATTCACTTGTTGTTCCAATTCTTTTCTTCTTTAATGTTGATTGATTTGAAAAGATTGTCTTTAATTCAAAAGCTGTTTTCATTTTAGTTTTCATCTTTCTGTCATGTTCTAAATGAGATGAAATTGAATTACCTTCAAGTATAAACAAAAGAGTTTTGTTTTTCTTATTTGCTTTATCCCCCAAAGACTGCAAAGATTGCATATAAGCATCTTTTTATTTCTTCTACCCTGTAGTCTGGAGACCATTTACAAAGAGTGGATGAAAATTCTGTAATATTACTCATTTATTACACTTTGTGCATCGAAACGGTAGTATTTCTTATCCTATGGGAAGCATCTGTGGCTTACTGCTAAAGTATCTTGCATCACAGTTTATGTGCAGTGATGTACTATGGGATATTTGCATCATTCTGACATGCAGAGGCTGTTCCTTCATTCAACTGCTAAAACTCAGCAGTTAACTGTGAACTAGCTTAAAAGTACAGTGTTAAGGTTACTAGGCCAAAGAGTTGTCATTCTTTTGTCTAGATAGTTTGTGGCTCTACAGAGGATATAGTTATTTTATTAATCATGAATGTAGAATATGGGAAAATACAAATGCTTGGTCAAACATGAATGAGATCCTTCTCTACAGGTTACACAGTTACCCCTTTAAGCGAAAAGAAAGAGGAAGAGATGTATTTTTAGAGGAATTGTTTTAGTGGAGTTCTAGTGGATTTTTGGTGGGGTACATTTTCGTGGTTTTGTTGGAGTTTTTGGGGGGGGATTCTTGATTGGTTTGGGTTGTTTGTTTTTTTTTTAAGGAGTAAAATATGAGTGGTGGGAAATGTGAGAAAGCAAATACTGGGAATTCTTACATAATCGGTAGGTCATGTCCAGCAAAAGGGAAAACACAGTCATAGCAGTTCATCTGTACTTTTCCAAACTTCATAGCAGGCTCTGGGGTGGGGGATAATCAGAATGTTTATAATATAAATACTTCATACAAAATAGTAACAGCCTTTTACTCATTTTCTTTTGGTGACAGTGCTGTCTTACATGGTTCTCTGTAACTGCCTCTGGTTTTGTGTTTTGCTACCATCACCACTTAATTTCATTCTCAAGACTCTCTGCTGCTACTGCTTGGCCACTCTCCAAAGCTATGCCAACCCCAGCATTACATTACCACATGGCATGGACTGGCCAGCTCCCCTTCATTTCATGGTATTTTCTTCCATCAGACACACTGGCTGAACAGAGTTGCTGCTTGAATATATGCAGAAAGAAATGCACATACGTATCTCCTGCCTGACAAATCAGATATCGACTCAGGATAGTTTCATCTATATGTTAGTATGAAAAACAAAACAAAACAAAACAAATCATAAACAAACAAACAAAAAAGAAAGTCACTTCAAATAACCCCCCTTCAAATAAACCTAATGTTTTAGTACTACTAAAGGTCAGTCCCATCCCCTATGGACTAATATAAAGGTGCTGGAGGTCAGCATTTCTGGCTTTATAACCTTGAAAATATAGTATTGAAATATTGTGTTTGTTCTTACTCCACATTTAAAGGCAACCCAGGAAATTATGCATCAGCAAATAAGACTCAAGAAGACAGATGGCTCATTCAAATATTTAGCGCATACAAAAGCTACTGCAAATTCTCTCATTAGCACTTCTGACTTATGCACAGTGGCTAGATCTCAGCAATGATTTAGTGGGTTTGGCTCAATCCCCACACATGACATGTATTAGTTGTTATTTTAGCAAATTATTTTCCCTCCAAGCCAATTAATTCTATTCTGATTGAATAGCATACACTGACTGTCAAAAGCTTTCACAGCCTTTTTTTCCATTTCAAATCATACAGAGGAAAAGAGTCAAAATTAATCTCCAGGATTTTGAAGTTGCTATGTAAAATGTGAATTAATTTTATGTTATTCATTTTTTAGGCCTTTGTTGACCAACTACTGACCTAGTGGTTTCTGGCTGGATTTTTTTTTTTTCCAGCAGAGGAAACATCCAAATATGTGTTTTCTTGTTTTCAGCTATTTATAGAATTCACAGCTGTTGATTTTGTAATAGATCTTATCCTGAAATGCTTCTAAGGTGTAAGAGCTAGTATAGAAAGAACAGATTACTTAATATCAAGGCTGTGAAAGTAAAAATTATTTTACTGATCATAGAGAATGATGTATGTACATTACTTCCTACTAAAACATAACCCCTGTCAACAGAAATAGAAGGAATTTCTGTCTGATTGAAATGAAGCTAGGGAACCAAGAGAATCCACTCAGAGTTCAGAGTCCTATTTTATTTTATGACCAGCACAGTATCATCAGACAAAGAGTTGCTGGGGATTCATTCACGGCCCATTTCAAAGACTTGAATGACAGGGAATTATGAGCACCAGAAGGAATAAAAATGAAGTAGTGGTGACTTAAGTGACATGATGACATAAAAAGTTACAGCATGCACAAACTCTCAAAAATCAAGCATAACTAGTTATGTGCCAGAATCCGCACAAAGGAGACTTCCATGTGAGTGGTAATAAACATTGCAAAAAATGTGAAGATAATTTGCATAAGCACAGATAAACAATGTAATCTATGCTCTCTACCACAGGATAGGAAGAAAATTTTACATTAGTAAACAATGGGGATATACTCACTAAATCTGTGTGTAAAATGTGCCTTTCTGTCCCCTTACACTATTTGTAGGAGTGATATGCATTGCCATTGTTTTAAATGCAAATGCCATCAATAAAATTGCTGATTTTTACCTTTGTCCTAAATAATTACATTTTTTTCCAGATTTGCTGTGATCTGTCCAATGTGAATGACATTATCTCAAATGAGATACTCTATAGTTTTCAATACAGATACAGATAAGATATATTCTTTCTGGTTTTAATTCTGTAATCATGTATGTTTTTTCACTTGAAATGTTTAATGTTGCTCTTAATTTCTGTAATAAAAATTTTTTTCTTGATTAAATTACTTAAGATACTTAAAATGCTGTTTTCATAAGATTTTGCCTTTTATCACACTCTGACCACCACAAAACACAGGATGTAAACAAGAGATGCATATTATAGCAAAGAAGGTAAATTATAATTGAATTTGATAATATTTATCCTAAATATAAATAATCAAATATTTTTCTTAAGGTACTGGTAGTTACATTGGAATCCTTCCTGTAAGCAAACTGTTTAAAAATGAAGCAACAGTTCAGCAAATAACTAGATGTAGTGACTCGATTTTCTTGCTAATTGCTGATATTTCTTCTTTCCAATATCTTTCCTGACATTTTAGTTTCAGCTAAATTGTTCCTCAGATTTCTGGTGTTGATTTGAATCTTAATTTTCACAACTATTTTTCAGATCTTTCCTCGAAAGCAGCCTTCTGGTCCTTCCTTGAACTTGTATTTGAAATTGTAAGTTGGAAGCAATCAAATCAAACTCTTCCAAACATTTGACTCTTGTAAGGTGTCAAATACAGACACAGATTTTAAAGGTTGCCCCCTTCAATAATTTCATCTATAACTAGCTTGGAAATAACCTTGCTTGGGTAATCCACAGGACTCAAAAGTTTAAACCCAAGAGCTCTCAGTGAAATACTTAATTCAAGCACCTGAGCAAATATGGAGTCTACAGGGAAAGATGTCTACATTTCCTACTCTGCAGCCAGGTCTGCACTGTAAAGTTATTGTTATTGCAGCGGTAAAAAGGCCTCCTTTTGCTTAGTGGACATTAGCTGTGAATTAAAACATTGAAAGTAAGCAGACTGCCAGTTTCACAGACCTTAACACATCACTCTCCACAACAACATGGAACTCAAAGGCAGGAAGAATATTCCTGGGGGAAAGCTGAGAAGTGCAAAGAATTTTTTTACCTTTTTTTTTTTTTTTTTTTCAAATCTAGGATGTGGTGTTTGTTTTTGTTAGCTCAAAACTACTGTTTGAAGTCCATTTGTGTTGGTAGATTACTTTATCTCCTCTTCCTCAGGGAACAGACACTACACTATCACTTTGTATACACTACACTGATAATGCCTTTACATTGAGCATGGAATTGTATGTCACTATGATCAAGTGCTTTATTTTCCCCCAGAGCTCTGAAATACTAGAGGAAACTTGCCTGCAAGTGGAAGAGAACCTGGCTTCATTGTTTTTTCCTTTAAATTTTGAGTGTGTGTTGAAGGGCCAAAGAGGGTTTTTAATATGCAGAAAATTAAAGATGGAAGAGGGAAAGGGGTAAGACAAAAAGCATTTAAATAGCATGAAAAAAGTAAAATTTGATAGATTATAGCCATCAAGATTTTCTAAATTACACTGTAAAATATACCTTGATGGTCAGTTATAAGTGAACTGCAGAAAAACCCTCTGTAGGAAAGCAACAAACGTATAAAAAATACATAATATTTTCAGAAGAAATTAAGTTGTTTAAGAGCCTAGGTCCCCCCAGTTACCATTCATATCTGGGTTCCAAACCCACTGAAATGTCCTTTAAAATTTATCTAAGAGCAATAACATCCATGTTTCTACACCCAGGTAACTTTTTCCTTTTTAAAGGATGAAGGGACTCTCAGTAATATCTTCAGTTGTACTTTACTCCCCAAGTGTTGGTGTGCACACACAACTAACCATCCTAGTCCCAAAGGAAGAGCTTATCGTACCCACTATTGGTATTCTTAAGCTTTACATATAAAAATAATAATATCAGAATTTCTAATCTCTCATTTCCAGTGGGAGGGAACATGGAGTTTCCCATTCTAGCTGCCTCTTCTGCTGGGCTGGCAAGACACTTCTATGCCCTATGCATTCCACTGAAATGGTCTCTGTCTAGTTCAGATTTAGGAATGGAAAAGAAAGATCTGGTTGTCTGACAGCTTGATGGTACAGACACAAACAAGATAATAGGAGCAAAAACTGTAGACGTTTGAATAAAGTAGTAAAAAAGATTCCTTCCATGGAAGGCAAGACCCTTCTCCACACTGTGCTGCTACTCTCTTACAGATGTGCAGAGCCACAGCTGAAGCTCAGGCCCTTCCTCCCCTCATCTGGGATACATAAAGTCTAAGTCAGTGGCAGGACAGAGACTTTAGAGGATTCATGACACTTTATAAGTGTTCTCACTTTCCCCAGTTGAAGTGATGAAAAAGAAAAACCATATCCCATCTGTTTTTGGTAAGGGACCCAGGATTTGAGACTGTATTGTAGGAACTCCCATCTCATGTAGGGCTTCTAGCAGCCCCGACATGCAACTACTGAACTTCATCCTCAGGAATGAAATAGGACATTTTTTCACTGTTCAAGATAATACAATTTAGAAAAAGATCACAACAGAATTAAGCAAGCAAAGACATCAATGCCTCTATCTTCACATAAGGTAGTTGAGAACTTTGAGTAGCTGTTAGACAATTTAAGCTTGAACCTGTGCTTAAGACCACACTTAACATTATCATCATACCATAAAGCTATCTTGGAACAAAGCCCAGATTGTGCCTAAACCTGTAACATGGAGGGACTGGTACCATGAATGCCATTTGCTTTTTTGTACCATCGTGTAGCTGTTGTCAGACAACTTGACATGGGCCCACGACACCAAGTTCCAACAGTCGTGTTTATAGGTATCAGCAGAAAAAGGTTGCTTGTAAATGTCAAGAAGACACTCTGAAGACATCCTACATCCTTGTGAGTTAGTCAAAAAAGCTGGGCTATGGAATGTGCAAGCTCTAGTCAGCTCTGCAAACCACGCTGCTAAAACGTGGCACAGGCACTGCTAGCATCTTGTGCTGACAACTGTTTAGGAAGGCAACTTTATTAAAGACTACTTCTAGCAGACTTCTGACAGCATCTTAGAGGATCACCCTTTTTATTAGGTTTAACACAGCTAGCTTTGGTAACCTCTGAACTTGTTATCAATAATATGATTTAATTATCATTCCAATGGTAAGTTCTCAAATATCTCTTTGCACAGTAAATCTCAAAACACCTTGAAAGATAAAACTTTCCATTTTGCAGGTGCAGGAACTGAAGCACACAGTAATTAAAATGGTGTTATCCATGAAGGTAGTGGCTCAGTCGTGAAACTATTCATGCTGCATCCCATCACAGAATAAATTAAAGCAAGCTTCTAATTTGCTATAGAAAACTGTTAGGTATAGAACTTTATTTTTTTTTAACTAGAAACCAAATCAGTGAACTAGAAACTAAATCAAATGAAATACAGTCCAGGTTTCTTCAATAAGCAGCTTCCAGAAGTACTTTAGAACAGGTGTAATTGCTTTAGCAGGTTTTATTTTTTAATAGGACATGGCTCCTCAGGCAGCAAAAGTGTAAATAAAATATGGGGTAAGTTAAGTATCAGGATGTTAGAAAATTTGCTAAAATTTATAGAACAGTTTTAGGAGTTTTTTTCTTTTCTTTACACTTATTTTCATTATAATGCAGATGAGGTCATTTCAGGTCTCATCTTTCTAGAAAATACAGTCTCACTTCTGAGTGGATTTTATCCCTAGTGCTGGCTGTTAGGGGAGGGAATGGACTCCTGAGCCTTTTCAAGGGTTAGCACCTCTCTAACAGCCTCTCTCCCACTGTCTTTGATGCAGAAATGGGGAAAAAAAGAGGTAGCTGCAACACAGGGAAGTACACATTTCTCTGAGAAAAAAGCCATGTCAACCTGTTGAGAGTTCCTAGAAGCTACTGCCACTGCCTACTGCAGTGTAATGAAACTCCAAGAGTCTGAAATGCTTTTAGGGTGAGGCATTGTCCTCAACACAGGTCCAATGAGACAGCTTATATTTACACCTAGAAGCAAATTCTGCCTTCCGCTGCATCTCACTGTATTCCCATTATTTCAATGGTACTGGAGGAGAATTAGTGGGAGCTAAATTTGTAGGGCAACATGTCTGCTGGAATGGTAATCTCTTGTGCAAAAATGATCAGATATCCTGTTGCATGATGGAAGCATCCTGTCACAAATCTCCACAACCCCAAAAGCAGTAATTATTTTTCACTCAATACAAAGATGTCAGTCATCAAATGTAAGCAATGCTCAAGATCTTCAGAGAAGACAGAAATATTTCTCACTAATTTGGGAGATACCCTGGTTCTAGAAATTTAACTACCCTTACTTCATCTTTACAGGCCTGTAACTAGACTCTGAATGTCAGCCTGTGTAACTTTCCCCCTGCTCTGTTCAGCAGGCTGGCAGTAAATGCTCAGGGTTTTGTTCGTAGTAATCTACTGTAACAAGAATCTTTTGATCCATTACAATTTCAGGAGGGATTTTTGTCTGATCATTTCCATGCAAATGCCACTGCAATTTGCAACAAAATGTTTTGCGTTTGTTTTTTTGTTGTTGTTGTTGTTTTTTTTTTTTTTGTTTTGTTTTGTTTTGTTTTGTTTTGTTTTGTTTTGTTTTGTTTTTTTTCCCCAACATAAATCTATTCTTTTGGTCATCCTGCCCTTTAGAAATAAAGATTCATTGATCCATACACTTTCTGGATGGAAAGGTTCACAGTGAATATCTTCTCTGTCAGTCTATACATATAGATCATATAATTATTTTTTTTCAGAAGCTGGATTAAAGCATTTGAAAACAGAAAAGCTTGTATCACACTAGATGACTCCTGGTAAGGTCCATGGTCTCCTTTTCAGGCTGCAGTAAAACATATATAAAATATAACGCGTGATAAAGTCACCCTAATATTCCTGATCTCATGACTTGCTGGCTGTTCCTTTCTTGTGGAGGATGATAGCTGGCTATCTAATCAAAATGCATAAGCAGTGTCTGTTCCTTCCACTCCCAGACCCATTCATTTTCTACTCAGAATCTCTGCTTGGGGTAGTATAATTGATTTCAACATAATTTACTGCTTACTTGGTAATGCGGCATTGCAGTCTCTGATAAAAACCGTATCAAGTCACAGCACCGGTCTAGAGCTTGAAAGGGAGGCAGTGTAATCACTTTCTTACCCTAATGCACCTCCATCTCATTTCTGCTGGGCAAGGAGCTGCAAAGTAATCATTGTTAAATGACGCTGGCTCCAGAGAGGGTCTTTCACTTCTCTGCCTGACCACTTCTCTTTGTGTCTCCGCTTTATTTCATGAGAAGGCAGCGGGGAAACTTTTCATTGTTGGATTGTCATGGAAATAAAAGACTATGATTATAGTTGCCTACGATCAGACATCTACCTCTAGCACAGAGCAGATACCCTTTCCTGAATTACCATGGAAAGCAGTGGTATGGGAGGAAGACGTGTAAGACCAAGGAGTTAAGAGGGAATATTCTGCACTAAAACCTTTGTTATTCCACACTATCTGCACACAGCAAAATATTTCTTACCACTGCCACCCATGTTCGGCATTGAGGCCCCTGGCCCCATGCAGAGCCCCGGTACCACTGTGAGGTGGGGGATCTGTCTGCAACAGCTCCTCACCTCCACCACTCCCGCCACACCAGCTCCAGTAGCCACTGGAAGGCCTCAGACACGGTGGGGTTTAAAATTGGGCCAATTACAGGCACTCAGATTAGCTGAGTATGCTTTGCAGGGCATTGCGTGTTGCTGTTCACAGATCTAGTCAGGCTCAGCCATTCTCTTTGTAAGGACAGAGAGCACTGTAACTTCATGCAGATCTTCCTCCACCTCCCCGCCTGCCACCTTTTCAGTCCCACCTCTTGCAGGGGCCAGGCTTCTTGCTGAAAAACTCTCTCTGAATGGCTGCTTTTCTTGCATTTCCCCCTCTGTGGGCACGGATAACCAGTCAGAGCTCATGTAACAGATGCTCCCTCCATCCCTCCATCCCTGGGGCTGATTTCCAAGGAAGAGAACAGTGGGCTTCCCAAATGGTTGCTGGACTACCCTTGCCACTCCCTGTCAGAGTTGGGATGGCTCTGCCTCCCCTCTGCAGCACCCACCTGGGCTAAATGCATCTGCTGTATAAGGGCAGACATGAAGAGCCTCAGGAAAGGCAGAAGGGTTATTGGGAGCAAATGCCACCACAGCTTGGCTGGCAGAGGCCTCATCCAGCGCACCGGATTAACTGGTGGAGAAGGAGGTGAGGGACAAGAGTGGGAAAGGACTATTTGATTCCAGTGCCTGGATTTCTGCAGGCTTGTTATTGTTTGCAGTGATTTATGTATCATTTGCATAAGTGGCTAAATGAGCACTGGCTTACAGTAGTTCAGAACGTCCAATTTTACTGAGTATCACACAGTCTGTGTCCTGGGATGTGATCGTCTGTCTGGGCTCTGAGGACAGCTGGTTAGTTACTTTCCACTCGTCACTCCTGCCAAATGGCCAGGTATGGCTCTCAGATTTGGGGAGCTGCTGAGCCCTGTCCTTGGCCAGCTGAATGTGTACACAGCTTTTCTGAAAGCCCTCAGTCCTATGGTCATGTCATGAAAACAAAGGACTTAATCATATGACTTAATTAAAAAGCTTCTTATGCTGCATACTAAAGCAGGTATTTTTAAAATGGGCAACAGTAAACACATTTGCAAAGGCAACAACATCAGTTTGTTTGAAATTGAGATTTATGGAGGAAAGAAGTGAGCTTTGGGGACGAGATTTTAGAGACACTTTTGAAACCACAAAGTATTTTTCTTGACTTTGAGAGATTGATTGCTATAGCTTGTTTTTTAAAGAAAATTGAATAGCAGTAACCGCTCCCAATAGTTTATCCAAAATAATCCTTCCCACAATACCAACCACTGAAACTCAGTAATGGCAGTGATTCTAAAGAGACAACAAGCATGGAAAAAGTGTTTACAGAGCATAAAACAGTAAAATAATAGGTATTCTATAGTAGATTATATTTTTTAAAAAATTAGAAAAAAAAGAAAATAATTAAACAAATAGATATTACAGCTGGGAATCAAGAAGCCAAGATACTGTACTTAAAAAGGACTTTTCTGGTACCCACTGAAAGTTAAATTCAGTTAAAGTTAAATTATATGGCCATTTCTACATTTAGACACAACTCAAAACTCTTTGCAAGTAGTATTTTGTCTATTTAAATATAAACACATAATATTTTTCCTAGCTGTATTCAGTGCAGCTTTCTACTCACAGGTGGGGAAAGAAACACCAAACATCCTGACAGACTATTGACAAGCCCACAGAAGCCAGGAGGTCAAGGCTGAAACTGTTCTCAGCCTACCCTGAGGTGCTCAACATAACACCTCAAATGTTGGGTACAATCACCCGCTCTCTTCAGTAACCTTGGAGGCTATGCCAGAAGTGTGCCAAAGAAGAGCAAGGTGAATCCAAGATGAGATTTTAGCCCTACTCATGATGTCTTCATAAACCACCCTAAAATTGGAAGAATTTCCGCTGAATTTTTTTAACCTGAAAATGGTTTGTTTATTTTGCTTTGCTTTGGTTTTGTTTCCTTAAATTGTTGCTTTTCTTGCATATTTAACATAGCAGGTCATGGCACACGTTTATTTTAATAAAATCTTGAGTAATTTTTGAATTTGTCTGATATATTACAATGGGTTTAGGTATTGTTTTTGTTCCGAGACCTTGGTAAAAATATATGCTTAGGGAACTAATAAAAGGGAGACTTGTGTTTTGTGGGGTGGAGTGGAGGTGATAAGCAGAAGGATACCTGTCAAAGAGTACACAGGAGTTCAGTGGATTGGACTGTGCTCTTTTGTATGCTCAGGTTCTAGCCTGGAGTTACTCATGTGCTTGATATTAGGCACACGGCTAAGTCTGTGCACGACTGGAATCTATTACTGCCATGTTGACATACATTTGTTAAGGGTTTGATTCTGCTAACATTTCTATTGGCAACACAGGGGAACACAGTAAGGTCCTGCAGTTCAGAGGAAGATGGAAGAGATTTTGGGGAATACATTTTGCTAATACATTCAACTTTAGAGACCATTCACCGTAAACCACATTTTAAATACATTTCCATGGTCCTGTTTATTTCTAAAATACCTAAAGACATCAATCAAGCTGTAGATTCAAGAGATATACAAGTATCCAGCCCTGAGAACAAAACCATTTGAAAAGATTTATTAACGGTTATTTATATATTTAAGTCCAGTTCCTGTAGTGTGAATAGGTGGTTTAAAAACTGTTCCTTATTTATTGGCCTTTTAGCTACAGATATATATTTGGCCTCTACATTTTTTTGGTAGCTTTAAAATATTTTTTTTGTGTGGACTGAGGCCTAATCGCCTAATTTTTTGTCTGAAGCATGAGTTTTGAGAAACACCGATTTCCTACCATATCTTCACTGCAGCAACTGCTGTTATTTAACTGATAACACTCTTGTAATTTAAAAAAAAAAAAAAAAACCACAAAAAACCAAACCAAAACAACAAACTTCTACCAGGAGCATAACTCCATACTTGTCTACTTTGTCTTGGGACTTGAGTGTTTTTTCCTGGAGTGTTTGAACTACGTGCTCAGGCAATCTTGACCTTCTGGTTTAAATCCAAATGTATCAGTTGTGGGAAGCACTACATTCTATTTACACATCCATTACCCCTGGAGAATTTAATGTGCCATTTCCACCACACTTAGATTTCTTGCAGCTGAACTTAAATTTCTTTCTTGGGGAACAAACTCATACAACTTGCATGTACGAACTTAAGACTACAATGACTTTATTCTTAGTAGCTCCTCATTTCAATACAAGCTGTATAAGAATGTAATGAAATGTGATGGATGAAAGCAATGGAGTCAGCTTTTTTAGGCTGTGCATGCTCTGCAATGAAGTCAGGTGTAGGGACAGGACACTGTTTCTGTCTACTCCTCCATTCCTCCTCACGTAGTTCTGTCTGAGCTAACCTTCTGGCTGAAAGAAATGTAGCATAAAGTTAGAGAGAAAATAGCTTTTCTGGGGAAAAAAGTCATTATGGACTTAGGTGCTAGTGTGGCTAATATTGCTAATGTGGCTACGTAAATCTTTCAAGCTACCTTTGCGAGTCATGACACCGTGCTACACTCAGTTGGTTAGCAGCATTGTCTCCCTAGCAGAATGCAGATGTGCAGAAAGGCAGATATTCTGCATTTTTGATAGTGTTGACCCATCTTTTGAAATAGCTGCCATTTTCCTACAATAAAAAATTCCCCAGCAAACAAATGTTTTCCTTGTGGAAAGTCTGTGAAGAAAAATTCTGGGTTAGACACTCTTTGCTTGACAGGGCTTGTTTATAAAAGTGCCTGCAATAGAGATTATATCTGTCTCTTTCTTCAAGGCCCAACTGACTGTGACGATGAGCTGGAACCCTAACTCCATCCCTACCTGCACTACTTTCCCATGATATACCACACAAATGGACCCTGCACCAGTATCTTCACAAGATTGTGATTAACCCATAATTTCTGTCAAAATTTGTTATTCTTGAGAAACCAGTAATCAAAGCTCAAGAAAAAGCTAACTCAATATTAGTTTGCTTCTGATTCTCTGCCAGGTAACTATTATAGCTCCATGTTTCACGTGTACCAAACTGTAATTACTATGGTCATTACTTCAGTAGAAAAGGTAAGTGAGGCCCATAATCTCTTGCTGCTTCTTTGCAGAAACAGTTTCTTAGTAGTTTTTTGTTTGGTAAGCATTTGAATCACTGAATCATTGTTTCATGTCCTCTTTGTTTGCTCTATCTGGCTATTGTGCTGGGAATGACAATGTATGAATATATCCAAATGAAAGTAATGAATGGGAGCTTGAAGGACAATGACAATTGCTTGTGGGAAAGAAACTTAATTCCTTAGATGTCTGCACAAATCAGAGCTATGGAAACTCTTTATATTATGAAGTAGGATGGACAAATTATTTCTGACATGATCTTCTTGTAGAAACATCTTGTATTGGCCAAGAAATTTTGTTTAGAGAAGGATAGTTGCTTGGCTTATCGTCTACTTCAGCTACCCTTGGCCCCACTCTTCTGCTGATTTGTTTCTTATCAATAACAGCTACATTGCATCATGTCTCAAGTGTCAAGTTAAGGGCATGTGACTGTGTCAAAGAATCCTAGATTCCTAGAATGGTTTGGTTTGAAAGGGACCTTAAAGATCAATCCCCCCACCACAGACAGAGTCACCTTCCACTAGACCAGGTTGCCCAAAGCCCCATCCAACCTGGCCTTGAACACTTTGAGGGATGGAGCATCCACAGCTCCTCTGGGCAATCTGTGCCAGTTCCTCACCACCCTCACAGTGAAGAATTTCTTCCTAGTATCTAATTTAGACCTAACCTCTTTCAATTTAAAGGCATTCCTCCTTATCACAGAATCACAGAATAGGAAAGGTTGGAAGGAACCATTGGTGGTTGTATAGTCCAAGCTTCCTGCTCAAGCAGAGCCACCCAGTGCACGTTACTCAGGCTGGTGTCCAGACAGCTTGTGAATACACCCAGTGAGGGAGACTGCACACCATCTCTGGACAAGTGTGTTACATCACTTTTTGAATATCATTTGATGAATCTAATCTTCTAGACTAATTCTGTCTGTGCTTGTTTGCTGAATCTATACTATTTAACATAGAAAAACAAATCCATTAAAGAAAGAGTGATCTTCTTTAAGATTTTTTTTTAAGTTCTAGCTTCTATAGATTGAGTACATCACAGCACTGAAATGGATTCAGAGCTTTCAGACCAGAGTTGCCTCATTTTCGTTGAGTTTAAACATACCTGGCCAAAAATCTCAGGCCTATGAGCTGTGAGCCACATGCACCTCTTAGGCATTAATGTTTTGCTTTAGCTGATGGGGAATTGGGTGATAAATGTATTTTAAATGCTAGATTTAAAATCTACCTCAGCCACATCCTGCTTGAAGTCAGTTGAGAATTCACAAATTAAGAATCCTGACAGTAAATCTTGAAGCATCTGATCTGGTAAATACGTTCAATGAGTAATATTGGTGTTATACATAAGTCCACCCAGAAAACAACAGCCACAATTTTTGTTCAAAAACACTGGGATGGAAAGAATACTGATCTTCATCTTTGTGTAATAGCCCAGTGGCTTGAGACTTTCTGATAAGCAAAGTATTCAAGACTTTGACCATTCTCAGCCTGTCTTTGGTTCAAACATTTGTTTTAATGTTTCATTGCCTGCTAATGGTTAGAAAACACCCAGAAACAAGTATTCCCAGTTTTTAGGCATACTCTCACCACTGCTACAGTGTTTCATTGTCTGTTTCTTTCTTTGACTCATACGAATTTTATTACCTTTGTGCTTAGTTCCCACCTTCACCAAGGAGCAGCAGAGTTTACCTGTTGCTTTGAGATAGACATACTAAACTTAGTTGTATCTTGTTACTCATGCGACCTGTTTCCTGATGAAGCTGTCCAGCTGTAAGGACATTGTATAGCTAGATAACAGTTTCTCCCATGTTTTCTAAGAATTGAGCAACTGATCATCCAGACTCTTGGGGATCCTTTATACACCTTTTACCCATCAAGTCAATCAGACTCTGTCTATCCACCTAGTTCACGTCCTCAAATCTAGGACAAATTGCACACATCACATCTATCACTTTCTACTGGTATATTAGCTGTCAGGTGCTATGAATCTCCTTCTTTGGTATCTAATTTTATTTGTGAGTAGTTTATTAACTCTATTCAAGAATTAAGATAATGCTAAGAGTGTTAATTCCCACCGGTGAAGACCCCTAACATTCAGTTTGACCACACCTACCTCCGTTTTAAATGCAGGGTTTGCAACAGATGTTCACAGAGCATCAATAATTCAGAGTTCTGAAAAACTAAGTGTTCCCACTGTTTACTTGAAATCCTGGCACTTTAACTCCTGAAGGTTTGAAGATATGCAGCTGAAATATAAAATTGTTGGCAACTGTGGTCTGAACATAAGCATATGAGACATGACCATGAGAATTATAGAATTTTTTGTTTCCTCTGTGCTGCTTTTTTCCCCAACATTATTTTGTTTGCAAAGTGAAATAGAGACTTCATTCTGTTCCAGCAGTTCTTCAAATGCAACATTCCAGAGATTTATTAGGAGCAGGTGTTAAACATTTTATTCTCTTTATCTCAATACTACATCAATAAGTTCCTTGCTCTAATATTGTGACTAGATATTTGCTAAACTCTCTAACATAATTAGTGATGAAAAAAGTGTGCTTACTAACCACAGCGCAGTTCAAGCACATGCCATGAATTTGTTTCTCATTTTTGTTCTAAATTTCCACCTTATTACCTTCACTTGTAGAATATCATGTAGTGTTGCCTTCTGGCAGATCTTGTGCACCAGTGTAACCAATTGCTACCTGGCAGCTCATCCTTTTTCACTGGTATTTATTCAGTGACAATAAAGTACATTTTACAGCACAGACTAATGTCAAACATTTGATTTGTGTTTTGTCTGGTGTCATCTTTAAAGAGACCTGATTAGTTCAATGGATTTTTCAATATCCTAGTCTTGGAAATCAGCTGAATTTCTCTTGAGATTCTCATTTAAATTACAAGAAGAATAACAATATTGGATGTATGCAGTTACAGTTTGTTTAACTGGAGTCTATCTGCTGGTTTACTTACTAGTTATCAACAAACATATTTATCAGTTGTGAGAGGTACAGTTCTGTTTTTTAAAAATATTTACTAAAATTAATAGTCACAAGCAAGGTTGGGACTGTGTTGGTATGTGGTAGTATATTACCTCAGAATGCTAATCATTCTACTTTTATATTGTCTTCTGAAATTATTGTTTCCAAAAGTGCCTTGGATTATAAAATGCATCTCCAAGAAACTTAGATTTGAGGCTCTGCTGAGGTCCTGCCAAGTCAA
The DNA here is from genome assembly GCA_035583135.1 of Lophotriccus pileatus. Classification (NCBI taxonomy): domain Eukaryota; kingdom Metazoa; phylum Chordata; class Aves; order Passeriformes; family Tyrannidae; genus Lophotriccus; species Lophotriccus pileatus. The sequence continues at coordinate 60,219,867 of JAWWES010000133.1, forward strand.
GTTCCAAACTGTGCCTACTCAGTGGCTATGTGTAGCAGTTATACATATAACTAATATAACTATATAAATAATACTAAAAACCTACTTTATGAATTATTTCCAGGTGGAACAATAATGTTGATAGAGTTTTATTAGTAGCAACATATCCTATTTAGTGGCTAATCCATGGATTTTTTCTTCCAAAAATAAAAAGCTAGCTTTAGAGGACAGCAATTTCTGTTATGAGCATAAAGATTGCCTCTTATTTCAAGCTGATATAATCTCATTTATTATTGCAATACAAACAATACACCACTATTTTCTTCTTTGGTAGAGACATATTCTAAACTAGTGATCATCGGTGATACCAGTAGCAGACCACCCCAGCAAGTGGAAAATCCCTCTTACTCTTTATAGTTGTCAAATTTCAACAGCTGAGCTCAGCTCATATGCATAGTAATGATCTTGGTTCACAGATTAACAAAAAAATTTGCTTCTGTGCGGGGAGAAAATCCAAGCAGCCATTTGCTGAAATCACAGGCTTCATTTAATTTCCTCATATAGCATGATTTAAATGCTGTGGAAATTCACATTTACAAAAAAAAAATAATCAGAAGGCAGGATCCTTATATTTTATCAAACTCCTAATGTAGCATACAGTCATTATTTTGTCTTTTTTTTTTTCTTTTTTTTAAGACTCCACATAGCACCAGGTTAACATCAGTATTATTACTGTTCTTTAAACAGAACAGTCAGCCAAAGTGCAGAGCTTCATGAACTGTTTTCATTAGGACGAGTGATAATTGAGTCTGGCATCTCTGATGCAATCCTGCTCATTTACAATGTACAAAGCCCTGTTTCCCTAAGCAGTGAAGAAATCAAAGAGGAGACAAATTCTTCACAGATAGCTCCCAACCTCTCTAATCCAGCCTCTGGCTAAAAAGTTCTCTCGTATTTTTACACTACTTCTGTGGTTAGATCTGGTATATTCTTCTTGCCTTTTCTCTCATCTTCTCTGGCCAATCTTGTGTGTCTCCCACCTTTCAATGTGTCTCTATATTATGTTGTTTCTCTCACATATGTGCTTGCAAACACCTTTGCATTGCTTTTCGACTTGTGTTTATGCTTAAAGCACAGATAACAGCAGTGTTAAGTCCTCACTTCTAAAGAAGAGCTTAGTGACTTTCTTTAGCTATGTAAAATGAAGGGAATTTGGCACCCTAAACTTCATCAAGGTTACATTCAATGCTTTTCAAATTATAAGGCAATAAGAAATGCTAGCTTTAGGGCATTACAGAGCAATTTGATAGCTTTGTGCAAGAAAGTTAGTGATGCTTGTTGACAAGGGATGTGCAAGAAGGCATCTAAAGCCCAGCCAATACATCTGAAGTGATCGAATCTGCAGGTGCCCAATTAGTTTCAGAACACTCTTTTCTAAATTCTGCAGTCTATGTTTACCCTTGCAGTTTAAAAGCCGTGGTCTGTATCCTGACTTTTGCAGACAGCTCCAAGAAGAGTTTGAATGGCATTTGAAATATTATTTCTTAAGGCAGTAACTGAGTCTAGATAAGTTTAATCACCATTACTCAACGTCCAAAATTTGAACTCTATTTCATATTCTATTTTTCTTTTTCCTTTAACTGGCATAACATTTTACAACAGGGAGTCATATGAGGGTGGGAAAACATATTTGGAAACATAAAGCCAATCTAGATCCAAACTATGTAAATCAGTGTGTTCTTACTCCCATTGTGAAGGGGCAGTTTTAGGAGTGTTTTGAAACATTTCACATTATGGAGCTGGTCAATAAAACCAAAACATTTGAAGTTAAACTTTCTTCCAATTCCATGATTTATTTCTCAGAAATGATTTCTAGCTCTGATATTTTCTTTATATTTTATTTGACCGCGGTTGTTCAGCTTGTCCTTGTATAAATAGTTTGTGGATTTGGATCTGCCTTTCATCACACAAACCTTGACATGCTTCCAAAGAAATACATGGATTCATATTTAATAGGGTTAGAAATGTCAATCCACTCACGTAGCCTTGTATTTACAGTACTTGTGCACATACAGTTGTGGGGATATATTATAAAGAAACAGATTCTTTCTAGAGAAATTTTATCACAATTAAAGAACATTTTAGAAAAAGAAACACGTACTGATTCCTTTCAAACACCCTATGAAAAGGCTTATTTCAAATCTCCCTCGTGAAGGTCACCCCAGGCACTACTTTTTGCAGTCTCCACAGTGGGCTGCAGAGGGAATTGAACAACTGATAGACAGATGGACTAATTTGCAGAGTATTTTGTGAGCTTTTAAGTCTGTCACTCTCTAATCCTAAATATTCCAAATAAAAGGAAAATGACCCAGCCACAAGTTTTCTTAGCCAAAGCAAATTTACATCATATAGACTACTTGGGCTTGTCCTCAGGGTGAACTTGATGTTTACAGATGAGAAAAAATCTAGTGATATGGTATATATAACTAGAGGACAAAGGATACAGAACAATGAAACATAATAGACTAAAATCCATATATTTTAACAAACACACACACAGAAAAGTCTTGTCTACATTCCTGTTGTACAAAGATACTGAATGTCACTTTTTTTTACCCCTTCTCTAACTAGGTGGTAGCTAGCTGTCTCATGTTGGGATCCCTTTACTTTGGTCTTCTCCTGTAAGAGAAGTGGGAATAGGTTTTTTTAAAGTCTGACTACATCCTCTTGTTCTGAAACTTTCTTTCTGAATATCTCTTCCTCTGCTCCTAACTTCTAAGGTATTGTATAATTCAAACTGGAAAGTCACTACTCTGGAAGATTTTCCAGTCGTTGGCTTTATGATGACAAACCTATTAACAAACAATTCAGTGTTTACTTCTGAGTTCTGCAAAGTTTCCTTGTTATGAATTCAAAATTATTAGGGCAGCCATTCAACAACTTGAGAGGCTGGTATTTTATTCCTTATTGTCTTCTTTCCTCAAGACCTTCTAGACTCAGGCAGGGAGTGATTAAATGTTAGAACTGTTTCCTTCTCAGCTCAGTTTTTCATGACCATGTCCTGCACTCAAGAAGGATGATAATAAGACAAGCTGTAGCCACACTATAGTTTGTTGGGCCCAGATCATCACACAGTAATCTTTGTGTGTGCAGTGGTTCGTGTGGACTGAAGAGTGCCTGAACAACACAGATGTGCTCAGTTACAACAGTTTGCATTTGATCGCCTCAGGGAGGCATCCATGGTCATTTGACAGGTGATGGCGTGACATGCAAAAGTATATCTTTGGTGTGGCTTGGTGAGGGGACAAATATAAAACAGTCCTGCAATAAAATCAGAGACATGTGGGCTGTTTACTGGATGTATGTCCAACCCACTGATGGGAGACTTATATGCTGCTTTCCTGTAGCTTGCACTTGCAGAAATGACTTAAGTCCCACAGAGTGAGAGCACTTATCTTGGATTTAGATTTAGTCTTGGATACAGATTCCTACTGTACCACAGACTCCTTGTTATGATATGAGACACCCAATTTACCATCCTTCCACTTCAGTTCCGTGATTTTTAAATTGGAAAATCTAGTGCTATTCTTGCAGATTGTAATAACAGGGATCATCCACTCAGTTTTAATAGAAGTCACTGAAAACATGCATAAGAAAGTAACAAATTAGATTTCTAGTTTGACATCTTTCGGGAAGCATTTCAATGCTCACAGAGAATTGAGGAAGTCTGAGAAATTCTTTAGACTGTGAGAAATAATTGAATGAAAAAGTAGAGATTATGTTACTTTCCTTGATTGAGTGGCCATACCTGCCATTACACACTCATATTCAGAAATGCTTTCTGAGATATCCTACTGCTTTTGGATAGGTAATGTGCAGTTGTTCTCAGCCTGTGTATTTGCATAAAGTATTTACTACCTTTTCTTTTTGATACATCCCTCTCCACAATGCACATTGTATTTGATGCTTTGATGTTACACTTCCAAATTGCCCAGAAATTGCAGCTGTTACAGCGTCTCATCCTTAAGTGAGCTTCACACAAAGTATGCTGCTATTACTTGCTATGATCTCTATCAGCTCTCAAGTTTTAAAGTCTGTTTTTCCAGTAAAGCCTGGTGTGACTTTGACTTGGGCTGCTCATATATACCAAGTACCTAATCCTCCGAAGTTTTTTTTGTGCCTGGGTCTCTTTGAAATCAAACAAACTTAGAAATACATTTGAGGATTGGGGCCATTTTTTTTTTTTAATCAGTCTTTGTGAAGAGGATTTCTAAAAGTACACAAGGGAAATAGGAGTGTAAGTCTATATGAAAACCATGAGTTCTTGGACTTTTAACTCTGTCACATTACTCCTTAGGATAGAATTTCCAAAAGACTTGAGTGTTTGGAAGTTTGTAATAATTTATTTAAGTTATTACATTTCCTAAGAAGTTGCTGGGTGTTCACCATATATGAAACTCAGGCCATTGCAAAGATACAGAAAAGAATTTCTCTCTATGGTTGGTGTTCTTGGTGTTTCTTCTAACGTGACACCGTGTTGATTTGTGATTAACAACTCCTATCAAACTGCACCTTGAAATACAGGCTTCAAAAACCTTAATCCTCTCTCCAACAAGTGATTGCTGAACTTTTCAGAAGGATATAAGTCAATTCTTAATAGGAAATGAAGTGCCCAACAGAATGGGGGAAAATATATATATGTAAATTTGTGTAAATGTCATGTCTCTAATGGGACAACATTCCAGGCAGATGGGTCCTAATTTTAGAATTTGTATTTACTGCATTCAAAGAACATCAGAACATTCTTCCTTGGAGCTTTTCTCTTGTTATGGAATAGATTAGAAATGGGGTGACAAAAGGGGAAAAGAATGTCTTGAATATTGAAGGAGATGTCTTTGAGATTTTTGACCAATTTTAGTGTTTAGAATTGAAGGCAGACACCAGGCAGGACTGCCAACAGGATTGAAAGGGTTTGGGGAAGGACACCACCCTCTTTTTGCCTCACAACTTTGGATCACTGCTGTCAGCCACAAATTCTGACATAATTTGAAAACTCTTGAGCTCTAAATTTCACTGTTCCAGATGCCTCTCTTCTTCTTTTACCTGCTGAGTCTCATTAGCTCACTGCTTCTGTTACTTGGCAATCCTTTCAACAGTTATATTGCCTTATTTTATAGCTGAGCTTTTTGTGTTATTGAACACTCAGTAATTAATTTTCCTGCCAGCTCACTGTTGGCCTGTGTCTCAACTTCTTACTGAGCCATTGACAGTGCCCTTCTATTACTTTTCTGTCAGACTCACTACTTCCTTCAGTTATGACTAACTCCCTTGTCTATTCCTTTCTATTCTTCTGTCCCCTGCGATGTTCTTTTTCTTTAAATAGGTGGTTTATTTTTTGTACCACTCAACAGAGTTCTTTTTCCCTTTCTCTCGATTTTTTGATTCCACAACCTTACCCTCTCATATGGTGGTTTCTACTACTCTTACTGTGGTAAACACTCAAAAGTTTGTTTATGTCTGCTACCTTCACCTATATCTTCCATCACCTTTTATCTATGCTTAGCCTATCTATGTGTCAATGTAAATATTATATATTGAAACCTGTCACTTGGCAAGTTGTTAATGCTTGTCAGAATGTCAAGAGGTTTTCTTTTCCATTCTCTTTTTTTTTCCCATAGATGAAGACTACTGTGTTCTTGTTGTCACTTTAAAGTGGATGCCAACTGGAATTCTATTTCCCTTCTGGAAAGCCACTTTTTACTTTAATTTTTCATCTTTCACATATCAAAAACTTTGCTTTGCTGTCTTGATTCTTGCCTTTTCTTCTTCAAAATCAATCAGAGGAACCTCACAACTGTAATCTTCTCATCTATGGCTTCCTTGATGTCTACATCATGCTCACGTATCTGTCCAGATGGTTTCTTTATAGCTGTAAATATGTTTACCATTACATTCTGAGCATTTAATCTTTCTCTTTGAATTTTTCTTCTCCTCCCATATGTTATATACAACTCTATTACACTGTTAATGATCATCTCCGATGGCAGCTCAGCCCTCGCTCGGTATTGCATGTTCTTCTTTTCTTCCATAGTATCATTTACGCACGGAGCACACTGAACTGCTCAAAAGTTGCTTCCTCTGGCAGGATCATAGGAAACTGATGACTGCTAACTAAGGAAGTCCCCAGGAGAGACTGAAGAGATTTATTTTAGTCATGCTACTCCTTAGTTATTCTAGCTTAGTTATTCTAGCTAGCTGTTGCATCATGCCTTGATAGATATTGGGATCTTTGGCACAAGGTCTTCAATTTATTTAGTTTTGCTACCATCTTGGCATGATGATTATCTTTTTCCTGTGGAAAACACAGGAACTATCATAATGTCAGCCCTCCTTTTTTCTTTAAAATACAGGCTCCTCCATCAGGATTGAAAATTAGATGCCCAAAAGTCAGTCACTCCATTGCAAAGGAAGAATGTTTAGCAACAACAGGGTTTAAACTATGACAAGTCACTGATTTTGTTTCTTATGCATACATGTAATACAATCTTTGAAAGGCTTTAGAAAGATAAATTTTCCCAAATTTACCAAATTTGGGAAAAAAAGTTGCAAAACCTACCTTTAGTTCTTACACATTGAGTTTATTAATCTAAAAATATATTCTGCTTTTGAATGAGATCAAAGTAATGGAAACCCATTCTCCAGAAGACTGTGAAGTTCTGAGAGAAAAAAATTCATCACAGACTTCGTTTTCTCCAGAATGAAACATTCTTTAAATACTAAAACTTAATCAGAAGCTTGTTTTGTTAGTTCCTGCATCCTAACAGCAGCAAAACAGAAGCTTTGCTTCATTCTACTAGGAAATTTTGACTACTTCAATGAATTCCCAAGAAGAGTTATAATGTATTCAAGAAAATATGGCAAATGTAAAAAGTGCCATCAGCAAATCTTTGGCCAGTCTTACCACATCATGTTTTTTGGCTAGTAACTCAAAGCTATGTATTATATATAGCAATTCTCCAAACCACACTTTGTCTTTCTTCTTTTTTCCTTTTTTTTTTTTTCTCCTGAGTTTTGCATATGTAATTCTGATGTAATTCAGTGAAGTTATTTCCCACTAGATTAACCCACACACTCAAGTTATATTTCTCAGTTTCCAGTATAAACACCCAGCTTTGCAGCCCATACACTTAGCCAAACAAGGAATTCCAATGGTGCCAGTACAAGTAAAACACACTGAAAATGTATATGGATGGCAGAATCAAGACCCCATAAAGTTGAAGACAACTACAGAGTTAACTAATCCCTATACTTGCTTTCTACAGAGGTTTAGAATCCTCTTGAGCAATCCCTCTGTATTGTAATATGCAATTCATTATAGAGACTCAAAGTAGGATTATTTTCCAGCCTTTCTTTTTCTTTAGCCCTAACAGGATTTGAATTTGCGTTTCATTTCTCACTCATATCTTTCCTGCTTGCTTTCAGATTTCCCCATTTGTTCTCTTTCACAAATGGATCTTTGGACAAACATTTTTTATGTGGGATGGGTCGCCATGTTAAAAAGATTATCTCACCATGGAGTCCATTGGCATTTAGCAACAACAGCACTTATATTTTTCTCAGGTTGCCTTTATCTCTTAATCATTATGAGCTGACCGAGATTTATGATATCGTCTTCATCCTGTGATAAAATCAATTAGTTGAAAAATCTCTATCTTGTTAGCTATAGTCAAAAAATTAACTGCGAAGTTGGATGTGTATAATTGTATTTTCCAGTTCAGTGAGCATGTGCACAGGAGAACAGCCACAACCCCCAGCAGGGAATGGTCAGCTGGTCCCAGCCTATTCAGGGGTCTTGGTGCCAGCCAGCTTTCAGAGAGGGAGGGGTGGGCCCTAAGAGCCCAAAGGATTTTCCCGGCCCTCTTGGGTAATTTACACCAATCTTAAACATGTATGTTTGTCTGAAGTCTCTTTTATCAGCGTGGTAATCCCATTACTGACAAATGAAGATGTAATCACAGTTTATTCAAATAGTTTGAAAGCTTTATCCCCTTTAGAGAGAAAAGAGAAAGTACAATTGGCTGCAAATGACTTCTTAAACTCCTACTGGGACACTAGCAAATCAAAAATTATTTTTAAAAATCATCAACACTTGAGTATAGGATGAAAAGTATTGCTTACAGGGTCTCTGAAGTAAGGAATCTGCCCTTGCTTATGGAATTTACATTACACTCAGTGCTGTTACTATTAATTTAAATCAGTGAGACAATAGTGTTCTCTCCTTGGTTTGTCCCACAGTGCTCTTTCCTACTAAAGACGTCTCTGCTTAACTCCATCAGTAATCACAAGGGTAGAGATGCTGGTTGCAATGTTTTTTCTATCACCAGGGTAACCATCTGCTAATGTGTAGAGATCCTTCCTTTTGTGAAATGTGCATCAGTAACCAGAAAACTATGGAGAAAAATCTAGAATAGACAACCTTGTGCATTTTGAAGAGGAATATTAACTATCACAATGATTCTCCATCAGCCTTGTTTGTACCAACGGGAAACAGAAATACAGACCCAGGGAAAGGTCTTGGTGCAAAAGTGAAGCCTTGAGCACTAATAGTACCACTTCAGTCTCTAAGGTGATGAAGTGCCAGAGGGGACCCTTAGAAGGTCCAAGGAACTCCTTGTTAAAACTTCTCCATGTGTGGAACAACCTCCTTGTCTCAGGTGTAATCCAGTCACAATCTTCTGATATTCTAATATAAGGGTTATAAAAATAATATGAAAATTATATCTCCCTCTTCCTCTCCCTGGATCACACCAAAGAACATTTTAGTACTTTTATGACTAAATGTATGCCCAGATAGCAAATTTAGGAAAAAAATTTAGATTATTTTACCTTAAGAACAAGGGAAAAAACCCTGTAGCATTTCAAATGCCAAATGTAATGTTATTTTTAAAGAGATTGTATATAATGCAAATTGCTTTATTAGGTACATATCTTGCACATGAGTTTCTTGACTTCATAATGAAATTTGATCTCACTGATAAACAGAATATCATCATGTTCTGAAGTTTCCAGTATAGGACAGTACTGCATGAGATGATTGCTTTGCACTTTCAGGAACATGAATCCTTTAAGTAAACTGCTTTTCCCTTAGAATTTTTTTTTTTTTTTTTTAATTACGGCAGTTCCCCAACCTGGACTAGGAGTTAATTACATGAATACATAACAAGTAAGACATTTTTGCTTTAAAGAACATATAGTCTAAATAGACTGAACTTGAGAAGAGAGACTTGCAGCAATTTATCCTGCACCATACAGCAAGTTAGTCTTGTAGCTGGGAGTAGTCTTCTAGAGCTCCATGGGATCATTTTCAGTTAATAAAATCCAGCACTTCCAGTGTAGCGGAACTTGCTCTTTTCTTTTTGCTGAGCCTTTACTTTTGCTGGAACAAATTTTCTTGTGACCACACAGTAAACCAGAATTGAGAGAGGGTAGGAGTAACATGGCCAGAAAAAAAAAATATTAAAAAAAAATCAATTTTCGGTTGGATCAGTTTCCCACACTGAGTCATTGTTCAGCTGTACAAACTTTCATGCTGGCACAATGGAAGGAATGACAAGGCATGGAATGGCCTGCCAGGGCAAGGGAAGAGGATGTTTCACAGTGAGAACAGCAGTGTTAGTACCAGTACTTACTTTCACCAGCCTCACACAGCTGAAGTGGTGGCCTGTGTTTCCTCATGAGATTCACCTCAGTTTCACACTGTACTAAGGCTGCCTTAGCATTGCTAATGGCATCTTCTTTTGGCTCTGCACTGCACATGCATGAGTTCAGGAGGAAGCACTGAGCTGTGTGAGCAGTATGCTCCTTGGAAGAACCCGCACCCCACGGCTTGGAAACCCTGACTAATAGAAGAGTTGCAGAATCAAGGAGTAAGAAACCTCCACAGAAAAGGCTCAGAAAAGCAACAGATATTTTTCTGTTTGTAGATAGTATCCAGAGCTGAGAGGTACTAGGAACTGTTGTCCAACTTCTATTTTGTTCTGCCTTTTTTTTTGTTGGGTTCTCTGTTTCAATTGAGCCTGTACGAAGGGATAAATTTCAACAGGTATTTGGAATACCAGGCCACATCTGGTTATAGATTGGTCTTTGTATGACAAAAACACAAAGTCACTAAAACCAGCCACTTGTGCTGAAGATATGACTTTAATCCTCATTGAAGTTGTTCTTTGAGAAAACTTTAGTTCATACGATGAAAATGTTGCCTGTTACTGATCATTTAGTAATATGTCCAGAAATACTGGTAGAAGTGACATGGTAAGGAAATTTTTATCAGTCAGTAACTACAATTTGCATTATTACACTTCATGATGTACCCGAAAGAGTAACTTTTTTTCATGTTAGAAGAATAACCTCTGCGTATTGTATGTTTCCAATCAAACAAAAATATGAGCACTTCTTACCCATTTTCTGTTCAATGCATCATGTCAGACCATGTTTTGGCCCTCTGTACATTTTCCTGCTCTCAGCCCAAAAAAGGATATTTCCAAATTCTTCTTTTTCAACTGGGAGTTCCCTTCCAAAGCTATTGAACTTGTGGATTTAGACATGAAGCAGAGATCCAGCCGCAAGAGGTACAGAAAAACATTGAGACTATGAGTAAGAAGCTATGCCATATCATGGGAGAGCCCATCACAAGCAAGGGAGACTTTTCCAGAAAGCTCTAACAATTTTGCTGAGCTCCATCATATCCTTTGCAGCTGTCAAACATGAGCCTTGCTCAGCCTTAAGCATCACAAGCAGAAAACAGGGCACAACTGATCAGTGCAGTGACCTGTTAAACTGAATGTGAGAACATTCAAAAAGTAACCTGGGCTCCATTTGGGTTTTGGAGATGGGTTACAAAGCCCACTGCATTCTTCCAGTGGTCTTTGGATTTGCTGTATTTGTAATTTAGTATCAAAATAATTTCTTATATTTTCGATTAACAAGTTCTTTAAGTATTTTTTAGCTTGAGGACTGGTTATGTGTCCTGATCTTATAGATAGTATGGTCCATGTTACCAATCCCATCTTGAGCAGCAGACTCCAGCATTACAGATACTTTCCTTTTAGTGATGAAGCCCATTTGACTTTGTAGTGTGATGATACTACCCCATAAATTAATTATAGAGAGATCTAAACATCAGGAAAATCCATCCTAGAGTCAGAATCTTGGCTTTGTATTATATGTGCATTCTGGTGCCAAAAAATAAGCATGTTTTGTTTTAAGGGTCCTTAAAAGTTTTCCTTAGTCCTTTGCATAAGCCTTATACCCTTCCTTGAAAATACAAATATGTTTGCTTCTCCAGTCTAGGCGGTGGGGCTGAACATATCTAAAAAGGTAAAAAAACTAATAATACTGCTATTTTTTTGCAGTTTTCTGAAAGGACAGGGGACAGACTACCTGAGGTGTGTTGGGGAATATGGAATCTGCAAGAGTGTGCGATCATTGTTGACAGTCTGACATTCCTGATTCAAGGAGAAAAACTCCAAGTCCAGCTTTTCCTTCCTGTTTCTTGTGAAAGAATACACATGGCTGCAGCCGTAGTGCTTTTGACCACGAGCTCCTCAAATGTTTTGTAGTATTCACAACTGTGTTTGGTCATTAGAATAGTTACTGGGATAATAACTGGCAAAACCACATTTTTGGAGAACCAAGTAGTTCTCACTCTTCTAAGCAATGAATTCTACAGCAATGCTCTGTTTCTAAATATATCTGCAAAGAAGATTGTGTAGCAGTGTTTGCAAGAATGTGAGTCTGTTCCGATATTTTAGCTATATTTCACATCTTGTATTTTATGAATCAGTGAAGAAGGGGACAGTGAAAGAATTCAGGATAACAAAAAAGTAACATCTAGGAAAAAGTGGTCTGTGCTGAAGCATTTTGGTATTTACATATAGGATAGACTTTTTTCTAGTCAAGAGAGAAATATGTCACTATTGAAGTGATGGACATAAAACTATGCTGTGGAATAATGTTGTTCTGATAGATGCTCTGTAATTAAAAAATTTAAAAAATGAGAAAAATATAGATGGCTTATACTTCAACAAGAAATCTGGAAGTTATCATGATTTAATAATGTAAAAGAAAAACTTGACACTGTGACCCAAAGGCCAAGAGTTTACATTGACCTAAGGAAAAAAAAAAGTAACTCTTTCTTTCTCCTCTCCTGCAAGTGCAGAAATACTGATTCCCCTGGGACAGAGCCAATGCCTCTATCTTCACCTCCCTCTCTTCTCCATCTAGATCTGAGTCTTATGCATTCACAGGGCAGCACCCCATCCTCTTCACTATTCCACGACTTCTTATACAAGATAAGGTTGATTGGCCACATCTGCCAACCAGCTGTGTCTGCCACATGAGATCACTGAGCAGGAGAGAAGCCACAGCATCGTGTTCAAAACAGAATCCCATCCCAAAGCTTTCCTCACCACTGCACATCACTGAGGCCTCTGCTGTGTCCTTGTGCTGCCTGTGACAGGTATATCTCCTGCTACGTCATCCAGCATGTCATTGACTCACACACCAGGATAGAAGAAATGTCAGCTCTGAGTAAAATTGCTAATGTTGCAAGGCTGAGATGCTAAATTCAGGAACTGGGAAGAACTGCTCAGTTTCTGGTGAACCGCAGCTTACAGTGCAGATGCTGCTGCGCCTATCTTGAATAGCACATTAAGGAGTGCTTGGAAAAGTACAGAAGGTATCTAACATAACTTAAACCTAATGAAGCCTTGGAAGCTTCTAAATTTTAGGTATTTGGTGCCCAGGATGGGGTCTAGGCAGCTCTTACTTTAAAGTTAATCAGCTCCTGCTTTAGTCACCAGATTGAAGATATGTTCTCTCGGACAGTAGTTGACGCTGGCTGATATGTGTCACATCAGTCCAGGAGCCACACAGCTGCACCGTGCATGGCACAGTGCTTGAACTAATAAAGCTTCTAGACAGCATCTCACAGAACAGGTAAAACAAGGTCACATCTGCCTAAAGCCAGCTGTGTGGCTCAACCTCTGAATAGATGGTACACTACAGGAAAATTATGAGGTGAGAGAAAAGAAAGAAGAGGGAGGCATTATTTTCACCTTTCTCTGAAGCATAAATACCATGCTAAGAATATTAATTTTACTAAGTGTAAAATTCTGTGGTTGCATTTATAGAGAAGTGATTAAAGATCCACTTCTCAAAAATCAGTCCTGAGATAAGGGCTTGTTTTGGTTCAGAAGGTCCAGGCTTCTGTTTTGAAAAGTGGCCAAATAAAGAAACACAAGTACCCCTCTGTGGATCTCTGCTGCAGTCAGCAAAGGATGCAAGATTAATGGGGCTGGAAATCAAGCACAAAAGGAATCCTCACCCTGTAATAATGGTTTGGGCACTCAGCAGGGATTAGAGAGACTTAGGTTCAGCGTTTGATGTTGCATAGTACTTGTATTTCTGGCTGAGTACTCATACTACTAGTCTTCACAGAGTGGAGAAGAGGAGAGGTGGGAGTGGAAGCCACCTATCTATCCTCATCCAATTTTGTTTTAAACTGAAATTATTCTGTTAATGTCTGATTCATATTTGGGAGAATGTCTAAGAGATCAGGCCATTTATGCACAGAGCGAGAATTTACAAAACTGACAATCAGTGAATTTAGCAGGATGTCAAAATAAAGCAATTTTTTTTTTTTTTGATTGCAACTTTATTGCCAGCCACCTCAGTCCTGCTTTTATTCTGATTTAGGTACCTAAGTCCTTTACTGGACTTTTTTTTTTTTTTTAATTATTGTTCGAAATTAATCAAGTGGTAGAAATTAAGTTTTTGAACCAATTCATTTGGAAGATTTTTCTTTGAAGCATTGGTCAGATTTCAAATACTGCACCCCATAAAAAGGAACAGAATCTTTTGGGAAATGAACATTAAAAGGAACAAAATAACTTTTATTTTTAGCTGCTTTAGGAATAAGCTATCGAATCATTTCTTTCAGAGGCTTGAAAGAAGGTAAGAAGGAGGTTTTGGGGCTTTGCATTTGTTACCCACTGTGGGTTGAATTCAATCTTTATACTAACTGGTGTAAATCAGGAGCTGTTCCAATGAAATCAGTAGTTACACAATTGTAAAATCAGTTAGTGATCACAGTCTGGCTGCATAGACCTATGGCATTAATCAGTTTTAAAGATCTGGTACCTAAGTACTTAATTTCTAGGAAACGGCACAATGTGACATTACAAGGATCCTATTTAGAGACACACACTCTGCAGATCAAAGCAGGAACTACTGGAAATGCTTTCCAAAGGTATGTGTAACTATAAAATGTTTTGAGTGGCTGCCAGTATTTTGTAATCAGTCTTGTAAAGTTTTGTGATACTCTTGATGTCTGCAGATGTTATGTGGCCCGTGGCACAGAGCTGATGTTCTGAATTACCAATTATATACCTAATGGAGCCCTGAGAACTAACTCCTGCCCTCCTCTGGGTACTGAGGCAGTCTTTAAACACTAGCAAAGGACTGATGCTATAAATAAAATTCTGTCTCCATAGCGACAGGCAGTTCAGTGCTCAGCTTTCAACACTTTAAAAAAGTAATTACTGTCTTTTTTCTTTATATTTTTCTATTCTTAGTTTATAACAGCAGTAATAACCTCCTGAGTTGGGCATTTCCTGGCAATTAATGACTGACAGTGTTAAGAACACTTGGCTTTACCTCAAGCCCTCAAATTCTCCAGCTGGTCATTAACTGCCAGGAAATGCCCGTGTCCATAGTCATTATTGCTTAATTATGTAAACCTGGATTAGAAATTTAATTAGATGACTTCAACATTCTCTTATTCTCTCTCCACTTTCTTCCCCCATGCCCCAAGCATCAGTATTTGTCCCAGTTGTTGGCTGGCATGGCTGATGTTTACTCCAGAGTAGTGCCAATATGGCAAATGCTACACAGAGTTGCTGTAAAACAAGACTGAGTCCCTTTTTAGGCCCTGGTGGACAGAATTTATCTACTTACCTACTTGTGAATAATACAACAGATTAGGTGGGAGAGAACCTCCAGGTTCTATTTGGTACTGCTTTTAGGTGGTGATCAAAAAGAGTTCCTATTGGGAACTCTCCAGTTTGATGAATGAAGGAAATCTTGTGATGAAGGACACTGAATGTCTGCCTTAGCTTCCCAACTCCAACAGTACCTGACTGAAGAAAGAATGTTCCAGGTATAGCTATATTTTTTCCCATTTCTCTTAAAAGCCCAACTGTGTAACTGCTGTAGGTAAATGCTTAAAAACAGGATTAGTGGCTCTGACTCATTTCTAACCACACAACCCTTGAAGCTACTTTCACAGATTTGTTTCCTTCATCTGAACCTGGGGCCAAGGTTCAGCTAAATAATAACTAATGAAGCATCCAAAGAAAGGTGACTAACAAATCTATTTCTCCTTATTTAACACAACATTTGTTTATTCATTGTTCTTAAAGAAGAGTTCTTGCATAGCACAGTTGCTGTATTACTGGCCCCATCATGCTACAGCCAAACAAATTGCTTTCAGGAAAGCATTACCTCTGTAGCCTCAGTGCCACTGACCCATGTGGATACTTGTATAACATTATTGTCACCATTATCAATGTCTTACCACTACATTTATAAAATCACTTCTCTATACCATCTCATTTTAGTCCCAGAATCTTTAGTTGGACTGTAAATGGAAATGAACACTAACATTTTCCATTCTGTTAGCTTTGAATGAACTAGAAAGCAACCCCTAAAATTCATATGTGTGATTCTGGGAGATCTTCAAAATTATTAATTTGCCTCTGACTTCTGCACAGGCTGTTTGGCACCTTTAAATGACTTAGTGTCTCTCATTCTCCATACAGCCATAACTTCTTGCGTGCTTCATAAAGTATACCTTAGTGTTAATTGTTTTAATGTACAAAGGCTATATAATTTGGATCAAAGGGCACTTTCTATGAAGTCTTGTGCATTATAGCACTGGTACAAAACGTTACTTCTTGACATATAGGTCATGTTCTAATAAACAGAGAAGTAGCAATGTGGACATGAAAAGTAGTAGTTATGTTACTGAATCCTCTCTTGAATTTGACGTAGCTTTAAAAAAGCACACTATGCCTGACTGCAGCCTCCATCAATTCCCAATAAAAGCAAAAGCATAAGTGACTTTTGAAAGGTCTTTAGTTTTAAGAATTCCAATCATTTCTACTGAGTATAATAAAAGACACAAAACCAAAATTGTCAGACAAATTAAAAGCTCCTAAAATAATGCAAAATAATATTAATTTTAAAACCCATTCCTGTTTTTTTAAGAGTTTAAATTTTTATAGAAAATTCCATTGAAATGCGTATCCATTAGAAAGGTAAACTATGGATGTCAGATTCAAAATATTTACTTATTATTTTAATTGAGCTATTAAATATTTCTTTTTGTGTAATGTATTATGCTCACAGAGGTGTGTACACTTGTATCATGTAACTTTTTTGTGGTAATTAACTAAACAGATAAAGCTGAGGCTAGCCTGTTGTGCAGGCTTGATAAAAGAGGTAGACAAGGTAAGTGGTCTCTACCTGCCTTTTTAAAGGCATACCAAAAGTTGAAAAGGTGGCATAGAATGGACTTCCAGACCTTTACTCACAAGTAAAGAGGCAAGTACTCAAAGCTGAATACTTGCTGTTTGTGGTGGTCTTGTTTTTCTTTCCATTCCCTGTGCATCCCTGTTTTTCTCTGGACCTGCCCTGCACAGGTTCAAGGCTGTGCTGGAGAGGAATCCCGCTCGTTTCCATGGCATCACATGTGCACAAAGCCAGGGAATCTCCACTCAACTACTTCTGGGAAAGTAACATGGAAAATAACAGTGGCTTTAAGGCAGCTTTTAAGGAATTCACTTATGATCACGGTGAATTGGCTCAATCTACATTATTAAGTTAAAATATATGACAAAATTAAAGAAGCACTCCCTCCTTTCCTAAGATAGGGTGAACCAGAGATTGGAGATAAAATATGGTACATATATTTGTTCATATCTTGGCCCTACTATTGATGCTTCAGTTTTGTGCCTCAGTTCCCCAAATATATAATTAAACTTGTTTCCTGTGTAATGTTGTTATTGATGTGTACTGACAAATAACATTAAATAAACATTAATCGCAGAAATGTCACCAACACAGCAGAAGGAATGAGAAGACAGAAAAAACCTTCACTTATTTTGCACACCAAGAGAGGTAATACTTCCTCTGATATGATGCTTCATAATCTAAAACAGTTGAAGAGCTGACACTTCAGAAATACAGGTTTATCTTCTTCTTATCTTCATTGCAACAGTGTATATTTTGCAATTTGAAAGTCTGCTAAAGCATCAGCATAAAAATGTGAACTAACTCTTTCTCCTATGTCTTCTATATACTGTATCTTACTTATTAAACTAAGCACTTTATGCACTTTAATAAGTGCATTTTATTGAGCTTGAGTAGCTAAAAATGTTCAGGAAACATAAGGAAACTTAACAGTTAATACTAACAGGTCACTGCCAGCCATATCAGACCAGACAGACAAATTCAATTGCTAATGAGATTGCCAATCTAACTTGCCACTTCAGAATTTAGAGTGAATAGTAAAGGATAGGAAAAAAGAAAGCTCTGAAATGTATTACAGAAAATGAAGACTTCTTGATGTATAATATTTACAGAAAAAAAAAAAATAAAAAAGGAATAAATATTTAGAAATAGTTTTGTTTTCTGTGGTGAAAGGCTTCTTTTCTTCCTGTTCTCCCAAGACAGGTTTTGAGTCCAATGGGAGCAAAGAACTGTTGATTTAGCAAGGATTACAAGACTGATCCTCACATAATACAACAGAATTTATCCACCTCAGGAATCACTTCAGACTCCCTCTTTTTGTAAGACTCAGAGATGAATCAAAAGGCTATTAACTGCTGTAATTTATATAATCTTCTACTCTCTTGTGTTGCCAAAAAAAAGCATTTATATAAGACTATTTAAGCATTTCTTTGCACAGAGAAGTATTGTCAGCATAACTTATATTGCTTTAGTGGAGTTGATATTGCACCAATTAAATGCATTCATGCTGTTTTGTTGATGTCCACACAGCATTATACCGTGATCTTTTCATTGCAGACAAGGTGTCTGAGCCTTGCTGGCATTGTTTGGAGTTCATTGTGTTGCAGATAGTTTTTATGATATACTGTGGGATACCTCCCAGCATCTGAAGGACCAATGGTTGCAGTGGCCACTTTCTAATTTAAATTCACTTGGAATGTTATTCTGCTTCCAAGCTGTCCTTCATTTGTGTGGTTTAAACACAGAACACAATACTTGTCTTTTATCTAACAGGAAAGCAAACTTCTTCATCAGAAGGCTGAAGTGTTCATGGATCAGTCTTGAGGTTCCATAGTTCTGGGGAGGAGATTTACAGCTGAAGTAACCAATGTGAGGCTGTCTTTATGTTGTAATCAAGCTGGAAAATCACAGAGGAGAAGTCTTCCTGTACAAAGCCCCTAGCAAACTTTAAGGGTCAGTGCTGACACACTGTGTTTTTGTGCAACCTTCATTGCTTTGGTGTTTGGCATCCTCCACTTGAAAGCCCAGGTGCAACCACAGTGTAAGCACAGCAGCCACGAACTCTGCATCAAGTAACTCGGAGTACTCCTGCCCCATGCATGGAGCTAACCAGGAAGCAGAGAGGGACCTGGGACAGCTTCTTTAGCTTTATTGATAAACCTCTGTCTCATGTGCTGCAAAAGAAAATCAGGAAAATATTTTATAGTCTTAATTATTTTAAAAATAAGTAACATTTTGAGATACTTTTTCTTTGCTCCTGTTTTCAGTAGATAAGAGCAGGCAGGTTTCTGTAGAAGTTGCCGTGTGTTTTTCATCACATTTTCATGGAAAAGTTATTTGGGTTTTTTAAGTTTTGGTTTTTTTAAAAAAAAATATCTCTAGTTCTTGGAAAGCATATAACAGAGACATGGACTTTACAGTTTAAACATCACCTTAAACCGCCAGAAAAGATTCAGGAATAATACTGACCTCTGTGTCTCTGAAATGAAAGAAAGCTTCCTATTTGTTGCCCTTCCTTTCAGCATGGAGGAAGTTTTCTGTAAAATGCGAGTCATGCCGAGAATGAATGGTACATTGCATGAGGCCGCTCACAGGAGCCAAACTCAGTGTGAAGGAGCAGCGTGCAAGCAGGGCTGTATGTTCTGAAAGGCAAGCAGTGAGGAATAGAATCATGTCATGAATGGTGAAGGAGCAGGAATGAGCCAGCTGATTAAACTGATAGGAGCCAAACAGTGCTGTGGAGCCTTTGATGGGTGTCAGAGGTCATCTCCATACAGTTCCCCAAGTCCCCAGGACACACAACCTTGCTGACCTAGTCACTAGATCAGACAAGAGCGTTGAGACTTCATCAGCAAACAACAACCTAACAGATTAAGATAACTGATAGACTGTTAAGCAAATGCTGTGAAAAGGAGCGAAGGAAAAAGAGAAGGGAAAACTGGGGGAGAGAAGGAAAGATATTGTTCCAAAAAAGTCTATTTCTTTGTCTATGTACCAGGACATATGAGAAACTCAGGGTAAACACCATTAACATAAAGATACCTAAACTCCTGTAAATTGTTGAAGTCTGTACTCATGTTAATTCATCTGCTGAAGAATTATGGAATTTTAGGTATTTCTTTAGCTGTCTGGGGGGTTTCAGTATTTACATACCATTTTAAAATGAATGAGGTATCAACCTAAAAATATAGTCAGCTGCATTGTATGCACTCCTCCACTCTTTTGTTCTTATTTTTCAGGGCTGGTTTGTTTAGCTTTTCACAGCATGTAACAAAAGACACAAAAGTCTACCCTGAGCAAATGTTACGAGAGATGCTACTTTAGATTATTAAAGCAATATATCTGTAATGGCATAGCACTGTGCCAGGCTACTAAGCTCCATCAGTCAGACTGCTTAGTTATTTTGAACCCAAAATAACACTGATGTGGCTACACTGGTTTTTTGTATGACACATGAATAGCATAAACACTCCTTGAGACCTCTGTAAGTAACCTTGATGTGTGTACGTTCCCATGTGTGTGTGCCTTCCCATGTGTGTGTGCAACATTCAATGAAATGTTTACCTGTTTCAGTTGGTTTGATATCACCACAATAATAAATACATCTCCTATCAAAAGTTTACTATAGAAAGAGTTATAGAAAAGCAGTCACAACTGACCTTGAGTACTTCATCCAGCTTTGGGGTCCTCGGCACAGGAACGACATCAGCCTGTTGGAGCGAGCCCAGAGGAAGGCCACCAGGTTGATTACAGGGGTAGAGCACCTCTCCTATGAGGAAAGACTGAAAGAATTGGGGTTGCTCAGCCTGGAGAAGAGAAGGCTTTGGGGTGAGTTAATTGCAGACTTTCAGTACCTGAAGGGTGCCTACAAGAAAGATGGAGAGAGACTTTTCACAAAGTCATGTAGTGACAGGACAAGAAGGAATGGCTTTAAACTGAAAGAGAATAGATTTAGAATAGATATTAGGAAGAAATTCTTTGCTGTGAGAGTGGTAAGGCACTGGAACATTTTGCCCAGAGAAGCTGTGCGCAAGCCCCATCCCTGGAAGTGTTTCAGGACAGATTCAATGGAGCTTTGACAAACTCAACCTAGTGAAAGTTGTCCCTGCCCATGGCAGGGGGGTTGGAATTGGATGATCTTTAAGGTCCCTTCCAATCCAGGCCATTCTATGATTCTATGATTTTTACTTTTGTTTTGGAAGCATCTATATATTTCACTGAGGTATACTGTGTATAAATAAAAGTGTCCAGGGCTGTGTGAGTGAGATGTCCAAGGGTACTCGAGGCAGGCACTTGAAGCTGACAAATTCGACACGGGACCCCTGTGAGATCCACACGCTTCTAGAAGGGAGACTGAAGGCCAGGAAAGATGCCCTGTGTGATCTCAGATGCTATTAGGAGCCTGATTTGAGTAATCTAATCACTGGAACAGTAAGGTTGTGTCCTCTCTTCAGCATTGTATTGCCAGCGCAACAGAGAGTAGAAGATCCACTCAGGAGGCATTAGCTATCTGTCTCATCTGTGAACTGACCTGCTGAAAACCAGATGTGAGCTGGAAACCATTTAGATAGGTTTGGGTCTTGCTGGAAGGTAACATGGTGTTGAGAAGCAGAACATACTCACTGGAGCACAGGACTGAACTTGCTTCCAGAGTACAGCTTTCTCCCCAATGAGTCTAGCTGCCAACTGTTTAGCACGTGGCAATGTGGCCTGTGCTCAGAGGAAGAGACTGGTCCAGGTTCTGCTCCACCTTGTGCGTTGCCATCAGAATGGTTCACTGAGTTCATGTGGCAGATTGCGATTGTGGGTAAGGCAGGAGGAACTGGACTTGTAAAACTCCAGCTGGAGCTTGTAAGCGTTGGTAGCAAGAAAGTAAAAATTCTGATGTATAAACCAAGAATGGCTAAAACAGACGTGTGGAAAGAAAATGAATGTGATCCTTTTTACATTTGCTCTTTATAAGATAAGACACCATGTAAAAGGAAAATCTGAAAAGTGTTATAAGTGAAATTAAATTGCGCAGATGAGATACAGAACTTAGGCTGCACAGTTCTTCCATTCACCACCACAGATAAAGTAATTTTTCAGAAGCTTACCTGGTGTGTTTAGTTAAAAAAATTTCCTTAGAGACATGACTGACTATTTTTTAGCTGAACACTCGCAGTAACAATTACCTGCGTTCTCAATGTCCATGAGCCTCAATAAACAGCCCATGGATTTATGTCTTAGTGAGAACCAACCTATTAGTTTCAGCCATAAATATCATGTGCCCTGTGCGCAAAGTGAATTTTAATAAAAATCATATAAGGAGCCAGACTTGCTAGGCAGGGTTTCACATGGCTGCCAACATTTGAAAACAATTAATAGAGACCTTTTGGGGGAGGGTAAGTAGAACCATGTCTTTAGCTCCTGTTGAAATACAGTGGGCTCAGTGAACTTGCCTGAAGGACAGAATAAAGAGGAGTTTTTTTCTATTAAAAAAATTTTAAAAAAATAAAATTGGAGGCCATCACTTCTAAATAAGGGCAGACAGAATGGAAAGGCTCCTTTGAGCCTGCAATCACATCCTCTCCGACACCCTGCTGCCAGGGAAATGACAATAAGTATCTTAAAATTAAACAGCAAAATAAAATAAATATACATTTGCGTACCCTGGTCTGAAAATTGATTCTGGCCCGTGATGAACAGAGGTAGAGTATGTGTTCAGTTTCCAAACCCTCACCTTTGGTGCTCCTTGTGCATTCTGTGCCTGAGTGTACAGAACATGTCATGTCAAACAGAGCCCAAAAGACAAAGCTAAGAGTCACTGCTTGTTTTTATTCTGTTGGTCATATTAGTTTTATAAGCAAATATTTCAGACATAGAAAAATAAATTTGAAAAGTTCAAAGAGAAAAGGTTAGGGCCTGAGCCTCAGATGCTTTGTACTGTCTCCACAGTGCTAAGGGCAGAAAGGTTGCTCCAAAGGGAGGCCGGGGATTTCTGTAACACACAAGGAGCCTCCCAGGGTCTTGGTGTTGTGTCTGCCCAGTCTGTGCAGGACTAGTTCAGCTGGTGTAAATTAACCCAGCTCACAGGCTATAATATACTGCTATAATATACTGAGGAACGGATGCCTTATCACCAGGCTGGTAAAAGACCTCAGGATTGAAAGATACCATTTATACTGAGTTTAACCAAATACAGCTGAGGGCAGGTCCACTTCATGTCTAACACCAATAAATATGTAGACTTGGTTCAGGTAGGGAACTCTGACAGTGATAAGGGGATAGCTACACTCTACCTGGCTGTTTTTAAGAAACACATGACATATGTTTTGAGTTACTGAAATGGCACATAGCAGTACTACGCATATACTGTGTATACTGTGCTACTGTTCACATACTCATGTTTAAATCCAGGTTGGGATGATTATAATGAAATTAATATTATAATTGCAGATGGAGTCAATCTCCTCCCTTTGGAAGTTTTTGATAGAATAAAGTGATTGACCCTGGTTTTATACCAAATTTTCTTAAGCAGTCAAGGTGTGGGTCCCCTTATCCACTACTGTTCATATATACATGTTACAGTGTAAACCCTGAAACTTGGGTAAATTATTCAGGAGTAAAAAGTTTAAATCCAAACAAACAAAATTGCAGCCAGCTATACAATGTCTAAACACAGAGAGCTAAATTCAGCTAACATGTCACTGGGGCTGCAGGTATTGGCAGTCAAAAAGTACTTTGAGTTTAGATAGTCCCAGTCAACATGGGAAGGAGCAAGGTATTTTCCTCCCTGGCTAACTTTTCTGCCATACTTTCTTATTCTTTTAGGAATGTGATGGGGTATCTGGTTGACTTTGATATTTTCAAATTGTTGTAAAGAAGATATCTTCACATCTTAAAGCAGTGTGAGGATTAATTTGACATATACGGAAAATCTGTACTCCTCCTTGTTGAGGAAGTACTAAATAATAGTTTCTGCCTTCAGATGTGTGTACACTAATCTGGTTTGAGATAATTCCAGCCAAGTATATGTAGTTAAACTCAGACTGGACTGCAGTATTGCATTGGTGGACATGGGGAAGACAGTAGAATGATCAAGAGCAACAGGATAGTGTGAGAACTGAGCATTGAATCCAGTTTGTGCCCCAGTACAAGGTTTGCTCAGTTCCGTAACTATTAAAAGGCTATTAAAAGGTTGATCAAGAAAAAAGAGGTGTCTTTCCATCTACTTCTGTGGTCTTTAGGGCTTGGGAGTCTTTTGCTATCTTGCAGTAAATGCTCAGGTATAAGCTGAGACAACCTTCCTTTTTTTGTCTCTGGAGATCCTATGGAGACTGCTCAAATTACCCAAGAGAGTTGTGGTAGTGTATTGTTTTCTTGGACTTAACTTTGTGTAATTACACACAGGTAATCCTGGTTTATTTCTGTTATCCCTTAATTGAACTATAAGATTTTTTTAAGCTTAAAAAACACCACAGGTGTTTTAATGGCTCTAAATTGAAATGCAACAAAATGAAAAAGAACCCTCCCCAGTTAATGCTGTTGACCGATAATCTGCCAAATTTAATTGCAAAAAAAGTGTGGGTTTTTTTGAAATTGCAAATTCCCAAAGAGATCCTTCAAACAACTATATGGATTTTATTACTTTTTGTTTCCACTGCCCTGGAGTGCTGTGTCTCTGTTTTCTCACTCTCAGTCTGAGGTATGCTTTTATGCCTAAAGTATCAAACCCCTGTAAACCAGAAATCCTGGTAGATCTTTAGCTGCATGGGTGGGCACAGCCCTAGCTATTGCATCTCTAGAACTCTTATTCACTCTGTCACTTCTGTAACAGTGGCACCTGTTAGCAGTGCTGCTGCAGTCTCTCACTGGTTCCATTATAAACTTCTCTTTCATGACTTCATTTCTTGAGTAATAGAAGTTTCCTCACAGCTGAAACTTGGCTGAAAGTGACTTTGGCTGGGAACAATTATTATTAATATTTTTAATATAAAATTCCTTTTAAAAATCTTTCTGTTATTTTTAAATTAAAAGAGAAAAATATTTACAGGGTTCAGTTGCCAGCTCCTTGCATATGCAACCAGGTCTGATGTTCCTATTTACAGTTAGATGCCAGCTCGAAATTAGGGGATCTGATTGTCCTGTGTGTGACACAGCACAAAACTAACTGAACTGCTGTCAGGGGGTGATGACAAACTACATGGAAGGTCTTTTGATCTTGTCTACTTGGAAGCCACCAGTTACTAGCTAGAATGAAGACCTTAGGTCAGAGTTTTTGGAAGAAAATATATCGAGGAATTTAAGGTTAAGTGGAGGAAGAGCACAACGGCAGTAGGTTCTCCTCCCCAGAAGTGAGTCATGCACATTAAGTTTCTAGAGAAGAGTAATTTAAAGCAGCCCAAAGGGTGTAACCTCTGCATGTGGTGCCCACCAGAAGCACTCGTGCTTTCACTGGACAGGTAATATCAAGCAGGGCTGAGGACAAAGTGTGTCCTGCCTTCCTATCACACATTGAGTAAGGTTTGCTGATTTGTTTTTCCTCTGCTGTTCCCATGTATCCTTATCAGACACTGAGTTTCCAGCAGCCCTCTTCTACTGCCAATGCACTGATTTCCTTTCCCCTCCCTGCCGCTCAACACTGGGGGAATGCAGCCTAGCTCCCCGAATCCCCAGCTTCCCAGCTCCCCAGCTATGCGTGCTGGTGACAAAACTCCTGCATCCAGCATTTCTCATACCCTTATTGAAGGAAGGTGTTCTCTGTTTTCTTACCGAAAAACTGGGCAGGTGAAGATTGTTGTTTTCAATTGGTGAAATAGAGTGTTTGTGAGTATTCGGGAAAATCGTACCTCCTCCTAGTGCAAATAATTCTGAGCTAGAGAAGATACACGGTGCTGAAATATTTAGCAATAGTGACCAGCTCTTCATTCCAGACAGGAAGGAATACATAAATTAGAAGATTCCTACAAATCCACAAGGGCAGGGTCCCCACCAAGGAATTTTGGACAAAGATACTTGGCTGAAATATAAAATAACCTTAATTTGAACTGGGGTACAGAAAGAAAATCTCTGACATTTCCTTCTCCTTATGTACAGGATTGGGTAGTAGACTCAGACCTTGTGAGGATATGGGGGAATTTTATCTTTTTCGAACAACACAAGCATGACTTCTTTTTTTTTTTTTTTTTTTTTTTTTTTAATTAAAGACACCAAGAAACAAGTGACTAGTGAGCAAATCAGCAGCCCTGCACTTTTGCAGCAGTATTTCAGTTTATACATTTTCTGGTATGTAGCTACTGGACATGCCTTTGGCTCTGCCCCACCTTTCCCTGATGCAGGTGCACCATCAGGCACAGCAGTAGCTCTTGCTGGGCAGGAGCAGGATGACCATTTGTTTGCTTGGGCAGGGAAGCTGAAGAAGCTCTCACAGAAATATAGACACACCCCCCCCCATACACACACTGTGACCAGGGATCCCTGCCCTGGGTGCCCTGGGCTGAGCACATGCAGGTCCTGGCCCCCCAGCCTGCCAGTGGGCATCCTAAGTGCAATCCAGAGAGCTGCTCTGCATTTCTCTCCATGTTTGGTTTATATCACTTGGAGCACGTAGTGCTAACCCGTTCAGGTAAGAGGTGGAGTACTGACCTCAGATGCCTTCCAGCCCTCATTAACTGTGGATGTTTGAAACAAGGTCTCAGGCCCAAAGCACAATGTAGCTCTCCCTGCCCCACTGGAGCTATCCTACATGCTATTTAAGAAAGAGAGGATGTATAACTCTGTTATAAGGCAATGAGAATGTTTTTCCACGAACTAGGATGCCCAGCTGCCAGTCCCTCCTCAGAAGTCAGCCTAAGTACATAAAATCTAACACAGTGCATCATGCTGGGCTCTCCTGCATGTTGTGGCAAGGAGATGTCTTAGAACACATAAGAAATCAGATTCTCCCATCATCCCCTCACATCCAAACTACAGACCTACAGCACCCTGACTTTTCCCTCAGCAGTGATGTGAAACTTGCCTTTCTTCCTTTGCTTTTTTTGCTCACGTCTAAAATGCTGTGCATTGAATGCAGCCATTGAGCAATAAAAGAAAATTCAGTTTTCTTGGTTTTCATCTTGGCAAGGAAGAAGGCAGAGTACAATTTGAATTTTTCACCCCATCTTTTTTCCCATCCTCCTTCCCCCTCCCTATTAATTGTAAACTGGAAAAAAAAAAAAACATAAACAAGCAAACCCTTGTGCCCCAGCAGGGTGGCCTCATCTCCCATGTGCCCTCTCAAATAAGCTGCTTTTCTAAAAAGAAGATTATGTACATCATGGGAGAAAATACAGTCTACATCCAGAGGAGTTTACTGCTTTTTCTAACTGCTGTCCTAGTACTAATGTAAATCACATGTTACCATTTTCTGGAAGGAAAGGGGATGAATCCTACAATTCTGCCCAGGAGAATGATCAGCATTTTATAAAATCTTTACCAAATGGTGTTGTCTTCCTTTTACCCAAACATCTCTCCTGTTTCAGACACCTGTCCTGTTCCAGTGTTGTGGATATGGACTTCCTCAGACATGCTGATTTACAGCTTGATCTGTGGAATAGGAGAAATCAGGCTCAGGGACTTCAGATTATGCTATTTTTAACCACCAACAATTAGATGTTATGCAGTTAACTAACAACAGGGTTGAAAAAAACTAAGAGGAATTGTAAATATATCCTAATAATTGTATTGGAGCATAGGATTTATAATTACTAAATGTGTGATAACTGCTTCCTAAATGCCCATGCTCTTTAAACAACCTAATTTATAATTTAAAAAGCTGACAACTCTTAAAGTGTTTTATTTTATCTTGTCTGAAATAATTGAAGAGTAAGTTATTGAAAACCTTTATTTTTCATTAGCCTTAAATTCAACTACAATTAATGTGCCCAATTTGATTATAAACTGCACAAATTAAACAATAAAGAGCTGTCTAATGAGAAATTAATTATGAGGAACAGAAGAGGAGCTGGGCTGGATAAAAGCAATAAGTTATGGCCTATGGCAGGATGTGTCAGGTTTTAAAGGAGACAAAGGGCTTTTTCCTCAATGTGTGCCAGTGCTGATAGGGCTCATCACAGATCAGTAGATCCAGAAGCCATAACAGCACGGTAATTGAAACTGCCAAAATCAATAGTGCTGACAACCTTAATTAAATTAAATATGTCTCTGATGAGCTCAAACAGCATGGCAGCGGACCACTTGACCCTTTCTCGGAGCCCCACTTGATAGAGTGCAGCGTGCAGCATGATGGATTTCACCCCCGAGGACCACTGGAGCCCTTGCGCTACTGTAGAAAATTGCTCAAAGAGTGATGGTCTCCCCAGAGCAACTGTAGCTTTGACTCCAAAGTGCAGCCCTGAGTTCATCGCCTGCTCTGGCTTTTGCTTTGCCTGGAAAGCGTGGGGACTGCTTTGCCGAGTACAGCCTGAGGAACTTTGTCATTGTGTCAACTTTCTGCCCTCCTCCCAGCAAAAATAACAGTTTTGTTTGCTAAACAGGCAAACAACTTCCATCACAGCTGGCTGGCTGAGAAGCAGCTCTGACTTTTTATTACAAGGAGCATAGCTGGGAGATCCACTTGGGATTGGGTCTAATTCAGCCCTGGTTTTTAAGTTTTATCTTTTTGAAATAAAGAGATTGGGCTGAGACATTCTGGAATTATCTGAAAGATCGTTGTGCAATTATAATGGAGAAAAAATGAACTATAAATGGGCAGGAGACAAAGAAGTATTCTTGTTGGTTAAACTACAGGGCTGGAATCTCAGTTCAGCTGTACAGTCTGCAGTTGTTTTTCTCACTAGGAAATTGCATGAGTAAATATTTTTGCAGAGTGCTGTTCTCTTGACCATGTAGTGCTGACTTCCTAAACAACATGAAATAATTGTACCTTTAAGTTTTCAAAATGTTTATGTCAGCATTAACAAACTGTTCCTTCATTATAAGCCTGTCAAAGATCAGAGGCTTAGATTATTGAAGTAGATTCCTTTCAAATGCTGAAGTTGTTGCTGTGACAACCGGGGGAGAGAAGAGATTGTTTGAGGTGGACAAACTGTGGGTTTTCCATACCAAAAGGTTTTAAATAATCCACCTCCCTGTTTAGGAAAAATACCTCAGTCACAGTAAACACCCTCCAGCTAAGCATAAAGGTCTCATAAAGGTAAAACATTGTGACTTAAATCCTGTGGGTTTAAATCCTGCTGTTGAGGTTCACATATATATGAATTAGGCTGATCTTAAATAAATGTGATCCACAAACTGTAATTCTGCTCCGTGTATAACATTTTATGAAAGACACCTATTCAATATATTTTGGTGCATTGCTACTCTGCTAGGGACTTGGGCAGAATTTATGACACTGGAAAAATTATACAAAAGACGATATCCTTGAATCACGAGCAGGCCCTCCCTCCCTCTTAGTGCCATTTATGGCATTGCTAATTTAAATGTGGTTCTGTGTCAGGCACACTGTTTTATAGCAGCCTCTAATCCAGCCTTGAAAACTTCATAATCCAGTGCATAAGAAAACAGTTTGCAGGGAGCAGGAGTAAAGTTTGAGTTTGTATTTTGGAAATATCTAAGCCCAACTTTTCTGTTTGGTTTTTTTTTGTTTTTTTTGTTTTTTTCTTTTGCACCTTTTTCTTCTCTTTTTTTTCTTTTCTTCTTTTTTTTTTTTTCAATTCTCCTTCATCTTCACCTTCTCCTTCTTATTCCCCCTCCCCTTACCCTTCCTTTCCCCTTTCCTTTTTTAACTTTAAGTTACATAAAAATAAAAATGACCTTTTTATGCTCTAAATGCTGTGTATTTTTTTCATTATTATTAGTGGAGTGTTATAACACTGTAGGGTTCAGACAGATGCCAAATTCCCCAGAAAAATCTCTAGGGGCTAGTACAACCTCTGCCTTTGAAAGCTAGTTGCCTTTCAGTGACAGCATCAAATAATAACAAATTATTAGTAAAAAAATGTTACTTACAGTATCAGCAGTAAAAAAGGCCTTGCCCTCACTTCTTAAAGCAGAATGAAGAACCTTTTTGCCTGCAATGGAGCTGTCAACTTCACTGGGTTGTGAAGGGAAAAAAGAGCTTCTAGAGCAAAAGGGACTTCCCAGAGGGTGAAATGGAGCAGAAACTTCTCATGTACAGAACGAGAGCTGTGATTTTGTCTCTAGAAGAACAGCAGGGTGGAAAGCAGCCTAGAGGGTTGCTCACCCTCAGTGAGAGGCCCAAAAGCCATTGAAGCACAGCTCCTGCTTGAGTGTCTCCTTCACATTCCATGGCAGTGTTGTTTTTTTGGCCAGCTGATTGATTATTCACCTGTTGCCTGAAACACTTACTGCTAGCCTCATCTGACCCTTCGGGTTCTCATCATGTTCTGTCTTCTCCTTTAACTTTCTTTTTACCACTCTTTTCACGGTGCCTCTGAGCCCCAACAGATGCTCCACCGTACTGGGTGGTGAGTGTGAGGTAGCTGTTGTAAAGAAGGTGCTGTTGGGATGTACGTTGGCAGTGGAGCGTGGGGAACCAAATGCAGTCAGCACAACCACTCTTTCCTAGTGTTACTGATGCTATAAGCCAGTAGATTTTTACTACCTGAAAAACAGTTTACTGAGGCAGGACACTTGGGATACACTGCTTTCATCACACTGACAAAGCATGGGAGGATGCTGAGGAGCTGAGCCCACCAGTGGCTTTTACTTGAGTCCCTCTGCAAGGAGACATGTTCCCTGATGCTTGGTGGAAAGACCATGGTCCAACACAATGCATCCCTATTGTACCAGATCCCACCATGTCAGTGAGCTGCCTCAGCTGCCCTTCCCTTGGATGCAGTGAAAGCACAGTTCCTTGGACACCATGAGAGGATTTTAAGTGTGGAGAAAAAGCAGCTGGATGTTTCTGGAAGGACTCCTGATGTTAGTGAAAGTCTCAAGGCTCAAATCAGAAAACAGTGTCAAATTTGCATTTTTCTGGAAAGTCTGAGCTGACAAAACATGGATTTAAAAGCTTCAGCCCTTGAGGTTTTGTTTTTACTTTCCCTTGACCAGTACATCTGTAGCAAGCCAAAAATTCAAGCTCACTCTTGTTGGGAAAACAGTTTTAAATAAGTGATTCTTAATCTGCTTATTCAAGATAGAGATATGCTCTGCAGCCAAACTTTTCTGAATGTTCTATTATTTTTGGCCACCCATATTGTATCTCTCTAATCTTAAAGAACTCAAAGAATTTACTTGTTGCCAAAGAAACACTTCATGTTTAGGAGAGATCTCTTTAGCAAAAGGCACCTTCATCATTCAATTTTCAACCCTCTTCTGTCTGTGGCAGCTGACCCCCAAGTGACCACAGAGGGTGGCCCTTACCACCAAGACTGAGATATATAAACGCCCTATTGAAAGTAAAAACATAGAGCAGCAGAAAGGTTTTGAATTGAATCTCAGTTTACATATTCTACTTATAATTTGGCTTTTATCACTTGTATTGTTCTCTGTACTGTGAAGCTTCTGATTAATCTTGAGTGATGTGTCTAAGCTAGGCTTGTGTCACAGCCTTTGCAGTGGGGAAGAAAACTAAGATAGAAAGACAGATATCTCGGAAGGAGCAATTTGTATAAGGAGGAGAGTCACATTGATCATGTCATAGCATTACCACCAGATACATGGACACTTCAGTTCCAGTCAGAAAAGATTCATTTCCACAAAAGAGCCATGGCTTGAATAGACATAGAGAGTAAAAGCCATGCAAAGTAATTTCCAAGAAGTACAGTTGCAATTAAAAAAAGGAAAGAAGAAATTCTGAAAGGGTGCATGGAATATCTTCTACAAAGCACATAGAAGGATGGGGTTTCTGTGTGATTAAAAAAGAAGACACTGTGAGGACTGTAGATCCGGGTGATGGCACTGAAGCAAATGTAAGTGCATTACTGCACATCCCCTTTCATAAATATTCCAGCTGCATCTGGCCTTGCCAAAGTCACTTCATGCTCCCCAAAACTCTTGATACCAGACTTGATACCAGCAAAATCTGAGCAATGGCTGGCAGCTGGTATTTCAGCTGCTGTTTGCTCTACTGACTTCAATCACCCTGTGTTGGCTGTTGTATTTATCTTACCCATGAGCCTGCAATCTAATTATATGTGGTCTGTGTTCTCCTTGAACAGGACCAAGTTTCTGAGTTATTCACTTTCAAATCAGGGCTTTTAGTTTGCAGCCAGTGTTTGAATATATTCAAGTTTTGGGTACAGCTGCATGAAAAGTGAAAACTTCATCATCAAATATGATGACTCATTAGCATTCCACTCCAAGCAAAATATGGCGTGAAATACAGCTTTGTATGCTGAAGGCAAATGATGTAGCTGGAAAGGTGATCTTACATTATTAACACAGCTGAAAGAGGTGCTTCTGTATCACACAGTGTATGCCATCAGGCTGAATTCATTTTCAATATAGTCTCAATTCCTTTGCAGACTTCTAATAGATTGTGTTTCTCTTGTGTTCTGACATTAAAAAAATTAACACAAACTCTTTTTTTCCCTGAAAAAAATTACTGTATTTTATTGAAGAATACTATGATGTTTGATTATTTATTGTTTTGTTGTATAGTGATGAAATGCACAATTACTTTTTTTCAAAGGGCAGAACTGAAATGGTTTTTTGTATATTTCTTCTTTTTCTGCTTTGAAATTGCTAAATAGAAATGGCAGGATTATTAATGGTCTTCTGCTATTGCTAAGATATGCTTTTGCTTCACTGTTCCTAAATAAAGGTTATTATTGTCTTTAGTTTTGTCTGCATATAGGCACAGTTAAATAACGTCACTTTTGTCCTTTCATTCATTTTGATTTAAATTCTAAAAACTTTTGGTGCCTTGATAGTATCTTTTGACAACACAGAAATGTAATGAACTGTGAATGCCCCGAAGCAGAGACCTTCAAAATTTAGAATAACATGCGTTCACACTGAAGGACATTTTATTGCCTTATTATTATACTATTACGGGAAATAGTCTTAGGAGGAATGGGAATATTAAGAAATTATTGTTCATTTGAGTCATAGGTCAAATCAGAGGCCTTATTGCAAATGTATAGAAATTATCTTTACAGCTTCTAGAAGGTTAGATGGAGTTCAAGGCCAAGCATCCCTACAACTGAGAAAGGTCAAATTATACATATGATAATACTTGGTGACAACAAAGCCAAAGGTCAAGTCTGAGGCATTATTGTGGCACATACAGAGAAAATTACCATTCAGATATCACATGGCATTCCTGCTGGCTATGGGGCCAGATTCTCATCTTGGTTCTGCTGTTGCAAAATGAAAGATCCCAGTTAAACACCTGTGCATTTGAAAGACTGAGTTTATTCTTGAATCTTTAGCCATAGTTCAATGAAGTTTCCAGTAGAGAAGGTAAACAAGTTCCTCTTGATACTCTGCCATTTCCATATTTTAAGATGTATAGGCTTCTTTTCAATAGATAAATTGTCTCCAAGAATTTCCGTTTTGTTACTGCAATATTTATGCACCCTGAATTCCTAGATTAAAAAAAAAAAAATCAAAGCACACTCTTGCAAAATCTATTCAATTAGTAAGAAAATTGTGTATTGTGAGTTACAAGAAAAGTACAGATATACTGACTTTTTGTTGCACATTTTAGACAACTGATTTTTTTTTAAATGTGTTGCGGGTTTTTTTCTACTATCAGAGTGAAACTTTTAAGTAAACTCATTTTGAAAAAGTTCAATTTAGAGTTTGCTGTCTAAGATAAGTGAAAGAAAGAATGAATGAATAAACAAATGAAAGAATGAATGAATGATTTTAAAAAGCATTTGTTCTTCTAAGTTGTTTATGATCCCCTGATAATTGCCCACTAAAGAAACTAGTTGTAGAATTTCAGGGGAAAAAAATCAGCTTTTAGAGCAAACCTTCTTTTCTTTGTTGTTGTAAAAAAACTTTGTGTCAGCATAGATCAAATAAAATGGTCCTCCACAAATCAACAGGAGAAAAACGTTAATGACCTACAATCATGCATGAGAGAAATTAGTGATTGGGAGGATACTCGAACAGTGTATATTTACTCTAATACACTGCTCTTGGCAAATGGCAACAATATAATATTATCTCTAGTGATACAGCAAATAAAGACACAGAAATGCAATGCAAGGAAAAAATATCTCTGTGTGCTGCTTTTTTTTGTCATGTTCTGTATATTATACCAGACTGTAAATGTTTAATAATAGTAATAACACAATATGAATAAATGTTTCTGTAAAACAGAAACTGATTCCATATTAATTAACTTGTCATTTATTTAAATGTATTACTCATTAAACTGAGGAGAATCTCAACAAAACAGCTAAAGGCAGAAAGAAAAATGTGTCATTTTGCTCCATGCCTGTTTGAATGTATACTCTTACTTCTTAAGATTGCTGCACAGAGCTGATTATTCAGAATCACTTAAAAAAAGTGTCTGTTATATATTGTATGTGAAGAAACTATGGTTTCAGAACAAATTAAGCTACTATTTTTAGTGTATGCATATATACACATATGCACAAACGAGTGAAAATTCTGTCAAAATCTGTTTGAGTCACTTGTTTTATTTTTAGTCATTGCAGTAACACTAAAATACACTTGATGCAAAATGAAAAGAGATTTTCTAATAGTGGAAAAACTTGCAGCATTAATGAAGTTCAATCTGAAACTGTATACTGTGAATGACTTCAGCAGCACCTGTCCCATACTATGCCAGAGAACAGCCCATCTTGTTTAATATTTATCTGCAGTATCAGTTGAATTTTATGAGGATGAGACTTCTGTTCCATTGTCTAAAAATGTTTTTCCAATTCATTGCATAGCATCAGCTGGTCTCTATGTTTCTGTGATGCTGTATAATTATACAGGGGCAATGGTGATACAAAACCACCTGGCAATTCTGGTACAGGGTGGCATCAAGGATCTTACTGACAGTATTCAAATCACATGGGATGCATCACTCTTGGAGTAGGAGTGTAGCCTTTACATACAATACCTTAATGCATCTTTGGGGAGTGAATTTGTACTGCTCAAGTAAAAAAATTCTCTGTGGAGATTTTAATTGTTAGACATGTGAAGGAAGATTCACAAAAGAAAATGTTTGTCACAAAGGTAAGTTCAGGTGTTCTGCACTTGAAAACTATTTTCTTTCCCTGACTAAAGACTTGCCAGCTCTTCTGTTTGTACCTTAAATCCCTTTTAAACCTACCTGTTGCTATTGATAAACACTATGGGAATATCAGCCTTCATTTATTTTGAGTGTTCACAAGAAATATTAGGGAATATGATACAAGTGCAGCTTTACACTTCACAGGCAGTATCTTGTGATCTTTACATGAAGGAACCTTTGCTGACAGACCTCCCTGTGCTTTAGGTTGACAACAATATGTCAGTCTGCCAATGGTTATTGAAGTCTGACCAGATTTAGTTTGGTTTACTCCAGTTTCAAATACTGAGCCAACCTAGTGATAAGTTACTTGAGCAACTGCTCTGTTTTCATGGTGTATTGGTTCAAATGACTCAGTACTTTACCATCTTCTCCTCTGGTTGTTGCTGAAGAAGCACCCCAGCCACCAGCTGGTGGTGTTGGCATGCACAAAGGCCAAAAGCCCTTGAGATGTGAAAATTGTTAATGATCCCAAGGATTTTTAATTTCCCTGGAGAAACAAAATTTGGATATGATTATCTATTCAAATTCCAACTCTGCCACTTCAAATGTACCTCAAATTTAAACTGGAATTTCAAGCAAGATTCTCTCTCAGTTCCAGACCTCACTGTTCCTGGCTGTTTCCCAGTATGAGCATCCTCTTCTCTTTTAGCCTGTCTTCCAAGACAGACTAGGAACAGGGAGAGAAATCAGGGGAGCAAACCAATGCAAACGACCCTGCTTCCCCCGGGTCAGAGCAGCCCCCCAGGGACAGCAGGGATGCTGCTGCCGTCCTTGCTCCTCGCCCCCCCTGCTGAGTGCGGGAGGAGAGCAAGACAGCCGAGCACCCACCGGTGGGCGGCCGGTGAGCACGGCTGAATCGAGGGACCCTTGTGGGAGACCTGTGCACGGTGGTGGCTCAGTCGGGGGCTTCCCTTCCATGGCTGGTGACACCCGCAGCAGCCACGCAGTCCCCGCTCCCGGCCGGCCCTGCCGCAGCGCTGGCGCAGCTGTTTGTGCAGCTGTGCGGCCGGCCAGATGGGAGAAGTGATTCTGGCTGGAAAGAAAAACATGCTGCTTTTTGGAGGGTGTTTTTAACATACTTTTTTTCCTGCCAGATCAATTCCTTGATCCAGCTCGCCGTGCAGGCCCAGAGAGCTGTGCTTGGGCAGCTGCAGGACAGCACGATGGGTGAGCAAAGAGCCCTATGTACCACTGGAGATACACTCATGGGACTGACACTGCCATTTAATAAGCATTTAAACGGACTGTCAGAAAGGCAGTCATTCTCCTGGCTTCTCTTTCTTCCCCATATGTGCATTTCCAGCTCCCAGTGTCACCAAGCACGGAGGTACTCCTCCAGCTAAGCAGGAGAGGGGAAAAGCAGGCTGGCTAACCCACTGGGATGAAAAAAAACCATTATCCCGTGGAAGGACTTCCTTTGCTAGGTCAGCTAGCTTAATCCTCTTCCTTGGCAGAGCTGCACAAGCCCTTTCCCCAGCAATAGCATGGGCAGCACAGGGAAGGTGAGGAAGTGTAAGGTCTCTACCTGCTGTTCCCTACCAGATGGGCTTCCCACTGTGTAAACTAGAAATAATGGGTATTACTAAAAAAAAGTGAATATACTCATACTGACCAGTACAATTCAGAATTTTCACAGACTGACTTCTCTAGCAAAGACTTGGAATATTGATAAAATACATTAGCTCTGCCCTCTTGCAGTGTCTGAGGTGTTTGATCTGCTGCCATCAGAAGCTGAGAAGAGCTGTTGATTTGTGAAGAGCACTTTTGTGCCAACATGGACTGCTGGTTTCAGTGCCACCATGGTGTGGGACAGCCCTTCCCACACTGAGTGACTGTCCTTCCCCTGAGGGACAAGCTGCCACCTGTGGTAGGAGCATCATGAGGGACAGCCTGGCTGGCTCATGCAGTGGCATCAGCAAAGCCAGTGTTGGACTGTTCCCCACATGCTGCTGCCGTACTAAATTGTTCTGTATAAACCTGAAGTCACCTGTTTCAGAAACAATATTGTCAGGCATCAGCCATAAAGAATATCTTCTCCCAAATCAGCCCAGCTACTTACTCCACTGCTAGCCAAGTGTTTTTGTGAGTGGTTTCCTGGTCTGAAAGCTCAGGAAGAAAATAGCTCTGTTTGACCTTGCTCAGAGCCAGGAAGCTGTGGGTGATGTTTTGTAGTGCAGATTTGTTCAGTGGCAATGAAATCAGCTAAAATCAGTGCAGGGTTTAGAACAGGTTAAAATGAAATCCAAATCAAACCCAGGAAGAGCTTTGCTTCTCTTCTCAGATCTGAGATAATTATAGCTATAAAATAATTATAAAGTAATAATGTGATACCGGACCTTACCCAATACTTAGAGTTTTCAGCCTTCTTTGAAACCAGTGACCCGAAGCTGAGATGCTGGCTTGAGATGTGTAGTGATTCAGGCTTTCTGCACACTTCAAGGCTAGGTATTGAAATACCTTACAGAGACCTCAATACTCAGGAGATATTAAACATCTGCTGCCAGAAACTTTATGCTCTGTCGTATAGATCAAGTCGGGTTCCCAAAATCAAAGTGCCGCCAAAACTACCCATGGATTAGGGGAAAGAAGAGGTTGGTTTTGAACAGCAAACAGCAAATCTTATATAAATGTAACAGAGAGAAACAAAAACTGCCTTTTTTTTCCTGAATACTCTCATTTATTTCATGTGAAGAATTAATATTCTGCTTATACTTTAAGTCCAATTTACCTGGTTTTAAGACTAATAAACATTCAGCAAAGATATCTGAAAGCTCTCTCCTTCTTTCCTTAAATGAGTATTTTGAAAGGGGCTTATCCTATATCTAGCGAATTCTAATCCCTGTGAGTTAAACTTTGGAAGTGAGCGAGGAATGTAGGTAGAAAGCTTTTCTCTTTCAAAGTCGAGGGGTAATAGCACGTCCTTTCTATTCCAAAGTCAGAGTGAAGACAAGTTCCTCTTGATGAAAGCGCCACAGTTAATCCGTCTCAGGATTGGTGTCTCCATGTAGCACCCTGGGGAACTAGAATAAAAAGAAGTGTTTTTTGCCTGGTGAGCTGTAGAGTTACAGTGCAGGAAAATCCTTGTTGTACAGTATGCTATATTGTTTCGCTAATGTATTTTTTCTGTGCTCTGAATGAAGCGCTTATATGCAGGGAAATTGGCTTTGAGGCAGCGGATGAAATTGTAATGGTGTCAATGATCTGCCTTGCAGCAGAACAAGCGATCAGCTGATGGATCATGTTAAACCACAGAGGGCTGGATCCCGCAACTGTTTCTCATGGCAGCAAAAGCATAAACATCGTGAGCTGTTCTATTAACATCTGTGAGTCTGCTCGCAGAAAGGAGGATAATTCCAACACAGTTATTAAAAAGTCAGGTCCCTTTCTCCTTGATTAATTTGTTGAAGAGGCTAAGCCTTTATTTTCTTACTGACATATTTTTAATTATGTTCCAAAATGCTCCCAAACCCCACATATTTCAGTTCATTCCATATTTGAAAATGTTCAGGATGGGAAAAGGCAAGGTTGGCTTTTTTGGTGGAAGTTCTCTGATAGTGATTTTTCTCCCTTTTTTCTATTACCTTCTTCAAACAATCTGCTTTTGAGGGTGGGATCTGATATATTTACAGAGTACTGAACATAAAAAATATTTATTAATGGCAGAGTTATGGGATGATTTGGATTGTAAAGTACCTTTAAAAATCATCTAGTTCCAGCCCCCTGCCTCAGCAAGGTTGTGCTACAGAGTGATGCAGTGCTTAAAAGGTCCTTATTCGACACACAGGACCATGGTACTACCGCTTGCACTGACACACACAACAGGAGAGTTGCCTTTCCCAGATTTTATCACTTTGTTGCTTGATGTTATAATTCCTCTCAACTCCAAGCTGATATTCTGTTGTGATTTTTTGTTGTTTGTTATTACAGAGCTGTTCAGATGTAAGGAGTGAGACAGAACTACAGTTTTAAAAGACTTAATTGCCACAAGGTATTTGTGTGGTCAGTGGATAAACAATACCCAGGCTTTTTCTTCCAGCTTCAGAAAAACATTTTCTTTGAATACTCTCTTTTGGTTTCTGAAGAGTCACCATTATATCTAAACCCAGACCATATACAAAAAGCTCAATGATACATGATGAAAGATGTTCACGATGCAATTCTCAGCAAGTAATGGGAAAGTACTTCACCAGTGTTCACTATTAATCAGCTTGATCTGGCCTTGCAAGTGGTGTGATAGGGTTTCCAGTCAGCTGATGCCATGTATAATCATAATTCATGCGAGGCTCAGACTGTCAATAAAACTGATTCCTTCCACAGCACATATGGCACATGCAATCCCAAATTAGTGGTCAGCTTTAACTAACTATCCTTAAATCAATTCATGTCTTATAAAGTGCTTGTGAGAGCATCAGTACACTATAAGCAAGCCCATGGTTTTGCATGCTCTAGGCTTATGGAAAGGCTGCTGTTTGACTTACCACTTGATGCTTCAAGGAAGCATCAGTTGCTGGCCAATCTTTTCTACCTTTCCTTCACCTTTAAGAAACCTATTTTCTCAGCTTTTCCATCAAATTCTTAGAATAGTATTCATTCTGATGGCAGGGAAATTTAAGTGGCTTAATTTGTTCTAAAAATGGGGAATTTCCTCTTGTTCTGAGCTTGCTAAACCTGGCTCCATCTCAGAAATATTAGTATTCTCTACTTTGCAAACCTCATCACACTCACCATTCAAAAGAGCACTCCCTGTGATGGGTGGTGAAATCAGCTGCTCTTACATTTCATTACTATAATAGAGCTGTTAAAACAATTCCTTTGCTTTCTGTTCAAAGCTTTTTCTATCCTCTAGAGCAGAAATTTTACTGGAAAAAATATTTTTACAACTCCATTTATAGATGCCAATGAGCTGCTGTAATATGCAATACATTTACTTTTATCGCACACATTATCCTGAATACACATTTGTTTTCACTCTTACCTGGCAAATACTTGCTACACATTTATTGTTTTAGTAATAGTGTCATCATCTTCTTATGACTGTTGTTCCAGGTTGATTCTCAACTTATGTAAATACAATTAAGGGGGAGTAGTTAATAACATTTTAGGACCAAACCCCTGGTGTTTCTGAGGATCTCAAAATCATGGGAAAGTGTTTACTTATTTTGCTGAAGAAATATTCTAACTTCTTCTAAGGTGCTCAGGTCTGAGAGTATTTGACCATCCCCTCACACAGTGTACTGAGCTAGGCAAAAAATTCACAGTTATGTTAGATGAAAAATTTAATTAATTGATAAAATATTATCAATAGCATAGGTGAAGAGAGTGAATAATTTGGTGTTTATTATTTGCCTAACCTTTAAGACTCCCCAGAATAGAAAAATATGACTATAATACCTTAAGAGGTCAAATCTTTATACTTTTAGCCTCAAGTCTACTCATTTCCTTCTTTTCTGCAAATGGGAAGTGCTATGAGAACAAAAAATTGACTTGAACTGACTTCTATATTCTGACATGTGTTATGAAAGCACTGTCATATTCCATTTTTATCAATTATTTTTGGTTAAAAAGCAACTATTTGACTGGTAATTAGCACGCCTGTGTCTTTACAGAGTCTCCGTCTTGAAGTAATATATGAAATGTCAAGGAGGTAAAGGCAAAGGTTAAAGACGCTTGGTGTCTTTCAGTTAAAACAGTGCCAGAATAAGTTTTGTATCTTTTTCAAGAGGAGTTTTCTATTTCTTTCATGGCAGCTGTTTGATTTTCTTTTTTTTTTTTTTTCATGACTCTGCATGCATTAATCTCCTACAGGGCAAATTGCTTTATTTAATATGCCACAGAAAGCTACTACTGTTGCATCAGGGAGATGGAATGCTCCTCTTAAACTGTAATGCCAATAATTGCCTTTGGACTTCCACACAAAGAAAGTTTTGGTCTTCAAACTGTCTGGAAGGGTTTGTCTGTAATTGCTGTAATGTACAATCACTCCTAGAATGAAAAGGAAAATGACATATATTTAGAAAGTTCAATAAGAACAGTGCAAACAAGCAACTCTATTATCCAAGACAGCGAATGAGCCCCATGTTCTGAGGCTGAGCCTCAGAAATTGTTTTATTGCACGTGGTGAGCAGACACACTGTTAATATAAAAGTATAATGAAAGCAGTTGGAGTAACCGCAAGAACACCCTCTGAAGCATCCACGTTTGGTTAAACATATTTGTCTAAATTCATACCAGGCAGCTGGGCTGACAGATTATTTATGTCTGGATTCTTCCCCTCCATGCTGATTTGCAGCAGAATAGGTATATCCCACATACACATAGAAAAGTTCAGTGCCTTTGACCTTACAGGCATTAAAAAACAAAATAATACACATTTTCTAAGTTTCAAAATTGTTAAAACTCTGGATGCACTTTCTGAGAGATACTTTGGCCAAATCTCTTAATGTTTTTTAAACTGCTTCATGAGTTTGACTCGCTTCCCAGCACAGTCAGGCCCTGCCACTGCCCTGCAAACTCAAAACCTGCAGGTCTTTAGCTGCCTGCACTGTCAAAATAAGAAACGCAGAGAAGGAAGTTTCTGGTATGGATGTAAGACAGTTGTGACCTAAAATGTTCACCATGGTTTAAAAGGATTTATTATCACTCCCTCTGAGCAGTGGGAAATTGGGTCACTGATCAGCTACAGTGTGGGTATATCTTAGCAGGCTCAATCTTTTGGAGTTAAAAGCTGGGGATGATGGAGACTACTCTCCCAATACCATGTAGATCTAAGAATAAGTGGAAACTCCAGAAGGCAGAAGAAACAATTCAACATTTTTTTCTGAAAACCTTCACAGGCAACGAGAAAAGTTGTTAAAACTCTCTGCAAAATAGTCTCCTGGCCAGGGAACAAAATTCTGGATCAGATGTCTGCATACAACTTTTACTATTCCCTTGCCTTCTGCCTACATACTAATGATTTTCCTGTCATCCTATTCATTGCTAAGAAAAAAAGTAACTGTGTTGTCATAAATGACAAGCTATCTTCAAATACAGAATAATTGAGTAAAGTGTATGAATTCCAAGACAGAGATTAATCATGTCTTTTCATGAAGTCTTCTTAGTATTGAAACTAAAGAGAGAAATTATAAAAATAAAAAGTCATAACATGTCTGCCATGTTCTCTCCAAACCTTATTTATTTTTTTTTTAATGGCTATTACCTCAGTGTGTGTGAGACTAGCTAACGACAACTTCTCCTGCTAAGTAAAGTTTCATTTCTGTATATTTTCTGTATTCACTAAATCAAAGCACTAAAAGCAAAATATATTCTCAGGGATATCTAGATATAAATCCTTCTAGGCTGAACTTGCATCTATAAAACAATATCTTTTTCTGCAGGTGTGAGATGGGGATTTGTGCCGTAAATAAAGATTCTCAAAACCACAGTATACAATATAGCTGTACCTCCATTTGAATTATGAAAGGCATTACAATAGTCTGTGCAAAAGTATTTCAATCCTCAGTTTGAGGAGGCATTGCACCAGTACTTCACATAGGAAAGTTGCAACTTGAAATACGTTTGTGGAAATGCTGTAGTTCATATCAACTGTATGATTGAAATCATGACTTATCTAGATCAGGAACTGCAAATATCTTCTTCTCTTTGCTTCTTTGTTTGCTTGGATTAAGCTTGTCCTGCTGCACAGCAGTCCTGCAAAAGGGTACTGAGTAGCAGAGTAAAGCATTTTGACAGTTCCGCTCTCCCTACTTCCCACTTTGCAGTTCCCTTCCCCAGTCTCTGTCATTGTCTGATCCTGTTCCCCAGCCACATCTCAGGATCCTCAACCCCACAGCCATAGGAGCCACCGACCTCCGACAGTGTTTATTGATAACAAACCAAGTGTTTTGGCAACTGATAAGGCACATCGTGGTTTCTGAGAATTATACTGCAGATAACTCTTCTTGCAGTTTTGTCTGGCTAAGCGGCCATGAGGTACAGGCTCAGACACCAGCCAGTGGCTTTGAAACATGTTTTCTGTTTCAGTGCTTGGAAACATCAGTGTCAATGTGATTTCTGATAGAGAGACTGTCCTAACAGTGTGTTTACGGTCTCGTTACAGTAATGACACTGAAATCTAAGCATGTTGCATTTCTTAATTATCTGAATGGTGAAAGATGCACAAAGAAATGAAAGTTATGCTGCAGGAGGAAGGGTCTAGGTTGTTGTGAATTTAATTAGATGAGAGGGAGGAATTTTAATTTAAAATTCCCTTGGCATATGAAAAAATATTAAAATCTGTGATTTGTTAAAATATAAAACAGAGTTTAGGTTTTCAGTTACTCTTACATTTAAAAAGTGGCAAGTGTCGAAAAGTAGTTATGAACATAAAAAAATACTCTGATGTCTTTTGAATTAGAGAGGAGTTTGACTGAAAAAAAAGAAAGTAAATTTGATAACATTTGATTTTTCTTATCCTAGTGTACCTTTTTTAGTGGAAAAAGTCTTTCAGACAGCAGCTAGATCAGAGGGCTCAGAGGACTATTACCCTATGTGGTCCTTTCCAGCTCAGTTTCCCTATAAAAAATAAATCAGTACCATCTATATTTCCCTTTGCCTCTTCCCCCATGAAAGCAAACCTACAGCATATCCATATAAATCTCCTAATTTTTTCTTTTTAACATTCTCCTCAGCCCATCTAGCTCTGTCCCAACCTCTCCTTGTGTCCTCACTTCGTTCCCTCAAACCCTGCACCCCAATTTTCTCCAAGCCCTTCATCCCTCCTTCTAGTCATCCTGCTTCTCTATTCAAACAAGGCATTTAGGAGAGCAGAAGAACAGAAAAGAGCAAGGCAGGCCTGGAAAACTTGAAATATTATACATCTACAGCCTGCTCCAAAAGGGCCAATTTTTCATTTGGTTTAAAATGGGAAAATTCTGCTGATGCAATAAAATTAGCACTAGTTTAAAAGTTTTCCTATCACAGTTCAAAATGTCTCCCATTTGAGACATGGACTGAATGTGTATGTGCAGGAGAGAGGAAAACAAAATTTGGAACAGTGAAGGTTGTTGGTGTTTCTTTCTGAAACATGGGAAAG
This sequence comes from Lophotriccus pileatus, assembly GCA_035583135.1. Lineage (NCBI taxonomy): Eukaryota > Metazoa > Chordata > Aves > Passeriformes > Tyrannidae > Lophotriccus > Lophotriccus pileatus. The sequence continues at coordinate 60,263,717 of JAWWES010000133.1, forward strand.
TCTAACAAAGCCAACATGGAACGCTGGGTTTCGGTTTCATCCGAAAAACCTGCCCATTATTTTACTGTACAAAAACCCTGACCACAAGTAATTGGATTTGCCATGGAGGGACGATATATCAAACCAGAATAGAAAGGTCCAGGCCTGGCATATAGCTTTAGTCCACCCTTAAAGCAAGTCTTGGTGCATCCTGACTTAGTGCTGTGACTGGCACCTGCGTGAAATCAACTGCTGGGCACGGTTGTATCCACTTGGAAGTTTTGCTAAGCCTCTGTCTCTCACATTAATTGTAATTGCCTGTATAGCTGGTTTTTTTGTATCCAGTGGAGAGGAGAGCAAACCTGCTCTAGACTTGGCAGTCAGTCACACTATAGACCTGAAAACACTTAACTAGAGATCACACAGTGACATGTGAAATAATTTCTTCAACTTATGCGTTCCAAAAATATACATTTTCACTCCTGTTTGCCTCTTTTGATTTGCTAAAAATTCTTAAGCCTCTTTACTTCTTTGCTATGATTTTGCTACAAAATATGTAACATTTTGCAAGACTGTACCCGTATCTGAAAATTTTCTTCCCGCCAGCTCCCCTTCCCTCCCCAAACTGACACAGATCAAAGCTAATGAAAGAGTAGCAGTGGTAGTTCCACTGCTTGGTTAGGCACTCTGATCTGCTAAATTCTAGATGTAGAGCAAAGGAATCTAAAAAAAAATATTCCAAAGAGTGGTTCTCAGACAGCTCTTTTGTGTGGGGATCATATACTTGACACCATGCCTTATGTGGAATGCACATCAAATCACCTGGAGACTCCACATCAATGGTAGTTATGTGCATGCATGTACCACAAAGAGAATAGATCCTTAAACCAGTTGGATGCACGAGACAAAAAAATAAAAGAAAAAAAGAAGGAAGTCTAAAGAGTGTGAATCTGGAGGAGTATGTCAACTTTGTTTTTAAATTTACCTCTCTGCTCTGCTTTATGCCCTTTTTTGCTGTTATTTTTAATGTTTTAATGGTTGGATTAAAAAAAAAAAAAAAAAAAAAAAAAAAAAAAAAAAAAAAAAAAGGACTTTCCCAGTGCAGTCAGTGCTTTATTTTATAAGATTCTGTCCTTAATGTAACACATCTGTGTTATCTGATCCAAGAGTGCCCATAGGATAGAGGGCCAGATTCTTAGCTCCTATGCACTGGTCTAATAGACTTCAAGGAGGCTACACTAACTGCAAAAGTCCATGACTTGCTCTTGTTTGTTGTTGAACTCTTAAGTGTTACCATATTTTTCCTTTAATAGTTACTGAAGTTACAGTTACCAAGTACTACTCAGATAAAATGATTTCCTCTGTGCTGAGCTGAGTTTTGCTCCAGACTGGCTTTTACTAATTTCAGAGAAATTTTGGTATCACAGTGAACAGAATCAAAACAAGACTCTTGTAGGAGTTAGTGGACTGCAGTATTTAGAAAAATGAGTTTTGTAGCTCAGAACTGAGTCCGAGCTTAAGGTCCATTTGTCTCTTTCAATCTAGGAATGACAGGGGCGGTATAACAGGAAATTAAATGAAACAAAACAAACAAAAAATAGGAAACTGCCTCTTTGTGTTTCAGGATGAAGTGGTTAAACTCTGCGTTTACCTTCCACTACACAGTTCAGGGTGACAATTTCCCTGATTCTGCCTATTCTTTCAGCGATGTGAATAAGCACAATGGACCTGCCCACTAAACTGAGTACGACATCAGCAATGCCAGACTTGTGCTCATGGGCTCCATGCCTTTCCTGCTGCCCTTTCACAAGTCCTGCTAGCCCGTTCCTGGGATTTTGCCCTCCCTTCTGCCAGGCCAGCTGTTGTGGCAGTTTGTCTTTAACAGAGAATTCTGACTACATCAAGGAGCAGCATTTCACAGTGGAAACCAGACTCTGCTACTGCTGAGTACAACCATCCTTCACTCTCTGGGAGCTCCCACCTTTTCCTCGTGATCCTTCTGTCCCATATTGCTTTCTGAGATGCAAAGAAATTAGGACAATAAGCAAAGACAACCAATTCCAGATCTCATGCACCAAACCCCAGCTTTGTTTCCATCCTACACACTCACCTGATCCCAGGGGATGGCAGCCCATATGTTTGTAGCACACCATGATGGCTTTGTGCCTGGATGGAATCAAACATCCAGCAATGGACACTATGGAGGCAGCGTGAGGACACGGTCTTCTGCTGCTCTCAAATACTGGGACAAGTAAAGTAAAAAATATGAGTCCTGCAGTAAATGTATGTTTCCACAAAAGTGAATAATATGCTCATTGTATGTTGCATGAGTTTTAATCAGAATCCCAGGATTTACAACCTATTTGGTGATTATTGTCAACCCAGTTGGCAGGTACACAAAGTACACGAACTGCACAGATGTGTTAAAAGGAGGAGGAAAAGTGATGGATGTGCAGGGTGTGTAATAGATTAGCTGTTGCTATTAACTCAGAGATCTAAAAAGAAAAAGTCCTTTCAGAGATCCGCCATCTATGGTGCATCCCATGAGGTTTTTTAAGACGTGCATGAGGAGCAGAAGTGACTCTGTATCCAGACGTGGCTGACAATTTCTTCAAGGCTGGTGTCAAAGGTGGAGGAAAGGCCTATCTGTGGAGAGCTGGCATGCTTCTCCACCTCTCATGTGCTGTGGAGGACTACAACAGGCCCTGCTCCCTGAGTAAGTTGTGAGAATACCTAAATAATTCATAAGCACAGTCTGCACGGGTGGTCCTGGGAAGCTGTCCCTATTTTGTCCATGTCCTTGCATCCCAGACATGGGGAGCATAAGAATGGACAGGGTCAAACAGCGTCAGTGTACACCACTGAAGTGAAGTGCACACTGTAATAACAAACCCAGGTCTCATATCTGCACTTTGAGAAACACACAGTGATGTTGGAATGAGTGTCAAGACCTACCTATATGGGTCTAGAGACTGAGGACAAGGGCAGAGAGATGGAGAAAACAACATCAGATGGTTCATTTACTAAAAGGAAGCATGAGATAGAGTTTCATCTCCTTGCAGAAAGGAGGTGATCACACAGGAGGAAAGACCATACATCACTTAATTTAGCAGGGATAGTCATATGGAACAACACACAAAAGCTGAGGGCAGAGAGTTAGGATGGAATTAAAACAGGCTTCTTACTGCTCATGTAATTGACTACTAAAAGAACCTCTGAATTTCAGTGAGAACATCTTCATTTTTAGTATTTAGCTCTCCAGCTTAAAAGCAGCTACCTTTATGGACGCTATCTTTTATCCAAGCACACACTTTTTTGAACTCAGTACTGTTTTAACTGGATGAAACGAAATGGCCTGTAATGTATACAGGAAATCATATTAAGCAATCTGATGTTCCCATCAATCCTTAAACATTATAAATGAACCCAGAAACTTCTCAGGGTGATGATAGATGTGAAGACTGCAACTCCCAGAGTGAAACCCTCCGTTTCAAGCTGTACAACCAGAATGCTGTGATCAAGCCTGGCGGTTGAATGGTTTCACTGCCTTCTGCAAGATAGCATCGTCTGCAAGATGGTCTCTCACATGCATATTAAGAGCAGCCCTTGGGCCCTGGCACTTTGCCAGCTCGACCCTCCTTTAAACGAAGCCTGACTCTGGGTTGGGATAAGCACTTGGCTCCTCATGGAGTGTTGAGTGCCCTCGGTTATTTGGTTCCCACTGATCCAGGCAGGAACTCAGAGCACTCTGTATTTAAGGATTGCACCCTGCAGGAGGCATTTAGCTTTGGTTTGGTTTGGTTTGGTTTGAATTTTATACTTCAGTAATCGAGTAGAGTTTTTCAACAGCTCCCATAAAGATATCTCAAAAATGTCATTACAAGCGAATCTTTATACAGCAAGCTGCCCTTACAGTGTTGAGCCAGGGAATGCCTCCCAGCTGGTTCTGACATCCTTATGGAGAGATCTCTGAGTGGCTATTAGCATCTCTGCCTCTTCAGCCTGCTTCAACATGCTCACAAGTTTCTTCCTCTCTCTGTAAGTAACTTGGTTTTCTCAATCCTGCAAACTCATAGCACTGCTAACTAAAAAGTTGAGCACTTCAAATGCTTGTATATCATTTCCTTCAGGCATAGTTTGATTTAAAGAATCATGGAGAAGCACAATGAAAGACCTAGTCAGCACTTCATCTCAGTCTTCCCAAGCACAACACAAACATAAGTAAAACCAGATCAAAGGAAATGGAGAAAATCTTCTCTATCAAACATAACTACTAATCATAGTTTTCAGTTAGGAAAAAATAAATTTTATTGCCTTTTTACAATTTGGGTAAAAAGGAAGTCAAAAAGATAAAAGAAGGAAATTAGTAGAAAATACTATTTTTTTCAAAAACAGTGACTACTTATTGCACTTCATTTAGTTTACTTAATATCTTATGAGTTCTGCACATACCTTAACAGATAATTAATTTTGGCAAGTTACTAAACATGTAGATTCTTAGAAAGGGAAAGAATAAAAATACTTAAAATCCCCAGGGCCTATTTTATATACTTTACTCTAGACGTTGTCATGGATTTCCATGAAGCCTACTACCATGAAATTATCAGAAAGCTGAAAAAATCCTTTGCAGGCACCCAGGGAGAGATTTGAAACCTGACAAAGGTATCCCTTTCTGTGGTACTGCTCTCCAGCCTCTCATTCCCCCGGTTGTACGTACATCTAGGATTGTCCTGTCCCAGGTGAAGTATCCAGCACTTGCTCTAGTTACATTTCGTATCATTGGTGATTGCCCAGCTCTCACCTATCCAGCTGTCTGTGCAAGGTCTCCCTACTCTCAAGAGAGTCCACAGCTTCTCCTGCTTTAGTATTATCAGCAGACATACTTCATGTACATTCAATTCCTGCATCCAGATCATTTATAAAGACATTTAAGAGCACTGGCCCTAAAATTGAGCTCTAGGGAATCCCAGTAGCCTGACGTAACCCCAGTTTCCTACAACCATTTGACTCCAGGCTGTCACCCAATATTTTATCGGCTTGTCCATATGTGCTGGACATTTTATCCAGAAAGATACGGTGAGAGATGGTATCAAAACCTTTGCTAAAATCCCAAATCACCACATCCACTGGCTTGCCTTGGTCAACTAGCTGTGACTGCAGCAGGGCTGGCAGAAGGTTGCTTTGGGGTCAGATTGGGAAGGTGGATGCAGTAGCACTGTTAAGAGGGGGAAGCTGTGACACTGGGTCGGGAAGGGGAATGCAGAGACACCAGCCTGGGAAAGGGCCTTCTGTGGGGCCGATCAGGTACCAGTTCAACAGCAGGGTCAGTCGATGTGGGCAGAGCTGGAGGAGGATGTTGCAGGAAGATACCTGGCCACAGGTGCATTTCATGTCCAGATGGCAGAGAGCTCAGCTGCAGGGGACATTTCTGTCTTGCCTGTTCCCTGCCTTGCCTGACTGAAAGCTGGCTGGGGGTGGCCACCATCACCCAGCTTGGGGCTTTCAAGGTGAAAACCCTTTTTGAACTCCTCCAAGATTACAGAAAACTCTCACGATGCCTGTTTAAACAAGTGTGTCTGAACAGGAAAATCAAACAGACAGGGAGCTACTTCAGTTTCTCCACTTATACGATGTTTGAAATGATAAGAAAGGATATATTTTCACATAATTGGACTGTGTCAAGGTACTGGCCATTTGATCAGATAGGGGCTCTCTATGTAGTCTCACATCAGAGGGCTAGTAAACTACAAATTAAGGCAGGCTTTAGATTTTGTCTGCAAAGTAGTCAAATAAATTGAATTTTATTCCTAAAGGTCATAATGAAGGCTGGGAGAAAACACCAAAAAAAGGGCAAAGTAATGCACCAGGATAACTGAATCAGAAACAGCAAGGGAATAAAATCTCTGGAAAGGTCTCAATCATGCATAAAAACCAATAAGTATTGGAAAGGTGCCAACCAGCATCTTTGTATCTGACAGAGAGCTTTGAGAGCCCACAATTTCATCACACTAAAAGAGGTCTGCAGAAGGAAAGGGCTAGCAGGGCAAGGGAAATGTAATATGCTATGGCTCCAAGGAAGGTTTTTGGTTTGTTGTGTTTGTTGGTAATTTATCATTTATTTGGCATTTGCCTTTGCAACAATATCTTGAGGAGGGTGAGATGCCCTGGGACAACTTGCACAGGCCAGCTGGGTGAGGGCCAGAGAGCACTACTTACTCTCCCCAATCCCTCCATCCCACCCCATTTGCTCTCACATCTCAGGCCTGGGGACAGGCAGCCTGCATTTTCTCCTGCTGCCTAGTCCACTCACCTCCCTACAGACTGCCCCCAAAGAAGGGAGAATCTCCCCTGCTCACCCACCAGCCCTGGGGTATGTCTCCCAAAGGCCCAAGAACTGCAAACCCCCTTTCCTCTACATGGCCACTGCCTGAGGCTATCCCTCCTGCAAACACAGCCTTGTGCTCTAGACAGATTCCCAGGCTCCAGACAAAAAGGCCAGGGGGACTCCAGGGGACCTGTCTGGCTCCCAGCCAGCACTGCTGAAAGGGGATCACAAGAAGCCAGATTTATTCCTAAGAACAAAGTTTCCAGTGACTTTCCAAGATGCTCGTCATACCCTTTTCGCCTTTTATTTCTTCTCCTCCTTTACTCCCTCCCCTTATTTTTCAAACTCTCAGATAGAACAGAGGTGTTCCCCGTCACTATCAGTTAAATTCCTGCTTCCTTCCCTTGTCAGGTCCATGTACACACCTGGGGCATTTCTTTTTCTGTCCCTGGATTTATACATCACTGGCATTTAACTACTTGTGTTGGCTAGAGAGAGGGACCTGAATTTACTTGTGAAGCTGAAGCACATGACTTTTTGCTATAAATAGCACATCCAAGCCCCAGCAATCACAGGATGTGAAGTGTGCCTGTGTGTGTCTATGTGTGCTCACATGTCACTTACTGCCAGGCCTTGCAGCTGCACTACTAGAGGGTGGACTCTCATCAGAGACTTCAGTGCAAAAGAGGTGAAATTACTTGCAAAAGAGCACCAGCAAACCTCAGGGTGATAACTAACTCCATGTGCTGAACACTCCCCTGCTCTGCCTGCTGTCAGAGCCGCCTTGCTGTGTATCTTTGTTATCCCGAGATTGTTTCAGAAGTAAAAATCATACTGACCCAAATCCATCCCAAGTGCAGTAGGACCATTAACAGCAGGGCACACACTGCATCTGGTGCCACTCCAAACTGGCAGAGTCTGGACCCAATGGCGGGATGTTGTCTCACTCCACAGTGTGGTCTGTGCTGCTGACATGGGAGGAAGTAAGTGGGAAGCAGCCTGTGTGCCTGGTCTGGGCATCCCACAGCCACCCATGGCCCTTTGTGGAGCAATATGGGCTTGCCTCTGTGAGGGATGGAATGTGTATGAAGGATGTTACACCTTAAAGCCACGAATTGCAAGAAGTCTGATGCTGTTTGAGAGGCTGAAATAAGTTCTGCTTTGAGTGACAGAAAAAAACGCAGCTGTTGAAAAGCAAAGTGACCCAACACCAAGAGAGAGCCCACACTTGCGACATAAATAATGTCAAAACCACATACACTGAGAATAACATGAAGGCAGTGCAAGGCAGACCAATGTCTAGAAATGTTATCTCTTCTGTTCCAAAAGCTAATCAGCCCAGCAGCAGGCAAGCCAGGAACATTTTAGATTATGTCTATGCTTGCAGTTGATGGAAAGTCTGAGAGAAACATAAGCTTTCTAAAAGACAAATTTGGTTTCCTACAAAATATTTGGAATTTTTTTCCCTCCTCCTCTGGCAGGGAAATTGTTTGGTTACATTGATTTATTAGAATGACGTAGCTCCCACTATCATATCTAGCCATTGGTTGCCACTCAGCAAAAGGATGTGGTGAGATCACATCACCAAAATAATAAGGCACTGGAGTTGCTAATTCAGGACATTACATATCATCAGGGCAGTTTCAAGTACTTGAGGATGACTGAGATTTGCAGGAGTGTGATTTTTTTGGTTTCTTTTTCAATTGACAAAGTCTGGAAGACACCTGGCAACAGTTACTCTGCTATTCAGCTCTAATTTCTTTTACAGAAGGAAATTAAAATCCTGATCAATGTATTTGCATGAATATATGTTTTCCTAACTGGCAAGTTTTTGCTTAAGACAATAATTTTCAAAACATCTTAGCAGAAGAAAAAAATAAGTATTTTCCCGAAATCTCTTCTTTGTGACTTTAGTGGGATATTTTTGGGACTCGTATTTTACAGATGCAAATTAAAGGTGCAGGGGTGGAGGGGGGAAGCAACCTTGCCTTGAGAAGCCGTACGACACCAGCAGGAAGGTCCAAAAAGGGGCGCTGGAAAGAGGAGACCTGCCAACTTCCACTGCCGTGCCTGCAGGTTGAGCTGCTGTCTGCTTGTGGGGCCGCGGTTCCCAGCCCTCCTCCAGTTCTGCAGCTGGAGGCAGCAGCTGGAGGAGAAATCCATCTGCACAGGCAGCCCTTCCGTACATAGGAATTGCTTTCCCTTGATTTTTTTCCTTCTACAGACTTTCCCCTCCCCCCCCCCCTACCTCGGGAGCTAATTATTATCAAACTGAAAGGTATTTCCTTCTGAAAAGTGGTTTAGTTTTGTTTTGTGTTTGGTTCCCCCGTGCCTCCCATCCATTTGCGTAGACCTCTCCAGTGGGAAGAGGCTTAGATCGGGATTGTGGAGTTTTTTCAAAATGTGGTGACATGCGTTTCTACTGCGCTGTATGTTTTCTTACCACCCTTTGCATCACATATTTTCCAGCAATTTTGAGAGATGTAAGGAATAGCTTTTAAAAAATAGGCAAAGAAGTGGGGGGATTATTTCAACAGTCTTGCAAATTTGGAGTATTTCATCTTCTTCAAAAGGCGAGGGAAAAAAACCCTGCCCTTCTGAGCAAATGATTAGAAGAAGACTGGGAATACAATAATTACCCCAAATGGAAACCCAGACCGCAGTCAAACAATACGGCTTTTGTAAACCGGCTCCGCCTGTAAAAAAAAAAAAAAAAAAAAAATCTAGGAAATCTCATAACTAGAACTGTCGAAATCTTTTTCTTATGCAACGATATGTAAAAGACTCCTGAGAAATGAGGAGTAAACACTGTAAACCCTGTAAAATAGGATGATAATGAACTTGCTCTGAGCATTGGAGATCGCCTTGGCGTTACTGACATGGATTCCTTCAACCACAAAGTATTTTCTCATGTTCAAGAATTTGGGACAAATTACATTTCGTGATATTCCGCCAATAAACAAGCACGTGAAGACAAATAAACTAGGACTTGCCATAATCTACCTTGATCGTTGCGGAATTTGAGGGGACCAAAGGAATTGGGAGCGAGGCAATGTGGTTTTGAATGAATGTCCTTTATGAGACAGCGGAGAGAAGATCATTTATATCCTTCATATTTTATACTTTTGCCTCTAGGAAAGAAAAGGCCAGCAGAGCCCCGACTATCATTCACTCATAATGATGGCATTCAATCTAGTGATTCACAGTGAATCATATAATAAGGTTTCCATTTTGCGCATGGGGAGAAGAAGGAGGGGTGGTTAAACTTTGTTTAGTTCACATTCACGTCCCCAGCCTCCTCTTTCCCTTGAACTGCGTCATGGTTTTGTTTTGGTTTATTTCTTTCTTTATTTTCCCTTTAATTTCCCCCCACTTCAGCTACCTCCCAGCAATAAAAATCTCTGGAAGAAACGCTGACACGGTTAATTGTATGGTTATTATTTTTCCTTCGGCGGCGTTTCATTCGAGCATGGCTCTGCTTTCGCGAGCCAGGCCGTGCCGGGCCGGGTTGGGCCGCTCCGGAGGTGGCTGTGCCCCAGCGCAGAGGATGGAGACCCCCAGCCAGCGCGGTCCCCGCAGGCGGCAACTCCGCGGAGCGCCCGGCCCGGGGCAGCCCCGCCGACCGGGGCACTGCGGGGAACCGCGGAGCAGCCCTGGACGGCGGATTGCAGCGGCACCAGGAAAGGGGGGGAAAGCTGCTTTTCGGAATTTTGGCCCAAACTCGCCCCCACGCCCACCGTTCCTGGGTACGGGAGGCACAGCTCGCTCTGCGCACCGGTCTTGTGCGGTTTTGGGTCGGGATGAGGGGGTTCCGGCACTTGGGGCCCTGCTCCCCTCTAGGTGTGACTACAGAACCCCCTCCACCCACCGGCAGGCATATGCACAGGACCGCGGGCTCGCTGGCAACGCAACCAGCGGGAGGATGCTCTCGGGACCCTGACAGGCGCTTCAGGTAAAAGCCGAGATGACGGCAGGGTAAAGCTCTGGGGGCTGGGAGGAGGCGCTGGCTCAGCAGGGAGGTCTGCACCGTGGCTGGGAGCCGCGCATCAGCCAGTGCGCCCCACCAACAGCTGCTCCTGCAGAACCCTGCGAAACGCAGCCGGAATCACCCCGAAAAGTGATCGAAAGAAAGGCACCGATCGGGGAAAAGGCTCGGAGAGCACAGGCTTCCTGGAGCGAGCGGGCGAAGCGAGGCAGGTCGGTGCTGACGGGCAGGGGCAGAGGTGATGCCACACAGGAACCGGCCCCAAATGCGCCTGGAGGAGCGGTGCTCTTCTCCAGCAGAGCCGGCACCTTTGCAAGAGCTTTAAAAAGTATGTTAAATTAGATAGGCGTGTTGTCACTAAAGGGAAACCACTGCCTTAGCCATAGGGCTTTCACCAAGGCAGCCAAGTTCCCTTTTGGGCAGAGGGAGTCTCGAAGTCTGCTTGACATCTTGAAGCTTAAATAACCGTAAGGCATTGTTACTCCCTGGCAGCAAAGTGCCTCGTTACGCCTGATTGAGCTAATTGCTTTGAAATAGGATATATTATCTATAATTATAGAGATCTTGGAGGAGACGGCCAGCCTTTTCTTTCATCTTTTCCAAGTGCATCATAATGTCGCGATCAAATTAATTTAGGCCACTTGAAATAGTGCCTTCCTTTCAGCCCGGCTCCTCCGACCCTCAAAGAGACGGGGACGCCTCGGCGGCTGGAGTTTGGCCATACAAACCTCTCCTGGTGACCTCCCGAGGACCAGTCCAGGTGCCTGAAGCCTTAAAAGTAGTTTGGGTTATGTTTAATCAGGGCAGAAAGGGAAAGGGGGAAAGAGAAAGATTAAAAAGAAAAAAAAAAAAAAAAGAAGTGAGCTCTCCACATTTTTCCGACACTCAGCGGAGAAGGAACAGCGACGGGAGCAGGGAGGGCTTTGAGCACTTGAAGGGCTTTGAGGGCTTGTAAAGCCCGCGGGACATTTTTAGCACTTGCGATAGATCTGGCTTTTTGCCCCCAGGACTGAGTCTCTCGCAGATGAAGCAAGGCTGCTGAAGGCTGCTCAGGGAACGCGCAGGGAGCAGGGAGCGCGCAGGGAGCGCGCAGGCAGTGCCCGTAGCGGCAGAGCTGCTCCGGAGCCGCCCGTCCCCAAAGCCACCTCGTGTCCTGCGGATCTGTCTGGTCTCCTAAGAGCTGCTGTCTCGGGAGAAATAATATAGAAACAAGGGAAACAACAACATTCCTCTCTATTCTGAGTTCTGCCTTTAAGTCAAAGATAACGTTTACAAAAGGCAGACAATGCCCTGAATTGGTTTAGCGCTGCCTCCTCTCCTTTCTCCCCATCCCCCACGCACTCCCCCAACCCTTGTTGCTGTATTCTCACCGAAATAAAATACTATGGGTAATGGCTTTGCCTAGCACATTCATTATATTGAAACGGGACTGTTTAGGATGCTAATTGCCCAGTGTTGTTATCTAGCACAAGTGCCTTCAGGGAAGCGCCACTACTCCCAGTAAAAACAATGGACTGGAACAAGCACCCATAAAGTCACCTATTCCCCCCCGCCCTTTCACTTGGATTTTTCTTACAGCCCGGGGAGGAAAATAAGAGAGAGGCACCTCAAAGCAAGCCAGAGTATCAGCACCACGAAACAGTTACTAAAGAAGTTCCTAAAATCCAGAGGTGTTTTGGTCACCCAGAGCGCAGCGAGCAAGGGAGGAAGAGTTTGGATACTAAAAATTTCCCGCTAAACACAGAAATCAGCCTTGGGGGAAAATTCGTTATGCAAATTTGTTTACTCCATTCCTAACTTAGAACCTGTAGATTTCATTAAGAAAGACGGGAAAGAAAGAAAGGAGCAAGAACGGAAAGGAACTTTACTGTTTTCCTTCTTTTCAGCGCAAGAGCTTGCCAGCATGTGAGTTAGAATCAAGTCCTTGCTATGATACAGTGATAGAAATACCACCGAGTATGACAGAAATGTAAACACAAAGCGCTCATTGCTGGTAGATAAATAGAGAGCTAATTATCTCATTCTGTCAACTCTCAATGAGAGCGGGATCGCGCTCTCGGTATGGGACGCACACGCATCTCTTCAAATCTCAGCGACATATCAAGGTTACAACCATTCTACAAAAGAAACCGGAGGGAAAAAAAGACCCCAAACAAGTCAGCAGCTCTATTTTTTATTTTCATATTTTTATCGAACAACGAGATCGAAATCAGCCCATGGGCTGCCTCGAGGTCTAATAAACACATCACTTAGTCTTTTGCACGGTTAAGTTTGGAATCGGGGAAAAAATAATAAATCCCCCAAATAAGATCCTACCTGTAGGATCGGGTGGATGGCACACCGTGACACCGTGAAACACGATGTACCGATATATGTGCATGTTTTCTTAGTCGGGGGCTGGGGTGGGGGTGCACCTTCGTGTCGAGCACCCGGCTTTGGGAAAATGTCGTGTGATTGGTAGAGCAAACTAATTTTGTCAGGCTGAATGTGCTGATGTCCCAGGGCTAAGGCGCCTTGCTCCCTTGATGCGGGTTAACGTCCTCAATAGTCCCCCTCCAGCTGAAGCCTTTGATCAGACCGCTGCTGGCGCCTAAAAACAACATCACTTGTCTGCCTATTAGAGGCACTGACTAATCGTGACAGATTGTTTATTCTCGCAATTAGCAATGCAGCCGCTTCTCCGAGAACCCCCCACCCCCCCGCCCCGACGCGGCCCGAGCCGGCCCCCGCCCCGACGGGGAGAGGGGAGGGCTGCGGACAGCGGTACCGACACCGGCACCGGCAGGACGCGGGGCCGGCTTGGGATGGGCTGGGCGGCGGCACCGCCGCTTCCCACCTCGCAGGAGCGCTCTGCAAGGAGGCACGGATCGGGAGGGCGGCTGGATGTGGCAGTGTGAGCTACGTGTCGGCGAATAGGTCTGCACAAAGTGCGTTCACCCTCATGTGTAGGAATGCGGGGGGGGGGTGTGCCTGCAAGGCTCCTACAAATCATCTTCACTAGAGTATGGTCCATACATGAGCACAGCACACGCGGGAGGTAGGTATGATGTACGGGCAGGACACTGTGAGCACACCGCAAGGGCACATGATCACGCGTGTGTAAGATAAGTATGTGTAGCTGCGCGCAGGACAATTCATTTCAGTCAGGTCTTGTTGCTTATCAGTTAATAAAATGTCTATTATATCAATACATTTCATAATCTGTATACTCCTAATCTACCATCTTTATTGGGTCCAGTTAAAAGGAAAGGGAATTCTCTGTCCCTCCCCGTTTAGATAATTGCCCTTAAATGACTGCAAGAGGCTCTTGTGTTCCGAGGAGATTAGAGCCCTGCAGCTATCAATAAACTTTTCTCAGCGAGCGGCCAATCCCGTTATTAGAGCGCGGCTCCGTTTTACTGCACATCCGTCCTGGGCGCGGGGATAAGAGATCGTAAAACGAATTTACAAAACAAAATAGCCGGGACTTTAAGGGCTCAGGGGCTTATATGTTCCTTTTTACGTGAATGAACATTTCGTTATCTGCAGACACGCACGCATCTATGCCATGAAAAGTGGCACAATTTATGTGTTGTGTATGCGGGTACGTATATAAACGCAGATCTCCACAGTCACATCGAACACACCGCAGGGCCGGCGTTTCATTTAAAAACAAAACCAACCAACCAAACAACCCTCCCCGCTAAAACCACTGTTTCGAGTCGCAGTCAGGCTGTGGGACGGACAGCGGCTCCTTTCCTTTGAGAAGTCACACTCGGGACAGCCCGGTATTTGCAGGTTTTGGAGAAGTGCGGGCTCGGGCCCGCTCCCTCTCGCTTTACAGACAGAAAGGCCGGGTTATATTTTCCGACGTTAATACGGTTTTTTCCCCGAGTTTTGAGTTTTCCCGTCCCGGCGGTGGAGGAAGGGGATTTCTCGAGGAAGGCAGCCCCGGCGTTCCTTGCTCCCTCCTGAGATGAGAGCTCGGGCACGGAGCGGGGCTGATGGCAGCGGGACTGGGGGGACCGGGACGGGATCGGGGGGACCGGGACGGGACCGGGGGGTGCAGAACGGGGCTGGGGCGAGCGGATCGAGGCAGGACTGGGGGTTGCGGAACGGGTTTTCGGGGAGCAGAGCCGGGGTGGCGAGAACGGCACTGGGGGACGCGGGGTGGGGCCGGCGCGGCCGCGGGGCCGGG
>JAWWES010000133.1:60278221-60368003 GCA_035583135.1 Lophotriccus pileatus
GATCCCGCCCGGCGCTGCGGTGGCGACTACGGGCCGCCTCTGCATGGCCCCGGCTGTGGATATGACCGCCGCGCCCACCGGGGTCCGCAGCGACGAGTTACCCGCGTCCGCCTTCAGCAGTCCCGGCGGCGGCGCCCTCCCCGTCGCGGCGGCGATGGGCGGGGAGGAAGAGAGCGACAAGCCCAAGGTCTCCCCATCCCTGCTGCCGTTCAGCGTGGAGGCGCTCATGGCCGACCACAGGAAGCCGGGAGGCAGGGACGGCCCCGAGGGCGCCGGTCCCCCGCCGTGCGCTGGGGCGGCCGCCCGCGCCAGCCTGAGTCCTCGGCTGGGCTCCCTGACGGCGGAGGCGCCGGGCTCCCCGCTGCCCCTGGGCGGGCACTTCTCCGTCGGCGGGCTGGTCAAGCTGCCCGAAGACGCTCTCGTTAAGGCGGAAAGCCCCGAGAAGCAAGAGCGGAGTCCCTGGATTCAAAACCCACGGTTCTCACCGCCTCCCCCGAGTAAGTTGGGTTTGGGAGCGGGCGGGCTGGGAGCTGTCTGCGACGGCTGCGACCGTTCCCGCAGGGCCGGGCAGACCGAGGGCAGAGCTGCGCGGGCGGCCGGGTGTTTTCTGTGGGGTTCACCCTACCTGGCCCCTTCTGGCACATTTTTTCCTGAGATTCGCACTGTCTGCTAGGCCACATCGGCCCGTTCAAAGTACTGAACGGGTTCGAGTGTCTGCGAAGCCGAAGGATGGCTGCGAAGGCACAGGAAGAGCGGCCGCGCCAGGGCGAGATCTTGTCCCAAAAGTGAACAGAAAAGTAAAAACAACCCCGCCAGCCTGTTAGTTTGACCTGGATCTCGAACTGGCCACGCAAATCCTGACCCAGCCTCAGCAGTGTTTTCTGAGAAAATGGCTCAATTAATTCCGTAAGGACCCGCACAAACCGATCTCCTGGGAGCGGGAGCCTTGCGGTCTTCAGCCCCACCGGCTGCTGTCTCAGGTGTTGTATCTCCAAAGTCTGAAGAGCCGCAATTGCTAATGTTTTCCTGCTTTAATACAGAGTTACCTAAATTAATAGAGCGGGAGAAGTGGGATGAGAAAAAGCCTGTTAATCATCTCCAGCGACCAGATCCCGGGCCTCCTGCCCTCGGCCTGGTCGCGCTCCGTCCCCACCCCGAATCCCCTGGAAAGGAGCGAGCTTGGGCCGAAGCTCTCCGGAGCGTTTGAGGTGCCCTTAGCAAAGCTGCAAACAGAGCTGTTTTCTCTGTCCCTCGGAGAAGGGCAGGTTTCCTGACAGGAGTTGTGTAGAGTATAGCAGCGGTTTCATTGATTTAAATTGCAAAGTAAAAGTTGTTGTTGCTAAGTAAACGGGGGACAGATGGATGTTGAGGATCCTTAGAAATGTTAAATAAGAGGAGAAGAGTGGACCGGTGAAGAGCAGTAGATAGAGCCTGAGTGTCAATTCAAACCTCGTAATTAATTACATGCTTAATCCGGTTCCCAGGGGCCTAATGAAGAGGGTGTGAGACGGAGAAGCCAGCCCGTTTTGTTTATTTTTTTTTTCCTTTAATCCGATAAAAAGGACAGTACTTTTTTTTTTTTTCTGGAGGGTCATTCCTTTAGTTTTGACTCCTGTTCATGAGCCGGGAGCCGTGAAGGTAGGAGGTGGAGGGTGTGTCGGTGCGTGACTACTGCCCTTTGCCGAGTTTTTTCCATGGAGTTTTTGGAGGCTTTCCTGTTATGAGCACCCGCTTTCTTTACTGGAACGGGAGATGGCAATTTGCAGGGTGCCCCAGGCAGCCCTGGAGATTTTGGGGCACTTTCCGTCGGGTGGCACCTTATTGCCTTCCTCTTTTCACTCCAGCTGCGCTAGGGTGGGGGCTCTGTGGGCCATGGGCATTCGGGCACTGCTAACCGAGGTGTCTCTCTCCTTCCCCTCTCCCCCGGCTGCTCCCGGCACAGGGCGGCTGAGCCCTCCAGCCTGCACCCTGCGCAAGCACAAGACAAACAGGAAGCCCCGGACGCCCTTCACCACGGCACAGCTGCTGGCCCTGGAGAGGAAGTTTCGGCAGAAGCAGTACCTGTCCATCGCCGAGCGTGCCGAGTTCTCCAGCTCGCTCAGCCTCACCGAGACCCAGGTGAAGATCTGGTTCCAGAACCGCCGCGCCAAGGCCAAGAGGCTCCAGGAGGCCGAGCTGGAGAAGCTGAAGATGGCAGCCAAGCCGATGCTCCCGCCTGCTGCTTTTGGCATCTCCTTCCCGCTGGGCGGCCCGGCTGTGGCCGGTGCCTCTCTGTATGGCACCTCCAGCCCTTTCCAGCGGGCAGGGCTGCCTGTGGCTCCTGTGGGACTGTACACGGCGCACGTGGGATACAGCATGTATCACCTCACATAGAGCCTGAGCCTTGATGAGTCAAGCCCGCCGGCTGTCTGCTCCCGCTGGCAACACACGCGCTCCCTCCCTGCTCTTCTCTGTGGACTTCCCCATGGACCCCGTGGCAGAGGCTTCTCCAGTCCAGCTCTGCTTGACCTCTCTGCTTCCCTCTCTGATGCTGGGCCCCTGGCCCAACACTGTTCTGCTCTCCTCAGCAGTCCTGGAGAGCTGGCAGAAGCCTGAAGCATCGCCCCAGCTTCTTCCTGACACAGGGTGTTGATGGGCCAACTCTGCCCTGTGTCCCTGGGTCGAGCTGGCAGCCTGGGGAGAGTCCCCTGTGTGGGGTAAGGAACTGTGGAAGAGAAACGGAAAGAGGGGACTGAAACACAGGACGTTTCTCTTACTTTCTGCAAGGTGAGGTTAAGAGGCAGAAGTGTAGAGCAGCCTCTCCTGTCCCTGTGTAACAGCGCTGCCTGTTACCTGTCTTTGTTCCTCCGCCAGCTCCTTTGAAAGGGGCTCTGTGTACTATGTAATATACTGTATATTTGAAATTTTATTATCGTTTATATTATAGCTATATTTGTTAAATAAATTAATTTTAAGCTACTGTTTGATGCAGTTTGTTTGCTTGCTCCTTGCCCTGCCGGGGATGACAAAAGAGACCAAATTTGTGTGTCAGGGGGATGAGAGAGGGACTGGCTATACTAGCCAATTTTCCCTCTTCTCCAGAAGATTTCATCTGAAGGGATGGTGAGACACAGCAAGTTGAAAACTCAGCTGATGTATCCTGGAGCTGCCCTGTCCTTATAGGTGCCTGAGATTTCTTCCTTTTCCCCCCACTGCACCTCTTCAGCATCAACTCCTGCTGTATCCCTACCGTGAGGGTGCAGCTGACTGCTACTACTCCCCCAGCACAGCCCCGGCTTGGCTTCCTTACCCTTAGGAAGGACGAAGTTGTTCTCCCTTCCACCTGCCTCTATGCAGGAAGCTCTTGGTCGCAGACCCTCGGTTGCTTTGGAGACCTTGGGGATGGTGTGAAATGTACCACACCTCGGTGCCAAGCCTAAGGAGGAGAGATCAAGGGCTTTCCTCAGAGCTCCTTTTGGCAGCCGGTATTGCTCGGAGAAAGGGAGAACCGGGATTTGGGGGGCGGGGAGGAGATAGGTCTGTTGCTGTTGGGGTGGTGCTGGAGAAGGGAATAAAATGCACATTAATAAGAGGGGTAGTGGCAGTGCCAGAGCCGATGGGGATGGGTAGGGTGCAGGATGTGGGGGAGAGTGGTGTTTGGGCACTAGTGCGGGTCAGGCAGCGGGTGGGACCCGCGGGACTGACGGTCGGGGCCGCTTGGCGCCGTCTCTCCTGCCCATCCTCGTAGCTCCGAGCGCCCCGCAGGCCACATTGGTCGTCTCCGCTGGAACCCCGTCCCGGTCGCCACAGCCCCGTGGAAACCACTGGCGACGGCCGAGGACCCCGCGGAGGAGGTCGGCGGGCCGCGCGTTCCCGGCCGCGCCGCTCCGCGCCCGCCGACTCCGCCGGTACCGGCGCCGCTGCTTCGCCGCGTCCCCCGCTGGCTGTGCTCTGAGTCCCCTCAGTACGCCGCTCCACCCGGTTTGGTTTGGCGGATTCCTCGGGTAAGGGAGAGCGGCGATTCCCCTCTGATTTTTTTTTTTTTTTTTTTTTTTTTTTAAATTTCGTGCTTTATCTTTGTGCTCAAGGAATGGGCGCTGAGAAATTGGGACTCCTTATATTTTTCTTTCTTTTTCTTTTTTTTTTAACCCTGCTGCTTTCATTTCCAGCAATTTAAAACATTAAGGTTGAAGCAAAGTTAGAAGGAAAATAATTGCTGTAATGAGGGTTCGGCAATCTTCTGCAGGCACTGTGGCTCCAGCGAGACTGTAGCTAGGGGCGAGGCGGGACTTTTATCATCTCCTAAATATCAACGATGCTTTCAATAACTCAATGAAACAACATACCTGAACCCAGTCACTTTCTCCAGAGCTCGCTGCTCTAATCCCCCTCTTCTTATCTCTCTCTCCGCTCTGGCCGCCCAGTCCTTTCTGGGCTGGGGTGAGTTTGGGGTTTTTGCGTTTTGTTTTTTTTTTTTTTTTTTTTTTTTTTTTTTTTTTTTCCCTGAACTTTTTTCCCAACCCTTTGGCTTTCTTTTCCGATCATTTCTTTTCTCTGTGTAAATGACAGTGTCTGTGATCCTGACCCCAGCTCCCAACGCCGCGCCGGAGCGGGAGAGCGCTGTGCCGGCTTTTTCCCACGTTGCGTCTCTGGCAGAAAAAGGCTGGAGATAAACTTAACTTCTGCGCGATTAGACCATGGGTTTGGGGAGAAGATCTAATCGCGCAGGAGGCCAGGTTTATCCTGTAAAGATGCCCTTAAAAACAGAGAGATTTTAAACAGCGAGAACTGCCTTGAGCTGGCTCCCCTCAAGCCCCGCTTCCCGGCGCCGGCACCTTTGGGCGCTGCGACGCGGAGCTCCGGGCAAAGCGGGACCCTTTCATCTCTCTGCTTTGTCTCTATTTTTTTTTTATTTTTTTTTTTACATTATGTCAACTCGGGATGGATATTCGAAGCGCAGGATTCCTATTGAACATGTCTTTGCTTTAAGTTTTCTCCCTGACCCTTGGGCTAAAGTCCTTGGTTGCTCAATTAAACCCAGATGAGAACAATTAATAACTAAGTAATGACAATAAGTTGGGAATCACACGGATGAACGCTCCATGTGAATAGGAAAAGCTCACACAAAAGAGCAAAAAGGATTTGTCGGCTCTTTTTAAGGGGGAATTGGCTTTTCTTTTTTCTTGCCTCTGGCTTACCAGCAAATAAAACTCACTTTTGTGTCTTTGTCGCCTTAAGGATCTCAGTGGGCAGTTGGAAGTGAGAATGGCTGTTTTCCTTTCAACTTGAGGGTGCTGGCGCCACGCAGCCCCAAGGATAGAGAGTAGCCAAAGCAAAGTTTCCTAATAACTCCCCTCTCCCCCGCCACCCCTCCCCAGTCACGCCGGTACCCCCCTCCCCTCCATGCATATCTCCACACGCACTCCTAGAGCTTCGGCAGACAGACGAGAGAAAGCAGAGGGGCCCCGAGCACATCCACGTCCCTCAGCGAACTCACAGCCGAGACAGACTCTGCCGTGGGAAAGCGATAGCGCCTTGGTGCGACGCTTCCCACGGAGCGTAGGAAGTAAAGCTCACAGTAGCCAGAGCGTGGAGAGGGAGAAAACACGGGCAGAAATGTACACAAAATTAATACTCTTACTCCCACGAAGGACGGGAACGGCTCCGTTACCCGTACACAGGGGCAGCCCCCGGGCGCATCTGCTTGGCACAGGCTCCGTGCGGGCTCGGGAGCCCCGACTGGGAACGCCGCGGGATCGCGCCCAGCTCTGGCTGGGGCAGAGGGGCACGCAGCGTGGGCTGAGCGGCTAACAAGCAAGGAAAGGCTCTCCTTCAGTTTTAGCAACAGAGAAGGTGGCTACCGGGAAAACCCGCTGCGCAAATCTGCTTAAATAGTGGATTTGTCGCCTACTCTGAATTTATGGTGTTTTCGGGGTTTCTTTCTGAATTCGCTCTTTCACTCAAAACACGAATCGGTGCTCTATTGAATGCTTTATCGAACGTTTTCCGTAGTGCTCAAGTGAACTGGGAACTTAAAAGCATGGTTTCCAAAGTTAGGGCAGTCTAAATGCAGCAAGTGAGTTAGGCGCAGCAGCAGCAGCAGCCTCCTGCTGCTCAGGATTGTGCAGAGAACACAACCTTCAGAAATCAGAGGCAAAACAGGGAAGCTGACTAACTTACCCAGTAAAGGGCAAGAGAAGGGGAGGAGGTGAGGCTGCTCCTCAGTAGTGCTAGTATGCTTAACTCCAGGCTCATCATCTTGTGTGAGTCTCCTGAGTCAGACCTTCTTCCTAAAAATCTGAGAAGTCAAAGGTCTGTCGAACAAACTGACTGGACACCTGGACACCTTCATAAAAAACCAGGATGCTTGGCACTAACTCCTCAGTACTGTCTGATTTTAGGTAAACAGCTGAATTCAGGTATTCTGTATGCAAAGTGAAAATACCAATCACCAGTTTATTGGGGCTTCAGAGGTAATTGTTCTTCATCTCTTCTAATGATACTCTTGTTTTTATATTAGACACAGGGGTGGGAAGAGAGAGTAAGAAAGAGCAGCTGCATAAGTAGCCTCGAGACCAGGACACGCCTCAGAACCGTGGGGCTATCCAAATTAATCCAGTAGAGTGGTGACTGGTGAGTAAATCTCTCTCTACTTAGCATATAATATACTGTACCTGATGAGCTCCTAAATGCAGTGAGGTGGTTCTGTCCCTCTCTAGTTCTCCATAAAAGCAGGCTGATGTGACTTAGGCACTGAACTACATAGGAGTCTGTGGCAGTCTTTTTCCTGTCTATCATAGTGCTGGGCCCCGCTATGTACTGGAATATATATATTCTAACCCAGGAAGTATGTGGATTCTTGAAATTTCCTTTCATTAGTTTTTAACTCTCTCCACACCTTATGTGAAGCACAGTGGTGTCTGTCTCTGGCCTGAGCAATCTGTTCCACAGCAGGAAGCCTAAAAAATGAGGCATTGCGATAATGGGCATTGCAACACACAGCTCTTTGGGGCTGGCCCGAGGCCCCTTCTGCAACACGGACCCATTGTCCGTCCAGCTCTGTTGCAGGAGGAGCTGGAGGCAGAACCAGAAGCAACAGCTCTGGCTCATTTAACTACGAGTTGTAAATTGTAACATGCTGCACAGAGAGATGTGGTAGTGATTTGCTTACAGCAGTAAACCGATTGACATTAACTCCGCTCCATTGTACTTCTTCATCTCAGAGATCTTTTATGCTTCCAGGCTGGCTCTGGTTCCCACCCTGCAGTGATTAAAGGGAAAGCAAGAGAGGCAGCTACCTGGATGCAGTCTCCCTCATGCGACCGGGAATGTGCAATAAATCCTCTGTGCAAAGCTGTCCTTTTCATCTGGGGGAAATGGCGCAGCTGATGATCCCGCTGCACATGGAGCCAAACTCCTTCCAGGAGGTGAGTGCCTCCAACTGGCTGGCCCATGTGCTGCTGCCTGGTGTGGTATGGAGTCCCCTCGACCAATGCCCAATTCTCATGATGGTGTGAACAGCTCTTAGTACTGTAGTATTTCTTCTTGTTTAGCCCGGTGGAAGAGAAATAAACCTCTTGCATATGGTCATACAATGATCAAAGACACCCAGTTAAATTGTACAAGCCTTGCTAGTGATCTGTGAGACAAACCTTGTGAGGGAGTTTTGTAGGTGCAATGTTTAAAATCTGAGATTTAGTCTATGTCTGTGATCCACTCTCATCGAAGCTGGGGTAGACAGCAGGGCAGTGGGGTCATGGTGAGCAGCATTGGGCAGGACTGAGGTTCAGTCAGACAGGCACAAAAAGATGCTGCCCAAACTAAATATTCATTTCAGCCTAACTGAGCAATGCTTTTGTTGTGTTTTGTATTGGGCAACAGGCAGGGTGGGATATATACACCTGATGTATATTAGAAAAATAGGTACTGTGCAATGACAAACACATTCAAGACTCGCTGTCCACCACTGTTGCTGCCCAATGTAGGGGTAGAAAGAGAAAGAGCACTCTGGGGAGGCAATATTTAAAGATTTTGCTGTGACTCAGGCTCCTTTTGCATGCCAGAGAGAAAGGAAGTGACAGCATGAGGGAAAGAGGTCTGGTAGCAAAAGATGACAAAAATATGTTAGCTGCAAGTGGTATGGGGAAGCTCTCCAGAATGGAGGAAAAGAGAATTATTTCCAAAAGACAAGCTGGAGGGAAGGAGCAACTTTCTTTTGATGCAATGTTTTGTGTGCTTTAGCATTATCATGCAAATGTCAGCTAACACAAATACCAAGTAAGGATGGGATGCTTTAAAACTCAAGGGGTGATTGACTTACACTGTAAATGCATTTAGATGTAAGCCAATGGGCCTGTTCCCATTTACATCAGCAAAAGACTGGAGGCTCCAAGACTTGCCCTCACATTATGGCAGCCTTGTGTGCATTAGTCCTGGGGAGCATCTGCTCCTCACAGTGTACTCACTAAAAGCCATAAATGCTTTTCAAAACCTCATAATGAGCTTTGGACTAACTGTGAAAGCTGTGTCTATGGTATACCACAAGAAGAGACAGTGGGATGTCATAGATGTTGTCAATCTGACCAAAGATTTTTCTTTCTGTGACATTATCAACCTTCTCTTTGGGTAGGACACTACGTAAACAATACACACTAAACTCTATTTATAAAACAAAATATAGGGCTATGAAATGTAATACATAATGTTGTGGGACTGGAATAGACATGGGGAAAAACAGGATTCGGTGGTTTTCAAAACAATTTAGTATTTTTAACATTAATTACCTTGAATTAAGACTGTAGAAGCCTACCTAGCTATGGAGACTGTAGGTTGCAGAACAGAGGTGTTCCCTGTTGCCTCTGGTCAGGAAGCCTGAACTTGAGTACCCTGCCAGATGCCCAGCATCTGAGAGCCTGTTGTGCCAGAAAGCAGCACGATGTCTCCACAACAGACATTATATCAGATAACAATGATATCAATATAAATAATAATTCAAATGTGAACTTTCTTTAGTGATTAGCAGAGCTAAAAAATTTCAGCCACATTCTTTTTATAGACAGCTTAAATATTAACTGTATAGACAAAATCTACATTCAGAAAGCTTAACCATGAGTTTCTAATCCAGAATTTTAATTTAGAGATTAGTCAAAGGAGGACTGGGAGTTAAAAGATTCTTCAAGAGTCATTTCTTGAAAATTACATTACTTTAACTGCATTTCTGTCAGCTATGATACCTGAATTAGGATGAATTTAACAGCCTTATTAGCTTAGAATTCAAAGGTAGATCTTTACACAGCTCTCCCTTTAATTCAAGAAGCTCTGGGCAGGCATGTCAAATTTCCCTCTAAATAATTGCATATTTCAAGTACATAGTCAAAATAAATCCATGTCAAAAAACTTGGAAAGCAAATAGAAAGTTGTATAGGGCAAATAATAAAATGAGAAAGCTGAGATGGACATATAATCCTAAATTATTCTTACTCTCTAAAACACCAGGCTGAATTTCTCCAAATGTGTTTTTTTTCCCCCTTTCTAAAAGATGGCTTTAATATTAGCAAAGTTTGAAGTCTGTAATGACATTTATTTTGAGCTATGTATGCATGAGTATTTCCCTTTGCATAGTTGGAGACTGTGATCTTTTTTGAGCTTGCATAATGTTTAACATGACTGAATCAATTTTCAAAACAAAGAAACACGAAAGCATTGAAAAATACCCAGAACAAGAATGGGCATTTCCATTCCATAAGGAATTTGTTTGGAAAAAATTATAGAGTTGTTGGAATTAGAATCTAAGTTTATCTTAAGTTTGCTGGAAAGGAAAGTTATATTATATGAGACAATTAACCATTGGCTTCAGTCTGGTCCAAAGCCCAATAAAGTCAGTGGCATCTTTCCACAGGCTAACTAACAGGCTTTGGGGCTGACTCATAAACTGCAGAGCTCTGCAGAAGGTAATAGTTCTACACTGCTTATGTGAAAGTTAAATATAGCCCAATGTTTGTAAGCATGTGTATGTATTATGATTAATTTAAACCCCTGGTTGAGATTGGGTTACAGTTTCCATTCAATTCATATGCATGTGTTTGTATTTGTATGCAAGTACATGTAAAGACAGACATCTGTGAACGTGTAAGCACACACACAGCTAATGCCATAGGGATGATTGAATCAAGTATACACACATGATGGTAAATATCAGCCTTTACTATAGTAGATATCACCATCTCCATACATATACTTTGACAGATCTGAACATATACTTTCAAAACCAGCAGCATCTGTTTACACTGAACTGCAATAAAAACTGAGGGAGGCATCAGTTAGTATTAGAATTTTATCTTTTCAATGTCCAGAAACGGTTTCTGTGCCTTTGATGTAGGCTGTCAAGCACTACTGGAAAATTGCATCTCTCTAATTACTGTACTGTGAGCAAAGGAAAGGACATGACTGCCTGGCAGCATCTGTCAGTGGGGACCCTGCAGGGACTTGCTTTTTGGGTATTGATAAGCAAAGTTAGCTCACATTCAAAAACCAGTAATGCAGTCTGTTTGCAAGGGGGAAAAAACCCAGAAGGGGCACTGTTTTGTATGATCCACTGGAAAGCAGTACAGTTCATCTCTGTTGCAACTATGATTAACCCTTATCTCTATTGCTTGTCCCCTCAGATGAATCTTCCTGCGTCCTGCATGAGTGTTCAGTCTGGATATAAACCCAGTGGCAGTAACACCACTGCTTACACAGGTATGCATATGTTCAGGCCTGTAATGAGTAGCTGATTAACCCGTGAAGTGGCTGCATAATGCCTGAAGATTTGGCTTCACATTTTGAGGCTTTTAGAGTGCTACTGCCTTATCTGCTCCCCATTATCCCCATTCCTCATTTCTTCCCTTAGGTGAGAGGGAGCCCTCTTGGCTATGTGTCACAAAACATTTTATGGCATTTTTAAACCTGGATCACTTGCCTAATGGAATTTAGAGTTACAACCTTTGCTGATGGCTGCAGTGGCAAAATGGAAGCTGCAAGGGAAAAGCATTTATAAAGCCTTAGCACACCAAACTCTGTCAGGTGACAATGCCACCAAGGAAAGAGTGGCATTTGCCCCTTCACAAAACTCTGTGTTGACATGAATAGGATCTTTTATTTTAAATTTCAATTGCTAGTGAGAAAGAAAGGATTACTAAGGCTTGTGCATGTTCTTTTCCTTCTGTGTAAAAAGAAAGGAAGCATTTGTATACTTTATATATTATATATACGAACAAAAGACTCAGTCATCAGCTGTGTGTATCCCGAGCGTGCACCAGGAAGAAAGGCTGGCAAAATAATTGCACCTTTTATAGTATTCCTACCATAGTGTAGTAGCTTCCAGACTAGAAGTACTTCCAGGAGATGTGCAGTGCAGACAGCCAAGCACAGCCAGAGGGGAGAGTGAACTTAGAGAAATAAGCATGGGGGGAAAAATGCAAATGAAAGATGGGTAGTTAGCATGCAGTGCAATTGAAGTGAATATCTAGTGTATAAACAAAGCAAACACAACATTTTCCATGTAGAGATTGCCAAAGTACAATCTGGAGGGCAGGGAGGTGAAGAGGTGGAAACACATCCCTAAAGATGCAGTTTACAGTGAACAGCAACAATATTGCAAAAGACACTGGGTGCACTGTATAGTGCCTGGCAGCAGCATTTATTTCATAGGGGCAAAAAAAGTGCAGGAACATAAACATTGGCAAACCATCTATTTTACTGGTAATTTACAAGAAGAATTTGCAAAGTGTTTAATATTTTCACAGCCAGGACCACGGGGACTGAGGTATTCAGGCACATTTTAATAAGGAGGACAGGCCAAAACGGGAATATCCAGTGCCTCCCAGTTGAAGGGTTTCAGCACTGAGTAGGAGCTGATGGCCATTGGATTCTGCTTGTCCTGGAGCACAGGTAAATTCCATGTGTCTATGTCTTGGGCAGCAATTTGACAAGCTTTCTGACATCTGGAACCAGTTGGTGCTCCTGTGTTGTACTGCACAGCTTCCTAAAGGCATAACACCACTTCCTAACAGCCAAAAACTAAGCAGCTACATGACTCTCTCCCAAAGAAGCTCAGCTCAAAGTGAGGGTGGGAGGCACTCAATCTACACTTAGTTGTTGGGATTTGCTGAATTCCACATCAGACAGGTCAGTCAGCATCCCTCTCTTGAAAAAATACAGCTGGAACAGAACACAGAAGCATAGCTCAGAACAAGCAGGGTTCCCCTCCATGAAGAGTTCACAACCAACATATCCATCTCTGAGGGCAGTGTCCTCTTCCCAAGCTGAAGCATTACCTCCCTTCACCCGTGGGAGCCATGTCCATCTGCAGCACACAGTGTACAGCCAAGGGAATCACAGAGAAACCTGCTTTGTTTTAATGTTCTAGCTCATGGATACCTGATAGAAAATGCATAGCTAATTTCTGTAATAGGGTCCCAAGTGTGGCAGAAGGCTTTTTTGACTTTAATCTTCAGAGACGCCCACTTCTCACTTATAGATTGCTCTAAGCATCTAAGAAGCATCTGCTTTAGGTGCTTTAAAACATCTTGAGAGACCAAAACAAGTGCTCTTTATATGGCACAATAGCTGCATTCAGTGTCCAAAGATGATAGTTGAGTGTAACCCCCGTTTTTTTTGTTTGTGTATCCTGTATACTTACTACATTCAAGAAACACCTCAATTAGAGAGAAACTCAGGCATGAAGAGAGTTACACTGTGTTGCTTTAATTTCTCCATTTCATTCTACCTCTTCACGTGTTATCCATCAATTATGGGTAGGTCCTGAGCATCTTTGAACCCCTATTTGTGTTCATGCGCTTATTATTGAATATATAGTTGTTAGAACATTCAATAACATGTAATTGCTTTTTACTATGTATTGATTTGCCTTTTCTTCTAGATGGGAATTTGTATATGTGTTATATTTGGCTCCAGTCCTGCAAACAGTTGTGCCCACAAATAACTTTACCCACACTAGGAGGTCCACGGATCACAGCTTCTCTCTCACCCACTGAATTATATGAAGTTATTCATGAAGTTAAATTACTCATAAGCATATGCTTTTTCTGGATCAGGGCTTCTCCATGTAAGATCGATCTGTACAACTAATTTAAGACACCTATACTTTTTTTCTTTTAAATTAAGGAAGTAAATCCTTGGGAAGTGGTAATAAATCTTTAGAGGTCCACTTATTAGTGCAATAAAATGCACCCTGGTTTATTAATTAATAACTCTTTTTTAAATTTGACACTCTAAAAACAAATAACACAGATATACTACTAAACAATTTTATAAAGTAATATATTTAATATTTAATAATTTTATACAATAAAGCAACTGATAGGGTTTCTTTAAACAGCATAATAAGGTAAGAACATTTTCTTAAATGCCATGTCAGAAGAAGCTGCCACTTTATACTGTCTGTTAGCCAACACACAAGTACCTCAGACTGTGATACTAAAACCTTTGCCAGTTGGGCATGGTGGTGCCTGCCCACAACCCTGCTAAGTTCCTCAAATGTAGAGGGCCTTAGAACATAGAACAATCTGGGCCTTGGATCTGAAGATCCACTAGGCCTAAAGTGCTGGTTTAAAGTAATTTTCTATTTTCTTTTTCACTAGAAACTTCTGTAACTCTCATTGTATGGTATACTAGTTCAAGCACCTGCAAGAACCTGTGACTGACACATGATATGTTTCCCTGAAGGGAACAGCTCACCCTCTCAAAAGACACCTTAATGATTTTGTTAGAACTTCTACATCATCTTCATTTCAGCATGAAATTCAGGCATGAAATTGCAAGCTAAACATTTCTACACATTTCTAGCTATCGGAAGGAGCAGAACTGGAAAGATCCAAGCTGTGGAGCTTTTCCCTGCTGTTGGTCAAATAGTTTAGCATCCTCACAGAGTCAGATGGACGTTTTACCGTGAATCACAGCCCACCTCCAGGAAGACAGTTCTGGGTGATGCACCTACTCCTGACCCAAGAGTTCACTCATGTCCCTCCTCTCCCGATCCTTGTCCTGCCCCATGCCTTGTCTTGCTCCTCTCCACTGCCTCTCCCTCATCTTGGGCATTGTACTTGCCTGGGTGGATGTGCAGGTTTGGTTTGGTTCTCCTTGGGGAATTTTACTGTCATAAGTGACCGTGGGCACTGCCTCTAAGTGCATGTCCTTGTCTGCAGCCCAGCTCTGGTGAGGTTTCCAGAAGAGATTGGCCATGGCACTTCTGCCAGCCCTTCCTGGCTCCTGGGCACTTCTCTGCCTGTCTGGCCAGTTTTACCACGTCCCTGTGTCCTGTGTCATGGGCACTAACCAAGGCTGAAGCCTTGATCATCATGCACCTTCTGTCCCTGGTTTGTTGCCCGTTTTCTGTCCAATTCTTCTTCTTCTCAGCCTTGCTCTTCTGCTATCTGAATGCATCCACATGCAGGTGGCATTTGCAGCTGTCAATGGGTGCAAGGCCTGCAATCATGCTGCAGTGGCATGGCTGCTGCAGGTCTAGGCTTGGCTGTCTCTCTCCCCCATCTGCTTGTCCTCATCTAGGGACCACTCAGTTTTACAGCATCTCTTGCTGAGCCAGACCAGACCTCCCTTAGCCATTTCAGACCCAGTAATGCCTGCTTCCACCTCAGCTCCCTTTTCATTCCTGAATCCTTAAAAGTACACTTCTGTCCCCAGAACAGACATTCCCAGAACTAGTTTGTTTTTGCTCAGCTACAAAACTGGTTCTCCTTTGCCACCAGTTGTGTCTCCAGTGTCCCACACTCTGACATCTGACACGGATTTCGCTGGGGTCTTTTGTGAACGAAGTGGGCCTAGAAGCCCGGCAGGAAAATCAGATGGAAACAAATGTTCACAGCTTTCTAGAAATTGGTGTCAGCTCCCTGATACAGAGAGTTTTACAGCTCTATAAATCAGGCTGAAAATGTAACCAGAAGCCCTGTTAGCTTTCTGTTTCTTTTAGCACATCCGTTTCTTGTAAAATTCCGATTAGAGGGACTGGTCTCTGTAGAAATCATTCACTCCAAACCCAACAGGGCTATAAATCAAGGCGCTACAAATCACCACAATTTGCAGATTTTGGGTTTCATCATTTTATTGCTTTTGGAGAAGTTATGTAAATGTTTTTGGAGAGTATTGACCTCTGCATCCTCTGTCATATCTGCGACGAGGAAGAAAATAAAAGCATTTTCTGAAAACCAAGTATCTCAGTCACAGAGCTGCTACCAACCTATTTCTCTTAGGGATCAGGTCAAGAATGTTTTTTTATATGAAGAATCTCACCAAAACCAGTGAGACTATTCTCATACCTTGGAGCTAGAGGAATAATTTTTCTTCCAAAAGCAGCAAAAAGCCAGAAGAATTTTACGAGGGTCTTTGTATATATAAAAAATATGTGATTTGGTGATGATTGTGTGAATAACACCATTTATGGTGTCCCAGAAAGGGTTTGGCTGTACAATATGATGATTATCTGCTCCAGCAGGCAAAGATTTCATCACCTCCCACTATGAATTACAAAACTGTTTCCAAAAAATTTTGCCCTCACAGTGACAGTAAATCCAATGTAGGCTTGCAGACTCCAGATAACCCTGAGCTGAGTCACACCGGTCTGCTGGGCAATGCATCAGACCCCACAGTGACTACAGCTGCGATTCGGTAAGTGATGTGAAAGGGGAATTGCTGGAGGAGTGTTTTCAGGCTAGGCTGAGTAATGAGTCAGGTTCTGTGCAGCACTTTGAGGCACTCCTCAAAGTGGAAAGCCTGTAAGGATCTCTCACTTTTACTTACCTGCTTCCTAAAGAGGCTTCAGCAGACATGTAGCTTCTTAACCTTAACATGTTCCTCTTCACCACCTGGTTCACCTCATTAGCCACAAGGTCCTGGGAGCTTCTGCAGATCCCAAAGATCAGGATTAAAAATAAATACAAAGAAAAATATCTTTGGGAGCAGACTGAAAGCGCTATTTCCTTTAGATTCAGTATTACAGCAACAATATGTTGTTTATCAGGAATAAATTTAATTCCTATGGGGATCAGATGCCCACTTCACAAGGTGTTATACAGCACAGAAGAAAAAAAAAATATTCTTTCCCATGTAGGCTTATAAGTCTTTGCATTGCCTTTACCAGAAAAGCTGTAAGTTTGGATTTTTCGTTATTATATACAGAGAACTTACACTGCAAGGAGAAAGGCATCTGAATCCCTTGACCCTCAGAGGGGTTCTTAACACTTATTTTCCTGTGTTGCCTTTGAAAAGGATGGCTCAGGCACCTGAGTGGCATGATCACATTTTTCAAAAGTTCCTTTAAATATTGGAAAATGCTCATAGAAATGAGACATATATTTCAAAGTCCCTGGTTTTGACACACTAAAGTTTTTAATTCAACCTAGTGCTTAAACAGATCCATCATTTTTACTGCATACTCTATAAAGCCAATTAAAGTAATTAAATGGAAATTGGAGAGTATTTTAAAGGCTGGTTTAAGATTCCTCTTTGAGCACTGGAGCTTAGTGTTACAGTAGGACACCATCTGCTGTCCAAGCAAGGTCTGACTCCGCTGCTTCAACAGCAGCATGCCATATCCCAGCTATAAAAGTAACATGTCCTGTATTATCTCAGTAATGCTTTTGCTAACTAAATTCCCTGTCAGATTTGTGAGTCTGTCTTGTATTTTCCTTAGGACAGCTGTTTGGATTTGGTCTTTTTTGCTCTTATGTGCTGGGAATACACAAAATCACTATTTCTTTATGAAACCAATGTTTTCCTTTTTCAGTAAAAATTTTATGCAGGCACTCAAGGTGTTGAGAAATAAATGCTGTAAATGCAAATAAATAATAGTACTTCAAATCTTGCTTTTATAAATAAATTGTGTGGACAGTACTGGTTAACCTGCTATAAGACTAGCATGGCAAGCCAGCTGGGTGCAAGCTATTTATCTGTGACTATTCATTAAAGGTGCTCTTCCCATCCTCGTCTACCCCTCAGCAGACCATCTGAGGCCTTCCTGGTGTAGCTGCTAATTCCTGTTAATTTTAATGGAGATTTCTCCACTGTGGCCACCTTACAGCTGGAAACTGAGCTGAGACCATCTGCTTATTTTGCACAGGTCACTAAACTGATTGCCAGGTGATAAAGACTGGAGCACATCAACAAGGAGCACTTCTGAGGTGACCTCACTGTGGGGAATTCCATATTCCTCTACAGATCTCCTGCTTGTAGTAAATTAGTCTCAGGCTTTGAAGGTGAATTGTCAGGCCAAATTATACCTATTGGCAATCTATAAAAATTGTTTCGTTGTTTACACAATTATGTTTGCATTTCTTCTTTACACTTCCTTCTAGAAAGAGAAAATTTTTCTTTAAAATTATTTCTGTTTTCCTTTGTTTCGGAATCATTTTTCTGCTCAAAATGCCAACACTACCGTAGAAGAAAAAGCTTGGATTGGTACATTGTATCATAAATACAATGTAGTAGAGATACCAGTGCAACTGGAAGTTGCCTTTTGAGTCAGTAGAGAGAAGCTATGGCCAGAAATTGGAACAAGGTATGCAGGAAAAGGTTGGATGTAGACTAGGGGCCTCAACAGTATCTGTAGGAGATCATATTCCTTAAATTCCTCTCCTAGGCCTACATAATTAGAGCTTTGGGTTAGCCAAAGTGACAAAGTTAGAAATAAAATTGCCTTTAATTCCTCAATTAAGGCAATGGGCAATTAGTGAATGATTTTCCTGCTGCTCTCTGGAGGGTCCTGTGTCGTGGGCACAGTACTGTACTGCCTGTGTAGGAAACTTCACTTTGATGATTCAGTTAGACGGGATGAATTTAGGTCTCAGTGTGCAGTGAGACACAGACACATCTGAGACTCTGAGAAGCTATAACAAACTAGTAATTTGCCTCTTTTGAGAATCATCTAGATATTTGCTATTGGTAAGACATCCTTATGGTATGAAAGGCTTGGCCAATGCCCTGATCACCTCTTCCATATTTGTGCCTGGCTTCAGGAGGAGTGGCATATACAAAATGGGTCATGAGCAGTAGTTTATCAGAACTAAGTATTGCCACCCCTAGTCCCTTTAGCTATTAGTCTGAAATTACAGATCATACACCACTATTTCACTGATAACAAATAGAGAAATTCTATAAAGTAGGTTAAGGTCAATTCTGTAGCATAGAGTTCAATAAAATAATGGATTCTTCTTATTTTCACCAATAAAACCACAGGTCTTTGTAGATAAGTGCGAGTAGATGGCTTCTGCCTGATGGATTATCCCGTTATATCTGTGTTACATTAACAGACTTGGATGCAATGGACCAATGCACAAGCTTTCTGTGTACGTAGTTTGCCATCTGCTTGCCATTCCCAGTATCAAGGAGAGGAGGCTTCTGGAAGATGTCCTAGAGGCCTCAGACACGTCCAAAGTTCCTCAGCAAGGAAGCAAAAAAGTGCCTCTCTGTCTGCTAAAATAAATGATGAGCTTAAATTACCCAGATTAGGTGGGATATCAGGAAAAAAAAGTCTAATGGTAAAGATTGAAGAAAGACAGAAACAAATTAGTAAGGAAACTGTGCGCTGCCCGTAACTAGGAATTCCTTAAGGACAGGGAAGCAAGCATCTATCATAGGCTGAGTTAAATTTGACCCTGCACCCTTGAAAGGAGGAGAGGAAGGTGAATTAAATAACTTTTTAAGCTTCTTTTCATTTCTGATTCTGTTCCTCTATGGCGGCATTGTTCAAGAAGAGTGGAAGGGGATAGAGGACATGGTGCAGAGGCTGCCCCTTGCTCCTGCTTTTCCATGAGCCTCTCTTCCCTGGGTGTCCTTGCCTCTCCAGTGATGAGAGCTCCACAGGGAGCATCAAACTTAGGGCTTGTCATCACGGGAAAGCTTCACCAGTTATTCCTGTCTCATGGCTCCAGTGTAGCTGCATCATTACAGTGCTGTCCAGGGATATGCTTTCTCTGTGATAAGAGTAAGTTTCTTTTGGCTTTAAATACACTTGGTTTCCAAAGTGACATCAGGGCGCAGTGTTGGTCTGAACAGAGCCAGGGCTTTGCACGGCTCGAAGAACCGCTAGAGGATTTGGCTCCTGTCACGTCCTGTGGCTGTCGGCATTTTGCAGCTATTTGCCTTTTCACTCTTGGGTCGACAGCAGCTTTCAGCACAGGGCCCTGCTTTCACCCTTCAGTTCTCACAGCATAAGGTGACAGGGACAATCCTGGAAAAGAAAGATTCTTCTACAATACCGTGAAGGAATACAGTCATACATGACAGCAGATAAGGGTATAGGTTTGAGTTACTTCCTAAGCCCCGCTGTGTTGTTTTCTCTGGCAGGAAGCCCTTGTGCCAGCTCATCATTGTCCTCCCTCTGCACACCCAGGCCCTTGCAGGGCTATCCCAGGGCTTGGCCAAAAGCCCCTCAGACACCTCCCAGCTCTGCTTTCCAACTCCAGGGGAGTACAAGGAGTGATTGCACTGTCTAGGCAGGATGGCTGCTGTTGAGCCCCGCCTGATAGGTTTTTACTGAGCCTCACTCTTTTGTCCTTCTTGCCTCCATCCCCACAGCTTCCCTCCTCTGTTCCCCAGCCTATATTGAAGATTTAACTGGAACTTCTGCAGTACACTGCCTCCATGTTAACCCTCTATGTAGGCAGCAATTTCGTCCAAGTCAGGTGATGAATTCAAATGAATTTTGCCTTTCCAGAGCCATAGAGCAAATTACTTCACTCCTGTCAACGTGAACCGCAGCCCAGTTACCTTCCTTGATGGTAAATCCCACAGATGCGGGATACAAATAACATAAAAAGCAGGAATGGTTACAGAGTTCAAGTTCAGAAGTATGATTTTTCTTTGGTCCACACTTGACCACACAGTGCCTGAGCACACAACGAGGGCCCCCCACCTGGACTTGTTACCATCAACAAGCACATGCAAAAGCTCAGAACCCACGTACCCATTCTCCACAGCATCCAGTATAGGTTATGTGAAATATTAAAATATGTAATTTTAAATGCATGCCCTTTATTACTTTATAACCAAGAAACCAGATCTTTTCCCACTGACTTTCCCTGCAACTTTTCCCTGTTCTCATATCCCATGTGGCTCTTAAGTGTGCAAAGGCACCAGTATTAAAGTTTATAAGATATTTATATAAATCAGATGGCTGGTGAGTATTAAATCTGATTTTTCTCAATAACCCGAGGGGGAATATTAAAATATTAAGATTGTTTGAATTTTTAGAACACAAGTGAGCTTTTGAATAGTTCAGGCCAAAGCCTCAACTCTTGCAGTCAAAGGTAAACTGACTGAGGACAGAGTCCTTGAAGTTTTAATCTTGTTACTCACATCCAGTGAGACAAATGGTAGGCTTAGTAGAAAGACTATTCTCAAAAATCACAAACAGACTAATACAAAAATGGATTTTGTCTTCTGTTTTCATTGGATGATTTTCATCTTGAGAAGGACACATATCTAGTTCTCAATAACTAATGTCATAATGTAAAAATTACTGTCAAAGTTGCCTCATGTCACTACCAGCTTAGGAACCATTTTTACTTTTGTATTCAATAACTTCAATATAATTGTGTGATTTTTCCCATTTCAAGAAACCTTCTTTTCAGACTGTTGAGATAGCAATTGTCCAGGATCTCCTCCTGGTTCCATTTTGTGTCTTTATCTGACTGTGTTATGAACTGACACAGCACTGTGGAACGGTACAGCCAGAGCCTCCTGGTTCTTTCTTTGTAATACAAAAATTGCAGTTGCCTTTGGGAGGACACGTTATTGCTTCTGACTTGTGCAAGGGTGTGCGGAAGACAGTTGGATGAGAGGGAGCTGTGTAGGCAAAAGGAATGTTTGCTCCAGGCTCTGATTAAGTCAATTCTTGTGACAGAGTCATTCCGGCAAACCCACAATTACTGCTAAGCAGAGTTTTCTGGAAAAAGGGATTTCTTTTCGTGCTTTTCATACCCACCATCCTACTGCAGGACCGGTGGGTATAGGGTATGTAGGTAAGCAAGACAAGTGGCAAAAGGAATGTGCTTAGATTCCATACCCCTGTTTTTTTCATAGCTGAGAAATCAACCTCTGGCCAATCTGTCTGTACACAGAAAGAGATATGCTGCTGTGAGAAATGAATGCTGAGATCAGAAGAAACACGAAACGATACACTGAAAAAGGTGACGTTTTTGTTATAGTTGCATTTTTTAATCTTTGTGCTTCAGGCTTCATTTCATACTTCATTTTACAAAATGAAAACCAAACATAGTTAGAATGAAAGAGCTGAGTTCTTTGCTTTTTTGAGCTGCTACTTAAATGAGTTCCTAATATAGCTTTTAAGAACTATATTTTAGGAATGTAGTGAACCCTAACAAGTAAACAAACACACTTTAAATCAAATAATTGCAATATTATTCCCGATACTTATAATATCTTGGTATTTAAGTTTTCTGCTAGAACAGTTGCAGGACTTTTGGGGGTAATGGATAATTCTTAGTCATATGGCTGTAAAACTCTCAAGAAGTGATTTGTCTTCTTATACAACAGATTTTTAAAAATAACCTCAGAGCACATGAAATAAGGCTTAAATACCGTTATGATAAAAGTCACTTAAGCTACTGATAATCATCCTATGTATATTTGCACTCAACATGTTTATATGAGAGACAGATTTAGACTTGCTCAAATTACCTTTACAGCATATTTTTGAATACTGTTAATGCTATGAAAAATGTTATATATGTAAATTAAAAAAACCTCTGTAAGTGAAAAGGGTATGTCCATCATCATTATTGTTAGCCCTTGTCAAAAAAAGCATCTTGTTAAAGTAGATAAGTGACTTTTTAAAATTAGAGGTGAAAGAAGGCTATTAAATGATTTAGTTCACCATGACGAACTGGGCATGCTGCCATTATGTTTTATCAAGAAGAAAATGTTAATTCACTGGTTCATAACAGGTACCCTTTTTCAGCCTCAAATAGTGTTTTTTTTCTGTTCAGTAATGCTGATGAGATCTCAGTCTGATTTGATCACCTGGAAGGTGTTCTCAGGACACATTCTTACCCCTAATTATAATTACAGGTCTACTTGAGTTACCTTTTAATCAAGATTCTGATCTTCATGGTGATGAACAAGGAAGATCTTGTACAGAAGTCATTTGGCTCATAGAGGTCTGGACACCAGGTTGGCTAAAAGCTCTAAATGTAACTCTGAAGAGCTCATTGAATTTCCCTGTTTTCTAGTGTCATTAATAGCTCTTTACTGACCTTCACGAAGAGTCAGCAGGATTAACTCAGGTGCCACAGAGGCCTTCTGAGACCCCTCTGTTGGTTACATGGGGACTCTAATTCCTTACTACATAAAAGCTGGTAAAACTTGCTTCTTTGTCCCCAGGAGGATGACTCCTACAATTTAAATATATCTGAGCACCAAGAGGCTCCTTCCCTACGCAAAGAAACCAGGAGAGTCTGCTGATTCACAATACGGAGTCCTAGAGTGCTAAAACAGGAAATAAAGTGATGGAAAATCTGCTAATCAGGTAGGTTGAAGCTAATATTTTGTTTCTAAAAATGTAGGAAAAAAAGTTGTTATGAAAAAATGGTGTCAGTACCATCCTATCAGTACTATCTTTACATTTGTAAAGAAAAATATATGGAAACACCTCCTCTGTCACTTTTTGATCTGTGCACGGCTTTGAACTGGTCATGATGGTTCATTCACCACCTCTTTGACAAAGAGGTTCTAATTCTAGCTGAAACTCAAAGAATGGTTTGGGTTGGAAGAGGCCTTCAAGGTCTGGTTCTACACCCCTGTCATGGGCAGGGACACCTTCCACTTGACCAGGTTGCTCAGGGCCTCATCCAACCTGGCCTTGAACACTTCCATGAATGGGCCATCCACAACCTCTGTGTTCCAACCTTGCAATGAAGAATTTCCTTCCTGTGTGTGGTAAATAACATTAGTGGACTAAGATGTTGGTAGTACACCTTGTAATGCCTTCTTCTAAAGCCTTATTCCTATAGCAGCAAACATTAACTCAGCTGATTTTTTTGTACATATGAAATAGGTACAAAATAACGTGGGGATAATTAAAGCTGTATTGATTTTTAATCGATTTTTACTGGTGTTACCGGAATCTGCAGAAACTATTTTGGAAAAACAAAGACAATAATTTTAGGCTTTTTCAGCAATTTGGGGTGTGTTAATTTTCATTTATGTCAATGTAGCTCTTGGCTTCTCTTGATTATTAAATATTCAAACTTGTCATCATTGTCAGAATAAACAAGTGACCCAATTCAGCTTGGTTTTCACCTTTCACCCATGTAAAATTTCAAAAGGAGACTCATTGTTATTGCATGTGTCGTAACCCTGTAATTATGAAGAAATTCAGTAGCAAATTACTTCCATGGCTTTTCCCTTCCATTCTCGGCAGTTGAAAGCATTCCTTCAAGAGACATTAAATAGTTTCAATTTCCCTGTTCTTCTGAGGATACCATACTAATGAAAATATACACTAAACATTTTTATGAGAAAGAAAAACTGGTAAAGTCGGTGGAAGTAAATCATTACCTGTTAAGAGTTACAATTTGACATGCATTCCTTTTATTGCTCAACACCTCATTAATGTTGGAAAGGTATACACTGGGGAACATCTCACAACTTTGAAGAAGATCTTGCATGCAAAAAAAGTGTCTAACCCTCTATTACAATAGTTTTTTCTAGATTCCTAGAGCCAGCTGATCATACATTGCTGTCACTGTCAAAGTATGGGGAAACAGTGGGAAGAAATAGTGGATAAAATTACAGAACATGCCAACATATGTCCTGTGAAACAAGTGGTGTGATAAAAAACGAGGAGCTTGATGTTGGTCTTTACCATATTTTATCAACCACCAAAAGAAATTAACATAAATTGGTTAAGAAATACTGTCATGGGCTATGCCTGTATGGCTGTTTTGTCAATATGTGTAGAAAAGGCTAAAACACGTAGAGGACTCCTGTGATATTTGTTGTCTAAGTGAGCCACAAGTAGCTGACTTGTGAATGCATAATCAGTATGACATTTTGGAAGGCTGCTTTTATTTGCAACATGTTTTCCTATCCCTGCCAGCTCTAAAGATGAAAGACAACCTGACAGTGTTTTAAATAATGAGCTCTCTGATCTGAAAACATATGAAACAACCTTTTTTTCCCAACACATTTTTGGTGAATTTGTCTGAATACCATAAATTGTGTATCTAAGAAACAGGCTTCAAGCAATTCCTTTGAGTTCCTGCTCTGTTAATAACAACCTGTTTTTATTCACAGGGTAAAAGCAAGTTTGTCAAATGCTGGAAAGCTGGGATGACAGCTGATCTTCCTCTTTTCATAAATCCATGATTTCTAGTCATTTTATAGTAAGACAGTCAGAATAATCTAGAGTCTGACATTGTCCACGAGTTGGTAAGACTTAGAAATACCGGTCTGGAGACTTTGTATTAGGATTTTCTGTACAAATCTGACTTAAATGCTTTGAAGCCAAAGAAAAATAACAGTGGAAGAGAAAGATTGCACAAACAAGGTGTGCTGCACCTTATTTAATAGACTCTCTATTTTAGGGTTTTTTTTAAGTTAATATTACTTTGTTACCTTATGCTGGAAGACTTTGCATACCTACAGTTTTTAACAGCTCTTAACTGTCTTGTTCAGTAAAATTTTCTCTGTGCTACCTGACTTTGGGTACTGATCCTCACCATACCTCCTGATTCAATGATCATGGCCCTACTTATAATGATGTGTAAACCACGTCTCTGCCCATGACATCTTTTTGTGCCATATACATGAGCACCTTTATTATACTGAAATGCAGTTACATTCTATCCCTTCATGACCTGG
This sequence comes from Lophotriccus pileatus, assembly GCA_035583135.1. NCBI lineage: Eukaryota > Metazoa > Chordata > Aves > Passeriformes > Tyrannidae > Lophotriccus > Lophotriccus pileatus. Next base: position 60,303,098 of record JAWWES010000133.1, read on the forward strand.
AGCTCCAGGACTTGCTCCCAGACTGCTGCAGGGAGCGCTGCTGATCTGAGATATTCCTGCATCAGTGCTTGATTAGTGAGGGAGACAGCAGTAAACCTCCACCCAGTCATTGGCCAGCCAAGGGACAGGGCTGTCAACAGGCTGAGCTGAAATCCATGAACTCTGGAATAATGTAAAGGTTTATTTTTTCTTTGAGGTTTATACAGACTGTTCAGTAGCAGGTTGAACTTTAAAGTCTATGGTTTTGAGTAGGTTATAGTGCAAGCACAGATTTAATAAGGATGGATGAGGGGCTTTAAAATTGCTTAGCTGGAATAGATGAAAGGTCTGCTTCTGTTTCCTCGACCTCTCCACATTCCCCAATCGCATGAAATCACCTCTGCTCTTGTAATGGGGCTCAGTCATCTCCAGAGATTAGGTTTAAGATGTGTAGGTTGTAGGCTGTGATTTCCTCGACGTCTGTACATAATTCAGAGCCTTAGTTAGTTGATTTTCCTTCCATGTCAGGTGTTTTCTCTCTTCCCCATTCATTTGGTTTTACTGAGCTCAGATGCATTAAATTCAAATCGGCCATGCGTAGCATTTTAATACTATGAAGTTGCCTAACTTAAGAGAGATGCTAGAATCCAAAAATACATATTTTGGCAACAGTTAAACCTTAATCTCAAAAGCTACATGCCAATTCAAAGTATATTTTGTGTGCAGATTTATCTGAGAGTGGCTTGGCACTGAAGGATTTTCCATTGGCGCTAAAAGAGCCACTGCATGCCAAGAAAGTAAATATCAAACAGAAATGTGCCAGTATTTCCTGCCAGTCTCACATTTTTGAAACTTTTTCCATCCTCCATGCCATTGATTTTTGATATGCTCCCAGGCTTCCTAGGGAAAGGCTTTTGAGTCTCACCCCAGGATGCTGAAAGTCTTCTAATTTGAATACTAAAAATGTTAAATGAAAAAGGACCCCTCTCCCATCTGACACCCCCAAGGAAAATCCCAGAATCTTTTCCTGTGAAATGTTGGAAGACTTCAAGGAGTTTTTCAACCATCCAGAATGCACAACAGACAGAAGGTGTCATTTCTTCCAACTTCTGCACAAGCAAGTTGGTGAAGCGCCTCTGCCTCTCTTTGGGGTTTCTCATGCCATACATTTCTGATCGTACTTCATTGTTGATTCCTGTGTCTCAGTTTCCAACAACTGGTATTTTAGTCTTTTTCTTACTCATTCCTAGCCTTGGAGCTTTTTCCCTGCTCCTACCTGCCAAGTTCCACCTTTAAAACTGTCCCTTGAAGACTCTCTTTCCTAAGTTGTCTCTACACCACTGACCACTCAGTCTTGTGGATGAACTGCATTTCCTTGTGCCTGTGCTGCATTATCAGACCAGGAGTTCTCCAGTCCTGGAAGCAGATGGCATTGATCAACCTCCCCATCACTAGATTTGTTGTTGCAGGACACAATTCAGTCACAGTGGGATCATGTTTAACAATATGCCATGTACTTAAACAGCAATAATAAAAGTATCCAGATTTTACTTCTTAGCCATTTCATTGGATAAAAAGAGGAAATGTCATAACCCACAATTTACCATACTTTATAAAGCATAGACTGTTTCTGTTTCTATTTTGTTTGCTAGCCATAATAACATTTTTCACTATTGTTTATAATATTGTGTACAAAATTCCCGTATTTCTTAGTAACCTATATGGCTTTCCTAACCCAATGTTCAAACATTTGTCAAATAGATCCAGGATTTCCTAAATTCTGGACATGGTACAATATGCAAAAATGCACTGAAAATCAAAAATACTTTTGCCTTTCTAATAAGAATATGTAAAAGGCATGTTGTTTGAATTTGATGCTAGTATGAAGTGATTTTGCCTCTTAAAAATTACTTGGCTGATTGCAAATTTTTAAGTTCTCTGGTAACCAGTAGAGCATCAAGAATGGGATGAGTTTCTTAAAGTTGGTATGTGATGGAGGCAGTAGTAATAACATCATCCCTGAAGTGCCTTCTAACGTGACATTCCAACCTGACAGGCTGCAGGAAACATAATCAGAAATATTTCTCATATGATGGAGGAAATCTCATCTAGAAGTAACTGATGTGTAAATAGAGAGAGCTCCAGCTCCTGAGATGCTGGAGCTGGGCCATAGGAAATGCGCTGTTTGGGAGCCCCAGTGAAACATGAAAAGGCTGAATAGTGGCTTTGAATGTGCACATTTATCTGCACAACCAGGTGCACACACATTTGAACTTACTAAGAGAAAGAAAGAGACAGAAAGAGTATTGTGGAGTAGGAGCTGAAAAGGATTTTTCAAATGAAAAAAATCCAACCAAAACAAATTAAATTATATGCATAAGGCTATGTTGATAGTAGGAAAATAGTATATGCACAAACAATACAAATTACATTGAGGGCTCATTTTGTGTATATGCTTCATAAATTAAAGACAGCATTCTACTCCTGGATCTGAAATGCATATCTCGATTGCACATTCTTTGCTGGAGTGAACTCACACAACACCAGGGCAGGGGGTTGCTCCCAAGGGATGGCGGTGGTGGTGGTGTCAAGGAAATGCCCTGCTACACCTGGGATAAAAATGCTGCCCAAAATCCAGGGTGTTGCAGAGTTCTTCTCAGGTCATGGTACTGCACGGTCCCAAGCTGGGGTTGAGCACAGTCCGTGTGTTCCTGGCGCTGAAGGTGTTGCTCACGTCAGGCCTTGCTGCTTAGAGGGGCGCATGGCCAGATGTCATGGTTTGGGGCTGTTTGGGGATGCCAAACTGTATCACTGGGACTCCTAAAGGACCACAGTCATTGGCCTCTTTGAGTGACCACTTACTGCTGGAATACTTGAAGGCTCTGTGCTCAGCAAAGTCTGTGAAAATAAGGTAATAAATAAAATAAAATGAAATAAAATAAACCCCAACCCACTACTTTTACAAGCTGCTGGAGTGAGAAATGTTGGAAGTCTTTCCACTACAACAGTCGTACCTCTCTAGCCTGTGCCCCTGGAAGAGGGTAAATTGAAAGACTGAAAGACTCCTTTTACTCTTGTGTTCCTGGTTGACTTTATTTAAATTTCACCCCAAATATTATCCAAGTACAAATTAGTGCTAGTGAATTAATTTTTTTTTTCCTTGACTGTCCCTAGCAGAGACAGTCCCTGCTAGGGACCTCCATCAAGAGAAATCAGCATCTTAAAGGTACTCTAGTTCAAATCCTTACTCTAAGAAGTCTAAACTGCTGTAAGCTATGTTTTATATAAAGTGATTGCTTAGCCTTGCCCTGAACTAGAGCAAAAAGCCTCAGTGAAAGGCCAGGTCTCAGTGATGAATTTAGTTTTTTTTAAAGCTATGTAGTATGGATTAAGAGCATGGGAAAAAACCCACCAATAATTAAAAAACCAAACAACAACCAAACAAAACCCCCCCCACCCCCCGCCCCCCCCCAAAAAAAAAAAAAAAAAAGCTGTATTCACTCACTGAAGGAGCTGTGCAGTAAAATCCTTGGCACAGACACAGGGTGGTGTCAGTGCATCTTACCTGTGTGAGGAAGCTCTGGAACTGTGCTGTCAGGGAGCTTTTTATGTCTCCTGGGACCTGCTGTGTTTCCACTATGGGGTTTAGAATGTAGGTGAGCGAAAAGATGACAGCTAATCTGAGCTGTATCAGATCAAGGTTTGTAGCAACCTACCCACACAGAAAGTTAACACTGCTGACTGTGTCCATGAGAAAGCCCTTGTGCAAGTTTCTTTTCTAAAGGTTGGTCAGAGGAAAAAACCTGTGAGGAAACAGGCAGCATAATCTACCTATAAACAATGAGTTCTCTCTTTTCTAGTGGGTACAACAAATTGATCAAGTGCAGATCAAGCTTCTCCTCAACAGGAGACTATGGTAAAGGAAAGAAGAAATTTTAAAATATATTTAAAATTTAAATTTATATTTAAGTATTTTTAAAAAACAGGGGATATTTTATATAAAAATTTCAGGAAAAGAATTATGCTGGTTTATTTTCTGTTGGAATAATTCACTTGTTGCTACATAGACTGGTAGTATAATTGGGCACACTGTAACTTATGAAAGGTCTCTGCCGCCAACCTCTGTTCTGTAATTCATCAGTTTCAAGTTGCTGCCACAACATATAAGTCATTAAAAATAGAGATCTTTCTAATTGTAGTGGAAAAAAGTGCTCATGCTTATGAACTGTAAAAGTTTTGAAGCCTTTATTCAACGGACTGAGATAAAGAGAAGTCATGATGCAAGGGATAGAGATGGAAACCAAAATCCTGTCTTGCCTTGTTGATGGACGCGGTTTCTGTGAGAGGGCCAGTATTTTGGTACCACAAATGGTGAACTGAGGCTTTGGTGCTCAAACAGCCTCAAACAATCACTTACCACAGTGCTCTTGGGTGTAAATGATTTTCATATCAGAATAGTTTCTGTGATTCAAACAGTTATAGGCAGCCCCTGCCATGGTTCGACATTTATATAAGAGTCAGATGGGTTAATCCTTTATTTCCAGTCAAATGATGAGGAGCAATATCTGTCTGGGATCCTAGATTGTGTGTTAAGGTGCACTTATGAATAGTGTCATGGAAAGGGATTTATTCATGCAGATGTGGAGGAAAGGATATAGTGCATGGCTGAAGCTGAGGAACATGTCTCCTCCATGGTTTCTTTGAACATGGGATCCCTGGCAGCTCTGCTGGTCCCAGCTTTTTAAATCCATCACTCTTTATCAATTACTGCTTGTTAGCAGATTTTGCTCTGCTCTGTTCGAGAGGGAAATCTGGGGGACAGTGCACTGCATGGATAGAACCCTAAACCAAGGGGACCTCAGGGAGAAGCCAGCGGGATAAGTCCCATGCTCAGCATATGAGACTTCACAGCTCTGATTATAGACTCTGTCTACAAGAGAGATTGCCCTGGTTAAATGCAGCCTTTCTCTTGTGTCTTGTAAATCTAGAAGTGCTGTTTCTATTAAGAAATACTGAAGTCAGACACCTTCCTCCAGCACTGACTTGCTGGGAAAGTTGTAGCTTGACCTAGAAGGAAAGATCTTTTGTCAAAACCTGGAAGAAAATGAGAGGGAAGCTGGCAGAACAGAGCTGCTACCTAGCAAAAAAAAAGCCATTAACTGTCAGAGTCTGGGGCCATGGGCAGCTGTCCTCTGCTAACACTTTCTAACTATGTCCCTTCTGTGGAATTCAAAGGGGTAATTTTAAACTGTCTCATAACAGTTTCTAGTTAAGTATGAGCAAAGGCGCTTTTCTTGCTCTCCTACTCATTACGTTATTGTGCAAGGCTGATGGACTTGGGTGTTTGACTCTATTGATTTCCACTGTGAACTCTCACCTCTCTGTCCCCGGTGAGTTAGTTTCCAAATCTCAGACCAGGAGGGAAAATGAAGCTCACTTCAGTCACTGCTCACACAGCAAAGCTTATATGAGCATGCCAGGAAGAAGGAGCCCATATCTGCTGCTTGCTTTCCTGCAGTAGCCTTTTGGAGAGCTATGAGAACTCCTGGGCATCTGCAGTGCTGCTCAGCCCAAAGCTCTGCAATAGGACATCAAAACGAGTTATCAGCACCATAGAAGAAGAAGAAGCACAAATCCACTCACAAATCCACTTCAACATAAAGGCTAGCAACCATGGAACTAGTTTATCCTACTAGATTTGCCCTACAATGCCCACAGCTACCTTTATGCGTGATTTCTTTCACTCTGTTATGGTGGTGTTAAGAAATAGCTGGAAAGATGGCAATATGTCAGTCTGACTGGTTTTGCTCCAGAATTTTCATGAGGAAGTAGGGAAAGATTCAGGCCTCTACTAATTTGCTTGTATATGCAATTTTATGGGTGCAGCTGCTAAAGTGAGATACTTACAAGTCTGAAACCTCAGAAACCTTAGAGATCAGACATTTCACATGAAACCAAGCAGTTATGGAGGCAAAAATCCATATTCAAAGAGTTTAAAGCATTTTCCCTATGGTGCAGCTAATGAACGGGAGAGCAAGCAGAAGGAAAATCAATCTGAGATCATGCCTATGCTAAGCCAGGTGCTGATAGGAAATGGTATAAATTGGCCCTCGTATTTCCACAGTAGAAATATAGTTTTATGTGAAAAATTAATTATGTATTAAATTACACAATCTCGTGTGGCCATATGGATTATTGTTAGTGTATCTATTATCTTGTGGGGTTGCTTCTATTTAGGTACGTATGCATAACAGCAGATAAGACATCTGTCTTGGAATTAGGGGCCCTCTGAACAAGATGGTGTATCAGCAAGCAAAAACTCCATGCTGGCTGCCTACATCTCGTTAGCTGAGACAGCACTTGGCACATTAAGTGCTAACAATACTAAAATAATGTTGTCTAGTCCTACTTTCAGGCTCTCAGTGGGGTCAGAACAGGCTGAAGTCTGTGGACACAATCGCAATTCAATGTGATACAATAAAAACAGGTTAAAAAATGGAGGTTCATGATAGGAGCTTCTGCAGCTCAGGGATGTTCAGTCATGTGTTGTGCTCTACTGCAGACATTTTTTCCTTTGACTGTACTGCTTAACACTGTCCTACAGCATGTATTTAAATTCAAGGCAGTCCAAGACAAACTTAAAGGTGTTGATATCTAAAACCAAAACATCATTATAATTCAAAACAAAAAAAAGAAATCTAAATATCTTTAGCTGAATGGGACCAATATGTGGAGCTACTTGGAGTGACCTGGGCTTTTATGAGGAAGAAAAAAAAGTCTGATTTGGGAAAAAAAAAAAAAGAAAGAAAGTATCTGGCACTTTGTTCATATTACACACAAAAATAAGTCACAAAACTTAAAATAACTTCAGAGTATGTGAGAAGCTTTATTGTGGAAAAGACAGCACCTATTTAGATGTTTCAGGAACTTTGTGTTTAGTCTTTTCTTCAGTAAAACATTGTTAGCCTTACCCTCTAGAAAACTTGGAACCCTGTCTGTCTCTGCATAATGATCTGTTATAGAGGATTGCACAATGCCATAGTGCTTCTATTTTAGTACTTAATGTAAAGATTTCTCTTCCCAGCTAGAAAAGACCTTTAATTTCCTAATGAATGTGTCAAATGATCTGAGAACCAGTGGGTGTGGTAGCAGTCACTTGAGTTTACAAGTGGAACAATTCTGTTAGCCAAACTGGATGAAGACGAGGTGAAAAAACTTTTTAATCCCCTCACATCTATTCCCACCAAGGAAAGAGGGTGAAAAACTAATTTCCTCATCTCTCCCTCCCCAATCCCATGACAAAAAAAGATCGAGATAAAAAGGAACAGAAAGATCAAAAGTCTCTGAAAAAGTATTGAACACTGATGCTGAAAGCTTTTAAATACCTGATTCTATGAGTCACACCAGAGAGACATGATCAGGCAGGTAAGTGACTGCACTGGATCTCAAGTACCCTGATAAGTCATAATTCACTTTTTCTATTCTTCATCCTGCTGTATGGGGCAAACCTCCCTTGGCTTTTCCATTCTGGCTTTCCTTTCCATGCGTTCTGCATTACCCACTGCAGGAAAGTCTGTACATCAAGATGTTTTAGCATGAAAGAGAATCTTGGTAAAGAGTCATCATGAGGGATTTCTGCAGGAACCACTGTCATTATCCACAGCAAGGCTGAAGGCTGAAGACAGCATTTCTGTCACAAATAGGAGATCTGTAAAGAATTCCACATTTGAAAATGGTGTGCTGCATCTGAAAATAGTGAGATGTGGCTGCTAGAGAAGTTGAAAACCCAGACACTGCTATTAATATACTTTTAAGATCAGAAGTCCGAGATGAGCACATACAGGATTGGACAGCAAGGAAATATAGATCCAGTTTTTACTTTTCAGATACTAAAAGCAATCGTAAAAATGTTATTTCACAAGGAAAGAATAATCATTAATCACTTTGGCATTTTACAGACAGTAATTATACTCTAGCTAGGCAAGTTAATTATAATTAGACCAGAGGAAAGGTCTCTGACAAAGCAATAATAACTGGCCCTCTGTTCCCCAGCTGCCCATAACTCCATAACACTTTTGTCCAGTTGACTTTTCTCTGTGGGGAAAGTGGAACAGCAAGAGGCAGGTCTTCACTGAGAAGGGGACAGAGAACAAAACATGTAATGTCTGCCTGGAGCAAACCAAATGGCTGAGTTTTAGAGCATAATAGGAAACAACAGATTTTGAGGCTGCAGAGTCAGGGCTCAGGAGCACTCCTATTGCTCAGATGCTTTCAAGCTTTGTTTTAGTCTTGAGACAAAGTTGTACGCATTTTTAAGGAAGGAGAGCTGAAAGTGAAGAATACATTTTTACAACAAGGAGCGGTTAGATGTCAAATCCCCAGGCACTCAGAGCACAAGGGGCTGTGCCTGTGTATTTTAAAATATGTCCCTAAGAGGTGTCTGGTGTAATGTGTCCTCTGTGAGATCCAGACACATCTTCAAAGACGCTTAGCTGAAGCATCCATAAGACACTGCAGGAATTACTGGTACACCCCTGCATGCCACAAACATCTCTCTGTAAAGTGGCCCTTCAATTTCCTGGTTGCCTAAGAGTTGAATTTCTTCTTTCTTGAACTTTTAAAGTCGACTTCCCCCCTGCCTTGTGCTACCTTACAGTCATTGAACAGGACATCATTGGGTAAAAGTAAATAAATACATTATAACTTAGAGAAGTAGTTTCTCTAGAGTTGCCTTTTTTCTCCTGAGGGCTGTCTCCACCCTAGGAACCCTCCTCTGCCTCTTCTCTGTCTGAAGTCTGTTTTGGGGTGTGCCCTAAAACTGTATAATAAAAACATGTATTATTACTGGTAAATTCCCTGTGAACAATCACAATAGTGGATGATTTTAAGCCTGCAGTAGCAATGGGAGCTGCTAGCAGAATTCAGAAACTGTTCAAGCTGCTTCATTATGTGCTGACCTGAATACATTTCTTTCTAGGCAATTAAAATTCTGCCGTAGAAATGTTGCTTTTCAAGTACCCCACTTTACTGTGATTTTTATTTGAATGATTATGTATGCAAAATACAAATGGGACTAGAAATACATAGAGCATATATAATATATAGCAGCCTTTGTAAAACCAATCAGAAAAAATACTATTCAACATAAGTGTTAGGCATTTTCAGTTGAGGAATATTATCAGACCCACAGCTGAATGAATCTTGCAGAGAAGTTGTGATTATTTGAATTTATAATACCACATTGGGTTAGCCTGTTTTGCTGCTTCTTGCTGTTTGTTTTTCACTTGTGTTAAGAATATTTGCCAATATTCCAGCAATATTGGCAGAAGTAAAAAAATCTTGAAAATTCCCATCTTTTCCCCCCAAATTGATGTTTCTAACAAGATCTGTGGAGGACACATTTTTGTGGCCATGATGAAAATTTTCTGAAGTCTCTGCTCCTCTGTATGGGTATTTAGACATCTGATTCAAGAGGAGTAATTTTGCCATATGACTTGAGCACTTTTTCTGAAGCTCATGATATTTGGTATTTTTTCTAAATTCATAAAAACTGAAGCAATGCTACAGCAATCCTGCAGCTTCATCACTCTAAACTAAGTGGTTAACTCATAGTCCTACTATTCACCAAGACAAACTTAAATTGTGTTTCTTGAATTACAGAAATCCAAGGACCAACTAAAAACTCTAAAGATATCTTTAAATCACAAATTAATCTGTTTTTTCTTAAAAGACCTATGAATATTTGGATACATGGGGCTGACAGTATAACCTAAATTACTCACCACAGGGACTGAAGAGGAAGTAGCTGGGGATACAAACTATGCTAATAATAGTTTGGAAACAGACCATGATTTAAGATACAACTGAACCAAGGGTTCTGCATAAAGAAGCTGCTGAGCTTGGGGAGCATCTTTGTCTCCCTGAGAGGAGGCAGTGTGGCTCTGTGAGCCCTTGAAGATGAGGGCAGAGAGCTGGGGACAGGAGCACTGACCACCGTTCTGTCCTGTGTGGTTTGAACTTGGTCAGTGTCTGGAGCATTTCTTAGGTTTCCATAATAACAGTAACAGCAATGACAGAAATTGCCCCTTTAGTAATTTCTGGAGAAGGGAAGATATTTCTCCCTTTTCCTTATGGACAATAGTAAATTTTTAAAAATTTCTAATGTATTCCTCTTTGTATTGTTATTTTGAGGAATGAGTGACAAATGGCCGAACACACATCTACTATGGAGGTTAATAAAATCATTAATAGTTTTTAAAACGACGTTTTTGTGTTCAAAATAGTTTATTATATTAAGTGTCATGTCATGTTTCTTTCACTGTGATGCTCAGCCTTTCTATCACTTTATCTCCCTGTGTTTTTCACAACGTGTGAATTGCCCAAAGGCTTTGATCTTGCAAATATGTGCAGACTATTTACCTAAATTGAGCCATTCTCTTACATCTAACTAGACTATTGTTTTCAGAAATTCTTACCTAAGTATTTGCTTATTAACATTCTAGATTTGAATTGTGGAAAGGACAGTGTCTCACTCTGTTTACAAACCCACCAGTGCAGTTGAATGCAGTTTCTGATTCCGTGTAGTCGAACTCATAATAATATACTAGTGATAAAATATTTATCCATCCACTTGACAGAGAGATATTTTGAAGTACGTTTTTTGCTTTAACTTTAAGAAAGTTTTTATTGAATCGTGGAACATGCTTGATGTTTGCATGAACAATATTAAGGATTAGCATATATCAAATAGTTAAATTGGCCATTAAAATCAAAGTATGTATTCTTCTGAGAGACTTTAGGTAGGTCTGATGCATTGTAAGAACCCACAGCTGGTTTTCACCACAGCTTTCCTTTCCTGGCAAATTTACAAGGTTTACTTTGCCTGTTTTTCAAAGTTCACCATTTCCACTGTTGATAGCTCACCTCTGACATACTGTCCCTCAGCTCTAGTACACAAAGTCTCTTATCTTTTTTTTTTCTCTTTTCATTTCGACTAGTGACACCCCCAGGGGAAGACCATTAGCAGGTAAAAGTCTGAGAAATATGTGTATTTGCTTGGTGCCTTTATGCTGGCTAACAGAGTAGCTGAAATTATGTGTGCCCTTTGATGCATTATCTTTTCCACAGCTCTGAAGAAACAAAGCTGGTCCTTCTGCTATTTGAAACTACACATATATCATGTATTTTGACAGAGGAACTGTCTCTGCATATCTGTGTTGTCCCGGTATATGCCATGTTTGCTACAGCTTTGCTTTGGTGCAGGTAGTTTGGCAGAATGGACAATGCAGCCTGTGCCAACAGGGGATGTTATTTGTCAGCTCACTTAGAGCACACCTCTGAGAATTATAAAACCAACAGGCAAAAAGCTTTTCTGCATGCGGCTTTCTATATTTCTACCCAGAAAGTCTTTGTGCGTGTGCTGTGTGCCACGTGCATCCTGTCCTGCTTGGAGTTACATCTGACACATGGCTGATCTGATGGTGGACAGTGGCCACTTAACTAAACAGCAGGAAACTCCACCAAAATTTCTGCTTTGACAGGGTTCATTACATCCAAAAATTGTGGGCATGTCATCAGATTACTTTTTTTTTTTCAATCTAAGCAAGCAGTCCGTGAAGAATAAGGGAACATCTCTGAACATAAGTCTGCGCTGCTCCTTTTTACTCATGGTAGAGTTTTTTTGGGCACAGCAAAAGCAGATGAAGGGGACACAATTAATTCATATTTGGAACGACAAAACTACTGGCAACAAAACTTTGGTGCACAGATTTACCTTCATTTCTGTAATTGAATGGAAATCAGTCAATTGTGGAAGTGCCTATCAATATCTCTAAATTAAGAAACAATTTTTTTTCAGTGTTGCCACCCTGTGGAGTAGGTTGTGTGAGGGACAGGTAAAAATGATCCTAGACACGGTTCCTTTGTGTTTATTTTGGGTGACTGTGACTCAGAGGGTGAACACAAGCAATGCAGTTAGTGCCTTCTCCATTGGTTCTAGAAATAACCATTTACTTGAATGATGGAAGTGCCTTGCTTTCCCTGTCATGGATTAGCACTCCACTGCGGTGGCTATTACACAAACACCAAAGAAAGAGTTGTTCCTTCCCTTAGGTGCTTCTTCCACAAATAATAACAGATATATGTGAGTTATCTCCCCTATTACTGAAAATAATTCCACCTGTCACCATCTCTCCCCCTTCACATATTTGTTGGGATCTTCATGGACCTACATACACTGGATTTTTGGAGATTGCTCTAAGTACCTACATAGCTCACATTACCTAAATAACTGAATTTCTTTGCTAATTTGAATCGCAGAAAGCATTTTGAAAATATTCTCCAAGGCTGCAGACCAAGTACTGCATGCAGATACAGGCACCCATCCTTTCTGGGAGCTGTGGGTGTGAGCTGCAGCTCATGGCACTTCCTGAAGAATTTCAAGGGGGAATATAACAAACAGTCCAAGCATTCATACCAAGAGCTTTGTTTTCAGTTTCAATGCAATAACAATTAGCAACTAGTTGGCTTTTGGCCACTGAAAATTATATAGCCAACTGGCAAAAAGTATCATTTTTTCCTGGCTTTATGCTTGCAAGCTGGGTGGCATAGGAGGATTTTGTGACTGTATATAACACTAACCTCTGCAGAATAATGCAGTAACTAGTCAAAAGTGCTTTCTTCACACAGCAAAAGGCTAACTGCCAAGCAGCTTCATTGACCTTCATCAACACTGATCTTTGTTAAACAGTGACATTTGCCAGTGTCTTCCTCTTTTTGTCTGTTTTTCTCATGGTCACTTACTTTCTCTCTTCTAATTTTTTGTTTTGTTTTATTACATGTCTATACACAAAATTCTTTCTGGTTTGAGAAAAAGATTGCAGACAAATGCAAACCTCCAGTCCTGTGGCACATTTTAACAGCTGTGCAGGATCCATTCATGATACCTGAGATGAGTGTTCCAGGACGTCCACAGATAACTCAGTGGACACCACAGCTGCCCTGTACTGACTACCCAGAGCTGAAAAGTGCCCACAGCCAGGTACTTCCACCCTCAGGACTACCAGGTCCTCAGAGAGGATGCTTTGATTGCAGTTGTCTCCTTTTGCAGTTGTACCTGTTTGCCCAGATTTCTCCACTCCCCAAGGCAAAGCTGCCTCATTAGCAAGCTGGCAGGTTTCAATCCATCATCCTCAGTTTCAGGCTGAAAGCTGAAAATATATAACAAGTAAATTGTAGTGCACGGCATTATAATTGCAAATATTTCTTCTTTGTTTCCATCTCAAGGAGGAGAGGTTTGGAATGAAAAGAGAGCAGAGGCTTGCCAATGAGTGAAGTTTTATGGGCTTATGTCCCAAAATTATAGCATCTAAGACAGTCAGTTAAGAGCTACATCCATGCTTTAAATGCTGCTTAAAAGCAAAACAAATTCCAAATAAAAATAATTGGCTTCCTTAGTAAATAACTGGTACTAGAATAGATAACATCAAAATTGCTATCCTTGTAAAATGAAAAAGTGACAGAAATGAAAATTGTATAATGTCTATTTCTTAGTAGTAAGTGTGAGCATCTGTATATGTGTCTAAAAATACAGCAAAAAATTTGTTAAATCATTCAAAAATGAAGAAAGTCACTTTGCCCAAGATCTTCTAAATATTCTTTAATGTTTTCTATTCACTTAATTATAAATAGAATAACTGAAAACTAGTTTCAGCAAACCCTGAGGCAGACTGAGCTGCAAGCTCCCCACTATCTTCTATTTCATTTGAATTCCACAGCTCATATGTTCAAGTACTGTGGGAGAACTTCAGCTGTCCTTTTTCTCCTCCTGTTGAATATGGATAACATTTTTGGAGCTTGAACCTGAAAGACTTAAGAAAAACTTTAAAATACCCAAGTTCATTACTTCAAACCCTCTTCTTACTTATAAGGCAGCTTTTTGAGGCACAGCTTATATACATTTTTAAGATGAAGATCACCTTAAGCATTATAAAAATTAGATAATAAATCCAGCAGGCACTATGCCCACACCAGAATAAAATTGCTAATTTTCACACCAATTTTTCAGTGTGGTGAGAATTTTTAACTTCCATTAACTCAGTAAGCTTATAAAGGAAGCCTGAAGCTATGTTTTTGTTTTAATGAAATACAGGTTGGTATCTTAATGTAGCAAGGCACATTAAATCTATTTAATACTGAGATGTCAAGATAGCTAACTGGAGAGCTGTAACCTCATGAAAATACACCCAGTATTTGCAGTAAGGGCATATTCAGTAAGGTCAAGTTGGGAACTCCAACCCCCTGAGGCAGTAAACAGGGTTGCTTGCTATCAATTCAAGCTAAAACCTCTATGCTTCTGTCAGTAGTCCATGAGACGAAGCTTTGAGAACTGCCAAGTCAAATCTTTTCAAAAAAGCAACAGGTTAAGTTCAGAGGAACACAAATGATCAGTATTTTAGATTTTGGATAACTTCAATAACTTCAGAATAACTTAGCTTGCATTTTTGGGATTGCTTTTCTGCAAGGGGGCAAAGTTGCAAACAGTATAAATTAAAAGTGGTAAAAATATTTATTGGCAACCTAAGTTTTTAGGAGCATGATTTTATATGTCTCTGTTTGCATAGCTTCAGCATAAATGGGGCGATATTAATACCACAAGAAGGTCTGTTTACATGCTGGTCCAAGAATTTTCATGCCATTATTCTTTATGACCATAAATCCTGGTTAGCTTAAAAAAAACTAAGCTTTTTTTAAATGTTTATATGATTCTGTTTTTTTTTTTTTTTTTATCATGGAAAGAAAAAATGATTACTTGGAACTTCTGATAAAGCTTCTTGTTAGGATAATCATATTGTTATTATTGGTCTATAAAAGACATCCTACCTGAGCTCACTCTCTGTGGTGGAACAGTGCTTATCATGTGTTACTATGCTCACAGTGATGTTGCAGGGCTCCTCTCAGGAGAAAAGAGGTGGTGATGTCTCCTGTTTGGACGTGAAACCTAGGATTTGCCCCTGACTAGCTAGAAACAGTCTATACTGCCACACAAGAAGCTGTAATTCCAATAAGGTAATTTCTTTGGGTTCCCAGTAGCCCCAGTTCATTCACTTACACCAAAAGTGCTGTGTGTGCAGTTGTATTCCTGTACAAGCCTTTCCATGTACGAAGGCCATGCATCTTGTTTGACCTCAGACAGTCCCTGTCTTGCATCTTTGTCCCGGATCCAGTTTTTCTCAATGGAGTTCATGTCTTCAGGCAGACCCAGCTGGCAGAGTGCAGCACTGACCATGTCACTCTCACCTTGTACCAAGCTGAACACTGGGGTTGCTCACACTAAGACAGTTTCCACTGTAATTCCGCCTCTTCACTAACCCGTAAATTCAGACTAATGTGAAAGCAATGCAGAGTTATCTGCAAAACTTTTAGTGAGAGTCCTCCTTCCTCTGCAGGACCAGCACACAGAAATGTACAACAAAGTAGGGCTGCTGTGTCAGGAAATGATTTTTTTCCCCCCTCCAACATGTTCAGAAGGTGAAAAGGTGGAAGAAGATGACTTTTAGTTTTTCATCTAATATGCATGATATTATCCCCTCCCAAAACTGCTACCCAGTGTCCTCACATAAGGCTCTCTCCACTTACATGGAAAATAAAACATGGTTTGATTTTGCAAAACACTGAGAACACGCATCTCTCACTGATAGTTACAGGCAAGATTATTGCTGCACTAATAATGGCACACAGGTCTGCTGCATTGACTGCTTTCAAACTTTTGCCTTGCCCATTTCACTGACACTAGAAAAAAATTAATTCTTCAGCATACATAATCACGTAACCTGAAAATAATAAAACTGTTGAGTTAAATGAGCTTAGTACGCGTTTGGGATAAAAGGTTGTGACAGACCTAAGAGAGATAAGGCAAAGAGAACAGCTAGTGACAGGAATTAAAAATTGGAGTGAATGCAGAAAGGAAGAACAGAAGCTGCAGAAATTCTGGAGCAGAAAGGATACAATACCAGCAGCTGAGAAACATAAGCTGGGAAAGTCTTTGGAGAAAATGTCTTTGAGATCAGCCTTGCTTTGAATTCATGCAGCCTCTGCAGTGGGATTGTAGAGCTACAGCTGGGTTGTGGTATTGCCATTGAGCAGAGGGACTCAGAGAAGGAAAATGTTAGAAACTGGGGCTGTGTTGTCAGAGCAGATCTTCCATAAATCCATCACTTGGCCTCTATATCTCATGGTGAGCCATGATACTTTCACATGACAGATGCTGGTCTAAATACTTTCTCAGCTTTTAGAGTCCCTCTGTTAGTGAAATAAGGACAAGGGGAAGGGGCATTAGTTAAGAAATTAAAAAACTACATCTGGCTGGAAGCTTGTAAACAATGCTGCTTTTTGGACTAGATGAGATCTATAAAGGGCGAAGACCTCTGAGAAAATTCAGAGCAATTCACCCAGCGGATGGAAGGCTGATGCTTTGCTTATGGTGGCTGTGTCATGGCCAAGAAGTGAGATGACTGATTTTTCTGAGCAATGAGGCCAACAGTGCCCAGGATTGGGCTGATGAATGCAGGGCGGTGCCGATATCCTCCCATGCGTGGATGTCTGGGAGGGGAGGTGATAGGAAACTAAAGCTTCTAAACCACATGATGATGACAAGATTTAAGTTCCATCTGACCTGGCTGCCAGGACCTTTCCTGGAGAAAACAGAACTCAGGTGTTCAAGAAATAATGCTATGTGTCTATTCAGTTGTTTCTGTGTTAAAACAGCCATTTAATTCACTTCAGCTTTAAGGTTTTTAGTGGTGAAATTGCACAGGAAAGAGTTGCATGGGAAGGATTATAGTTCTGACCAGTGAAGTTAACCTGTCATTACTCATACCCAAATAAACCATAATGTTTTCTATTGGTCAGAAAAAGAGATATATCTATGATAAAGTTAATTTAGTTAGTCTTAATGTGATCTGCATGGACTTTTCTTAGCATTTAGGCAGAAAAAGTAACCCTCTTTTGCTTTGGTCAAGATAAATCAATAGCCTTGAAATTTGGAAACAATATATATTCGACCACACAAACTAATAAGGCACCAGTGTTTTAGCAGACATTATAAAACATAAAATTAGATGGAAAATTGCCTTAAGCCCCTATAAATTAAAATTGCTCTTTTTATAGCAAAAATGAGCCTTATATAGCAACAAACAATTTTGTGATCTTCATTTAACTAGCCAATTTCATATGGCAAACAGTATTTATTCATCCTGCTCCAGTGACCTAACCAGCAATTTACAATGTGATGCCTTGCATATTTTCACAGCATTGTAAAAAATTGACGTTCTGTAGATTTATTTGATCCCTGTTGAAAAATTATTTTTTTACCTCCTCCTAACCAGTGTAAACTGGAAATTGTTCTTAATGTAATTCTCTTGCTTACCATGCACTCATTAATCAGGAAACTAATTAGACCCAGTTTTCTTACTCTAATTTGAAAAAGTGAAAGTAACATATGTTGACAGTTAATTTGGATTTTTTTTTTTGTTAACTGGCACGCAAGTTTTTATAATGAAATAATATTTGATACTGATACAGAAGAACATGGGCTAATAAATTGCAACAGGCTGGGAAAATGCAGTATGCTAATCACTATGGGAATAATAACATAGATCATTTAGTGCTCTAGTTTTTCTGTTGATGATTTTCCATTTTAGCTATTTTTATATGGTATTACAGTGACTTGATTTGGAACTTCTCAAACACACGTCAGTACAAGTTTTCAGCATTTTGCAAGTTTGTACAGGCCCAGTGCACTTTCTGAGACTGAGTTACAAGAAAAATATTATGCATCTAGGCTCCATTTCAAAAACTTCTGTTGTCTCGGCTTTTTAAGAATGTCATTATGCATAAAAGGGTGCCAGCTGACAGCCTGCAAGGCTCTCAGTTAAAGCTCAATGTGAAGCCCACCCAGGTCATTTGCAGTCTTTGCCCTGAGCTGCTTTGTCACTGGGGCAGATGACTGCCAGCAGCAGCAGGAGCACTGCCATGTGAGCCACCTGTGAGCTGGAGACTGACCTTTACCCAGCTGTGTGCGATTCTGGTTGTAGTACAGGTGTCCCTACATGTGCAACCTTCACTCCAGTAAAAGCAAGGGAGAACAGTGTTGGTGACTTCACCCGGAGAAATCGGCAATGCCGCTAGAGAGCTCAGGATAGAAATTACACCCTCTGAGGCCAAGGCCCACACACTTTACCTGCACCCAGGCAGAAAGCATGAACCAAGTAGGGAAAGTATGTTACAATGCCAAGTGGTAGAACTGGAAGAAGCAAAGACACTCCTGAGTGCACCAGCTTCTCAGCTACTTGAATAATAGTTATTACCTTTCCCCAAAGGGCATTGCTTATATCCTTAGATCATCATAGCTGTATCACAATGATGATTGTTGGTATGATTTTTTTTTAAGAATACAGTGTAAAAATACAAAATCTCTGAAGTCAACTTCGATTTGGAGAGGACATTAAAATACCTTTTGACCTTCAATGCAAAGTTTGTTCTAGTTATTTACACCAAAGCTACTGCTCCCCTTTGGCGTTATGTGAGAAGAGGGGCCACACCCCAGAAGTGGATACAGAGCTGAGCCATCACCTTCTGCTCTAACTTCTCTGTGATCACCTGGGTATCAGAATAGGCTGAATGCAGGCAGCTCCTGTGGTTTGAGGTGCTTCTCCAAGCTGAGCCAGCCTTTGTTTTCCTGCCCACAACATTATGGATAATGTGCATGTAGGAGGTATCTCCATGGCCAGGGTTGCTCCTCTCTTGAGCCCAGCACTCACAATTATCTCTCTGACATACTGCAGAAGTGATGGTAGCCATGGGCCCCCAGTTAGCTGCATTAAAAAAGACAGACTGACCAAAAGCTCTCAACACATGTATTTTCCAAGGAACAAAGGAAGTTTTTATGAAGAAACCAAACCTATCTGCAGGAAGAATGGAAAACCCCACAATCTTGAAGCACTTGAGACATCTCAGACACCCCCCCCATCAAACTTTGGGTGGCTAATGTTCTCATGGCAGTTTCTTCTGCTTGGATGTGATGTGAAGAATAAGAGGAATAAGGCCATGGAGGAGCTATGTCAGAGGCTCTCACACTGTGGGCATCACACCCAATGCTGCCCAGCAGGCAGGTGGAGGGAACAAGAAAGGAGGAGGTACAAGAGTCACTTTTGGCCTCACTTGGGTGAGAGTCTAAGCTGTTCCCAAGGCAATAAGGCAACTGGGATTCCTCCTTAAACAAAGCAGCTGTGAGTTGCTGCTCACACCGTGTACTTTCAGCCCTATCCAGGAGAAATGTAAGGAGTTAACAGGCTGGGACTTAGGACAGCTACTTAAAAACACATAACTCCATCTCACTGTGTGTTAAAAAATTGAGCTGTACTCACCTGATGCAATAGGCCCAGGCTAGCTCATGAGGTGGAGGTATCAATGTGTTACCAAATTAATTATGGTATTAATTATTCAGCACAGGTGCATTACCAAGTCAAATTAGAAAATTTCAGTGTGGTTTACAAGTCGAGCTTCCAGCAAATAGTCCTTCAACAGCAGACCTGGCAAGGTGATGTGCTGCTGTGTGAGTGATCTTGATGTTAAAAGAGGTTAGATGGGATAGTTAAAAGGGGGAGAGTGAGCCAAGCAGGAGGGATCCAAAGAGAACAGTTCATGGAAATCCTTGAAGTTATCTGGATTTCTTGCCACATGGTCTGTATAAGATTTGACATGGGACTTTTCCCATCCTTTAAGATTTGGGGAAGAATTATGGACAAACATTTGTGTGTGTATATATATATATATATGTATATATATACATATATATATATACACACATATATAAATATTTTTCATTTTCAGAGATATACACTAAATTTTCAAAATTCTAATGGAAAAAAAATTAAAACCCTCTTAT
This sequence comes from Lophotriccus pileatus, assembly GCA_035583135.1. NCBI lineage: Eukaryota > Metazoa > Chordata > Aves > Passeriformes > Tyrannidae > Lophotriccus > Lophotriccus pileatus. The sequence goes on from JAWWES010000133.1 coordinate 60,323,022, forward strand.
AAAAAGCCTTTAGGCAAATGGTTATTATTAGATCTAGCAGCAAACATTTGTGTTTTTATTGAAAACTACTTTCTGACTAACCAATCTTATGCAACATTTTTAATGGTAAAACTGTATGAAAGAAATTTATATTGAAAATCTAAACTGCTTTGAGTAAAATGGATGTCATATTTTAAAACATTGTTTTCAAAAACTGGAAACTTTCTTTTAAAATTTGCTTAAAGTCAACTGAAACATTCAAGTTTACTTTTTTATCTTCATTGCAAAGTCTGGGATGCCCTCTGGAAAAGGCCTAGAATTGGCAGAGAAATGCATCAGAAAAAGGAAAAGCTTCCCTAGAGAAAGGGAGGAAAAAAAAGAATCTTTGAATACAGACTGAAGACTTCATCAGAAAAATGTGGGGTATTCTTTTTTTTTTTCCTCATGGAGTATTTCAACAACTTTAATTTTGACAAGCAACCACTAGAGGTCAGCTGTGGTTTTATTTTAACAAAATTATTTCTATGTCCCATTCCATTTTATTTTATTTTTGATTTTTTTTAGTCAAAATTAAACACAATTAAAAGAATTCCTGGCCTTTGCTTTTGGAAATAAATCCAAGAGTCTATCATGTGATGGACATGATAGTTAGCAGGAAAATGTAGTAGTCAAATAAGGTACTTTTACAGAGGTACTTTTCAACATTATAGTGGAAAACCTTCACAGCCATATGATACACTGATGTAACTATTGATCAGCTGGCAGATATTAACATACATCCATTCACTTCAAATAAATGACAGCAGTTTAAACTATAACATGCAACACTAGTTTACTCTCTACCAAGGATTTAGGTCTCTTTGAAAGTGACCTGGATCTGCAACAAATTTTCAAATTTCAAATCTTTACATTCTTCCTTTAATTTTGTTTTATTTCAGATTTGATGTTTGTAATGACCCAGGCATGTTTGAGATCTTTAGGGCTTTCAGTTCAAATGAGATAAATTAATCCCCTCCCCTGCATTTCAAAGTTTAGCTATTCCATGTGAACCCACAAAACACTTCTTTTCCCCTCCACAAAGTCTCTCTTGCATTCAGAAAGACTTACAGATTCCTTTCTTCCTGAGCAGGGAAATCAGACCAGTATATCGGGATGCTGGAGTGCTCTTTAAGTAACTCTCTTAATTTTTGCTTCTAAAGATTTATCTTTTTAACTGTCCACTATGAAATCTCTTTTGAGGGAAGCAAGTTAGGACTTTCTAATGAGCTGACACATTTTTCAAAGGCCAAAAAAACTGCTTCCTCTCTAGCTGTGAAATGTGGATTTTTACTTCAGAGCAGTATCAGAGTGACCACACACTGTACGATGTAGCACTACTGTAGCTGACAATAGAATTTTGAACAAACTCTGTAAAATAAATTTTTACTATAATGTACTTTAATCCTGAATCTTTAGTCTTAACCACAGCAAGGCAATGACTCAGTGAGGATTTAATGACAGGCCCCCTGGGAAAGGCTTGCGGGCTGATACCGATTCATTTATATTGGACACTGCTCTGTAACATCTTGCAGACAAAACTCAGATGAATTACTGTACTTAAGATAGTTTATGTGATTTGTTCATTGCTCAGATGCATTACTCTGAGCCTGCTCCCTGGCAGTTTTCCCAGTGAATTGGGCATGGCACTAATTAGAGTATTGACTAACACGTGCTCTCCTGCCTGTTTTGGCCAGAGGATTACCTGCCATTGCTGCCTTCAGAATCTGCTTTCCTACCCTTGATGAAAGATCCATGTTCACAATGTACCCATGTAATTTAATGGCTCAGAAGGATGAGTTCAGCAGGACAAATATCTGTAAGAGCTCAGCAAATAAAGCAGTGGCACCATGCAGACCTTCCATTCAGCTGTGGAGGGCTGTGATGAAGGTTTCAGTCCCTTCAGCTTGTCTATCGGCATTTGACCAATGCAGATTTTTAATCCCTTCTGCTGTGCCAGTAGGCCAGTAATGTTTTCAGCTTTACTTCAGACTCTCTTTAATATTTTGCCTCTTTTCTACTTTCAGTTCCAACCCTTGTCTGGGCTGGAGGCCTAAGCAGATGCACCAGTCATTTATTCAGCACTAGCTCTAAGCACAGGCAAAGCCCACCTGAAGAGTGTTTTCCTGAGCTTGGGATGGAGAGGAGAGTGGGAGTGGGTGCTTCTGTCCCACTCCTACCAGCTGTGCCTGGTGGCAGGGCTGGCCAGCTGTTCTCAGCCTGAGTCAGCTCCCCAGAAGAAGTGGGGTAGAGCCACTGACCTATCTCGATCCATGACATCTCTGTCCATGTGGATGTCAAGAAGGTGGTCAGCAGTAGTCAGAATGGATTCACTGTAGGTAAATCATGTTTGACCAACCTGATTGCCTTCTAGGATGAAGCAACTACATGGATGCATGAGGGGAGAGGAGTGGATATGGTCTATGTCAACTTCACCAAGGCTTTTGACAATATCTTTCACATCTTGAGGAAGTGCAGACTGGATGAGTGGACAGTGATGTGGACTAAAACTTGCAATGACAGATCCCAGAGGGTCATGATCAAGGCAGAGAATCTGTTGGAGGCCTGTCACTAATGGTATCCCCTAAGGTTCAACAGTGGGCCCAGTGTAGTTTAACTTCATTGATGACTTTGCATGAAGGGGCAGATGCCTCATCAGCAAGTTCACTGACAACACAGCACTGGGAGGAGCTTTGGGCTGATACCCCACAGAGCCGTGTAGCCTTTCAGAAAGATCTCAACAGATTGAAAAGATGGGCAGAGGTGAACCATCTGAAGGTTCAAGGGCAAATGCAGGGTCCTTGCGCCAGTAGAGGATGGGGGCTGACCTGCTGGAAAGCAGCTCTGCGGAGAAGAATCTGGGGGTCTTTGTGGACAACAAGCTGTCCATAAGCCAGCAGTGTGCTCTTGTGGCCAAGAAGGCCAGTGGTATCCTGGGGTGCATTAGGGAGGTGATCCTGCCCCTCTACTCAGCCCTGGTGAGGCACATTTGGAGAGCTGTGTCCAGTTCTGGGCTCCGCAGTACAAGAGAGATGGAGCTCCCGGAGTGGGTCAGTGAAGGGCAACAAAGATGATTAGGAGGCTGAAGCATCTCTCATATGAGGAAAGGCTCAGAGACCTGGGCCTGTTCAGTCTTGAGAAGAGAAAATTGACAGGATACCTCACCAATGAGAAGGTAAAGCCCCTAAGAAGGGTTAGTAACCTACTACTGAGAACAAAAAGATCCTTTGCAATTAAAGTCAAATTCCAAGAAGAGTGTGTTTCAACAGTTGGAAGCACATGAAGGTTTGGGGCAAACTGGGGAGATCCTTAATGTTGACACTGCATCTTTCATCTTCTGCCTCAAGCCACAGAGGCATCTAGACACAAACCTGTGCAATGTGCTCTAAAACAGCCCTGCTTGAAGCAAGGAGGTTGGACCGGATGACTGTGGTCCCTTCCAAACTTAGCCATTCTGTGACTTTGAGATTCTGTGACCTGAGATTTTGGACCAAAGCAAGCTCTCACCTGCCCTTGTTCAGTGACACAGGACTATGCATATTATTTTTAGATTAAATTACTGTAATATTGCACATATTTATAGTCCCTAATTTCTTACCCTAATTGAAACTTCCTTATGAAGCCCAAGGTTCTGGGTCAGTGACTGGGAGAGGGGAAAAAACAAGGCAACATTGATGAGTATGAAATTAAAAGTTTATCAGTAGGAACAATCCTGCACCAGCGTTTAGAGCAAAATGTTCAATTTAAGAAGAGCAATTAACAGCACTATTGATTTTTTTTTGGTCTCAGAATCATGAAGGGAGAACAATATAAAAGTCTTGGGAAAGCAGAGGAAAGAAAATGAATCATTCAGGTTCCTGCCTCTTCTGTGCTCCCATGTACAATGCTGCATCCAAAGCAAGACACTAGACTAGATACAGGATCCTTTAACTCTTCCAGGATATTATTTTTTGTGACAAAAATTTAGACCTGAGACCAGTGGTGTTTCAAGTGTGAGTGTAACATGATTTTCACATCCTTGGGATTTGTACTGAGTCTTAAGAAGAAATGGGACTCTGTTCAGTTCAGATGTACTGTAAGTGCTGTGGTAAAATCATATGATAAGAAGTGTGTTATTGTTGTATGGTCAGCAGCAGCTTCACCCAGTAAAAACTCATGGACTAAGTTGTCTCTAGCCTTAGAGAGTGTCTGATCAAAAGGATCCTGATACAATTATACTGTGACACTGCAGCAGGAGAGGGAAAAGTGTGAGCTGGAGGAAGAAGTAAGATATAGACGGTCTTTTACCTGATAAATCTGGTAGGACCTACAGTATCATCCATTTTAGCAAATGCTTTTTCACCTACTCCAGTCTTTCCTCTTCCACCACATTTTTTCAAGCTTCAAGGAGTGAAGCTTTCCCATGCCAAAGTTACCTTCCTCTCAAACTGTCCTCTCCAATCCTGGCTCTGCTCTGACCTGCCTTCTCATTTCCATTTGACAGAGCTGTGATGTAAAGTGAGGGGGTTGTAATTTATTTGCCTCCAGAACAGTCACTCTGCTGCTCATTGTCACAACAGGTGTTCATCTTAGACCCCAAATGTCTTTCTTGTGCTTAATTATATCTCATGGCAGACCTGGTATTACACAGCAGCTCATCTTCAGATGCACATTTTCAGCAGACAGGTTAAGACATGCTACATTTCCAAACTATTTTTCTACCCAAGTGTTGAAGCAAAGGGAAGCAGCTTGTTTAATTTTCCAGTGAACCTACCAAGGGAAGCTTGCATTACTCTCTGTTCTCACTCATCTCTTCTTTCATCATTCATTCCTTTTTTGCACTTCATTTTGTTTTGAAGAGATGGTGGTGGGTGTATTACAAATACCTGGCACAGAGAGAGTGGAGGGAGTTTTGTGGAGAAGTTCAGAGAAACTGAGGACATTGAGAGAACAACATTTAATAAAACAGGATTAGGCTCCACAAATTCAATTGTTTCATGAAACTGTTTCCAAGCAAAAATTACATCCTCATCATTTACTGCTATAGAGCAGGAGAAAGAGTTTGTACAAAGCAATGGCTCATGCAGTATATTTAATATCCAAGAAAAAAAGCAGGAGTCTATATTAAGACAGGTTGTAGGATAATATCTCACTGATGATTAATGGCTGTTACAGTAGTACAGATCAAGAGTATGAACTCATGTTTGAGAAATAACAGTGATCCAATTTTTTGACAGATAATTCAATTTAAGAAGTCCTCATTTTTAAGGCCTGACTGCTAACTTAGTTCAGTTAACGTCTGGTGCTTTTCAGATTATGTATGTGGGATGACTTGTCCACAGGCAACAGGATTACTCTTTTCAGTGAGATAAAGGTGAGAACCTCAAACTGCATGACTTTCTGATTATAAGCCGTTTTTTTCCTCTCTCTCTGAACCAGATCCCAGAAGGGATTGCTGCTGGCCATTGAGGTTGGCAATTGTTAGGCTATGCAGTCACAGAGCAGAAACCATCTCATCTGACACTTATTTTCTACCGTGAAGATGACTGAGCACTGGCACAGGTTGCCTCAAGGTGTCATGAAATTCCCAACCTCATTCAAAACCAAGGCAATGGTCCTGGGCAATTGACTCTAGTTGGCTCTGCTTGAGCAGAAGGTTTGAATTTGATTGCCAGAAGTTCTCTCCAACTTCAAACACTCTCTGCTTCTTACCCTGTGACACAGGTTACCCACAGTAGCTACAATAGGAGGCCATGCTCCTTCAAGAAGAAATAACCAAAGGAAGAGGGGTCTGTAACCTCTCTTCTACCATATAACTTTCTCCAGTTTTCCTAAGGAAGTTAATTTATCTTTTCAAATTAGCCTCTTGCTTCATCTTCCTTAATCATATGGGACTAGACTCACACTGGTCTAAAGCAAAATACTTCCTTCAGGTGTAGGGAAATGTACAGTATATGAAGTACACCATAAAATTGGTCTCTTTACTAAATACATTCTTTTCCCCTGTGCTGACAATATAAGGGGAATGAGTATTTATAGGATCACAGATTCTCTTGTCATAGCAGAGGTGTTTAGTGTATAAAAGCAGTTGCAACTGGGAGAATATCTAGCAACCATTCTTTCCCGCCACCGAACATCTGCAGTTTTACCACTAGATAGCAGTGTGCAGCAAAGAATGTTAGTTACAAAGGTGGCTTGAAATAGCTGGGTAAGGAAAGGCATAGCACACACCCAAACTGAGAGCAGACAGGGGAGAAGTCACTGAAGGGGAGAGTGGAGAAAACACCTGCCTATTATGTTTAAACCTCAGACTCTTCTCTCCTGTCTCAGTTTTTAATTCGTACATGCTGAATTCCCTGCACTTGTCTGAAAACCAGTGTCCTCAAAGTCAGCCCACAAGACAAAGGTAAAACAAAGCATCCTTTGTTCTTTGCTACAGGAGTGTGCCCAGAGGTATAGAAAGACTTCTCAGGGTACTTCTGGACTTGGCCCAAAGGATACAGGAGGGTTAACACTAGATGCTGGTTCTTACAACCGTTTGGTGAAAGAAGGTGTTGATGCTGGAAATGGGAGAAATTTCAGAGGCGGCTGCTGCTGGTGGTGTTGGCCCCACAGGCTGTGACCAGCATTGCCACTGTCTTACACTGTCACATCCTGACATGTGCTCTGGCCCTGCTTTGCTGTTTCCTGTATGATAATCCGTTAAAACCTAGTCCCCAGTGTTGATAATGGAGTTGTTTTTTAGATAAATACAGTGATTTGCATCAGATGTGCATCTGTCTTAATTTACAGGTGACTAATTCATCTCACCTTAGCTAGGGACCAAGTTAGATTGACTGGTGAAATTTATTCGTGTAGTGAAAATTGAGCAAGGATTTTAGTTCAAAACATAGTCCAGCAAGAGCTGCCAGACAGGGCAACAGCTAGTAAACCTCAGGACTGGTGACTTGAAAAACATGTCTTAAATCTAAGGAGAAGGAGGCAAAGTGTGGTGCCTGTAAGCTGATTATATGTCTGTTTTTACTGAGGAAAAAACTCTTCTATGTTATGCTTTGAGGAAATAATAATGAACATACCCCAACTTCCCGGGAAGGGGCCTTTTCTCCCTACTCCCTCCCCTGGGAGAGTCCTTGTGTGCTTCCCATGTCCTTTGAGTGTCTGCAGCGTGTTCCTGTCCCTGTTCCTCCCGGTCACCGCCACTATTCCTGGCAGCCCATGAAGCGGTAAGGCTGGTGACGCAGATCTTGTGTTACAGTTTTACATCTCCTGCTTGTCTGTCAGTGTGTCTTGAGATACTTATCACTGTAAGAGGCCAGAGTGAATGACCCTGCTCGCTTACAGCACATGTGAGTTCTCAGGTGGTATTTTTCTCTTGCCACAATGACATCATTATGTCCACCATGCTGGGACCATGTGGATACTACGGTCCTTTGCTAACAAATACACTACTCCATTCCTTTTAATAAGATTTTAACTCATAGTTATGGGAAACATTTTCTTCTTTTATCTCCCCTCACTTTGAGTGAAAAAGCTTTTGTGGAAGTGTTGCAGTTTTTTAGCATTTTTAGCATGTGCTACAGAACCTACTTAGAACCACATCATGCAGTTCATGCTCTGTATCTGTATGGGTCATCTTCTAATATTTGAAATTGAATTCAGGGGAAAAATAAATAGGAATGCTTCAAATTCCCACAGTGCCCTCAGATCTGTGCCTGTTTGACATCCTGGTCTTGGTGTGGCTTGTTGGAGATCCTGGCTAGCACGAGGAAAAGATAGCAGCTGACGACAGGCTCAGGATCATCTGACAGGCAAAGCAGAAGTCAGATGAGGGTTGATATGTAATCCTGGTGTATTTTTAAAAAACATGCATTTAATCTCTGTGCATGCAGGAAACTTGAACACTTATGGGGAAAAGATTTTGTCCTCAAAGGAGAAACTATCAGAATGCCTTTCTGTTTTCTGCATTAAAGTATGATTTGTAAAACAGAGGTCCATTTCGTTGGTGGGACTGCTGTGAATCTAAGTGGCTGCAAAATCTCTTCTGTTAGCTTTTTTTTTTATTTTTTTGGTGAAAGGCAGGAGAAGGACTGCAGGTGTGATGAAGAGGTTTTAAGAAGAAATATTACTCACAGATATTTCTATGAGATGGATTGCTCACCTACGACACAGAGAAAGAACACCGGGTGCTGCAGGCTGCACTACCTGTGCTGACTTAGCAATGTTGAAACTTGGGGTTAAAGGCAGAGGCTGACCCAGTCATTTCCAGTGGTCGCCCTCCTGCCTGGGTAATGAATTAATGACAGACCTTCTGCTTAGCATGGCCAAGTTCCTGGTAAGAAGAACTTATTTATTTCCCTTTATGTCCCTTCCTGATATACATTTTAGCCTTATGTATTTCATGCCTCTCAGTCATTGTCAGTTGGGATAAACCTGAAGCGCTGCTCCAAAGGTCATTTAATATCAAAGATAAAAGATATATTTGTGTTTGGCAGAGTAGTACAACTTCATGCATTCAGGTTGCTTCTTCTCAGGAGCATCTGGATTGCAGCTGCCACAATGCATCAAGCAAGAGGAATTTCCTTAATAACTGAAGCAAAACTGTGTCACTGCTTTATGGAGAGCAGTCAGTGCTCTCAGCCTTGCTATGGGCTCATGATAGCTGTGGGGACAAGGAATTGTGTAGCTACAACTTTTTTCTAAACTCCTGTGCTTGAAAGCAGCAGAAAAAATCCTACCATTTTTAATTTATGTCTTCTTTCCTCTTTCGTTCTCCTTCTCATTCCTGAATTACCCCTATGGATTGCAAGGAGTTTCCTGTTGACTGATCCTAGAGCTTGACAGAAGTATAAGGTATTAATGGTCTCTGTTCCTTCTCTGGACAGGGCCAGGTTACCCAACCCCCCTGGCCATGTCCTGTGGGTGAAGGCAGTCTTCTCAGTGCTTCCCAGCATGGTAAGAAGAGAAGAATTCCCTTCTTCCACAACTTTTCAGTCAAGGAGTTTGCTTCCCTTATGTTTGTACAGACAGCTGTGATGTTCAAACTGAACTTTGAATATTTGGACACAAGTATAGAGGGAAAATCCCTTGAGCCAGACTTTTTCTTCTATAGGCAAATGAATGAACTTCTTCTCCAGCTGCCTTCATGAGCCCTGGCATCTGGCACATAAGACCTGGCTCTATATACTCCTAATGTGAACGGGAATTACTTTGTGTTACCAAGTGCAGGGTTATTAACACCAAGGAAACAAGGAATGGTAGACACTGGCTATAAAGCAACAAAAGTCATTTTATGTCCAAGCATCTGACACACTGAAATCAGCAGTCATTTAAGTGTCAATGGGAGCAATACCAGAATATTTGAGCATAAATTGATTATTTCGAGGTTTCATATATCTGGATGTCCCTCCTATTTACAGCACTGCAGGTGCTGATTCCTCTGAAGCACAGGATAAGAATTATCACCAAGTGTAAGAGGCTAGATCAGACAGACTAAAAGTTAAATCCAGTGTTTAAAATATTTTGGTTGAGGTTTCCTAGGATTGCTAGTACACAGTAGCTGTAAGAGTGACTCTGTTACTTAAGAACCACACACTGGTGTTTAATTTGGGTCTCAAACGCGTTTCTGCTTTTCTAATGACAAATTCATAAACTTTGTTTGATGAGGTAAATTCCACTTTTCATTACTGACAGTTTGCATGTAGTAGACATGGTAGCAAGGCCAATACACTGGATGAACTACTATTTTAAGTAGTTCTGTGAGTTTTTTCTCTTACTTGTCTTGATGAATGAGCTATTGAGGAAAAAGGAGGTGAAAAGCATGGGCAGACAAGACAGCAATTTGTTTGACTCTTTACTAGTTTTCAGCTAGAATATAAATATGAGTTCATCACAGCTCAAGTGTTATGGAAGGAAGAAATCTTTGGGGAAAAATATAGTCATAGCTATTGGGAATTTAGATGGGCTTCATCCCCATCTTCTGCTACCGTCAGGGGTTGCACAACTGCAAAAGTATCTACATTCATATTTTCATGTTCTGGTTACTTTAGCTACTCTCTGGAAAGTCTCTTTCATGGAGAAAAACACTCTCAAAACCAAACCAAATCCCACTAATGGGAGAGAAGGCCAACACTAAGAATTCCTCCTAAACAAGTGGTGTCAGACACCTACAATGTTGAGCAGTTAATGACTCAGTGACTTAAATTACAGACACTATTTTCCAGTCATTGGGCTCGTTTCAAAGGAGAAGAAATGGAGTTCCAAATGCAGAATTTCTTTGAAATTGGTCACAGAAAGATGGATTGATATGTTTCTTAAGGGATTTTCCAGTTATTATCAAAGGCTTTTAAGTCTTCTAGTCTGTACTCAAGAAGACATACTAAAAAGCTGAACTGTGAACTACATGTACCAGAAGGAGTAAACCCTACCCTCTGGGAAGATGCTTCCTGTTTCTGTAAAGGCAGGAGGATGATGAGTGGTTTGTTATTTATTCCTCTGTCTCATGGATTTCTCAGTACAAGCCTGATCAGGTGGGTTTTCAAGTCTTGTTTTACTCAGAGGTGTTGTAGCCCTCAGGATCAGCCTGGATGGAGGCCTGATAATGATTTGTCTGTCAGACTGACCTGCTGAGTGCGTGTAGTTTGGGCGCATAAAGCTGAGACATGAACGTGCTTGAAAAGCTTAAGATATGCTGCAGAAGGAAGATCCTCGATGGGTGTGTCTACACCAGCTTTGTTAAACAGCCTGAGAGTGCTCTGTCAGAGTGGACACATTTGCCCTGATTGTATATAAGTCATGCACCCCATTAGCTTGACCCCAGTCAAGTCCCAGTCTATTCTACCTCTCACTGAGACTTGCTTCTTCCTCCTAAGTGCAGCTCCACTTTTCCTAGGTTGAGGCAGCTTGTTGCGGAGGCAAGATCTTGATTCCCCAGAATTGAATCTCCAGAGTGATTCCCAGTCTAAGTTGGGCTGTACTCCTCCCACAGCTGTGTGATTCTGCCTCCCAGCCTGCCACTAGGACACAAGTAATTCTGGGGTGAAGTGCAGGAAAGGAGTTGTCTGAAAATCAACCTTTTGCAAAGGATGGGGTGGGTATGGCTGCCTGTGTGGAAAGCAGGAGTGTGGCAGCCCCACTATATCAGGTAAGACTGTTTTGAAACCCTTCACTTTCCTGAAATAGATGGAGGAGGTGGCTGCAGTGTATTTCTGCCTGCTCTGACATGGATGGAGGAGAAGTTGTTCACATCAACATGTCTGAGACCTCAGTGCCTAACCCTGAGGTGAGGAAGGTAAGGATTATGTCTGTAGGCCAGATATATGTAAGTTGAGACAGATGACTTATCTGAGAGACTGCTTTTTCAAAGCTTAACTTGCTGCATCAGTCTTTAAAGCATATGATGGGGAGGGGAAAATTACTTAGGGAGCCCAGGAGCTGGCTGCTAGCCAGAGGAGAGCCCCTGAATGAATAAAATATGCTTACACTATAGCTTCAGCTTCTTGTTAAACACTGACCAGATGGTTCTAAGTGCTGGCCTATAAATCCCTTCCCACAACAAAATCCACTGCAAGTGGGAATACTTGTTTGTGAAAGGAGGGGATTTACAAGTCCTGTGGTGCTCTGCTTCTGAACTGATGGGAAACACAGGAGTCAGAGAATGAACTCTCGGCTGTGTCGGCACCCACTGTGCTGCTACTAATGAACCAATGCTCCACCTGGTACAGCAAGTAACCAGCCATATTCACCTCATGTACACTTCTACTTTAATTGTACTGCACCTGTGCTGTCACCTTATTCCCCAAGGCCTGACACGGCCTGACAAGGAGTTAAATTACTACACATCATAAAATGAGGCAAAGCATCATGTCTGAAGTTCACGTGGCATTCTTGCTTTAAGGTCTCAAGGTGGACTCACATTCCTGTGGGGAACATACTCCATAAATGCTTCTGGAAAGGTTTTCTGAGCTGTAAGGCTGTGAATCAGTCTGTGCTTCCTTTGGGTAAGCAAGCAGAGACTCTTGGACAGTTCCCTTGCATCTGTACAGATGTTTTTAGGAGTGTGATTTGCCATACTTCACAAAGTGGGGCAGTGTGGACTTGAAGCAGTGCCTGCCTCAATCCCATCTAGGAAATGCTCCCTCCTAAGTTGTTTATCCAGTAGAGCAGATACTTGAGCTTTCCAAAACTGAAAAGCCAGTTGCCCACGTGAGCATCAAAGAGAGATTAAATCCTGCCAAGAAGATGAGAACTTCCACCTGAAATGACGTATCCATCTTTTCTGAGGGCATTTAATCTCCTTTTGTCCCCCACAAAAGGAGAAATAAAGAAATTTACAGTTGCTAAAGCTTTAACAAGCAGATCTAGCGAGAAAAGAGGACAACTCTAGAGTCACCATACAAACAATTCAGTAGGCCACTCTAATTTGCTTGCTGGGGCAAAACTCAGCAAAGATCCTTGAGGGAGGGAAAGGAGACAGAAGAAAACCAAATAACAGCAGTTTCACTTATGTCTGGCTTCCTGTGCTGTGACAAGATGGAATGAGTCACTGGATTTGAAGGAAAATGAAAGGCTGGAGTTTTTTATTCAAGAATATCAAGTTTTCAATGGTGTGTGCTATTTGTTAATGTGAAGGGCTGAAATCTTAATTCCAAGGGAGCAGAAAAAGTGGCCTCTTTTACTTCACTGTGGCCTACATGTCAACCTCACATTCATGAAAATTGGAGAACTCCTTTATTGAGAAGACATTTTCCATATATTTCAAATGAGTAGTTGTAGGTTTTTCCTTGATGTTAAAGGTCTGCATAACACTGATCTCCCTTGAATTCTGTTCCAAACAAAGAAGTTCAGGGAAAGCTCAAATCCTTCCAGTTTCAAAGAATTTTCTTTGTCAATTTAAAAGCTAATAAAAGCTAAGCTTTAAGATGTGTGGGGAAGTAGGGAACTTTGAGCATCTTCAAAGATCAATTCCACAGGATGTATTCATCAAAAGGAAAAAATAAACACTCTTATGACTGAGAATGAAATAGAATTTGCCTTTAAAAAAAAATAATCTGAGGACATCTTATGAATTGTATAATGCAGAAAGAACTGGATGTTCTTTGCAAGAGCTGGGTTAAACCTCAAAACCAGACTGGCTTGTGAATACAGCTAAAGCACCTATTTCAGGTTTAATAAGATTCATTGCGTGTTTCCACATTTCTTTCTTGCCTGAATCCATTTTGAGAAAATGCAGTCTGAACCTAGTGATAAGAGAAGGATATAAATCTATTTTAATTAAAAATAGAATCACAATCCCCTAAAGCAAGACAATAAACTATTCTCTTGCACTGAAAATAAGCTGACCAGATTTCTGAATGACAAATCTAGGGTATTGTGGAGCAGGTGCTATGATGTCTTATCAGAAACTAGAGGAAGAATGTTACATTGACAAGAAGAAAAAGGATTTTTATGGTTTTACATACTAGTAAGCAATAATATCTGTACACAGCGTGGCCACATGGTAAATAATCATGTTTCTCAGATTCTAAAGTATAAGGGGAATAACAAGAAATTGCAGTTTCCACAGAAGTCTCTCTGAACAGTAATAGAAGCATAGTTTATTTAGATATCTATGATTATTATATACACAATAAATATGCTAAATAAAAATCACTGTGAAAGCTACCCAGGGTGTTAGGTAATTTGGTGTTGTGGGAGTGTTGAAGCTAGAATCCCTCCAGTCTTAAAACTGCATTAACCAGGACAGGATGTGGCCATTGTCAAGGGTGACTGTATCTAGATCTGATTTATTAACTTTTTTTTTTTTTCCAAAATTATCATTCTTGTAACTTGGATGTGTTTGTGTTTGCACAGGATATTTCTGTGGGGAATACTTTTTTTTCAGAGAAGTACATGGATGCTGGTTTTGGCTGGGATAGACTTAGTTTTCTTCATAGCAGTTAGCTGGGGGCTGTGTTTGGGATTTGTGATGGAAAGAGCATTTGCAGCACTTGGTTTAGTTATTGCGGGGCAGTACGTGCACAGAGACAAAGCCTTTTCTGCCCCTCATCCCCACCAGCAAGGATGCTGAGGGTGCAAAAAGATTTGAGAGGGGAGACAGCCAGGACAGCTGACCCCAACCGACTAAAGGATAATATTCCATATGACCCACCATATGGCATCACGGTCAACAATAAACCAGGGGAAGAAGGAGGAAGGGGAGGGGATGTTCAAAGTAGTGGGTTTTGTCTTCCCACGTCAACGTTACATGTGATGGAGCCCTACTTTCCTGGGGATGGCTGAACCCCTGCCTGCCCTTGTTTTACTTTGCTTGTGTGCGCACTTTTTGTTTCCCTATTAAACTGCCCTTATCTAAACCCACGAGTTTTCTCACTTTTATTCTTCTGGTGCTCTCCCCCATCCCACCAGGGGGAAGCGAGTGAGTGGCTGTGTGGGGCTTAGTGTCTGGGTTAAATCATGACAATGTATGTGGGAAACGACAGGGAAAACTTGCCAATTCACACGCTGAATAGGCATGTATGTTCAATATATTTCCTGCCTACTTTCTGCTGATGTTGCCACAACAGAACAAAGCCACCACGTGGTTTTATTCTCCCCACCTTCAAACTCTACCAGCTTGTACTGTGGCCAGAGCCACTCCTTGCCTGTCTTCAGCAGCTGTGGAAGCAGGAGTTCAGCTGCATCAAGGTTGCTTGTGTTTGCTCTGCATCCAGGGGACATTGCACATGTACTGAAGTACGGCTGGTGGGAAATCCCACCAAGCTCAGTTGAATGCAGGAGCCTAAAGTCTATCACAAGCACAAATGCACTTCCTTGGGACTGACACCTGCCAGTTTTTCTGGCATTCTTGGAGAGCTGGATAACTTCTCTGTGTGATGTTGTCATTTTCCCTCCAACATGGTTTCTCCTGCAGCAGTCTGCATGAGCTGTGCTGCACAGGGGCAAAGAGGAAACACATGGGGAGGTGTAGGAGAGCTTGCTGGTGGATCACCAGACCACAGAATGCTCTTTCCACTATCCTTGTAAGGAGACACAAAAAAGGGATGTAGTAAAGGAAGAGATGGAGCCTGAAATGAACAAAAGGAAAGAGATCTAGCTTTGGGTGAGGGAAGATGGAGTAGTAGGGGGAAGAGTAAGTAAGAGAGCTGAAGAAGGCAGACACAAAGAGATGTGGAGGCAACCTCAACACTCCTCACTGCTTGAGGAAGGAGAAGAGAGCAGACTTTGACTTGAGGGGCAAGGCACAGAGAGATAGAGTTTGGGTGAGACAGCAAAGCGAAATAGCTTGCTTTAGGCCCTAGAAGAGCTGAGTGACAGCTGAGTGCCCTGAACACTTGTGAATATGTCTGTCCTGCCTCTCCTCTCTGTAGGAGCAGTGGGGAATTTTGGTTCTCTCTACTAATAGCACTTTGTTTCCTCGGCAGAAAAGGGTTCACTAGAAAGTCAGGGAACAGATGGAGGATTTATCCCCCTCCATCCCCAATGGTTTTGAATTACCAGAAATTTGTGCCTAGATCTAAAATTAGCTCCAAGGAAGCCTGGAAGGGAAATACTGTCGAGAGTTGCATTTTCTGTATGATTTTTTTTTTTTTTTTTTAAGATTTCATTTATAAAACATAAGGCAAAAGACAAAGCTTTACAGGACCATGGAACTGGAGTCATCACAATTCTAAGTGACTAAAGAATAGAAATTTTTGCATCTGTTCTTGTGAAGCATGTGGTTTTGCCTATATCTGTGTTAGGTGCTTGAGATAAGGAAGAAGTACCATATGGGTCTTTACAGCAACAGGGAGTAAAGCTTGTATAGTGAGAGAGAAGAGATATGGAAGGGGAATGGGGTGGCAGATAAGGGCAGGAGGACACATTTGCCCAGTCCAAGCAGTATTGGATCCTCAAAGGTTATTCAGGATCTGGCTGATGTCCCCAAGAAAGTTTCTCCACAGATCCTGCTGTCCTGAGTCACTGTCAGGCACATGAGGAGGGCAGTGCTAGTCCCATACATGACCATAAGTCCCAGTAAGACCATCTTTTGCTTTCTCCACAAAGCAGGAAGAGAAGGTTTGCAGACCCATTTCCTTTAGAGCCTGGCAGTTTTCTGAGTTTAAGATGGTCTTGTTGGACACATAATTATTGGTTTCCATCTCTCTTAATTGTTATTTTTTGATAAGCCTTTCCCTTTCTCAGACTCAAGTTTTATCTCCATCATCCATTGCACAAGGGTGCTCCTAATACAACCTGCTCTTCTTCGCTTTGCACAGCATTTGGCACTCTAAGTTAGCCATAAATTATACATATTTTCCTTTTTATGTTAGATCAGTTTATGGGCCTGTAAATCCTAAGAAATTTCCTCTGAATTGCCTAAGCAATCATTTCATAAGTCAAGACATGTAGCAAGTCAAGTCTTTAGTGAGTGTATGATTTCCTGAGTCCAGTAATCAGAATATGAGTGTTTCAAGTCACACCCTTGCATAAGAAAAGAAGAAAAAAGGAAGCTTTCAGTGGCAGAACAGTAGTCACCCTCTTTCCTAGAATAGGGTTCTCTATCTTACCACAAGTGTGCTGTCTCCAAAGCAGAATTAATCTCATCCTTATCTCAAGCCAAAACCAATTAGTGGAGACAAGAGTAATAGTTTAACAGAGGACTTGTGTGGTTCACAGGAATCTGTGAACTGTTCTCACTTCAGTTGTTGCAACTTAGACTTTGCAAAGTTTATTTTTAATAATTAGATTTGATGAAACTTCAAGTTACTCAGTTTTATGTGGATCAGTTTGCTGGATTACAGGTCAAAGGATTTTTTGTTTGTTTGCTTGGATTTTGGTGTTTGTTTTGGTTTTGCGTGTTTTTTTTAATGGAGCTTTTAATTCTCTCCATCTAAATCAGGCTATTGCCAGGCTCACTTAGACCTCAACATGATCTTACTTTGGAGACTTGAACATTAACCAGACTCAACACAAAGGGGAAAACTCCAGGTTTTGGGATATAAACATGATGCTCACAAAATGACAGCTCTGAAAAGCTTTATTTTTCCTTGTGGTCTCTGCCAGAGAGAAAAACTTCGGTGGGATGTCTGGCTCATTGAGGTGAGTGGATGTTGTGCTTATGCTTAAAGTAACAAAGAGTAAGTTTTTGGCAAAAAAATAATAAGAAATGTACACATTTGTATTTACGTACATATATTCCTTACAAAAGTTGGGCATTTATCAGCACCTGAGAGGAGTGTCTGGGGTGGGGGAGAGTAGAAGAGAGAGGGAAAGCTGTTGCACTTGTATTGTAACAGCGTTGCATTACCCTTTTCTTCTGGATATGACCATTTAGAGCTAGAATTTCTACTTTTCAGAAATCAAACGGGTCTTAGAAAGCTCTAAAATGGAAACCAATCCATCCATTAGTTTTTTATTAGATAGCTGTTGAAACCTCAAATTAATTTGACAGGCACAGTGAGACTCTCATCTCTGTTGTCAATGGTCGAAACTATCTGACAGAGTAACAGTTGTGCAAATGCCCTATTTCTTTCATAGTTTTATTTTCTCAACGCTAGGACACATAACAGGCTCTAAATGTTTTTAAACTAGTTCTTCTCTATTACAGTGGGTACCAATTTTATTCATGCTTTCCTGACAGTTTCTATCACTTTCATACAATTTTTGAGATGCTTATACCCAGTCTTCTTCAAGCTATTTGTGTGTTTAACCTTTGGAGAGTTTGGTGCTTAGGTGTACTGGGTAACTTTTCTCTTCAGAATAATATCTTCAATTTAAAGGGACTAATAAAATTATGTTTTTCATGCCTACATACATGCAAGGTATGGTTCAGTTGCATGATTCCTCCAATGTATTGGTCTACCATGTATTGCTAGTACTCATAAAGGTTGGCATATTAATATGTCCCTATATGATCTCAGTTAGTATTTATATGCTAGGAGAAACAAGGCTTTGATTTCCCTAGATACAAAGAGATTCGTATCCTTCATGAGAACACCTTATGTAACCTTGCTATTGTTATTCTCTTACTGGAACAATTTATTTTAATAAGGGTATTAAGTAAAATAGGCCCACCTTACTTGGCTACATTTCCTGGGAACACATTTTCCTACAAAACTTTTCTGGAGCTCCAGTTAGGAGCTCATTCTGTGCCATGTGTTTAAATCTATTCCTATGCAGCATAACATTTAAATATAGACTTAAAGAATGCCTATCTAACTAATCTGTTGAGCTGAGCCCACAGCCCACAGTTAAACAAGCTGGTAACAGGTGGTAATAGGTGACAAGTTTCATTGGTGGGCCATCCAGCCCTTGTATTCCTTCTGAAGCCGGGGCATGCTTACGCACCAACAAACTGTTCATTTTATTGAGGGAAAGGTACAATGTGAGCTTTAGGACCATCAGAAGGATTTTCAAACCTCTTCACATCTTCCCACACTGTCAAGAGATGGTGATGGTTCTACTTCTTGATATCTTAAATCTTCTCTTTGTAGAGACTCAATTAGGAATTTAATTTAAGAAGGAGACAAAAGGAAATAGTGTGTTTTCCCTAGAGGAATATTCCTAACATTGAGTGTGCAGTCACAGAACAGAAGGGAAAAGGAAGCAATCGAGCATGAGAAGACAGCAATTCATGGCATGAGGGCCGGGGTATGGCCTGTTCCCTACTGTCAAGTGCTACTCAGCTCTGTGACCTTGAAGAGTAATTGTGGGTTTTTTTGTTTGTTTTTCCTTTCTCAAGGAAAATGACTATCCTCCAAATAAAGACGTTATTCAGCTTTTCCTCCCCTCCTTGCTTCTATGACAAAAGCAACTGTTTCTGCTATTTTAAACTGGACTTAACAGAAAAGTATTTGCAAGTGTATAAACTAACAAATGGAAAATTGTAAATGGAAAATCCCACAAGAGCTGTTCCTTATTATTGAAATTATTCTTCTGACTAAATCTGTATTTAATCCTTCTGTCAGAGAAACTAATATTTTGGAGGAAAATGTTTCAAGAAGAAAAACTGCAGTGGTGGAGTCTGTTATAAAGACTACCTTTTAATGGAGTCCCTTCTCTCCTGAGAACCAAATAAATCTTTAAGATACCTTTGGTAGAGCTGCACTAACCTATATTTCTTAGAGCTCCTCAACAGGAACATGGGCTTACAAAAACATATGGATGTAATTGCAGAATCATGGAAGGGTTCAGATTTGGAGAAAATCTGGTTCAACCCATGTGCTCAAAGCAGAATCAGCTAAAACAGGTTTTTCAGTACCCTGCCAAATTGCATTTCAAGTATCCACAAAGATGGAAACTCCTCAGCCTCTTTGGTCAGCCTGTTCCAGTGTCTGAGCACCCTCACAGCAAGAGTGAGTGGGGGAAGCAGAGGGGAAGGATCATTTCCATTGACCTGTTGGCAGCACTCTTCCTAATGTAGCCCACAATTACTGTTTTCCCACAAAGACACATTATTGGTTTATGTTTAATTTCGTGTCCATCAGGATTTCCAGGTCCTTTTCCACAAAGCTTCTTTCTGGACTCTTGGTCTGTGCACTTTTGCCTGGGTTACTCCTCTCCAGGTACAGGCCTTGTACAACAGGCCAAAACTGTTGGCCCCAGTAACAACCCCTGGGCTATGTCACTAGTGGCCAGCTTCCAGCTGGACTTCATTCTGCTGATCACAATCTTTTGAGCCTGGAATTTTATCCAGTTTTTGATCCATCTCACTGTTCATTTCTCTAGTCTGTACTTCAGTTTGTCTTTGATGATATTATGGTAAACAGTTCTGAAAGCCTTTTCGAAGCTGAAATAAACAGCATCCACTGCTCTCCTCTCACCCACTGTTCTCATTATTTGGGTGTAGAAGTCCATAAGGTTGGCTAAACTTGATTTTCCCCTTCATAAATCCGAACCAACCACACCCAAATCAGCTACTTTTCCTTTATATGTTTGGAAATGGTTTTCAGGAGGACTTACTCAGAGATGGAGGTCATGTTGATGAGCCTGCAACTCTCCAA
Source organism: Lophotriccus pileatus (assembly GCA_035583135.1). NCBI lineage: Eukaryota > Metazoa > Chordata > Aves > Passeriformes > Tyrannidae > Lophotriccus > Lophotriccus pileatus. The sequence continues at coordinate 60,342,995 of JAWWES010000133.1, forward strand.
GTTCTTCTTACCCTACTCAAAGAGAGGAATAACTTTTGCTTTCTTCTGGTCCTTGGAAACCTCCCACAATCACCATGAATTTTCAAAGAAAATTGAGAGTGATCTTGCAATGACATCAACTTTCAGCACTCGAAAGTGAAATCCATCAGGCCTCATAGACTTAAGAAGTTCCAAATTGTCTTAACATTCCTTACATAACTCTTGTCCCTCCAGTGTAAGTTTCCCATGCTCCAGACTTTCCTACTAATCTCTGAGGTCTGTAATTTCTGAAGTCTGACCTTATCCGTACAGATGGAGGTGAAAAAAGCAGAAAGTACCTTTGCTACAACCTTTGCCACAGGCTTCTCCTCCCCTTTCAGCAGTGACTCCAAGCTGCTGTGGAACGCAGGTCTGTGGACCTGTAGAAGTCCTCACAGCCCCTTGCCGGATTCAGCTCCAGATGGGCTTTGGCTTGCCTAATCCTGTCTCAGATTTCTCAGATGGTGTCTCTATATTCCTCTTGGGTTTTCTGACCTCATTTCACCTCCTGTGAGCTTTCTTTTCATGTTTGAGTTTTGACAGGATCTCCTTGGTCACCTATGCAGGGCTTTCGGTGCTCTTGCTTTAGTGTGGGTAAAAAAAGTGTGGAGCATCAGGAATGTAATTTCAAGAGGATAGATTTACAGTCTGCAGCTTCCATTATATAATAGGATATTAATAAATCACATTTTCAGGGCTTGATTTATGGGATTTGACTAAAAGGATAAATGATCACAGTTTTTTATGAGATTCACAGTTTTCTGTCCCATTTCTGGGACAAATTTATCTCTTGGAGTTCGTGTGTGTTCCAGCAAAGAGAAATTAAACATGGCAATAAACTTTTCATATTCCAGATTTACAGAGACAAAACTGATACTCTTGCTTTCTTGTATTACAGCAATCTTCCTCCAATTTATCCAAAACTATCTTCAGCATCAAGTAACATCAGACTGTGTCTGGCTATTGTTAATAATACACCCTGAGTCAGCTGTAGAGAGGCAGATTTCAAAATCAATAATGACAAGTGGAGTGGAGAAGACAAAAACAGTCCATGCAGCAGCTTTCTGACTTTGCAATCTGACTTGGTGAGCTGAAGTCATAAATTTGAGAACAGATGAAAAGCAAAAATGGTGAAATGCCAAAAGCTTGATTGCAAAACCTGTTTGAACCAACCAACACACAGTCTCTTAAGGGGGAGCCTAAGTTTACAAAAAAAAAAAAGAAAAAAAAAAGGTGTGAGTTATTGTTGCCAACTTCACTGTTTTCACTGTAAATGTGCTGTTAAAACTTATGTAGCACCCAGCCAGTTTCAAAAGTTGCTAGTAATGTTTCTGCTGGTTTTTTTTTTAGTTCAGCTCAATGACTCAGATGGTGAGACACAGCATCTGTTTTCCAGATTGAAGCAATGAACAAGGGTTACTTACAGCTTAACAGACTGACTTGCTTCAAGTAGCAACAACAGAAAGCTGCAAAGTTTTTAAAAGAAATCTGTGATCCATGCAGACTCCTTGTGCTCCTTGTGTAAGTTTTAGCATAGTGCCAACTCCTGCAAGAGTGTGTGTGATGGGCATGGGGCAGGATGTTTGTGGGTACAACCCCTCCTGGGGGTCTCCTTAAGAATGCAGAGCCCTGTGAGACAACATGGGCCCTGCCACAGCATCATGCCATGGCTGTTCAGCTGCTCTGTGGTGGAGCAACAGATCTGTTGCCAAATATCTGTGATCACGGGAGTCAGGGAACTGGCAAGGGGCAACAGTGAGTCTTCCTCACTGCCTATGAGGAAAGGCCATTGCAGTTTGGCCCAAATGAATGTAGCTGATGATTTAAGGAAATTTCTGCATTATGATACAATGCAGAAAGGGTGGAATTGAAACTTTGCAGGAATGAAGAGAAAAATTAGTGTTGCTCGCATCAGATGGGTTTTGCAACAGATGGTAGCAGAACCAAAGGATCAGGAATGTCCAGTGAGAACAATGCAAACTGCATGGCATAAAGGTATTTTGCAGCACGTGCCTGTGTATGGAGTCTGGACCTAGACTTTGAGTAATCTTTCAGCATCGTTAACATATGGATATTTCTGTGGGTTTTTGATTTCTTTATCCTTTCATATGTTTCTTTAAAAAGAACATATTTATTCACTCTTGCCCAGTGAATAAATCCCATGGTCCATCCAGTCCCACATCAATTTTATGGCAGAACACACCATTAGCTACACTGCATATTTATGTACAATCCTGATGTTGATTAGTCTGCACAGTTGCACAAAAGGAAATATCACTGCCTACTAGAGCTTCCCATTGACTAACAGAAAGTATTTTATCTGATTGCTACCATAAACTCTTGATAACATATCCTGACAGTGAGTACGAACCACACTTAAAATACTAGTGTTTGTAACACTGCAGTTAACACCTCTTGCAAGTGCTGATTCCTTTCCTTCATTTTTTAATTAGAATTGTCGACCTTGATCTTGACAGGCCTCTTGGCTTTCACTGTTTCCTTAGTGGTGGTGTGTGAAATTGCATCTGATTGCCCAGATGATGCTCTTGTAAAAGAGAGAAGAGCTGTGGGGCCTTATCATACAGTCTGACTTGGTGGCTGACTCTAAACACGCGAAGTTTATGGAGACAGTTGAATCATATGGTCTCAGTGGTTGTGGCTGCAGAACTGGCTTTTGAAGACATTAGCACTGAATCACTGTGCTTTCAGTGATCCAGGTTAAACAGTTTGTTATCAGGATTTCAACATTTTTTTAGGAATCCGTGCCTGTTCTGAAGTTGCTGTTTGCCACTGAATTCTGGATTATGTTTTTTTCAAAAGGCAATTTGTAAAGTACATTTTGCTGTGACCATCATGTCTTTGCTTTTCAATATCATATCTCCTATGCAAGTCACTGGGAGATGCATATTATAAAGATTAGACTGCCCTTCGTTTGGCTTGACAGATTTTTAACAGGGAGGAAATAGTTCTTCAAACCAGTTCTGGCATATGTAATAGAAATTAATTTTAAATTTGGACCACAAACCTAGCTTTGGTCAAAAGCTTGCCAGGAATAATAAAATAGTACTCTATTTGATTGCCATGTAAAATGCTGGTTGTCAGTAAATACAAGAGCCACACCTAGACTATGTGAGGACATGGGATAGAGGCTGTGCTCAGAGTGGAGAGGAGGAGGCTCAAAAGGCATCTGCTTTATTTTTGGCAATACCATCAATTTGCTGTTTGTGTCCCAGTGTTCATACTTAGATTGTCAAAGACAAATTTAAATAACACATTTAAATAAGCAGTCTATTTAGAGGCCTCAACACTTGAACTTAACAATCTCTTTCTGAGTTGTCAGAGATATTGTGAGACATAATTAATGTGAATAAAACAGTTCATGATCTTTTCTTCACCTGTCTACATCTCTATCCAGATTTTTATGCCATGCTGATAAAAGATTCTAAGTTGAAAGTAATTACTGTATATATGAAGAGATGACTGAGGAAGCCTAATAGTATAATTATCCTTAACAGTGGATTTTCCTGGGAGCAACTTTTTGTTGTCCTCCTTTGAAGACAGTGATGATTAGAAATGATTTTATTTGCATAATTTCTCTTCTGCATAAGTCTGCTTTATGAGGACATAAGTCATAAAATGCTATTACAGGAGACTGGAGCAAGATTGATGCAGTGCGGTTGTTTGAGGAAAACAATTTTGTACAAACTAAAGTATCTTTCTTTGAACAAAGGGGCAGGATGTTCTTGCCTGATTTTTCTTTGCTCCCATCCCCATTCTTTGCTCTCTTTTCAGCCAAAGTGGACAAGTGACCCTTAGGATCAGCTGAAAACTTTTGACTCTGTAGGTCACGGCAAAATGACAAGGTTTATGTCAAGTTTATCTTAGGCAATTGGATAACCCCACTTGTTCTCCCAAGCGCTGAGCAGTGAGTTGGGGCGAGGGAGGAGAGAGGGAAGATGTGGCTCTGACCTTTGCAGCTTTTGCTCTTTGCAGCCGTGGTGGAAGTTTACCCAGCCTTGCTTCTCCTGGCAGACTGTCGTGCTGTCATCTTCCTTTTTCATGCATCACTTCATGACATTTTTTACCTTTGACAAAGAGGGTTTCAGAGATGACATGTGTACCCCATGATGGAAGTAATTTGGCCATAGATTTTCTCCTAGTGTCCAACCAGCTTGGGAAAGCTTAGGATACAGGCTCCTAGGACTTCTTTGGTGCTGCACATTCAGATATTTAATACAAATGAGGCAGTCGTGTTTAAAGGGGATAAAAAACATTGAGTGAAGGAAAGTGCTACATAAATGCAACTGTCTGCCATACCCCCGGAATTATCTATGGCTTAGCCCAACTCTGAATTGCACTAGTTGGAGGTGGGTTAGGCCCAAGATATACATCCTGGTGCATGTAAAGGCTGAATAAAAGGTATTCATGACATGCTTTAGTCTAGAACTGAGTTTGCAGGTCTTTTAAAAAGGCTTTATATTAAAGGCTTTATATTAAAATTTAAGAGGAGGACACTAAGGCAAGCAGTACACTTCACAGAAACTAAGAGACAAAGAAAGATGCTTGGAGGCATCAAATACAAGTAAATCCCACATGTATGGCTTGTGATTTGAGTTCACTAGAAGAGGGAGGATATGGAACAGTGGGTGTATTTCTTTGCTCCCTTGACCTGGCCTCTGTATCCCGATCAAGGAATAAATTTTGATAAACAGCCTGCTGTCCAAGCCCCCAGCTGTCCAAGCCCCATCTTCCAGCCATCTAGCTGTCATAAGAAGACAGGAACAGCCAAACATTTATGGACCTCAGAGAACTCACAGTGGAAAAAAAAAGCTTCAATTCTGCAACTGTACAAAAAGATCCTTCTGTATTAATCAGTGGAAAACAAACAAGTGAAAAAAGTTGTGATGCCCAAATAACTTTTTTTTCATTTTCTAGGTCATCAGTGTTCTGTCTGACCTTGGCTTGGTCAAAATTACATTATTGCTTCCCTTTCTCTCTCAGTAGGAATAACACCTTTCCAACTCATTTATCCAGTACTTATTCAGTGGGAAAGTCATAAGAAAACTGGGAAGATTTGGGGTCTGTTCCCTGGGCTGCTTCATATTTTGTGTTTGAATTCAATAAGAGTATGAAATGCATTAACAGTCTGGAAAGCACGGCTCTTCTCTCAGGAGAACTGCTGAACCACTGTGTTCCAAAATCAGTCTTTTATTTATTTGCTTGCTATTAGGAATTCCAGATATTGAAACATGCCTTGTTATACCTGGAAATTGTTATAACACTTCTGGACACAGTTTTGACCTGGGGCAGATGCCACTTTTCCGAACAAATTTTGGATGTGGTCTAGGGGATAACATAGACCAGAGACCATTGCCAAAAAACAATTTAGCTGCAGCCGCTCTGATTAGGAAGGCAAGTGTTCAGTAGTTAGGAGAGGAGAGCAAAAGGAGCAGTCGTTGTATTTCATTATTTGTTTTTCCTGTTTGTTTATTTTTTGTTTTCCTCAAAACATTTTCTTTATTATAGAGTAGTGAGACCAGCTTGTACTCTAACTTTCTATATCTATCTTAAAATTTAAATAAAAAAGTAAAACATTGTCTCCAGATACTTGGAGACAATTTTTCATTTGTAATCTACTGTTTTCACAACATTACTGCTAAATCTTTCTTTCTACACTACTTGACACTGATAAAGCCTCAGCTGGATGTCTATATTTAACTTCAAGCATTGTGCTTCAAAAGAGATGGGAGCCAAGTGAATAGAGCTAGAAAAAAGGCAACAAGAAGCGACATGTTTTCTAGACCTCTGACCAGTGAAGAAAGATTAAAAAAAGTGGATTTGCAGAATAGGGAGAGAGAGACAGAAGTCTTTCAGCATGCTAACATCTACTGCAAAGACAAAAAAATAACAATCCAATCCCTATTTTTGTGATGAAAAAACAAGGAAGCAAAAGATTTAAATTTTGAGAGGGCAAATTGGGTAGCAGGTAAAACTTTGTAACAAAAGGGGTTTCTGGAATGGATTGATTTGAACTGTTGGGGGCTTTCTAGATCAACTTTTTCATAAAAGTCTTTCAGGCCAGCTGCTATTAAGAATGACCTGGGATAGCCAGGTTAGTCTTGGGCTCAAGAGGTGCTTTAAGAGCCCTGAGCTCCTTTCTTGTTCTATGATTTTGACTTTTTTTTTTTTTTCCTGTATTTGAATATTTATGAAGTAATGCCCATATATTTCAATCTATTGCAAATCATCTTTGAAGAGGTTTTTCTTCCTCTCACATGTGTTTGGTTCCAAAATCCTCTTATATCTCTGAACACATCCTTTTTACAGACCTGTATATATGAAGCAAGATTTCAGGTTATATATCTATATAGTTATCTGTATTGAAAAGATAGGTATTTTAATAGGTTTTGTGTTCATTGTTATGTTATTTATCCTATGCTGAGGAAACTTAGACTATGAAAAATCCTTTGATAGTAAGATCATGACCTTTCTCTGGACATTGTCCTTGAATTATGACTTAGCTACCAACGGCTCCTTGCAGACTGTTTTGTTTACTCTGGCAGACTAAGAGTAAAATCTTGGATGGCACAGAGCTCCTGGCCATAGGAAGCCTCAAAGTGTGAATCCAAAGTGTTGCAAAAATGAAGTTGCTGGAGCTTGTCCACTGCAATTTTCACTTGCACTGCCATACACTCAAAAAATGAGAAGATTTTAATGTAAAAAAAAAAAGTGTTGGTCAAAGTACAGTGGTTAAATGTTTGTAAGGTGACATTATTTACAAGACTTTAGCTTTGCAGCAAAGTTTTGGAAAATCTCTGTCAGCATCCCATTAGAGTAACCCACAAATACCACAAGTATTGGAAAAGTTGCAATGGGAAAATGGGTGGGAAAATGGGCACTCCTAAATCTGGTGTTTGCACAAACTAATACTCTGCTCAAAGTGTAAAGCATACAGCCTGAGAGTTCAGATCCCTCCTCAATGCTGCAGTAATGTTTTTCCTTTGCTTAAAAAAAAAAAAAAAATCAAAATATTTGTACCACATTAATTAGTTGCAAGTCACATGCTATCCAGTGGAACCTCATCATCCTGAATGATGTAATTCAAAGGCTGCCATCTTTCCTGATTTCACTAAAAAACAGTGTATGAGGAGTTAAGTGAACAGAGTGCACATTTAAGTAAAACTCATTTAACTAAGACTGGAAAAAAAAAAAGAAGGGAAAAGAGTTGGTTCTAGTAAAATTAATCTATAAATTTGTGGCAAAATTTGAAATAAATATTTTTTAATAGTTTTGCAGATACAGTCCCCAAGGCCTTGGAATTCCCTTTGATAATATAAGGGAGTCCTAGGGCAGGTCTTTAGTGAGGCTTCTTGCAGAGAGAGAGAAGTCTGCAAAAGAAAGCCTAGTCCTAGTACTGACTGCTGCTTACAACAAACCACCTTCAACAGGCAAGAAAATAGAACAGATGCTTTGTTTTTCTGCAATTCTTCCCTAATGACTGTAAAAACCGAGTGCAGTTTCTTAATGATGTGCTTTTAGTAATATTCTGCAATAACTAGGCAAGATGCCAGTTAGCAAATTATAACAAATATGTCCTTCTTAATCCCTCCACAGTCTCCCTGTTGGCCAGGGTCCTAATGAACATGGCCTGCTGTGTTGCAGGAATAAATGCTCAGCTCCATGAATGGCTCCACTGCTCCTTATATACCTGGCATAATGGTAAATTAAAAAGTTGATAAACTTAATGTCTTACTGAAAGGGAGAAATGGATGTTTTCTGCGCAAATTAAAAGTGAATTACGCTCTTTAACAGTGGTTTTTTCCCCCCCCGGACTGTGACAACCTGGAAAAAGATGTAGTGATAAAAAGGGCTCATCTAATCACAAATCTCATTAAGACAGTCTGAATGACAGCAGGTTACAGTGAACTGAAAGAGCATAGCTTTGCTTTCAGCACACTTTCCATTAAAAATGACATATGAGATGTGGAAAGAGTCACAGCATAAACCATAGGGAATATACTTGTTGTAAAAGCACACCAATGATCAGACAAACCTGATTCCGGGAATAAAATATGCAGCATCTACAAATGGAGGGTAGGCTTTTAAAGTCCATTCAAGTCCCCAAAGCATCTACTCGCTTTTCTCAGCTTCTGCAGAACTAGGATGTAACAGCACAGAATGGAGCTGTTGGTAAGCAACCATGCTAAGAGTGTTTTGCAGACAGTGTGTCCTTCTCAGTCATGAAAAAGCTAAAGTAACTAACCAAAACAGTGCAAAGTAATGATTTCTACTCTGTTTTCAGTTCCAGAGACTTGCAAGATATTTTGTCCTAAATTAGGCCACGTTTTCTTCACAGAGTTAATCAGCCTGAAACAGAAGAAAATATGTTTGGAAGGTGGTTGAAAAAGAATGGGAATATTACAGGATAAATCTGGATTTAGGATGGTGAGTTCCACCAAATGTCTAGGGAAGACTTTTTTGCTTTAATAAAGAAAGACAATGAGGAGTTACGAGAAGATCCATGAGAAAATCTTCATCAAATACTCCATTTTGGAAAGTGTGTGTCCTTGAGACAGGAAAGCAGCAGGGGCAGAAATACCACGGTTACCTGTATGGTATCCGAGGTCCAGTTCTAAGGACAGAGTAGCATGGGCTTCTGCAGAAATGGAAACATGTCTTGCTCTGCAATTTGCTTGCCAGGTCACAATGCAAGCTTTACAACACAGAAACTCTATTGAAAACCTCCCAAATCACTAATTTCATTAAGGAAATTGTTTGCAGTATGGAAAAGTTCTCCTGGTAGAAATTTACACGTTGTCAAATCATGCAGACGCAGCAGTTTGCATTGCTATGGAAACAAAGCTTATGCCGTGAAAAACAACTTGCAAGTGACTGTGAAAAGTAAGTTTTCAAGAATGACACCTTTTGGCTTGATCTTGAAAGACATGTTGTAACAAAAGCATCTTGGTTTAGAAGGCTGCTTTTATTTAGTTTTCCACAGACACAGATTGCTTTCACCTCCACTCTCACAAGTCTGACATCAAAAACTATCAACATACATATATGAGCTATACAGGCAGAGAAATCTGCCAGTATGGAGTTACACTTCTCCTATCAAACACTCTAAGAAAAACAAATATGGTCCCTTCCAAGCCCATCTAATAAGAGAAGAACAGCTAAGTCAGGATAGAATGTTAATCATAAAGTGTTTTCGTTATATGAGTCTAGTTATTTGTAAAAGAGTAAAAAAAATCTAGTTTCTGATGTTTAAACAAAACATACTTTATACATTTGGCTAAGCTGAAACATCATACCTTGCCAAAAGAAAAACTGCTCCCTAATGGTAGGTTCCCTAGCAGCTCAGTAGGTATGCAAGGCATGCAATTCATTTCCTGCCAAGGAGGAGAAAAATGGGTAAGTCTGAGATAATATTGCTAGTGTGCTTGAAAAAGATCTGAGATGTTAACGTTATAGACTGCATATATATATATATATATATAGATATATATATATGTATTTTGACTCTTGATCTCCTTGAAAATTTCCCAGGTACAACTTTCGAGTTAACTTCCTTTTAGCTCTCAGTGATGGAGTGTTCAACGGGAATTTCCAGGGCATTACAATCATCAGTGAGGAACACAAAGTCCTGCAGAAACAAACAAAAAAAGAAGGCTAACATTTATAAGGAGGAAGGCAGAAGATAGCACAATGTTGAAAAGCTCAGGCCTCACCCACTTTTGCTGGTTAGGGAACAGTGTGGAGACAGATAGGGCTAAAAGCAGAGACCACATCCCTGTTGATGCATCTTGACCTACCCTTCTGCAGTAGGAGATCAAGATGGTGTACAGGCTCCGGGCTTTTTCCTTCAGCTCATTCACTTCAAGCACTGTGTCACATCTGGGGTAGGCCACAAAATCACGGAGCTTTGCCAACACACAGTAATTCTGCAAAGCACGCGAAAGAGGTCTGTGTAACCCTGCACAAACACAGATTTATGTTCCTCGTCCACCACTTCCAAAATTCTTACTGCTTATGTGGGAACCTTGAATTCCTACCTCTATGTACATGCAATCTATATAACCTTTAGTTAGGAAAATTCACTGTCAATATTTCATAACAAAGAAATAAGTCCTGGGAAAAGAGGATATATACAGTCTTGGTCTGCCAGCTTGTTTCTCACATGCTTTAGGAGGCAGCAGTGCAAATACAATCAGACCTGTTCCTATAGTTGGTGGAGTTATCTAAAGAATATGTGCACTGTATCACTTTTAAGAGAGCACGTGATTTAGCTGATGAACAGATTATCAAGATCTCACAGACTTGGTTCCTCTGTTCCTGTACAATAGGCAACACCATGACTACCAGTAAAGATTTTTTCAGAGTCATTTTTACCTAAAACTTCGTGTTATCAAAATAAAGCACAGACAACATGAATTTCATAATGTCCTTGTGAAGCAGGTAAATAATACCCCAGCTTTTGTTTAAAGCAAGGGAAACTGAGGCAATGGACTCACAAAGCTTGGACTTTGCAATGAAATATTGGCAGCTCTGCAACTGGGATCTAGAGGTCCTAAATTACAAGGCTTGATTGTGTAGTTGCTTCTGGAAAAATGTGACAGACATTTGTTTTGTCTGATATTTTCTATTTTTTATTTACTCAGTCGAGCACTGGGAAAAGAAGCAAAATATATCAAATATCTAAGGGTAGAACACTATGACATTAACTGTGTGTGCAGGAGGTTATTTTGTCTTTGCTGGAAGATGACTACTGCTGTCTTTTCTCAGTATCACACATCTGGATTCAACAAGTGGTTATTTAAAACAGAAAAAGGCAGAAAAGGTATTCCTACAATTCTTTTAATTAAAACTATATTATTATTTTATTATTTATTTTATCAAAACTACCAGAAAACACTCAGGATATAAAATGAGGTAGATTTATTAAGTGAATAAATTTTATTCTGCATTTCTTGTTTTAAACTATTATTCAAAGTTTTGTTGCACATATTTAACTTCTGAAAAGGCTCTTTCACAATAAATTAATAAAGTACATATGGCAATCACTTAAAAATATTAGTTTCCTCATTTTTTAATTTTTAATCAAGTAAAATCTTAGAAAGTCCAAAGGGATTTTAATAAGGTTCAAAATAAGATTTTTCTTTTTTTTTTATCACTCATGTCTCTAGTAAATTAAGCTTTTAAAAATTCCTTTTAAACCACTGTTCTGGGGTACAATCTTAAGAGTTATTCTCACTTTTCTTAAACTGCTTTTACTCACATGATAAGAAAGAAGTGTGCAAACTTACATGTATGTCCAAGTACAGCCTGGGCAGCGTCGCCACGCACGAGTCCTGCAGGAAAGAAGAAAGACCCATTGCAATTTTGTTTAGAGAGAAACTTGTGTCAAAAGCAGCAACCTGCAGCTTCTGTGCAGGAGCAGTTTTTAGGTGGACTCACTGCATCTTTGGAGGTCTGCAACTCCTTAAAGGACTCTGTGATTTCTTTGCTCAGAGACAACACCCTCGAGTAGCAAGTTGGAGGGGCTGCACTGGCTAGCAGGGCTGCTGAGAGCAGAGCAATCAGGCTCAGTAGCATCTTCATTGTGGGGAGTTTGTTCAAAAGAGGAGGAAGGAAGGGAAAGAATCACCGTCAGTGTTTAGGCAGGTACTGGTGAGCGTCAACGAGGACAAATCAGCCCTCAATTAAATAGTCTCCTGCATCAACAGAAAAAAAAAGTCTGGAGGTGGTCCAAGCAGCAGCTTACTGCCGTCTTAAATTTCCTGCCAACTTATGAGGCAGAGCTGCTAGTGCTTTCCTGCCCAGCGCAGAGAAGGAGGGAATGAGAGTAATAAAAATAAACACCACTGGCACTTTTCATTCCAGACAGAAAACAACCTAGTGAGCATCTCAAACAACAGAAATACGTGTAAGAAAGATCACAGGGTTATCAAAGTGTCATAGGTCCTGATCCTGTATGTGCTTTGACACATGCATCTGTTTTTTGAGAACCTAATGTACACCTGTGGGACTACATAAGCTGTAGATAGAGAGAAATTCTTCCAGGATGGGTGTCGTGTTGGCAGTATCAATCAGACCTGTTTATCATCTTTAGAAGCTCTGAAACATGGCTATAAAAGAAAACTCCCAGGTCTAGTACAATTTTCTCATTTAACTTAATCATGCGTTAGTGGAGTTTGTGATCCGGATGGATATGGGTCAGGTAAGGAGTAAAGTTAGGTAGGTCCCTGAACTTTAGGAAGGGAATCTTTCAGCTCTTCAAGGAGATAGTCAATAGTAACCCCCCAGAAACTGCCCTGAGGGACAAGGGAAGGGGAATGGAGCTGGTAGATATTTAAGGAGGTCTTCCGTAGAGCACAAGAGTTAGTGATCCCCAGGAACAAGAAACCAGGCAAGGAAGGCAAGAGACCAGCATGGCTGAGTAGGGACCTGCTGGTCAAACTAAAGGAAAGGAGCAAATGCACAGGCAGTGGAAACAGGACAGGTAACCTGGGAAGAGTATAGAGATGAAGTTTGGTTTTCTAGGAATGGGGTGAGGAAAGCCAAGCTGGAGCTGAAACTGAACCTGACAAGGAATGCAAAGAATTAAAAATAAGGGCTTCTTTGGGTATGTTAACCAGAAAAGGGAGGTCAAAGAAGGTGTACCCCCCTTAATAAACAATGGTGGAAAACTCTTAACAACAGATGAGGAAAAGGCTGAGTTACTAAAAAAACGTTTTTGCCTCAGTGTTCAATGGCAACCCCTCTTTCCACACTTCTTGAGTGGATGGACAGCAGGATGGGGACTGGGGGAGCAAAGGGATGCCCACTGGAAGTAAAGATCAGGTTCATGACCACCTGAGGAACCTGAATGTACCTAAGTCTGTGGGACCTGTTGAGGTGCATCCCAAAGTCTTGAAGGAATTTGCCACTTTCCATGATATTTGATGTTTGAAAAGTCATGGCAGTCAGATGAAGTCACAGGTGACTGGAAAATGATAAAAACTTTACCCATCTTTAAAAAGAGTAGAAAGGAGGACCTTGGGAACTCCCAACTTGTCAGCCTCACCTTTGTGCTGCTGAAGGGAGCCTACAAGAAAGATGGAGGGGGTCTTTTTAAAAGAGTACGTGAAAAGGACAAGGGGGAATGGCTTCAAACTGAAAAAGAGGATGTTTAGATTACATATTAAGAAGAAATTCTTTCCCATGAGGGTGGTGAGGCATGAGCATGCTTCCCTTAGAAGCTATGGATGCCCTATCCATGGAAGTATTTAAGGCCAGGTTGGATGGGGCTCTGAGAAACCTGATGTCCTGGGTTTGTCTAGGGACCACACCCCCCAATGTAGTTGTTCTAAGTTGAGAGAAGGTTTATGCAGACAAAAGAGATAAAATTGGGGAGAAATAATATTAGGATTTATTACTAGTAAAATAAAAACTAAACTACATCTACAACAATTCTAATTAAGCAAAAGCACTATGTATTTACAAAAGTACCCCTCCCCCCCTTTGTATCAGTCCAGGAGGAGAAGTAGATTCTTCTAAGCAATTCTGCAGCATTTGAAAGTTCTTTTCTGTTATCTCTGGGATGACAACTCCAACTTGATGCGGCTGGAACTGTTTCTGTCTCTTCTATGTCAACCTCAGGGCTGGGCCTGCCTCCCTCTTGGGCTAAAGCCAAAGGCTGGGGGTTACCCAGAGTCCTGTAAGGTCTTCCATGGACTACAAGGGGACACTTGCTTTTCCATGGATCTGCACCATGGGGTCACAGGGGATAATGGCTTTTGAGTCCATCCCTGTTTCCTGCGGAGTCCCTTCCCACGGGAATAATCCTTGATAGACCTCTCCTCGGTGTGTCCATCCCTCAAGGTAACAGTTCTTCCATTCTCTGCTGTTCCTTAGTGTCACAAACTCAGCTGCACTAGCATAGATCCCTCACTGGGATCACACAAATCCTACCTGAGCCGACTTGCTCCAGCGTAGGTCTCATCTCTGTGGCCACAAGTCCAGCAATACTCTGTTTCGTTTCAGACCTCCCACGGAATCTCAGTTTCCTCATGTACTCCTCTACTCTGGCTTTGCTGTGGCATGAGCTCCTCAAGCTGCAAACGGGGTTGTCTCTGCTCCCCAACAGTCTTCCACAAGTGGCAGGGATTTTTAGATTTCAGTCCTTTCCCTGCTGAAGGGAGAGAGAGTGAGCGGGGAGAAGGAGCCCCCCTTCGGACTTTCTCTGTCCGGTTGCTGCTCGAGGTTGCGGCTATCTCTCTGGCTGGAATCCTTTCTGCAGCAGCCCTGTTCAAGTCCTTTCAGTTTTTTTTTCTTCACTCTGTTACATGTCTCAGCCAGGGGGGCTTCAGTGCTACCCCTGCCCCCGGTCCAGGGCTGGGGGAGGAGGGAGGCCTGGCCCCCACTTGTGGCCTGCTGCATCCTCCCTACACGGCTCCCAATTTCATCTGTGCAACAACCTTCTCTTCCATTTTCTTGAATATGTAATTGGCAAAGGCGTTACTAAAACTTTTGATTGGTTTTTATTCCGTAAATTCACCTGGATAAACTACTTACAACCCCCAGAGAGGGGGGGACTTTTGCAAACCCACGACACCTGGTCTAGTAAAAAATGTCCCTACCCATGGCAAAGGGGTTGGAACTACATTATCTTTAAGGTGCCATCCAACCCAAGCCATTCTACGATTCTACGATTGATTCTATGCAAATGATCACAATTTATCAATCAAAACAATGGGGCTTGTTATGGCTACTTGGGGAGTCCAGTGTACTTATATATTCATGGTCTCAAACAGAGTAAATACGTCTCTATGTGGCTGTCATAAATGTATAAAAGTTATTTTGCTTTCTGAGTTGAATTTATGAGGAGGCTCTGCTCTTTTATTAGATGCCAGACGGAGCTGAGAAATCCAGATGCTGGGATGCAGGCCTGAAGCTGAACATATGTTGTTTTATATGTTAATTGTCCTGTAAAATGGAGGTACCCTTGAAAGAAGAACTGCTTATTTTGAAAGTTATACCACTCCCAACTTTTTAAATTTAGATTTTAGTGAGGTATTAACCAACACAATTACATATCTGGTGAAGTACTGCAATACCCTGACATTGTAGTAGACCAGGAAGGTTCACCTGAAGGTGGGAAACTAGTTTTGGGGAAAAATAAGTGCTCTATATGTTGCAGAAGACTGTGAGTTAAATCCACCAAAACACCTGGAGGAAACAGAAGAGAGCTGCATTCTACTGTCTTGTTACACGCTTCTTTGCCTTCATAAAGAGTAACTGGTTTAGTAACATCATGTGCTCCTGAATGTTAAAGTGGCAGATCCTTGGAGAGGAAAGAGCAGCTGGGAGTCCTGGATGTGGGGATTTTGGAGAATGGGCTGCTGGGTTCTATTTTCATGAAAAGGGAGCTGCCTGGACAAGTGAATGAAGATGCCAGAGGGAGACGGGAAGCATCTTGAGATGGCCCCAAGCAGTAGGATCATAGATCTAAACACATCTACCCAGTGAAAGTCCAAGGAAAGGATGCTACTGACTGTGACTCTGGCTGGTAGAGAAACAGACTCTTAATCACCATCTCATTACTGTAAAGAATAGCTGAGGGTAGGAATGAAATATTATCCTTCTATCACATCCACATTTGGCAAGTTGCTAAAATGTAGTTGCTCTGCCAGAACGGCAGTTTTCTGGACAGCATAAATGCTCTCCCAGTACAAGAAGTAAGTAACTGAGCTGCTGCTAAGGATGGCTTAGGAGAGCAAAGGCTTCATGAAAACACTTAATCAAATTAAAAAAAAATATTATTTTGGGAAGGGGAAAAATTGCTAAAGTAATTTGCTTTGAAGTTTTTGCTCAGCTGCAGTATTCCTGCCTTGTGGTTTCTCTTTGATCCCATATAAACTAAGTCAAGGAAAGTCATCTGTGATGGATATCTACTCAAACAGTTTAAAAAATTAGCTAACCTCAGAAATACAAGTTGTTTTTTTCCCTGAAAAAACCAAAAGACTAGGGTTTAATTTCCTCACCTACACCTTTTTCCCTGGGCCAGATTACTTGTATAGCTGATTCTGATCCAAAGGAGTATTTTCCAGTGTCTACTGGCTCATCAGTACTAGCACCCATCTCAGTACGCAGAATATCAAACTCAGTTAAGAAAAGACAAATACTGTCTTCTCAGATATTTTCTGTTTGTAGCTCATCAGCAAGATTATCCTCAATCTCTGAGTACCTTCAGTTTCTGGTTCAGGCATGGGTAAGTGAATTCTTTTTCTTTGAGAAGCTCACTGGTGTCAGTAGAACTTGCAAGTGACACCAGACACTGGAAGTCCTTTCAGTCTAAGGCACCTGGTACAGCTACCAAAGCCCTTGAAACTCAAGAATCTTTTCAGAGACTGTTTTTATCCAGTCACTTATGCAAAGCCACTTATTAATTCTGGTGCATTCCCTGCCTTGGGCAGAGAAGGTCTTTAACAGAGAGATACAAGCTGTTCTTCACAAAGGCTAATAGCATCTTAGAGGCAATATTCAAAATGGACATGGAAATGGAGTTTAGAGGTACAGGAAGGGAAGGGGCAAAAGACCAAAATATAGTAGAGTCAAAACTCGCCTAAGGATTGCCTCTACAGAGAAGCAGTTATTTGCAGCTCTTCTAGTCTCTGGGACAACACTCAGGCTGGCATTAGAAGGGAGCACAGCAGGAGTTAGTCATACCACCATATTCGCTATGATCATCATGCTACAGACATCTCCTGCACAGACACGTTCTTATCATGCTCTTCCATTCAGTGAGCTTGGGGGCTTCCAGGGCTCAGGACAAACACTCTCTGAGTTTTGCCTTAACTCTTGAGGCTGCTGATGTCACTACACGTCTGAGTGCTATTTACAGTGCATTTATTTACTCTTATGTACAGAATATTCCATGGCAAAAGCAGACATATGGGCTGAGAGGAAACTTAGAAGCCTATAATGACATAACTGCTTATAGATATATATATTTTTTTTAAAAGAGCTATGTTGTCTTTTTGCTTCCAAGTCACTGAAAACTCAAAAACTAATACTTCTAGAAAAGTCAAAGGACTCACTATGCAGGCAGAAATTCCTCCCATGTTTGAACAGTCTAACAGGGCCTCCATCAACTTTTGACAAAAGCCCTTTCAACTTGCTGATTTCCTAGTACCAAAATCCACTTGTTTAATAAAAATGTTTATTTTAAAATAGTCTTGGGCTGTCATGAGACACCTCATGAAAGAAGCTTCTGAAAAATAGGTAAAGTAAAACATAAAAACAGTAAAACAGAGGAAGCCCTGTGTATTTAAGCAGTGCTTCAAAGCCCTGTGATTCAGCTGGTTGTTGTGGCAAAGGTGTCACTTCTTGCTTCAGGGCAGAGCTAAACTGTCCTTCAAGCTTCCATCTCAGAACCAAGCTTTTTGAAAACCCTGGCCTCTTGGTTAAGGTCTTACCTGTTTGTCATGATTTTCCTTGCTGTGCAACATTACACTTTGTTGAGCCTCTTTGCAGACATCGGAACTGAATTTTGTTACAGGGGTTGTGCAGCCCCCACTTTATCCTGTGTGTTGGGGGTGCTGGTGCACAAGACTGCCAGCTGCCTGGCACAGAAGGGAAGCCAGGTATGGCAGTGTGCCTGCATTTGAAGCTGGGGTAATTCAATGTGTCTCATTTTCTGTTCCATGATAGCTGTATGTTTCTGCTGGTGATCTGCATGGCTTGGCCAAGCTGTGGTCAAGGGACAGAGAAGGCAGGATCTCAGAGCTGTCACTTGGCTGCTGTTGCAATGCCATTTCCCCATGATAATTTAGCAAAAGTCCTCTTCACTTGCTCAGTGGTACAGGCTTCTTTTTTCATCACTGCTGTTGTTATTTTTAAAAATTTACATATACAGTGGGGAAACTGATGCTACTGCTTACAAGCCTGTTCTTAAAGAAAATGGTTATAGAAGCAGCTAAGCCATCTGGGTCTGAGAAAATAATTAGATGTTCTGAAATCTGTACGTCTAGCTAGCATGAACCTGGCGCTGGGCAGTTTCCCTGCAGGAAAACATATGGAAATGGCGAGTCCTGTGGTCCAGGACAGAGACAGGACAGCCCAGCAGGGTTAGGGAACAGGAATAATTTCTATGTGCTGCCTCAGATCAGTAAGCAAATCACTGACACTGTCTGTGCTTCCCAGCCATCTCTGTGAGTGGTGTCCAACCTGCCTTTGGAGTAGAGCAGGGGCTTGGGCAGCACTACCCAGGATCCCCCAGGGTAAAGGAACTCAGAGCCACGGCAGTGCTCAGGACAGCTCAGAGATGTCCACACAAGTCTCCATCCCTGTAGAGCAAATGCAGCCTGGCTTGTCTCTGTCTTGGCTGCTGCCTCCGTAATGGGGATAATGGTGTTTCCCACAGACACTGTGGGAACGCAGCCATCAGCACCAGGGAGACGGGAGATTACGCGGTTTTAGCCCTGTCAGGGATACTCTTTTCAGTGACTGCGAGGCATATTGATTCAAGTAATGCAGGATTTAGGGTATTAAGTCTTCACCGTCTTGTAAAGAAAAAGACAGTTTTAGCTTGGAGTAATTTGCAGACCTCTCTGGTGAAATAACAGCGGTGCTTTCAGCCCAGGTCTCTATCTGGCCATGGGCACAGGAGAGCAGCCTCCTCCCAGCAGGACATAAGTGCCTTGTCTGTGCTCTGTCTGGGCTTCGAGACCACTCACATGTATGAGTTATCCCAATGTAATACCATTCTTTATTAATACTGAAGTCAGGGTTGCAATAACAGGGTTTCAGAGAGAGAGCCTTGTTCAGCTTTAGAGCAGCAGTATTTCAAGTTATTCATGCTTTCCTGCTCTGCCCTTGCCATCCATCCTCCTCTCTCTCTCTCTCACATGCAAATGTGGCAGATGATATCTACAGGTCTTACCATTGCTGGTCAGCAATCACCCTCCCTAATTACCCTTGTGATAAAAAATTGTGTCAGCCACTAAGGAGTGTATCAGAGGTGATACAAATAAACGTATTCATCTACCAAACTTGTCCCTGATACAAGCCCACTCGGGAATTCTAATTCTGAAAAATGCAAGGTCTAAGCTCTCTGCTGTTCCTCCAAGGAGCTCTTGTCTACACTGTGGTTAATACACAAGGAGATGAGGGACTGTATTTTCTAGGACTGGTATTCCTGTACCTTTCAGAAGAATTATGTCACCAAAAGAAAATAAATGGATAAGACTTAAAGTGCAGCTCTGCATAACAATCCAAACCAAACGGGAATCCAAAGAGACCTCTCTGCTCATCTACAGAAGCTTTTTAGCAGCCGCTTAGCATGCTAACAGGCACAGTTTTCTACTTATTCTTGATTAGAAAACTGCAAACGTTGCAGCTTATGTTGTGTGTATTTCTAGATACAAACAACAGTTCTTCCAGCAGGCTGGAACAACCACAAGGTAACGTAAATTCTCATCACACTTCTCTGAGAAGATAAGGTATGAGTCCACGTAATACATCATATCTTCATAGTTCTACTTTCTTTTCTGCACACTGCTTTTCATGTTTTATATTTAAGCATAGTGGAAGAAATCCTGCCATCACTGACATCTATAACACAAGTCACAGACTCCTGCAGATCCACATTCTCACTTTAGATTAAAACTTGTGCTCCGTTTACTGGTCTTAGTAGAACGAAAGCCCTGAAGACAAAGTAAGAGTAAATCAGTCACATTATTTCTTGTTTCTCACAAGCAGTATTACCTTTTGGAGTCCTGTCTGTTGGTGACACAACACAGATTCAGAGCTGTCTTTGACAGTGCCCTGAAACCAAATGATATGGCAAGTACCTTGTACAGATAAAATGCTCTTCTATGGAATAAAAATGTATAAAATAAGGTGGAATAGTTGAGGATCTACTCTACTAGGTAAAATCCAGAAGTGATGAAAGTGAGAGGAGGTTCATTCTCTTTAAGAAAATCAACAAAAATAATAATTATATTTTTGTTCTATCAACTTGCCTTGAAACAAAGAAAAAATAAATATCTGAGCATGTCAGAAAATGATGTTTACACCAGACTGCGTTTCAGATGCAAATGCCATTTAAACCTGGACAGCTTCTATGTTTTAAATCCTTTGATAAAAATAAAATGGAAAAAGCATCTCCTTCTGTTTCTAAACAATATGTAATGAATTCCCAGATGACTAAGTGTCCCTACAAGTGTATTTTTTAGTTTGGTTGTTTTAAGTTGGGTGACTAAGAAAAGAATTAGCTGATACATGAAATGTAGTTGCATACATACATGGCATAGTTGATAATATGATATGATAATACGACTGTGGCTTGCAGAGGGTCTTGCCTACACGTGGAAGTTTCCCTGCCATCCCCGCAGAGGCAAAGCAGTGTTGCCCCAGTTCACCTCATGAAGTGTAGGCAGAATTCAATAGGTAGTTTTGAGAACATCTGCAAGGATGAGGTGCCAAACAGGCCCCTCCTGCCTGCATAGCTGGTTCTCAGGCAGCCTCCCAGAGAGCAACTGCTGCTGGGTTAACCCGGCGCTGGGTTAAACATTGGCATTGGGTTGCACAGGGCAGCAGGTGCCAGGGGACAGATGGGTGTTCATGGTCACTGCCTGGACAAAAGTCTTGGCAGATCCAAGGGTGACCTGTGGGACTCCCTCAACAGCAGTGTGCCTACTTACTCTCACGGTTTTATAAAGTTTCATTTTATAGCTATTCCCAAAAGAAAAGACAAATAGTGATACAGAACTGAGACAACATTACAGCTGGGTAATGTAGTGAGGAAAGCACTGAGGGATGGCACAAAGAGAAGTATTTCAAGTGAAGAATCACCCCAGTTTCAGTGTTATGCCTTTCATGTACAGAAAAGCCAAGGTCTTAAACGTCTATACTTTAATTTTGGACCATTAACTAATTTCCATTAGAAGACTAATCAAATTAACATTTATTTTCCTCCTTTCTATTTGGCTGCAGCTTTCCTTGCTTTGTTTTGGTTGGTTTGTTTGTTTGATGTTTTAGAAGGGTTGAGGCTGGGGAAGTGAGAACTTGGCTTGATTTAAAATGTAAATGTAATTCTATCAATCTTCCCTCTGCTAATGGTCTGCCTGGGCATTTTAAGGGCATATAGTGAAAAGGAAACTGTGACTGCTAAAGAAAAGCTACTCCCTGCTGTTTCTGTTCATATTTATTTCACAATCAGCCCATTCAAATGGTGTGATTCACACTCTGATGCTGTCGTTGTCTAGCTGGCAAAGTCACTGGTGAATTTAAAGAAGTTTCCCAAGCTGAAAACTAGGCAAACTGCATTTGGGCAAAAAGCAATCTTATCAGCAATGAGAGTTAGTGAATCACTGCAGTGATCTCTCTTGCTGAGAGCTGAGGCTACCCTTGCAAATGAGAACCTCTCCTGAAATAAGAGGCCGTCCACAAAAAACTGAGAAGTATTGCTTTTTTAAAGTGTCCTTCTGATATACAGATACACAGAGTATGCAAGAGTGAAAGCATGCTAAAGTTTGCAGGGCAATTTAAATATTCTTTGTTAAACATTGGTCCTCAAATAAATAGCCCAAAAAGGGTAAAACCATGTGTGAGTGCATAAGAGGGAAAGAGGCTGTCCAATACCCCAGTAATCTTGAGTAAATACTAAAGAAAACCCCTGTATGTTTACCTTAAATCATCCAGAGTTAATGTACCCAGCAACTACCTTATAACCAAGCAGCTTGTGTGAAATAATGACTTCCTGGTAACACAAAGACACACAGCTGAAGCCTTGTCTTTACTGTATTAATCACAATCTATCTTTGTGACAAGTATTATCATATACCTTTCCACTGACATGACTTAAACGTTTAGGAGTCTGTATCAACAGAGAAGATCAGAAATAAATACAGATAACTAGAGTCCGGATTGATGGAAGCAATTAAATCCAATAGTGCTATGTTTTTGGCTATGAGTTTTGCATAGAATTTCTACTGTAGTGCAAAAACTCATTATGTGGTGATGATAGAGGATGCAAAAAAAAAAAAAAAAGTGCTAAGTTAATTACTACATACTTTTGCATTAATCATGGGATAAATATCAGCACTATTTAGAATTACCATGAAATAGGTGAATTTAATCTTAGGATGTGTCAGAGGAGATACAACCAGCAGGGACAAGAAGATATTGATGCAGATATAAATGCAGGAATTTTCTCATCTGACATATTGCATACACTTTTGACCACCCATAGTAAAGGAGGATGAATTTAGACTGCATGGGGTGCAGAAGGAATATCAAGAATATTCAGTGTATGGGAGAGTTGGAACAATATGTGATATTTCCCTTCTACCTCTCTTTCCTTGCCACCCTAGTTACCTTTTCAACAGCTGGGTCCTTGTCCTGCTCTCCTGCCAAAGCTGGCTGTCAGCTCTGTGGCTCAGGGCAGTCCAGACCCATCACAGCCTGCCTTGTTCACAATCTGTTTTCCCATGGCTGAGAAGTTCTGCTATAGGGATTAGAAAGGAAGGTGGTCCTGTAGACAACTATGTACGTACATCTCAGTCTGTCAAAGAAATAGAAATCCAGGCACACCAGGACTGCAGAGCCCAGGCAAGGTGGAAATTCTCTTTCTGTGCTGCACTTTGGCTTGGGCTCTGCCTTGATGGCTGGCCAGTAAGCACCGCTTTGACTGAGACAAGAACTGAAGCTGCAGAGGCACAGGATGGTGGTCTGTGGCTTTCTAGGAGAGAGCCCACAGCTGCCTGAGTTAGAGGCTGGAGGCCTTGGAGTCCAGCCCAGAGAAGGATGTGATAATGCACTGGCCAGAGAAGGACTGTTGTCCCACTGGACCCTAGATTGAATATAGCATTAAAACTGCTGTGCCAGCAGTACTGTGCAGTTACACAGTGCTCTCAAGAAAGGCTGGCTTTGCTCCTGGGGAACATGAAAAGCACATGTACAGGCAGCACAGCAGCTGCTATGCTATGAACTGCACTCAGAACATCAACCCATTTTATTCATTAAATGTACACTAGCAAAAAAGGTTGACATCAACTTTGTTCACATCAAAAAGACACAGTTTCAATTCTTCCTATTGCATAATTTAGGTACATGAACTTCTGTGATAAAACAATGCACCAGGCAGAGAATGATAGCATTGTCCACACCATTTTCTCTCTGACACCAAAGAGAAATGGAGCAAATGGAGTCAAAGAAACCTAACAACATTCAGGGAAGTATCAAAGTGATCAAAGCAGACTCTTTGATTCTGCTTTATACATACTTTTCAAAGGGCTACATTTCCAAACACAGTCTGTCGGTTCTTGATGCCAATAAACTGGCTCTGTTTAGTTTTATGCTTTGATAGGAGTAGGAACAAAAAAAAAGGACTTTAGTGAGATGCATTTTCTAAGCTCAAGTGTTGAACTTGCTAGGAAAAGGCTAAACGTATTTGTTGCTCTTGGAGGACACTGAGCCTTCATTGAGAGAGACATGATGTCAGGCCTGAGTAGCCCTATAGAGGCTTGCACTTGCAAGCATGAGGAAAAGCTCTGAGCAGATCTTTTTGTTCATCTGTATTTAATACACCTCTTTGTTAACAGACCAAGCCTCAGGGAAAAAGAACAACTTACAAAGCATGTAAAACCATTTTGGAAAAGGTTGCCTTTTATAGTTAGAAAATATTGATTATTTTTGTTTATCTATCTCCCATTATTTTCCCAAAGAGACAGACAAGGTTTCAAGGCTCCTGATTTAAATGCACTGAAGGAAAATATTATTTTTTGAACTTATAATTTGACCATTAATGATGTCAAGCATGAAGCTTTTCTCATACCCTGGCAGGATGTATTCCATTTCTGTCTTTGTAAAATCAGATTTTCTCTCCGTGCTGCAGCAACTGTAAAGCACAAGTTGCCCCCAGGGAGGTATTTTGTTTAGCTGTGTGGACACATTCCTCCAGGAAATATTGAAGCCAAACCACACAGACACACACACGCAGGCACTGTATTAGAAGAATTCAAACCTTGAACAGAAAACAAACCAGTACTGGGTCTGGAATCTGAACTTCAGTACATGTTCAATGGTGTTTTTCACATTCTTCTTTGTTTTTACCATCTGGGCTGTGGACCAATGTAGGTACTTTCTGAACACAGAGAGCACTGCCCAAGGACAGCCCTCCATCCTCTGGCCATGTCAGAGTGAAAAAAAACCAGCACAGAAAAAAGTATTTGCATATCCAGCATTTACTTGTTTTTTCACGTGTGAGACAGACATGGACAGTGACAATTGTTGTCATGAGTCAGAGTTTGCTGCAGAGTGAATTTTCAGTATATGACTGAAGGAAAATCATGCAAGATGGGAGGTAAGGGACGTCATACATGTGTGATTTCTCTTCTATGCATTCTTTTCTGAAGGCAGAGCTATGAAAAAATCATCTATTTTCTTCTGACATGGAACCAGATGCTGCATCCAATTTGGCAGCTACTGTCAGGAACAGGATAACTGATACAGTAACACGATTAAAACTGTCAGAGTCTGACCCTTGCTTAGGACTTGGCTTCAACCTTGAAACAGAGCTGTTATTTAGGCCGGAGCCTCTCTGAAATTGAATTGTAGTGGTTTATTTTTTAAATCTTTATTTATTTAACACATTTATTTATTAATCTATTTTCTTTATTTATTTAAGATCTATTTATCAAGATTTTTATTTATTTAACTTTATTTATTTTGTGGGTTCTGATCACAGGAAGTAAAGACAACTGGGAAATTTGGGCTGCTTGCAGTTGGCTCAGGTGAACAAGCATGAGAACAAATCATGAGAGGTGCTTCTCCTGCCAGACCCAATGATAGGATCCCCTCCTCTGCAAAGTCCCTGAGGATCACAGCTCATCTCAGTGAGTGCAAAGACTGTCTTTCTTCATGCTGCCTTGTCCTAGTTAGAACAGCTGGGACTAATTCATCACTGGATGGGTGTAACCCAAACCTGTGTATTCTATAGCCTTCC
>JAWWES010000133.1:60368103-60429085 GCA_035583135.1 Lophotriccus pileatus
AATTGTTATTCTGACTTATAATCTCTCTTTTGAGTTGAGTTCATTTCCCCTGCTGGGTAACTCTTAAACCAGCACATGCCTCCATTACCAACTTCAGTGAAGCAGAGGAAGCGCCAGAAGGTGGATGGTTCTTAGATGGACAAAGGCCAAGAGATGCCAGTGTTTGGTGCTGAAGTGATACAGAAAAATGACTGCACTCAGAGATAAAAACATCATAAACTTTGCAATGATTTTGCAGCTTGTTCTACTCAAAGGTGCTTCTGGGTAGAGACAAAGTTTTTATAAACATTTTGAGCAGTGTTGAACATACCATCGTTTGTTAACAAATGGTTCTAGTAATTAGAAAGCAGATACTTAAAAACTAGGATAAGACAAATGCAAATGAGGGTGTTCCTTTCCCCTTCAAACTATTCTGCTGCTTAAGCTGATGTTAAACAGGAAATGTGTCAACTATATTCTTAGAAGAAGCACAAGGTAATTTGGTATTGATCTCTGATGTTGAGAGATTCTTCCTATAAATTGGTGTATAAATTACTTGATTTTCCAGTGAAATCCATAAAGGAGCTTCAACTGTGTCAGAGACCAGCTCTGATGCTGACCTGTTTTTCAAAGAGAGCACTGATAAGAAGGAGAAGGTGGTGTTCTTCTTGGGGGAAAACTCAAGTTTCACTGCCAGAAAAACTCTTCAGAACATATTTAGGCCTGCTATTGAATTCAGTAAGAGCACTCTTTCACTTGAAACTGTGTGCACATGTGTGCCTACAGCATAAAAAACACCCAGAAAAAGATGTGGACAAATACTTGCATGCAATTGCCTAGTCAAGCAAGCTATGCTTTGGTAGACTATATGTTGAAGCTTTTAATGCATAATTCAGAATTTTCTTTAATAAATCATGTGGCCATTGGTCCTTCTGAAGCCCTGATGCCTTAGGGAATGTAATGATTTTTTGTTGTTGTTTCTGCATGGGTTTTTTCTTTTTCTTTTTTTTTTTTTCTAATAATTTTGGCTCACAGTCTCCAGCAAGGGAATGCAATCTTCTGTTAA
The DNA here is from genome assembly GCA_035583135.1 of Lophotriccus pileatus. Lineage (NCBI taxonomy): Eukaryota > Metazoa > Chordata > Aves > Passeriformes > Tyrannidae > Lophotriccus > Lophotriccus pileatus. The sequence continues at coordinate 60,369,149 of JAWWES010000133.1, forward strand.
TGTAACTCACTGGAGGATATCTTAAAGCACAGAATAAGAAGACACTACATGTCGTTATCTACTACACTGCTGAGAGCTAGAGACTAATTTCCAGATGACATACGTTGTTAGCACTGCTATATGGATTACAGCTTAGGGGGCAAAGTCATAGATCAAGACTCCCACTGAGCTAGACGCTGTGTAAACATGTGCTGAAAAGATGATCTCTGGGTCGCAGAACTTTTCTGTAACCTCTGCACACTTCTGTGTTCAGCCTACTACCGTTTTTCTCCCCAGGTTGTTTCCTTACAATCCATTAATAATGACATATTTTGCTTGTCTGGCAATTGCATGCCTGCTTAGCATTTCTTTCATTAAATCAATAAATGAAAAATGTCTGTGTTAATATGGTGGATTTCTCGCTGTTGTGTCTACTGGCATCAATGAATCATTCCTGCTTGAGATGGCAGACTTGGAAGGTAATCAGATTTCTCTCCCAAGTCACACTGTGTCCTGAGCACTGCCATTTCTGGTGTTAATTGTTCACACAGGCAGAACACATACATACATCTGAAAAAGGCTGTATCTGGTTAGGTTGCTGTGGCTGACAGATTTGGGGGTTTTGTGTACATGGGATTCTCAGAGTGGCCAGTTTTTCCTCTGACAGTTCTCTTTAGAAGAGAAAAGCCTGCTTTTGGAGTTCATTTTTCTGGAAATATTTGGGATTAATAGCACATTTCTAAACAGTTTCTTCTGTTTGTGTCTAAATTCAGAAAGCAAACTCTTCCTTTGTATTACCACTTTGGTATCCTGCTCCAAAGAAGAGAGAGCTTTCAGAGCACCAAGGGCTTGGCTATCCTGCTCCAGCTCATGTATTCAGTTTCAGAAGGCCTCAGCTCCGTTCCTGTCACTTTAATGTCCACAGTTCTCTAATGGAGCCTCATTTGGCACTAACCAGTGCAATGCCAGCCACTGGACTCTGTATCACACGCTTGAGAGTTGTTTCCTTCTCTGTGGTGGCTTCCACCTCGGTGACACTGAGGACTGAAAATGAAATACTGGGAGATGGTGTCTTGCCGAGAGTCAGGATGAAAACCCTGAGGGCAAAGGGAAGTGGGAGAGCACAGAATGAATCATGAGTGAGCAGTCATGCTGGTAAATGACCAGCAAGTTCTGCACTGAATAAAGCAAGCAAGAAACACGAGCTGTGTGTTTAATGCTGCCTAAAGAAAACTGCTCCTCTTTTCGTCAAGAAAGTAAATGACTGCACAAAATACACGAAGAAAACACACATCAGATATGTTTCAAGCATGCATACGCCACTGTTTCAGAATTTATCTATTCAGTAACTGAGCATACCACAGCTCCTTAGGTTCAGCTAGCATATGAAGCAAAAATAAAAGTAAATGGATTGATTGTTTCACCATATTTTGCTCTGATTTTTATAATTCTGAACCCTTTTCTCTCCTGTGTAATATTACATTTCAATAGCAGCTTTTAAAACACCTTTAATAATTGGGTTATATCCAGTGCTTCAGTTATTACATACATGTAGAGTCTATATGCCAGGATGGATATTGCTAAAGATTCATTTTTCCCCTGGTCAGTTCAGTGTAGGAGGTGTATTCTGACTCCTCTGGACATACTACTTTCCAAACAGTCCAATAGTATCTTCCCAGGAAAACTGGATGCTTTCTGGTCTATTAATTTTCGGTGGTCATTTGAAACCAAATTGCTTTAAAACCTGTTAGGAACGGTGAATACCCAGCTTTTTGAAAAGGGGAGATTTTGAATGCTGGATTGTGCTGGATTTTGAGAGGGGACATTTTTTAGGATGACCACTACTATGGTTGTTGTTAATGTTTATGTTAGACAAGTATCAGAGGATCCCAGTGAAGTAGGCACTGCATAGTTAGCGATCTGAAGAAATCAGAAGCAATGGGAAAAGAAGAGGAACAGAAACTGTCATGTGGATAGCTCCCAAATTTCTGCCATGCCCATGGACCATAGTAAGTCAACATAAGATGGGGTGGTTTCACCCTTGCACTCTTGCTGCTACCCTGTTCTCGAGAGGGGACTCATATGGAAAGTGCCAGGACTTCTGTAAAATCCTCATTTGTGAGCACACTCACAAATACTTCTGCCTGGATCAAGCTCCAGCGCCCTATGTGAGAAAAGGTCACTGTTGGGCTCATAGCAGGAACAGTTAATATCAACAAACTTCACCACCAACATATTTTTACCTCAACATTTTCCTTTCTGTGTTTTTTTTATCCCCCTCCAAGGGCTGTCAGTCGCTCTATTGAAGATTCCTGTGATTTCAGCGGTAAGTCACAGCAGGCTCCTTTCAATCAACAGCAGCGTCACAGCAAGAACCACCAGCAACACATTTCCCTGCAAGCAAGCATGCTCTGACTTCATTCAGGCACACAAATGTGCTCCAAATCCCAAATCACCATCTCCCAGCCCAGCGAGACAAAGGCTGCAAACTGAGTTGAAACAAAACAGATAAGCAAGTTGAAACATTTTCTCCCTGCAGAAAAAGAACTCAAATATTCGCACTTTGTCTACCTGCAGGCACTTCTGTTCCTTTCTGTGGTCTTTCTGCAGTGTTTCTCCTTTCCAGGCTGAGGGGTAAAGCCCATGGGGAGTAAACATCACCCTCCTCTGACCTGCAGTTCAAAATTCCTCATGTTTCTCAGAAGACATGAAGGGGTTCCTATTTCTGGGAACTTTGGTACCTAATGAAACAGTTTTGACAAGCTGCCTTTGGTGATGCTAATTGGATTTCAGATTCAGAGCAATGGAAGCAGAAGCAATATTTTCTTCAGCTTACTTTCTTTAATTTCCAGTTCACTATTTGCATCACTATTTTAGCCTATTTTCTGTCTTGAAGATAGAACAGGACTTTCATTATAGAAAATACACACATAGAAAGAGGAATGGATGCTGCAGGTGGCAGTTGCTGCTAAACATTGGCATTTGTTGAGCACCAAGGCCATTTGTAACTCTCTACTCATGAATGTTTGCTGAGCAGTAGAAGAGACAACCACCCAAAAAAAGGGTCCTCTTGGAAGCTGGTTCCATTTCTAGGGTTCTAATGTGAATTTTAATTGTCTATGAATATCACCGTTCTCACAAATGCAGTCTAAAGCTACTTTAAAACATTGCAGTGTAAAATCACAAAATTTGTATATGAATCTCATATTACATTGTATCACCAGTTGTAAAAAATTCTGTGTATTTCTTAGTATTACTTTCCCAACTCTCTTCTCTGTCATGAAAGAGTGCAGAAAGATAAAAAAGAAATTCAGGAAATATATAAAATAAACAGGCTTGAAGGGCGATAAGCACAACTGTGAAGGTTACAGTAGATCTAAAAAGTGTTAAAATCCAGACCAAGTTGTCATGTCTCATTTCTGTATCAGAACAGGAGAAATTGGACATGAGCCCATTATGTGTTGGGTGTCTTTTTTCTCCTCTGTCCTGGACGATTGTGTCCTGAAGAATCAGCATAACATCAGACATATGTAATGACAGTTTAATATATCTGTATTTATTTTAAAAATTAGTTAATTTTGTAACTATAAAATTATTTTTGAGGCATAAAAATGTTAAAAACAAGATATTTTAAAAGCATAATTTGAATGTGAATTTAAACTTTGAGAGGAAAGATGTTTCTTTTCCGAATTTAGATATGTCATTACATAGATTTTGCAGAGGAAAACAGTGCTATAATATCCGAATAAAGGAGACATGGCAGACATTGCAGAATGATAAGGAATTTCTTCACATTATAAGGACTTACAACTGCATCAGATCAATGACAACTACAGATCTGCATATACTAGGAATCCTAGAAAACTACAGGTGTGATGAGCATAGCCAATTTTCCACTTCTGCACTGCCTAGTATGTGTAGAAAGGGTTCCTTCCCTTTCCTAACCAAGCATGACTATTCCAAACTGGATGTCCAATTGTACTTTAACAAGAAAAAAATTACCGTTGCAAATGTATGTTATCCTGCAGGTTTCCTTCCAGGAGCCAGATTCATTTCTCACAGCTGACTGACTCCTAGGGACAGCTGATGTATCCAGCTGTAGTCTGCTCACTGCCTGAACCTATACACAGCATTAAGGACTTTAAATAGGATGCCTCTCCCAGTACTTTTACACATTTTTCTGTCTGAATCATTGCTTGAATATAAATTGAGATAAGCTGCAGTGTAACACAGAACAAAATGCTGATGTGACTGTATATAACAGAGACTTTCCTTTAGCACTCTTTTTCCTTGAGCTGCATTTTCAGATTACTTTCTTCTTTTTTGGGGGGAGGGGAATGGGGAGAGAAGAGGGAAAGAGCAGGTGAATTCTGCCACTGATCTAATGATATGCTGCTTCATGTTCATGACAATGGCAGAAACTTCAGTGAAGGACGTGGAGGGATGGGGTGTGGGAAGGGGATGGGTATGCAAAAAAACTCTAGAAACAGGGGCTATAACCTCTTAGAGGCCAGGCAGTCAGAAGCCTAGAGATGTCTTCTCTATCTGTATTAACAATCAGTTCAGTGCTATTGGAGCAGATCTGGAGTGGGAAAGAGCTGGTACTGAGTCTGTAATGTCCATATTGTATGTGTTTTGGGGGTTTCACTTAGACGACCTCTATTCTGATACCCTGGGCTGACTGCCCAGTACCACCAGGCTGCCCTAGCTGCACTTGTACAAATCATCTTCTGGTTCTGGTGCAATCCAGAGGAATCCAGATTGTGTACTGAGACTGCTCCACAATGCAAAGCAAAGCACAATAGATTGACTGAACTGTGAGATTTGCTTTAGAAGTTCAGTTCCTGTGTCAAACTAAACCTGTAATGCCAGTGTAGCCAGTGCTGTAAAAAAAAAACCCACCTGGTCACAGTCCTAGGGACATGTTTGTTCAGAGCATTTCTGCAGTAGTTTCACTGAAGGGAAATCCTGGAGCTGAGAAGATAAACATACCTTCATGGAAAGCTTTATTATTCTCATTTTTTTAATTGAACTAATGCACGGTCAAGGGGTAAAGGAGCTTAGTGGGTTCATGGAAATATAATTTATAGAGACTGGTGATGACTTTGGCTGTATGACAAGGTTCTGACAGATAGCTGGGCTCTTGTGTTAATTGGATATGATTCCAGTAAATGCAATAGCAATAAGCAGCAAAATGCTTTTCCACACTTATGTGTGACCAAAGGTACATTACAAGGTGTCAGATGCATAACTCTTGTTATTTTTCACAAGGTGCAATTACGTATCTTTAACTTTCCAAAGCCATGTAGTTCTCAAGCACCATTAGGCCTCACTCACAAAGCATATTTAAGCCTATCCTCCTGCTTTGTCTCTTCTACCATCCTGTTGCACAGATTATAGTCTAGTATGCATTTATGGAATGTACATGCAGCAAACCTCTTCATGAGATAAGGGCAGAGAGGGATGTGATTAAATCCGAAGAACAGCAAAACAACCAAATCAGAGGAGAATACAGACACCTTTCTTCAGCTACAGTGTTATTCTTTAGTTTTGGTTTGTTGTTTGGGTTTTTTTTGGGGGGGGGGTGGGTTTGGGGTTTTTTAGAAGATTATCAAGTATTTATTTTCTACCCTCTAAGCAATTAAGGTAGTGGCAAGTGATAAAATTACTAATTTCAAGAACACTTTAAAAAGTTTGGATTTCATCCAATTTGTTCGACAGACGCATGGCGACCTTCAAATTTTGTTTATTGGCTCTGTAAATTTGAATATGAATTTTGCTGCTTTGTTGCAAACTTGAACAATTAATGAATGCTTCTATCTAGGCTTTACTTCAACAAATTTTAGCAAATGGAATGGGCAATATTCAGCAAATAGTGTTTTCCTTATTTTACACATCCAATTAATTTTTATAACAGTTCCTCCAGGTGCCACTTTTGTGAACAATTGATTTTTCTTTCTTTCATTTCTCAGCTACCTGTGTGCAAAATTACCATGGTTCCTTGTACAAAGCCCCATGTGCATTTCAGTTTTATCTTGTGATCTTCAACAGATGACTTCAGTTTTCAAATTATTAGCTTATGATTTCTTACCTCTGAGATGTGAATGCACGTCTTGAGCAGTTTTGGCAGTTTATGTCCAAGTTAAGAAAAAACAAACAAACCAAAAAACAAACAAAATAAACCCAGCACAAAACCTAAATGAAAAGGTGTAGCCATACTCCTGAGAAGAAAAGGAACAAGAGAGCTATAAGTCACTGTAAGTCACCCTGGCATTCCTATTTAGTGTTTTGCCTTAATAGCCCAAATGTAATAGCTCTAAAAGAGCAGCCTCTTAACTATTCTGTAAAGTAGGGCTCTTCATCACTTGAGCTACTTTACGAGTTCTTGAAAGACACACTGCAGGCTAGGAAAGATTGGGAAGTCTATAATTTTACATCAGGCAATGCTGCTGATAAATTACTAGTCACAAGAAAGGATGTGACAAAACACAATAGGACAAGTTATTAATGGAGAATCCCCAGTGCTCCAGATACAGCTGTATTACATGAAGAGGGGGAGAAAAAAATCGTTAAGCAATAAAGCCTATTAAACAGCTAAGATTGAGGGGAACATAAACCACAGAGGGCTGGTACAGGCCATGAAAGGGAACGGCTGTGCTATTACAGTGCATGGTAATGGCTGCACCAACGAGCAGCAGAACACCCGGAGCAGGCTGCTGCAGGAAGCACAGATCCAGCACAACCTCCTCTGGAATACTTGCTGTGGGGAGGGGCAGGAGGTGTGTTAGGTTACTGGCAGGAGCTCGTAGCAGTTGTACTGGGAAAAAAAAGCAAGTACAGCTACTCAGGAGACATTCTGGGAACGTACATCTCTTGTCTGCTCTTGTTTGACCCTGTGATTCTCCAGCAGCACTTATTTCTACAGCCCTGGTGCTGGAACAAGTTTGTCTCTTTAAAGAAAAGGAAGAAAATCCAGATGTCTTCATTTGCCCATTCCGTAAGTTGCAAGAAGTCTCCAATATGAAAAATATACTTTGTACATGAAAACACCTGATGGAAAGATGAAGAAGTGTGGAGGGGTCACAGACCATGAGCAGCAGGAGTGGAACAGGGGGATCCCTGGTTGCAGTTTTGTGTCCAAGCTGAACATGTTCAAACACACGATGTTACAGTAAGGTGATCACAACAGGGTCCTGTGGTCTCTGAAATCTTTTATCATATATATGTTTTGATGCCTTCAGAAGGCATAGAAAAAATCCTTTTCAACATCCCACATGTAAAACCAAAGGTTGTGACCAAAACTTGTACAGGCAGAAGATATTTTGTCCATGCTTCCTGTTCATGTACCTGCATGCACCAGTCTCTTGACTTTTTTTTTTTATATTTTTGGGGGTCTTACATCACTTGACTTTTCTCCCACCACAGCTGTTTCAGACCAAAGTGTGGCCTTGAACCTTAAGAAGACAGCCACACATAGTCTTTCAGAGAGCTGATAGCAAATTTCTTAAATTCCAACCATAAAACTGGGGTTTTCTTTCTCAGGTCATAGACTTCAAAACTTGAGTCATACCGAGGAAGGTACCTTGAAAAACCTTTCACAAGTTTTCCATGCTATTTCTGGTGCTGAGAGAAATAAATAATACATATCACACTGAATTCCACAGAACCAGGTAAAAGCTACAAAGGAACAAAATGCTCTCTATTTTGAAGTGATTTCTGCTACATACTGCAGTGAAAATTGCCTAGGGTTTATCAGTCTGAGATTTAGTGTAACAGTGTCAAGTCACAAGATGTCCATAATGGACCTGATCAGGCTGTGACTGAAGGCAACTGCAAAAATATGTCTCAGTAGTAATACGTCCAAACTGGGGCCAGCAATTCTGGACCTGTAATCACTTTTGATCTCAGATTCCAGTAACTACATTTTCTTTTCATTCCTTGAATACACACAGGATGTTGAATTCCTTTCTGTAGAAAATCAAATTCTGAGACACTCAGCAGATTGGGAACTGTTTCTAGAGCCAATGCTGTCTGGAATGGTGTTTGCTGTGCATAGAGGTATTTTAATCTGGTTTGATTACTTGTTTGGCATCAGAATACTGTACAAATAAAGTATATGATAAGTAAGACTAGTACCCAACTAGATGCCCAGGCTCAAATTTACTGTGATTCAGACCCAAATGTATCCACTGTAGTGCAGAATTGACTCTCCCCTTTTTACCAGTTTAGGGTTCTGTACAAATAAATAGTTTTGCTTAAACAGCTAAGGATTCATGAGTAGAGATAAGAACTGGGAGAGGTCACTTACTGATTACCTTCACAGGCAAAACAGACTCAAAGTGAGAATATTACTTAAATTTATTACTAACGAGATAAGAGCCAAGAGTGACAAATAAAACAGTCTTAAATACACCTTCCCCCCACTGCTCCTTCCTTCCATGTTCTCCCTCCTCCCCCCCAGCAGTGCAGGGGGATGGGGAATAAGGCTTGCAGTCAGTTGTTTTTTCTGCCACTGCTCAAGAGATGAGTCCTTTCCCTGCTCCTGTGGGGTCCCTCCCAAGGGAGACAGTCCTTGATGGAACTCTCCGTCGTGAGTCCATCCCTCAGGCAGCAGTTCTTCCTAATCTGCTGTCCCATGGGTCACTCCTCCATGAGGTGCAGTCCTTCACAAATGAGTTGCACTGACGTGGGTCCCCCACAGGGGCCACAAGTCTTACTCAGGAAAAACCTGCTCCAGCGTGGGCTTCCCTCTCCACGGGTTGCTGGTCTCCGGCAGGACCCCGCTCCATCACGGGCCTCCCATAGGGTCACAGCCTCCTTTGGATATCCACCTGCTCCAGTGTGGGCTCCTCCATGGGCTGCAGGTGGGTCTCTGCACCCCGGTGCTCCTCCCTGGGCTGCAGGGGCACAGCTCCCCACCATGGGCTGCCCCACAGGCTGCAGGGCCTCAGCTCCGGTGCCTGGAGCACCTCCTGCCCCTCCTTCTGCACTGACCTTGGTGTCTGCATTGTTGTTCCCATGTTCTCAGTCTGCTCTTCCCTGGCTGGAATTCTTTCTGTGCAACAACCTTCTTTTCTTAAATATGCTATCCCAGAGGCGTTACTGTCACTCCTGATTGGCTTGGCCTTGACCAGCAGCAGGAACTCCATCCTGCAGCCAGCTGGCATTGGCTCCATGGGACAGAGGAAACTTCTAGCAGCTTCTGACACAAGCCACCCACGTAGCCACCCCTCCCCATCCCCCCCTGCTACCAAAACCCAGCCACAGAAACCCGCTACAAAACCTTAATGAAAGCTGTTAGTCATCCCTGTATAATGGATGGTGGGAAAAGAAACACTCATATTCTAACCATGAGATCTGATTGTGCACAACTTGTCTACAAGTTTATTCTATGCTTCATTATCTTGGCTATGACTCCTTTCATCCTTGCACAAATCCATGACTGGATGACCCATACTGGGATTAGTCCAAAACTCCATTATGCTTTAAATTGGTGCCTTGAGGAATGGAGATGGGACTGCTGGGAGAGAGGCAGCTGGGAGAGCAATCTGGGAAGCCAAACTAAACCACTTTCTTTCAGCAATGCCATAACCTTGGCAAAGTAAAGGAAACTTTGATCTATGATTGAACCATTTCTTGTACCCTGTCACTTGCCTGCATATCCAGGTGATGTCAATTAAACTCACTGCTGTTCATAGTAAACCTTAATAAAATCCCAGGTTTTTAACAGTGTCTTGATAGGAACTTCGGAGAAATAGTTTTCTCCAAATTCATCCAGGGGTGAAAGAGAAGTCAGTCAATTTGCACAGACTCTGGCCTTTCTTTGGAACAGCAAGTACTTATGCCTGAAGAGTGCCTAGAAAACTCTCTGCAGGTACTTCAGGTTCTTGACTCTTGCTGGTTTCTTTAGCAAATACTTCCAGTACATAAGTTCTCCAAAATACAAACAAAAATGAGCAGAGACCATGCTCCAAGAGCAAACTATGGAAAGATGAAAATTTTCTTCTGATTTCGGCATGTTCAGCCTTTTATCACATCCTAATGATCTGAAGGGAAATGGTGGGAGCAGATGTGGTTTGAAAACACAGTTTGAGTAGATTTACCACTGCTTCAGCTGACATAGTAAAAAGCTAAAGTGAGCTTACTGCAGTCTAGTATGAAGTGAAAGAATAGAATAGAATAGAATAGAATAGAATAGAATAGAATAGAATAGAATAGAATAGGAATAGGTGTGAGGGCCCTATTGGTTTCCAAAGAGAGGATTATCATCTTTCCTTTAAAAGTAGTCATAATCATAAAGATAAAATATACCATTCTAATATCTTGTTTGTTAAGCCCAGGATAGTATTCAAACACAAAATGTCAGTATAAACACTCTGCAATTTACAAATATTAGCATATCAACAAGGTATGCTGTGAAATCAAGAATTGTAAGGTCACCCTGTAAGTCTCATCAGAAGCATTTTAATATAAAAGCTGTAATCACAGAATTACTGGCTTTAAACCACTGAATTCCCTAAGGGAAGTTTTATAATGCAAAGGAGTGTAATCATATTTGATTTTCTTTATTGCTAACTCTGCATGGAGGTCTGAAAAAATCACTATTCATCTAAGCCAGAAAACATAGCCCTTAAATGAAAATGTAAAACAATATCTTAAAATGATGTTCATGCTGATTGCAGGTTCTTATTTACAGGAGGAAGAAAAAGCTCTATTAGACTGTCCTTTTTCCTGACTCTTTTCTGCATAAGCTATGCAGCAGTTACGTGCTAAAAATAAAGCAAGGTTTTGAGTTTAGAACCTTGTTTATCTCAAGCAAAACCTGATTTGCCTCTTAGGAAAACAGATGACCATGAGAAGTTGGTTTGGGTTTGGGTTTGGCATTGCAAGACTAAGAAACTCTGACTGCTTGTAGCTTAGAAATATCTGTCCCAGAAGAGTAAAAGTTTAATTATACTGAGAATTCTCAGGCTTCAGAGAGCGTCACTGATATGCATGATGTTATGATATAGAATGTCAGGCTTATTTCTGATTTACAAAAGCAATTGGAAAAACACATGAGTAATTGTTCCTGAAGAGTTGTTGCTAAATTTGGAGCAGATGCAATGGAATTCAGATTGTTCTGTGTGGTATTAAAAAAAAAAAAAAGAAAAAGAAAAATGATACTGAAGTTATGCATCTGTTCAGAGTTTAGCATGCATTAAGGGTTGCAAAGAACAAAGGGGAGCCCAGGACCATGGGAATAAGCAGCCTATGTATTCAAGACTTGATATTATTCATGTCAAAGGTACTGGAAAACTGCCACTGATTTCCCTGAGTCTTTGCTGGGCCTTGAGCACATATCTAGGCTTAATGCCCTCTGTTCCATTGGACACGATTATGTAAACAACATTTGATTTAGCTATAGAAATGCTGATGCTCCCAGGAAGCTAGTGAGTATTATACAAACAAATCTTGGTTCAGAACAAAGGCACTGTAGTAATTAGTACATTGTATTGCCTTCAGAACAGCAAACCCAACAATTCTTGTCAAGCTATCATTGTTTTGGTGTGTTTCTATAGAAAATGACTGTGTAGGATATTGTCTGGCACTACTCAAGTGAAAGAGTTATAAAGGAATATAATGTTATCAATTAATAAATCACAAAATAATGACTCATCAATACTTTATTACTGTATGTTAATTTTTCACATCTCACATTAACACAGCTTGCTGTTTATCTTAACGTCCTAGTTATGCTGATGTTTGAACATAAGCCAGAATTTTTCACAAATCAAGGGCAAATTTATTACAAAACTGTGATAATCCATAAAGGAGTCAAAAAGACACATTGGTCTAGTAGGACTGACTAATTAATGGAGACAACCAATTGTCCTGTAAATTGCTAGAATTGTTTTGGTTCATGGTGTCATCTGAAATCAAGAAAATCACCTCAGAAGACTTGTTAGACTTTTAGTCTATATGAAGGAAGATCTAAAAAAGAAATAGAATAACTCTTGGGGGCAGTTTTAAGTAATTTTTAATGAATTCGTATATTCTGCATGCAAAGGAATTCCAAGCTGCTCCTATTCATCCCATGTCCATATCCTATGGATGTATTTCTTGTGTGTAACATGATCAGCCTGGGAACATACTGGCAAACTAGTTCTTCTTCCCATTACTTGGAAGGGCACTTTAAAACATTCACATGAATTGAAGCAATAAGATTGAGGTGATATAAGCCCTTAACTTAGAAGATAACTCTTATCAGCTGAAATGTGTTAATCTGTAAGTACAGTCCTCCTTGCTCCTGCTAAAGAAAATGGATTAACCATAATGCTTAACCATAATTAACCATAAACCACAAAGCACCATAATGGCTTGTTAACCCAAAAGACAGCTGAAGGTCTGTGATTTCTACATGCTAATGTTGTCTTCTGACTGAAGGAACATAACATCAGTAGCGTGATATAATTTCTGCTTTTGACTGGATGACTAAATCTTTGAATGGGTGAGTAATAAACAAAAGAATAACAAAGAGCAAGTAATGCTTTTCAGTGTACATTGTAGAAGAACAGTCATGGGTAAAAGTTTTGAAAGCTTCCCTATTTTGCAAATGCTTTCATATGGAAATAGTGGTAAACCAAATGATTTAAGTAAGGTGTATCAGCAGGTGATACTGTCTGTCCCTGCCTACTTATGGAAAAATATCAAAATGTCTGAATTTATCAGTTCTCTGGATTTGTAGCTGCTGCAAGCTCTCAGCCACACAGCACAGGATCTTACCCACTTCTTCAAGTCTAATCACCTTTTCCGGAGAGGTTATAGCAGGATGATATTGGGTTCAAAGACAGGTAATGAGAGTAACTAGGACAGGTAAAAATCATAAGCAAAGAGACTGAAGATTCTCCTACTTCATGCAGAATTTGTTCTTTGGCTTTTCTAAACAGCTATACCGAAAGAAGGGTGGTAAATATTACAGGAGAATTATGAGAGACTTTCTGCCTCTATATATGAAAACACCTGTACCCTGACTTCAAGATCCTATTTTTTCTCTCTCTTCTCCCCTTGTAACAGTGAAGAAACCAAAAATGCAGCATCCTTTTGATTTTTAGTTTTGGTTGGTTTGGGTTCTTTTATTTGTTTGTTTGTTTATTTGGGTTTTTTTTTTTTTTTTTTTTTTCCTGCAGATTTCCCCTTCAGGAACTGCACAGACTTTGACCTGGATACAGTAATAGTATAGATTTTTTTTTTACCTCTTTTCCTTTGGAGGAAGTTTCAAAAGCAATTGTTTCTACTTCACCCCAAAAGTTGCTGACGGTATCATTTTTGGAAGAGAGTGAGGCAGCTATTTCTGTCTACAAATACCAACAGCAACTGCAGAAAGCCCTCATTTCTCCCTGTATGGTACGTAATTCTTGTTATACCTTAGCGGTGCTGGCACTTTCCCCTGATGCACTTTTACAGGGGAGTCATTTCAAAACACACATATCTACATATCTATATATGTGTGTGTGTACAAACAAACACACATCTACCTGTACCAGTTGCACGCCCAGACGATCCCAAAGCTGCCGCCTCCTCCCGCCGGGAGCCAGGGCCACCCCCGTCCCGCCCGCAGGTGGCGCTGCGGGGCCGGGCTGCCCTCCCGGCGCTTCCCGGTGGGAAGGAGATGGGAGAGAATGTCTCTCTTTTCCTTCTCCCCTCCTCTCCTTTGTAAACTCAGTGAAGTTCGGTCAATTGACCGTCCTGCCTGGGATGAACCCCCTCTCCCAGCTGGGAGACAAAACAAACATCATCTGGACCCAGGGCAGCGCTCGCCCCTCCCGCCTCTCCCGGTCCTCGATCCCGCTCCCCATTAGGCATCGCCGCCGGGGCAGGGCAGGGCGGGGGTCCCGGCCCCGCTGTCGGGGCGGGAGCGGGGGCTCCGCGCTCCCTAGGGGAGGTCTGGGAGGAGGAAAAGCGGAGGAGGGAGGATCCGCGAGGATCCAGGTAGATCCAGCTTTTACCGCTTACCAAAAGCCAACAGCAGCAGGACCTCCGCCTCCTCCCCACCCCCCTTCCCCCCCCATCTCTCCCTCCTCCCCTAACTCCCTCCCTCCGCTGCCCCTCCGCGATGAGACACGGGCCAAGTCGGAGAGCGCCAGCCAGCAGCGGGCTCTGCCAGGGGCACACGGATCGCTTCCATGTCGCAGGGTGACTGGTAGCCCTGCGGAGGCTCCCCCGGCCGGGCCGGGGCTGGGAGCCGGGAGGCAGCTGCCCCGTTGCCGGGGTGCCCCGGCGCGTCCCGCGGGATGCTGTCGGTGAGGGATGCGGAGCCGGCCGCGGAATAACATGGGGGGCGGCCACTCCCACAGGGCGCCCGTCTTCGACGAGAACGAGGACGGTGAGTGCGGAGCTGTCCGCGGTACCGAAGCCGGGCTGAGCCGGGAGCGGCGGCACCGCTGCCCGCGCCGGGTCCCGACCCCGCTCCCTCGGGCATCCGCGTAGATCCACCGGCGGGGCTGCCTGCTGCGGGCGCTGCCCGGGGAAGCAGGGGGAAAGCCTGCCTTTGTCCAGCCATCCACACCGAGGGCGTGGGTGTCTGCTTTTAGGCGCAGCTCAAGTCTAGCACATCGCCAGCCTGGGTTTGAGCACATGGCAGGTAACTTCATACCTGCATTTATGAATGGGCATAATTTTTGAGATGGATGCTCAGGTTTTTGTTTTTAAACCTGCCTGGTTTAGATGGTGATATCTCTCAGTCTGTACTTCTTCCATCACCTTTTCTGTCTGGAACTTTTTTTAGCTTGTTCTATTTCTCTGAGTTTCTACTCCCCACCTAGATAATACATAATAAGAAAGTGTTTCTTGTAAAGTTTTTGGAAGGCAGTGGAAAAGTTTGCCCAAAATGTGGTGTTTCTTCACTACTTATGCATTTCCGTGTAATTTTCAAATGAAGACTATATTTAACTGGAATTATATGAATGCAGTTCAATTAAAATAATTTTGGCTCTTGAAGCAGAATGAACACAGCACTTTTAGGAAGCAGGTATTTGTATATTATCATAGAAATGTTTTTAATGTTACTTATGGGATAGATGTTTCTCCCTGTCTAGACAATGAGTGCTTAATTGTGAATGTATTGTTTCCCCAGAAGTTCACAATGTATTTTATTAGGAAGTGATTGTGCCTTAATAGACTATCACATTGTTTTGGCTTTCAGGGCTTCATAACAAGTCAGAAACATGTATGTTCTGCCTTATATGTTCAGGACACACAGAGGTATTTGTATTGTTTTGCTAGTAGGGGGGAAATGTCTAAATGCATGTAAAGTGCTTTTCTTGCATTTAAAACAAGACTACCATTCCCTATTCCTTGACAAAGCTTGATGAGGTGTGGTTTCAACACTCCATTGTTTGTGTGGGGAATGGGACAGATTATTTGCCATTTGTGTATTGTGGTGCCATAGACGTAATTTTTCTGTACTGATATAAAATGTCAGTCATTTACCATAGGTCATGCTCTGTAAACAAACACGAGAGAAAGAATCCCACACACCTCCCCCCAGGTAAAATCTTGATCATGCACAATTAGTCTTGTAATCCTTGAGGTAACACACTGAGAAATACCCAAGAGTGCAAGCATACTGTTAATCTTGTCTAGTTGCCCTAAGGGAGAAAGATATCCATGCTTCTGCCTTTGTAAGACTTTTAATTGGGCTCTCTTGAGTTAGCAATTCCAATGAACTATTACCACTTTTTTTTTTTTTCCCATGAGACAAAAGTGTGTCTGCTTTTGAATAAAATGAACAAAGTTCAATAGTAAATTATTGCAGACATGTCTTCGTAGCACCTAGTTAGTTTTCCAGCAGGAAAATATTTCTGTAATGCAGCCATTATTAACAGCTAATAAAAAACCACCACGAGATATTTATGGATTTCTATTTGGTCATTATTTATTCTTTGCACGGTTTTGTTTTGTTCTGAGGTGTTTTTCCCCATTATGCATGTTCCTAACATAATCTTTTATTCCTCTTAAGATAATATGCTTAGTACAACCATCTAGTTCAGAAGAGTCCATTGCTTTTGAAACAATAGCCAATTTCCTATAGTACTTAGAAAATACTGTTCAGGATGGCATTTTCCCAAGTACCTATATAATATAGGAAAATATCTCCTCTTTGAAAATGTATCTTACAGGGTTTAATATAAAATGAAGCTGTTTTTTATGTTGTCACTAGTAGCTATAAGAGTCACTGTTTTCCACAATACTGGACTCAATATGGAATAAAAAAAAGAAAAAAAGTTAATGTATAGCAAGAGAAAGTAGATAAGTGGACTTCTTTCTTGAGATGATATAATTTTGCTCAAGAATGACAATGCTTATCGATTCAGAGAGAAGTGGAATAGGTGAACTGTGTATGAATATGTAGGAATGGTAGAAACTAAGCTATTTAGTGTGTTGTGTATAATGTCACAGCTGCCTCTTAAAATTATAAAAATGAGCAGAAAAAATATGGTCGTCTTATATTCATACATGTTAATGGTGGATGTAGAATAAAGCATTAATTTTGGAAGAAAAGGTTTTAAACCATTTGTTGTCACTCTGTAATCACAGAAAAAAAAAAGTTATTTATTCAGTGAACCACTTCACAAATAAATATATGGAAATGGTGTGTGAAGAGAACCCATGTACTGCCTGACAAGCCTACAGAGTTTCTGTTCCAGAGTTACAACTCATGCTTTATAGTGAGAAGAGGTGCTGATCCACTGAGCAGATCTAAAAGCTGTAAGTTGCATGTAGACTCTCTACCATATGTAGGATAATAAAAAAACTGATCCAATGAGAAGCCTGAACTACATACTGTTAGTCCCCAGCTATTAGAAACAGTATCGCACATCGTTATCATACGCTGATCTTTTTAAAAGCTGTAGTACGTACCAGTTTTACTAGCTACATTAGTTCTATATGTTTTGTTTTTCTTAGAAGGATCTCCCAGAACTTCACTCTTTGAATGGTTAGAAACATCTGTTTTCCTGACTAAATGTTTCTTAACCTATTTATAATATTTCTGTTTAATTCAAATTTTTTGTTACTTTAAACTGCTCTTCCCTCTCCAGGATTACTCCAGTGCTCTGATAGGCAGCAAAAATGTCCCCTCTCGCTCTTTGATTTGTAGGGAAAACTTTTCTAGTTTTGTCTTATTTCTTCTGCTTTATTGTTTCCTGTGCCTCTCATCTGTCTGCAATTGAATCTGTCTTGGTTGCACACAGATAACCCAAGTTATACAGAGAATTGCAGGGGAGTTTTCACCAGGACCTTGTGTAGGAAAAAATGCTTCCTGTTCTCTACTGGAAATAACTCTTCTGGTACAGTCTTTAATAATGTGCTCTTTTCAAAGATGTATCATGTGGATGGTTCTGTCACCATGTGATCAGGTAGCCCACCAGTGCCTTGCTCAGTAATTTCTATTGATGAGCTCCAATCTACATTAGAAATTTTTGGTGTTCCTATGTACATGACCTTTTGCATGACTGAATTTTGGTCCATTTCTATTATCCATAGTCTCAAAGAAGATCACCCACATCTTTCCTTGAGATGCTCTGATTCTTCATTACTTTACTCATTGTTTTGAATTATCATCATTCTGATCAGCTCCATGACAGTGATCAAGATCACTGATTATTTTGTGTAAGTATTCAGCTGGATCATTTTCTGACTTAATCTCCTTTGTTGTTAACCCTTGTCAGCTTCATAATTCCTACCTTTAAATTATCATTTTTTCCTGTGTCACTGTCATGGTTTAACCCCAAACAGCAAGTCAGTCCCACAGAGCCACTCATTCACTCCCCTGTGCTGGGATGGGGGAGAGAACTGGAATAATAAAAGGGACAAAAATCATGGGTTGAGATAAAGACAGCTTGAGAGGGAAAACAAGAGCCATGCACACAAGCAGAGCAAAACAAGCTTCCCATGGGCAGGCGGGTGTTCAGCCATCCCCAGGAGCGCAGGGCTCCATCACAGGTAACACTGACTTGGGAAGACAAATGCCATCACACTGAATGTTTCCCCCCTCTGTCTTCTTCCCCCAGGTTTGTATACTGAGCATGACACCATATGGTATTGGATATCCCTGTGGTCAGGTGGGGCCAGCTGTCCTGGATGTGCCCCTCCCAATTCCTTGTGCACCCCCACCCTCCTCACTGCTGGGCTGGGGTGATGAGCACAAAAGGCTTTGACACTGTGTAAGTCCTATCAGCACTGCTTCAGCTCAAATCCCAAACACAGCCTCAAACTAGCTGCTGTGAAAATTCACTCTATTCCAGACAAAACCAGCACAGATGCCCACCTTGCATTTTGCCAGTTAATCCTCAAATTGTTCAGCTTTGCTTATACTTTCTTATATATTTATCTTCACTGAAATTGAGAAAAATCAAATTTAAGCCAACTGTACCATGTACAAAATAACTTTGTCATCAAGCAGAAATATGTGGTTATTTGTGTGCAAACAACTTCTGGTAAAACCATGTTGTATTTATCTCATTTTTTCTTCTTAGTCTAAGTTAAAGCACAACAAAAGCTAGGAAAGTCCAGGGAACAGAGTCATTTGTTTGCCTAGAGTTTGTACTCTGACTAAAGATATGGAAAAGTATGTTTCATTTCTTGATTTTTATTGCTGTCCAGGTTGGATAGACAACTAGGTCTGGTGTAGCAGCATCACTACCTCTTATCTAAGCTAGATACTTAAATGGTGTGGAACTATAATATTTTTTCAGATATTTAAAAAGTGCTTTTAAGCAAGATACTACATTAATTGTGTAGTCAGTTCAGGCAAAAGGAAAACAGTTTTATTTTGGTTAATAGTGCTGAAGCAAAGGAACTTGACTCCCTTCATCTTGAACATTTCCTATTTCATAACAACTACCCTTTCCCAAATATGTGTATCCAGTACTAACACCAGGATAGCAAAGGAGTAAATTTTTCCTCATGTTTGACTCTTCAGAAATAGCAGTATGTTCATAAGAATGGCAATAGAAGAGTGAGGGGAATATTCACCAATGTTCATTGCAAATTCTCAGTAAATATCATAAGTAATGAATATATTAGCAATAGCCTGGTGACAAAGAGTGTCTGTCATGCTGGATTTGCTTGATGGTGCTCAGTTAAAACTTCAGTTGTATTTAAGAGGTGAAAGTGAAATAGTCAAAAAGGGTCATTTAGAAAAGACGTGACACAAGAGAGGTATTACTACTTCTAAATAGTAATAACATAATTGTCTACATTGTGGTGGAAGATGCAAAGGAAAGGATAAGAAACAAAGCCTTAGAAGCTAGAAGTTGGTTCTGTTAAGTGATATGGCAGTTGTATTTGATTATTTGGGGCTTAAAAAGTCAATTTTGCTAGTTACTTTTAGAAATAAGTGTACTGAACTTTTAAAGAGTTTGGTTTTATTTTTGTGGTACATGATTACATTTAAGTAAGTATGTATTTCCAAAGAGCTTTTCACAGAGCATCCTGAAGCTGTAGAGCTCAAACACCCCTTTGTGGAGGTCAGTGTGACATGTTGTGCCTCAGTAATGTAGTCTTGTATGCAGGAAATGTGGCATAGCAACATGCCTTAACTTATTTCTCCATGGCCAGAACCTGTTTCACTGTAGTACTTACGTATCTACTTAACTTCAAGGAAGTACTGACGTCACACTTCTTTGCCTGAGTCATAAGGTTTTATTCTGCTATAGTGTCATAACTACAAAGCTCAATGGAAATCTTATGTACTAGAGAATATAGCATCCATCCTCTGGAGTTAAACTTCCCATTTGAAGTTGTAATTTAAAATTGATTTCTACATCTCCTGTTTCTAAAAGCCTTCAGCTTAAATGAAGGATTTAAAACTGTTGTCAAGTTTCGGAAAACATCATTATTAAATGGCCAGCTGCTGAAAAGACCATCTTGTACTAAAAGCCTAAAAGCCAGATGCAGAGCCCAAGAAAAATGCCTGCAATTAGTATGGATTCAGGTAGCTAAATTCAGAGCATAATGGCTGAGTTTATATAAAGTGCAATGAAAGCTGAAGAACTGTAAAGTCACATAGGGAAAAATGACCCACAAGAGTTTCACTTGGAACCAATTTAAAGCAATGGTTAAATGTCAAAATGAGTCAGGTTCAAACCAGAGTATGCAGTGTCCACTTATTGTCAGTGATATGATAGCGCTCATCATCCTGCTGCCACAAAGCTATAAAGGATAACGTCTGAGGCGGTCGTGTAGCTGCTGCACAGAACTCAAGTCACAGGGCTAATAACACACTCTTTCAAAAACTAATTGTTTCATAAAATGCAGCCCTACAGAACAGTTAAATAAAGGGTTTAGAATCTAAATACTGTCTGCTAGAGAATGTAGCAAAGGTTGGGTGGGGATCAATATTTCTGCTGGATTTTTAGTTTGTTTGTGGAAGTTCTATGGTGTGCTGCATTTTAATTTTTTCTTTGCAAAGATGAGTATTCCGTTTCCCTTTAGAACTGGATTGGGTAGGAATACCATAGTATGACCTAAGGACTCCTCAAAGGCAGTTCTGTTGAAAACCACAGCTGCTGAAGGCATTATTTTATGCTGGATATCAATGTTTTAGATCCAGACTATTGGAAATATTTTTATTTTATTTTTTTATTTTATGACCATGTTGAATTTTATACAATTTTATTTTCCATTTATCAAACTTTACACAGGAAGTCATCATTATGTGTTGCGCAATACACTCCAGAATCCCTCCTACTATTGTCTGTACAAACACAGAAAAAATAGTGATCAGTGTTGAGCATACACTTACAGCATGATATGAGACAGTAGGAGAATACAGACAGAAGGGAGAGCACAGAAGAACAATATGCTAATTTCAGGCAGTCACAGAGGTACCAACTTCCAAACTGGTATCAACAGTTTACATATTGAAGCAAGTTCAGAAGGAATATCACAGCTTTGCAACCACCATCAGCCATTATCTTCCTGACTCAGGCTTTGGAATCAAATGTTGTACCTGACTGAATTAGAAATAGCCAAGTAAATATTTGAAAAAAACCCCAAACATAGTAAGGAATTATGATCTTGCTCATAGATTCTGAAAGAAAGTTGGTTCCATCTTACCAGAACTGTCTTTGTACAGTCCCTTCTGAATAAGGGCATAAAACCAAAAAAGACAGGGTTTTGTTGGAAAAGCACAAGACTCTCTTTTTTTCTAGCTTTCTCATTAAAAAGCAAGTCTGGGAAAGCAGAAGGCAAAACCTTCCTGAAGCAAAACCTGGTGGGCAGTGACACCCATGACTAAGCAATGAAAAGCAGAACAGAAGAAAGATTGTCAAATTAATCTTGGAGGTTTCACAAGATTTTGACTTAGCTGGAATGAGCTAATGCTGAGCTAACGGGAAAGGTGTGGAAGAGAAAAGGTTGCTACTGAGTTCAATCAATACAAAGCAAAAATTTCTGATAGAATATTAAATTAAAAAGGACAATTTTTAGTTCAGTCTGGTAGAGGAGCTCCAGAGTGCCATGTCATAGTAAACCATGTTAGGGGAAGGAATCCAAAGTCAGGAACAGACAACAAACTTAGCAGAGGGGAAGAGCAGCAGTAGTAAGCAGAGGGCACATCAGGAGGCCTGATCTCTCTTGAGCACAGTTCTACTTAATTTCATGGACTAGTTAAATTGATTACCTTGAATGACATTACTTACTGCCAAATGCAAGCCTATGTTGAACTGTTGCCTAATTTGCTGTTGTGAGCACTGCGTCTGTGTGTATATGGAAGATTCCCTACAACAGGAAAAAGTACAAGATTATTATTATACAGAAATCAAAACCTGCAAAGATCAATACAACTTGTTTTCTTAACTAAATTATTCTCTGAGTTTCCTTGGACTCAATCACAATTTGGCATGAATAGTAAATACAAGCTCTTTGCAGAGAAAGAACAGGCAAATGTCTTGGGTGTTTCTTTGCTACGGTTAAAGAAGAACAAAGCTGGTTTACTATCTAGTGTTCAGTCTCTAATCCATTATGTGTTTTAAAGAATAACACTGGCTTTTATTTGTCTGCACCTGATCCCAGGAAACTACTTGCTGTACCAGAAATGCGTGTTCATACCACACTGTGTCTGCAAATGAGCACTGGTGGGGCCCAAGATTCCTACAGCCTCTCGGTACAAGAGGATATTGAGCTTTAATACATTCTTTAGGACCTAGAACTGATTCTCTTAATACAGTATTTCATGGAACATCCTTGGATTTAATTTTAAACTCTTAGAAATTAACAGTATATTGTTTAAATGATGTATCACCTGTATACAGAGCTTTTTTAAAGTTAGGCAAATATGTACTCTCTATACAACAGTACAGTACTCCACCTTTATAAAACACACATTTCTGGAGAAAAGAGGGAAAAAATGAAGGCATCTGTGCACTGGTGAGTACTACCAGCCTTTCCTTTTGAGATTTCTGACTTACGAAAATCTAACAAATATAATGAAAATGCAGCATGAGACCCATATTCAGGTTGTCCTCAGAAAAATCTTAATGTTGTACATTGGTCTATTCCCTTAGCCGGTCAACATTCACCTGAAATGTCCACCAACAAGGGATTCTATGAGTAGGGGTGTTCTTTTGTATCACAGAAATGAAGACTTTACTCCTTTTGTTTCTGAACAAGTTATTTTCCACTTTAATAATCAGAAGACTTGTTTACATACAGTTATCTTTCACCTGCTCGGTTTGACCCCATCTTTAGCTTCCTTAATTTCCACACTGACTCTTATAAACATGTGTATTTTAATAAATAAATGAAAGAGTCTGAAGGGACAAGTTAAGATTTGCAAGACAATTAGACAGCTCTAGTTTTAATCACTGGAAATTTGAACTCTGCAAAAAAATGTTCATAAAAGTCTGATGCCTCTTCTGAAATCACCATATCCTTTCTAAAGGCTGTCTGTCAGCTTTCTATGTTTTCCAATCTGGCATTCTTTACCTGTCAGGAAACATACCACTATGCAACCAAAGACATTTTACTGGAGATTTGGCCCTTACAGATATGGTTTAGTGGTAGACTTTGTGGTATTAGGTTTATGGTTGGACTCAAAGATTTTAAAGGTCTTTTCCAACCTAAATAATCTAAGGTTCTATGATTTCAGTTTATTTCCCTGGTAGTCAGTCTGTCATAGTTCTTCTTTCAGTTTTGCATATGATTAATTTCTGTTGTAAGTAATGGAAGATTCATTATATCTATAATCAGTTTTTCTCCTATACCCCTTTTCTATGATCATGGTCACAGGTCTTGACACAAAGGTGTCAAATTCTATAATACTTTTGTACTTAAAAATGTTGTATTTTCTGATACAGTTATTAAGTGCAATGTAGACACCTATGTTAGTTTCATTCATTCCAAAATTATGACCAAAGTTTTTAAATTGAAGGAACCACTAGAGTTGGTGGCAGCCTATTATACAGGCTTTTGAGGTTCTAATGATAACTAAACATAGTTGTTGAATCTGAAATTTATTTCCCAAATTTTATATCCCAATAAGTGTTTTCTTCATAATATCATAACATAGTATGAAATTCCATATTTTATATTTCATTAATACTATTTTACTTTGGTATATTTTGAAAATGATGGTTTCAGATGTTTGTTTATCTGACTTAAAATAAGAATTTAACCTATGCTTTTTGGCTTCCTACTTCTATCTGGTAGTATTTTATTGATTTTGAGTTTTATTTCCACTTTCTCATTTTCTGTCTTTCCTTTATTTTTTTCTTTTTTTTTTTTTTTTAAATATGTTTATTCTAGTTCTTTGAAATTTGGAAACATTTAAATAAGTTCTACACCAGATGTACTGCCCTGTCCTTTTTTGCTTGGTATAATTCTGAATAAAATAGAGCACTGACATTGTCATTGTATTTCTAACGCTGTTATGTGTAAGAAAGACTGTTGTATTTAGTAAGATAAATATACTACAAAGCAATCTACTGCAGTGGACAAAATGTATTTTCTTTCTTTTTCTTACTTTTCCAGCAATAAGGGAACACCTGCTGTTCCTTATTTAAGATATAAAAAAGCAAACTGAGTTAATCCTTCCAATAATTATTATTTCCTTTTGATATTGTTCTGCCTCCCTTGCTGAGAGATGAGAACTGTCCTTAGCTACCTTGTTAAAACAGAGATGCAATATAATCACAAACTCACTCTTAGCCTCCTGAGTGTCCTTCACACCTTTCTGAAACTGTCTTCCACTTCCCCCTGGATCGCTTTCACATTAGGTTATAAAGATTGATTTTGTGCCTTTTGAGGTAAAGTTTAGATAAATCTTCGTCCAAACTGTAAAGCCTGAAAATACTTTTGGGGCAATAGCGTGTTTTAAGCACTGTGAACTGCTACACAGAGCTTGAAGTCAAAGAACAAGATCATGCTTGAGAAGTAGGAAAAAATAATTATTTTAAGACCAGCTTCGTATTTGACTGCTTTAGCACATGAGAACCACAGAATACACAATGTGAGGTGCAGGGCATTGCTGTAAAACAAAGTTAACATTTGTTGAGGTTGGCTTGGCTATAACAGGAGGAACAGATGAAGCAGAACTCTTCTGCAGCTTCATGAGATTCTTCTTTGCACAGACTTGGCATGTAATTTTTCAGCAGCAGCATGCCAATTATACTATTATTAAAATATATTTTCCAGCCCAGTGACATGTCTTTGAGGTCTCTTTCTCAATTTTTAAGCTAATGTTATTAAACTAGATTTTTAATGGTGTAAACAATAATAGCAGATGAAAAGACCTTAGAAAGAGAAATATATTTTTAGTGTGAAATTGTCCACAAAAATCTGTGTTGAAAGACATTCTTGAAGGATTTATTGGTCTTTATTGAAAAAAATTTTCAATGCTAAGTTCCATGAGATTTTGCTGAAAAGGAGTCGTAGAATAGAGAACATTCCCTGTTGATCCTAACTTTCAGCAGGGCAATCATTGTTCTTTTGGAATTAAGGAGCTCCCTACTGATGAATGAGAGAAGAGAGTAGGTAGAGAAAAGCTACCTGGGCAGCTTTCAAAATAGCAAAAAAATTATCTATTTAGCACCACCAGGTCTAACCTGTCCTGTTTTATTACTATTACAGGTTGGGAAAAGGACTGGAAATCAGTTTCATAGACATTGGCTGTGGAAGGCAGGACATCCAAATGGAGTTTGGTGGCTAGCAAAATTCCAGCAGTTGCTAGGATAGCATCTGCTCTCTGAATGGCTTTTCACGATACTTTTCTGAGAGTGAGGAGAGAGCATGTGTGCTTTTTAGAAAAGATTAAGATGTGGCAGCGAAGAAATATCATATTTTCAGTGGTTTCAAGCAGTTATGCTGAGTGCTACCTTGACTTCAGATCATTGGTGCTCGTAAGCCAGGAGCCATCAGTCTGTCTCAAAGGTGTCAGATGGAGCATAGTCATGGATTTTAAAAGCATTAATAGAAGGCAACCTTTTCACTGTAGTTGCTGTCCATTACAGAGAAAAGACACTGCTTGTGGCATTTGGTTTTCTCACTTGTGACACGCAGAGAATTTTGAATGCTTCCCTGGGCCTACAAATACTAATGAGTAACTACAGGCTGCTCTCAGCCTCAACCTGCGCTCTCTCAGATCTTCCTCTGATAGGGAGATCTTATCCATCTTTCGATCCACAGGCATATGTGGATCAATGACATCCTAAATTGTTGAGTGACAGGGTGTCTCGTATGTCGCAAAGAACCTCCTGCAGTGCTACATTCCAATTTGGAAAAGAAGAATACAGCCCAGCAGATCACCCAGGAAAGGTTGCTGACTAATGTCACATGCAATACTTTTTTCTAGTCTTTAGTGGTATGAAACCGATTTCTAGTCATTTTCCCAACCTGTAAAAATAAAATAAATAAATTCCCACCACCAGATCTGGTGGGAATTAAGCTTTTTTTTTTCCCACTAGTTTGAAAACTTCCATTCCATACTGTCAAGAAGCTCAGGTTGTTTAATATTATTTCCAAAATAGCCAGAGGAACCTCTATCTACTAATTTACCCTTTTATCCTAGTTAATAAAATATAATACCGAGATACATATATTTTTAGAGAAAATATCTCTCTTTGTCTTTCTCTCTATATAAACACAGGTAATTTTGTATGTATGTTACTCTCATCAAAACAAACCCAGTGTATGCAAAAGGGAACTCTAGAACTGAGTCACCAATATTCATTATTTTCATGTAACATCTATAATTAAACTTATTTAAGGTTCTGTTTCTGTGATTATACAGAATTGGTATAAGCACATTTAATGCCACAGACTGTTTCAGGCATTTGGACTAACAAGCCTTCTGCTACTCTGAGCAATTTTATCCCCTACAGCTCACTATTTGTTTGTGCTTTGCACCTAATAACTTCTGTGGTTAAAATTAGAAGTTATGTTCTTTCCATTAATATCTGTCAGCTACCCACTCTGTTCACCAAGTGAATCTTTTTATTTATTCCTGTTGTGCAGTGATTTAAGGTAAATCTTTGTAAGTTAAGTTGTGGTTTTGAGAGTCTACTGACCTTCTGCTGCTAATGCCAACCCTCAGCTATAACCTGGGAATGGCAGCTTGTCTGAAGTCCTCCTCCTCTCCCGTCTGAGCTGAGGTGGATTTGATTTGTGTTGTAAGTGTTTCTATGTTTGTTTTGCTTTAAATCTTTCGGATTTCACCTCTGTTGCGGTTTAATCCCAGCTGGCAACTAACTACCACACACCTGCTCACTCACTTTATCCCATTCCCCAGTAGGATAGGGAGGAGAATTGGAAAAAAGTAAAACGTGTGGGTTGAGATAAGAACAGAATTGAAATAAATTATAATTCTAATAACGATAATAATAATAAACAACACTGTGCTAGATACTAAGAAGAAAATTAACTCTATTTCATCTGAACTAGGGCAACTCCTAATCTTAGTAGTGGATAGATAAGACCAAGTGCCTGATTTCTTTATTCATATTTACTGTTTTCAGCAACTCACAGTCCTATCAGATTTGGAATAATTGCTTGTGGTATGTAAATAAGCATACTTATAAATAACTTGTAAATAAGCATATAAGGACTTCCCAGAGGTAAGAAGCACAATGATCAGTGAATAAATCATCAGCTCCAAGTAAAAAAAACTGCTGCAGTTAGTATGTACAGCAATCAACCTATCTTTTTTAGTCTCAGTACCAGAACTTCCCATTCCATCATCAAATATTTATCTGTAAACTCTGAGATCAAGAAATATGCATTGCACTGAAATTTTGCAAGTTTTTTATGAATTAAATATAGCTGTTACTATCAGGGTTTTTTTTCCCTATCCTTTCTATACCCCCTGAAGATAGCCACAAAATGTGATGCATCAAAATACAAAGGTGTAACTAACAGCTCAGGGTATTGCTTCAACTGAAGTTGGAAAACATTTATTATGTTTGATCAAAAACAGTTTAGTCTTGAGCACCTAGGTAAAAAAAAACCTTTGGGAGACCTGCTTTCCAACAAAATGGCAGACAAAGTGGAGTGATTCTTATAAAAGTAAAGGATTCACACAATGAAATATTAAGAATTCTAGCTAGAATCCGAAAGCACTCCCTTTCTGGCTCCAGGTAACTATAATAATCAAAACTGTTAGACTGAGTCCAGGTCAGTCCCTCTACAACCTCATAGATTAAGATTTGACGTTCTATCTCTAAATAGATTTTTTAACTTTTTTTTCGAGAAGTATAACTTATTTTAGAAAATTTTCAAAACTTATGAGTAAAATGCAATTTGAGTTCTGAAATACGTAGTGAATGTCATTTAATTGCAGAGGTTAAATGGGTTTGCTAATGGATGGAGTTAATGGAGGAGGCCAGGCCTCCTAAAATTTCATTGTTTCTTTTATTTAAACAGTCAATAGAAATCTGGCCAGCCTAAGAGGCATCTAGCTTCTGCTGGACTCTGAGGTGCTACTCTGTGGCCAGGCAGTAGTGGAATACTTGAAATTTTCTTTGATTCTCCTCTACTGGAGACCCGGCCCTTAAATGTACTCATTATTTGTGCTGCTAATTTAATTAAATTAAGTAGTTATGACGTTTTTTGATGAGGAAGAGCCAGAAGTCGCAAATGCCTGGGCATCTTCAGAAATACCTTCAAATGTTTGTTTGTTTGTTTGTTTGTTTGGGGTTTTGTGTTTTTTTCTTTGTTTTGGTTTTTGTTTGGGTTTTTGTTTTCATTTTGTTTTGTTTTGTTTTTTAATTCTTGAGATTTCCATACTGTTTTCAAATCCCAAAATATAAACCAGACCTGGACAGCTACACATAAGCCACAGGTTTGTTTGCTTCTTTCAAAGTTTTTTCCCAGAGGAGCATTAGTGTTTCCAAACTGATGAGCTTTAATCTTACAATGCCAAATGAAAAAGCAAGTCTGTGCTCTGCACTCAGGCACATTTCTGCTGCAAGTTAGAACTGTCATTATTCACTCAAAGCCCATGGTGATGGTTTGGTTTAAAAACACTAAATGGAAGGCAATTCCAATTGAAATGGGGATCATTCTGACTCTTTAGTGTCCTTACTTGCCTCAAGTATTTAATTTGTTATCTGAAATAGAAGAGATAATTCTTCAAGATCCAGTTTCGGAGACAGACTCCTCATATCTTGGGTTCTGAATTCAGAAGAAAAAGAGAACAGCTCATTCTTTGTCTAGGAGTTTGACTAGAATTCTCTTCATCTGGCTCCCTACCCTCCCATTTAAATAGCATCAAGACTCATTTTCTGAAATCCTGATCTTCAAGAACAATGCTCTCAGAGTCACTGCCCTAAAGAGCCAAGAGGAAAGAGGTTTATTGGCTTTCCCCTGGCACATTTGGCTTTATAGAGACCTTTGTGTGGATAGGATTGATGTATGTCTCACTGAGGATTTTGTTGTTAACTTCATTTAAACTATTTCCTTTCACCTGGGGATCACTCTGATAAATTTTATGGCAGAAGAAAACAGTTTGGTACACTGATATTTGACATTTTATTCCCATAGCAACTACCCTCAGAGAGCCTTCCAATTCAGTTATTAATGAAGTTATTCTCATAGTAACTCTGAGGGAGGTGAATATTCCCACTTTCTAGCTGAAAAAGATGCTTCATAGTCTATTATGTGTTTCCTGATCTCAGGGGGAAGTCTATTACAGAAAAGTGAAAGTTAGATTTTTTTGTATTTTAGCAATAGATTTTTTCAAGCAGTATCTTTTCTTCTGGACATACCTGTCAGCTGCTTCTTCTTGCAATAGATTTCAGAGATTGTTTTTGTCAGCTTATCCATAAGTAAACAACATGTTTAATCAGAAATGCTCTTTTCCCAACGAAAGGGTGCTATGTTTTATCACTTACAAAAGGTCTCACATTTTATATTGGAGCAGGTCCTGAAACTTTTCTCCTTAGTTTCAGTGTTAAGTTTACCCTTCAAAGGAGCTATGAAAAGCATGGAGACTTACAAAGGCTTACAAAGGCTTCCCTGCTATTCACTGGCTCCAGTATATCAGTTCAATTGTTCTTTGATGACTTCTGATGTTTCCAGTGGTGCTACTAAGTCAAGAGCTTTTCTGAACCAAATCTCTGTCCTGTCACAAAACAGAAGTGTTTTCATAGCATCAAAAAGGGATTTTTAATTAACAATTTCACTGATCTTAAAAAAAATCACTGACTTGTGAGTTTATAATAGTAAAATCTTGTAAATTGCTGCTTTATAATAGGGTACATTACTGTATAACCTTCAGGCTTGTGTTAACCAGGCCATTGACAGACATCAATATTGGTTATTTAGCAAAGGTGAGAATTTTTACTGTATTTCCATTCATTCATAGGAACTTTTGACCTTTGAAGATATTTTTCATAGCACTGAGTTGCACACCAATATTTAAATTCTCTGATCAGTCATTACAGGCTTTGCACAACAATCTTTTACTATTTGCTGTTTGTGGAAAAGAGTAGTAGATTTAGTACTCCATATTCTTTTCACTTTTCTGTTAAATCTAAAAGTCCCTGTATTTGAGGTCCAGTTGGGTATTTTTAGCTTAGTGGATGGATGATAAACCAGTCATCATAACAGAAGATAATGAGATGGTGAAAATGGCTGCTTTAAAATTATGCTGCTGAAGGATTACACTAAACTGACCCACACAGTCAAGACCATCTAGGCCAATGGCCCACATCAGCATTCAAATTCTTGCTCTCAGTCCATGGTATCATATTTTCAGACTGATTAGGTCAGCAATCCTCCACCTCCCTGGGCAGGGAAGTAGCATCAGAAGAGTGTCTTGTCTGTGATTCCCTGCGAGGGATCAGCTGTGCACAGATCTCTCTTCTTAGCCACAGTCTGAATCTTCTCCACTTTGTGTTTGTACTGTGCACTAGTTCTACCCCTTTCTGAACTTTACTGTTCATTGATGATATCCTGGATATAAATTTAATTGCCTTTTTGCAGTATTAGCCCACATTCATTCTTGCCACTACCGTATTTTGTCTCTTTTTCTTTTTAAGTTGTGTCAGCTGCTGCTGCTTTAAATCTCAGATATTTGTCAAGGGACCCTTGGTTATTGCCTGTACCATTAGTCCTTATCAGGACTTCTGAAGATCTTGCATTATTCCCCAAAAAGAAAAGAAAAACATATCATTGTGCTAATTTTTTTGCAGCTCACATCATCAGTGGTGACGTTAAACAGATAGTCGTTCTTTCCTGTTTTGTACTGCACTACCAATGAGGACATGCTATGAACTTGGGTTTGATCCCTACCGGATTGTCCAGCTGACTTTTTGCAATGACAACACACATTTCGTGTTCCTTGAATCTTCTGCCTATTTCTGTCAGCTTTATTTGACCTTCCTTTGTTCTTTATTAATAAGAAACAATTTTAAATTAGTTATTTTAAATTACTAACTTTGCCTTCAAATAATATCAGTCATATTTTAGACTGTATTAGCTTAAATCTTTCTGGCAGAAGATATTTATTATTACTTCTACTTATTTTCAGAAAGCTAATTGGTTGCCTTCCTGGAATTGTCATCAAAGTCAATAGACCTTCTTAGCAGATGATTTTAAATTTGTCTTTACCTTTACTGCCTGTGCTCACTTATGTGTGAGGATAAAATGCAAATATTAGAGTCAGTATATATTAACATGACAGGGATCAGAGTTTGATCTCTACTTTTTAAAGCAATTTCTGTTAAAGTACATGAATTTTGTACTAATAAGCACTGTAACTCCCCTGTGAAGGTGACCATCTCATTCTACTGCCCTTGAAATTAGAATTCTAACTACCCTAGAGCTGTAGGTGTATCATAAGGTGTCACGATTAGTTTAATCCAGTGTAAACATCCATACTGCCATCAAAAGGGGTGCTTTTGCTCTCCTCTGTTCCTGCTGTCTGCAATGTGGCAGACATGGTCTCTATGTGATTACCTCATTTTCTTGTCACTTTTTCAAAGAACAAATCTTTTACTGAAATGATCATGTGCTCTTGTCATGGCATCACACGAAAAGGATCATAAAGAGCTAAAATACAATGTTGCTGAGGTGCTTTTTGAGAGAAATTCAGTATGTGCTTAAGCTCTAAAGCACATAGGTTATGTTTCTGATGTTGGGAAATTTAAATAGTTTCCCCTTCCCCACATTATTATGCTACAAAACATACACTATGAAAGTAGAAATCTTTCCTGTGAAAAGCCAAAAGAAAAATGAAAAGTAGTATTTTTTGCAATGTTTTGACTTCAGGAAAAAAAAACAGAAATGCACACGCAGTCTACATGGACATGTATACATGGAGAGACAACAATAACAGCAAAGCAGAAATCATAAGAATTTCACTCAGAAATTTTTCGTTTTAGATGAGATCAGTGAAGAACTTTTGATTTTGTAGTTCTTTCACTTCCTTCTCCAATGGCAAAGAGGAAAAGTGGCAAGAGGAGATAAGCAAAAAGATGAGAAAGACTCCAAAACTAGATAACTTTCTGTTTGCTTCCATTAGAGTTGAAATCACATTCTTACTGAAAAGAACAGAACTTTCATATTGTTTTGTATCCTTCAGATTGAAAGTATTTATTTAAAAGAATAGTTTTTCCTCACATCTCTTCCTGCATTTGCTCAAGCAAACCATGGCAAGCAAGAGCCTGCTGTTCAATTACTCTTTCTTTTTTTTCCCCAGCCACCTGAGAGTGTACTGCTGTATGCCTGTGAAACAGAGTAACCTGTCTGAAGACACAGAGGCAACACACTAAAACATCCAATTAGAAATTGTTATGGTTAAATTTTGGACTACTTTTGAAGAGGCATAAAATGACTTTATTTTTTAATCTAATACTCTCGAGAAACACTGTGGGAGAGATATGTAGCCACAAGAGTTCTTCTGATCAGTACAATTAATCTTTGCCAGTAAACACCTATTTGTGCTCAATCCTTTAGAAAGGAATAGCTAATTTCATCAAATCTGTGTTAAAATTCCTGTGGAACAAAGCAGTAGCCAAACATTCTTACATCTTCCACAAAGCAATAAATTTTTGTTTTTCCATGGGATAACAAGCACAAAAACCCCTGCAGTCCCCAGTGCTTTTGGTGAAGCCCTTACCAAGGCTACCATAGGACAATCTTTAGTAGACTTTAAGCAAAAACTAAAGCCTGTGTTCTTAATCAAAATCCTACTGCGGTTTACAGCTGTAAGACTCTCTGTGCTGACTTCAGTGTCATGCAGACAAATATCTGCTACCTCTAAATCCCTCCCAGTGTCTCACAGAATTGACATCCGCATCCCTAAAAGCATTTTCTTGAGTTTTGCTTTCGTGGTGTATCTCCAATTTCTCTGAGAAGGTCTGGAGACTGTAGGATGGCACTCAGTAGTTTCAGTTTAAACTACCCTCAGAGAAAAGCTCTAAAGATTTATAACCTGTTCCACTTGCCCAGGGACCAAACTTTGTTTCACAGGCTTCAGGTAGCTGCTTGACACATTTTTCAGAATAGATGTATTTAATGTCAGTATACTTTAATTTGGCTTGTTAGAGTTATAAACAGCTTTGGAGAGAAATTTTCCTTTGATCTGGCGTTCAAATGTATTATTGTTGACCAAGGAGTCACAGTTTTCTTGTGAATGCAAAATCTCAGCTTAATTTCTTTTTCAGCCTTTACAGAATAGCATTAGAAAAAGAATTATGTTCTTTTATAGAATTAAAAGGGAAGAAAAGTTTTGAAATTCAGTTCTAGCATATTTTTCCTTTAGCAGCTTGGTTATTTTCAAATGCTAATTTTCTTTGGAATTTCAATTTTATTTTGGTTGTGGCAACACATGCCTGTTTCTGTAACAGTGTAAATGACTCACCAAATTCTTCTAGTCTGTTTTAATAGCATTTTGGAAAGTGGTAGGCAGTTGTAGTTCTTTACAGTATTCATTTTAACACATTCTGAAAATTCCCCAGCCATTTAGGGAATCCCCACACTTTTTAAAGATGTGATGTGAGGTGGATCTCACTGATCGTGGGGTGTTGAACCCCCAGATCCTGGCATTGCTTTTGATGAACAAACCATGCACTGTCTAAATATTCTGTGAATGTGATGTGTAGCTAAATTGCATGTGAAGTACTACTTTGTAGGAGGATTGACATAAGGAAACAAGAATTTCAGTAATGCATCACAGCAGATGTTATTTAGCCCACTCTCATATCTATGCTACCAGCTATTTATTGATAGAATATAGAACCAAGAGAGGTATAAATTACATTGTTGGTTTTCCAACACCATGGTACTGGGGTTTTCTTCCCATCTCTGGCAAACTAGGGAAGAGGTTCCTTCCACTGTGTCTTGTTTGAAAGGTGACATGGATAGGAGATGACAAGGAACTCTTTCAATCTGTTTTCTTTTTTTTGAAACAGACTTTTCCTCAGAAAAAAAACTTTAATGAATATTTAAACTTTTTGCCAAATCAAAATGCCATTATTTTCCTCTACAAAAATTAACCTTTATGCTGGGAAAACAGAGCTGGGTTTGAGTTTGAATGGAATTCAAGTTTACCTTCTCAGACTTTGTATTGTGGCAGTTCCAAGATACACTGCATTTCTGTGACATGACACTTCTTCAAAGGCATTGGAGTCTGATTCTTCTATCCCCTTCTGTGGACCTAAATCTTGTACCTGTTTGCAACTCCCACAACCCAACACACCACCAGCTCTAAGTGAAAAAAACACACATAATGCAAGTGCTGTGAGTATACCTGCATAATGCGAGATATAGTTTAGCCAATGATCTCATCTTGCAGATGGCTTCACAAGGAAGCACAGTATAGAAATGAACTACTGAAAAAAGCCACTTTGGATCAATCAAGAGTTCTGAAATGAAAGTCTTTTGGTAATACAGAAATGTATCACTTTGACTGAAGAAAGTAAAGTGAGCAAACATGATCAGACTGAAATGCATTTTAAAGTCCAAAGCAAAATAAGCTGAATTTTAAATAAAATTTGTTTGACCTACAAAGATCTTCAGTTCTTTCTAATTACAAATAATTATAAATGAATGACAATAAATATAAATATAAAGGAATAATTATAAAAATATTAACATAATAATTAGAAACAGTTTATATTGAGACTAAAACACTTGTTAATCCTGAAGAATTGACACATTGTAATGCAATTTAAATGCAAAGCCCCTAGTACAATAGAAAACACCATGATTCATCGTTAATAAGATAAAATCAGCTCTGAAATTTCTTTTTTCTTGTCCTCCAGTTATTTATCTCTTTCTAACTAGTAGATTTCCCAGTCAAATAAAGTATAGCCATGTCTCATTTTACTCAGAGCCCTGTGAAGCTATACAGATTTGTACTCTTTGCTCGTCTTGAAGACATGCCTGGCTTTATCATTCTGTCAGCAAAAATTATTTCTTCCTGAATTTAAACAGTATCTCTTTTCACTAGTGCACGAGCCATGAACAGAGCATAATGGAATGTGACTTCTTTTGACTATCCAAACCATTTTATGACCCTTAATCTAATTTTTGGGCACTGTTCATGTTTGCCCTGTCTATGTCCATTCAAGCTGGTGATTTTATTGTGAGTACTGAGTACTCATAAGTAGATAATATGAGTAGATACACAATATGAGTAGATACATGACTGTATCTACTTAGTTACTCATCTTAAGCATCTTTATGTAGAAAGACAGTAACAATTTTAACGAAGTCTGATAGCTGCTAAGACCTAGTGAGGTTCTGTCAGCACTTCCCCTGGCTCTCCCTGGAAAAGGCTGGAGGATCTGAAAAATAGACATATGTAGAAAGAAGACTGCAGAACTAATTTGAAATCTTAATGGCAATGAGTCTCAGGTCAAACCATGCAGGCCAAGTCTAGAACCAAATATGATTTAGATCTTATTTTGTTTTTCTGATTCACAAGAACAGGAAGTATTAAAACACCCCAAACAGACCTGCAGGACAGTGCTCAGACTTACATAAAAATCTAGTTTCTTGGCTGATGCCTATATCACATCTCCTTGTTTCTCTTTTCTCTTGAGATCAGTAAGAATGCAGTTAATGTCTTGAAATGCTCATTGTATTAAAAATATGGCTTTTCTGCACACCTTCTACTGCCTTAGTGCTCATGTTCTGGTTTTGGCTATTGCCAGACAGACCAGATAAACCAGTGGGACTCAGAGAAGGAGAATGTCTGTTTTTAGCTTATGAAGTTCTTCCACTTTTTCTTGAATCGAAAGGCCTCTACTTTATTTTTCGTTATGCAAAGCATGTGTATACCTGTGCTTTGGCCACGTTCAATTGGATATTTCTTATTAGGATTATTTCTCTAGGAGATAGAGAATTCTTTCTGGTAATGGTTATTGAGTGTATTTGGACTAATCACATACACATGCAGTAAATATTCCTCAGCTGCAGTGAGAAAATAGATGTCAGCTCTATCTAGAATACACCCAATATCCATATTGCCTCTTGAGCTAGATGTAATTTACACTTGAACAAATGATGAGTAACATGAGAATATTTTAAATTAGTAAAACTACAAGTGAAAGAGTAGAAATGTTGTGTTCTTTCATGGTATCATAAATCAAATGCGTAATGATCTGTGTCGATGTAACTTTTTTTGTTGTTGTTGTTCAAGTCACCATAGCACTCTTGAATAATGCAGTAGAGTTGAATGCATTTAAAATACTTCATTTTTTTAACATATATCATTATGTATATAATGTTGATTAAAAAAGAATAGGTGTATCCCCTACAACTATCCAGACTTTTTCCAGTGTGGTTGTAAAAACCCGAGAGCCTGTGATGTGAATATTTTCCTCAAAGTACACTTTATCCTTGGGGAGCAGTGGAGCAAGAAATATTTATTTTATCTTTCACTACAAAGTTTTATACCATATATCTGCTCCATCAGTGCTCATGCAGTTCAAAAGATGTGCTTGAGAAATGGTGCAGTATGAAGTGGAAGCCAGGTTCTGTTCTCAACTCTATGGTAACTTGATGTGTAGGGTTTGAATCAGTCTACTGATTTCTGTACCCCCATTTCCCCAGCAGTGTAGATTTTCCCACTTTAAAAATGGCTTTTCAGTCTTCAGTGGTTTTATAAAACTCCATTACCTGAACTGGCTCTTGCTACTCTCCCACTTAACTTGTATGGCTGAGCTCTAAGGTACCTCCTTTACCTGATTTTACAGGTGCTTAGAGATGTAATGATTCATTTTTCTATAGACAGTCTCAGAAGATACTGAAGCACTTGCCTAAAATCACATGAGAAGACTGTGGCAATAGCGAGGCTTCTGTGTACAATTCAGTCACAAAACACTGCACCATTCTTCTCAATATTCCTGATAGTTTTTGAATATACTAATACATCTGACCAAGTATTTGTAATGGCTAGAACTACATTTTTTTACTTTTCCTGGCAAGCAGGGTGAAACCTTTAATTCAGCTTGTGAATCCCATTACCATCATCTAGCTTGTATTTGTCCATGATCAAACTGCTGGAAAATGCTCTACATGGGACTAATTCAAAACTATGATTCTAATCAAATATATATATACATAGCACATTGCTGAAATTAATAGACATTCATCATTCTAATACCATATCATGCAACAGATGTCATAAGTGCTGATCTATTTTCTCCCTTAGATAGCCAAATATCTGGTTTATTCCATATTCCTTCTTGGTTTTGAATTAATGGTGATTTTTAAGGGATAAATTTGGGAGATGGGGGAGGGGAGATTATAATACTTGATTTTTTCCAAATTGGTGAAAATCAAAGAGACTGAAAAGAAACTCCCTCATACTGTTGTTAATAAAAGTCTCATTCTGTGGGTTTACC
The DNA here is from genome assembly GCA_035583135.1 of Lophotriccus pileatus. NCBI lineage: Eukaryota > Metazoa > Chordata > Aves > Passeriformes > Tyrannidae > Lophotriccus > Lophotriccus pileatus. The sequence goes on from JAWWES010000133.1 coordinate 60,406,462, forward strand.
TGTATGAAAAATTTTCTGAATATATACTAATTTTGGTTTCTTAAAAATGTTAGTAGTCTTAGACTCAAATTCAGAGCCTGTGTCTAAGACCTCCAAAGTATGGTGTGATGATAAAATGAGAGAAGCTCTCAAAGAGTTGGGAAATAATTTTTTTCTCTTGAGCAAAAGATACCAAGTAAGCTATAAAAGAGTAATAGTCATATTACTGTTACTGAAGAAAACGTCCTTCTGCCAGCCACACCATTATCTCAGTGGGGCTTTGTGCTAGAAAAATGTCATTAGCTACAACACCAGGCACCACAAGAGCTGGACATGTCATGTTTTGGAGGACAAGAATTTAATACTCGAGATCTCCTCATTGCACAGAGGAAATGGCAGTTTCTGACCTTGACAATATTTCAAACATTGGAAATGACAGAGGTCATGATGAGCTGTAATTCTTCTCAGAGTAAGAGGTGGCCTTTTGGCATTGAATTTTCACCCCCCCCCCAAAAAAAAAAAAAAAAAAGTGCAATGAATAAAATTAGCTAAAGACTTTGAGAGTGTGAGATTAAAAACACATGAGGAAAACACTCAAAGTGTATGACTAGCATAGTACTAAGGTGGCAGCAAACTCAGCTCAACTGAGTTTATCAGGGCTGTGAAGCTAATGTGACTTGTGCATGGCTGGTCTGTTATAGATGGGGCTGTTACTTAAAGTATCTTAGTTCTACTCAGTATTGGTATTGGATATATGTTAAAAATTCAGTATTGGTCTCAACTGCAAAAGTATCCCATTTTTTATTCTTTCCTGATATCCCAAGGGAGGAACTTCCTCAGTTTGTGAATCTGCAATGTTGTGAGTACGTTTGAATGATCAAAAGAGATTGAGTTGCCTTATTTAAGTGAACTATCCCTTTCCAAAGAACCATGGCGGTTGCAAGTCTAGGTCATTTCAGACATAGGCTAAGATATGCTTGCATACTTCCACAGTTATTCAACATTATCTCTGTTTTCTCCTGCATGAAATATGTTGCAATCATTGTACCTTAATTTAAATAAGGATTATGGAACAGTGAGATATAGAAGGAAAATAACATTTTTTTTCTTAATAAAGATATGAAACTGTAACATCTCACTTTCTATTCAAGTTAAACATAAAAATTAAAAAACTTGACCAACTGTTGTGGCTATGTTTTTTAACCACTTATTTAGCTTACTAATAATCCATCTTAAATTCCACAGTCTAGTGCTTCACTTAATAATTTCAGGCTTGTGGAAATCCAATTTGTAATTAAATCCAATCAAAATAATAAGTTGTTCTAGTAATTCAGAGCAATAAACACACTAAAGAAGGAAGTACAGAGATACAGAATACAAGTTATATGGACAATAAAAAGATGTCCTATTCATAGCTAAAAGTAAATGCTTAATCTTAGTTTTACAAAAACAAAATAATTTTTCAAACTGATGCATTTCAAAGCCAGTCAGGCTTCAGAAAATAATATAGTCAAGTCTTACTGAACTGTGGCTTGACTGAAATTGAGATAATTACAGACTGTTTCAACAGCTTTTCAGTTGTTTTGGGAACTGGATTCAGCTGAATGACTGCAAAATAAAGAACAAACTCAAACTAATCTTTCTTTAAGGAACATGTCTGCTAAAAAAAAAAAATATTGGTAAAATAAGCAAGAAACACAAAAAGGTTTTAAAGCAGAGTAACACAGACAACACCAGCATGCTGGAGGGAAAAAACTGATACCTCTTTCCTATCAAAGGAATTAGTGAGACTAACGGTGCTTATAATATTTTCAACATTGTGTTGAATTCCTACTTCAATTAAGGATCATCTTAGATAACCCAGTCAAGCCCTTGGCAGGGATGACTTGTGGGAACAGAATTTAAGTGCCTGTAAGTTTACATGTAATGTGGTTTTGCTAAACTATCTTACTCACCAGACCGGTACTGACCAGCAAGAACTACAGGAGAGCACCCCACTGGTAAAACCTGTCACAGAGACTCTCAGTGCAGCTTGCTGACAGACAATCTTGCTTCTCAGACCTCTGGGTGACCCTAACTCTTACATGATTCAGCACAAAATTTGTTCTCCTATTTTCAGTTTCCAAGCAGTTTATAAATCCTTTGCAAGCTTAAGCATTTTTATTTCAGTATCCAAATCCTAAAACTGCTATATTCACCATCTTTGTTTCCTGTAGACTTGAGTCTGCTGCTTTCAGCTCTGGCAGCTCTGGACTTGATTTGTCTCCAGCAATTACCAGAAAGGTGGTTACTATAGCTGCACTAATGAAAGGAGCAACCATGTTTCCTTGAAGGCAGTGTAAGCAAACATAAATAAACAAATGATTCTAAATATGATATTATTGCAACTGAGAAAGTAAGATATTAGCCCTTTTTAGTGGCTTGATATATATCAACATTGCAACTTTCTACACAAAGCTTTGCTTGAAGTGATACAATTTTTTTGACACTTTATTTAAAGTATTATTAGTCTTACAGGATTTTCTTCTTCATCATGATTTGAGCCAGATTTTTGGGTGGTGAGGCACTGGCACAGCTTGCCCAGAGAAGCTGTGGGTGTCCCATCCCTGGCAGTGTTAAAGGCCAAGTTGGATGGGGCTTTGAGCAAACTGGTCTAGCGGAAAGCATCCCAGCTCATGGCAGGTTGGTTGGAACTAGATGATCTTTGAGGTCTCTTCCAACCCAAACCATTCTATGATTCTATGATATTTCCAGTGACAGCCTGTCTCCATGATTTTGCAGATTACTGTTGCAGTGATAACAGGTGCATAGATGAAGGCCCATGGCCAAAGCTAGGAACATAACAAAGTTTTAAATTAAAAAAATCCTGTTAAGTTGCACTGAACTTTGTCATCTCTGGTTCACTGAATTTAGCTCTAACTGTGATCCTTTTCTGACAAGCGACTGTAAAACTGTATCACACATTGTCGTGTTTGCATTTCAGTGACTTTGCATCAATTTTGTTCAGGACGTTGTTGGATTTTTTTGAAAACCACCAGATCTACCAATGAAACAGAAGTTTGAAGGTCATGCTGTGTTCAATCTCATGCAACAACAATAATGACATTTCTGAGAAATCTCACTCACACTCATAGCAAACCACTTCAGTGTCTAGGTCAGGCTGTGCTGTCAGATTTTCACGAAGTGTGAGTAAATCCAGTCCACTGCCAAGCTAAAATGAAACCTCTCAGAACTAACTTATGTTACATAAGGAAACAGTCTTCCAATATTAGCATTATTTATTGCATTAAGGTGGAAAAGTTTGGAGGGGCTGATCATACTAGCTCATCATGGGACAAGCTTCCATCACTGTAACAGAATATAGGATTATCCTGCAGAGTGATTACTGTAACAATACTATCCTTATACTATTATGTATCTGTAGTCAGATGGTGTTACTTACCTGAATTACTCAGTGCACTTTTAACAGATCTTAATATTTCTGGAAAATGTTAATGGCTGCTCAATGTTAGCTTACGTCTTGTTACTTGGTTAGGACAGAAACATGTTTCTCTTTGGAGATACTGAGCAGTGGAGGCACTGGATCAAGACGAATTGATGAACAAAATGACTGCAGCATATAAACAAAATTCCTCTTTGTTAACTTTTAAATATATTTGGTGTTTTAAGAAAAAAAGTTAATATCACATGGTAAAATTACATTAGTTGGAAACAATGTAATATTTCTTTTCTATCTGATCTCTGATTCTGATTTAGCAAGCTACAAACTATTTTCTTTTTCTTCTCTCCTTTATTTTGCAGTTAACTTTGACCACTTTCAAATATTGCGGGCTATTGGGAAAGGGAGTTTTGGAAAGGTAAGAATCAACTTATTTTTAGCAGTTAAAAATCTAATAGGCAATGCCTTTTTGTTTTTCTGGTAACCTGATTAGGGTAAAAGAACACAGGTTTTGTAGCCTTTTCCCTCTCAAAGACATCTGATCACCAGTATGAGCTGAGTCTGACTATTCACTAAATTATTTCTATTATAATACATTTGCTAAAATCAATTGAACAAAAATTGTAATAATTAAGTCTCCCCAATGGGGATTAGCAGAATTTAGAAATCTGTCCTCAAAACAAAAAGAAACACAAAAGTAGGAGCAGGCTACTTCTTTAGACAGTCTACTAGCATGATCTTGTTCTTAAATCTCTGGACTTATTTATGTCTTTAGAATAATTGCAGTATTTTAAAGGCACTTTACATAGATTAAATCCACTTGGGACTGTATAAACTGACATACACTATAATTATGATCATTGAGTAAATGTTTGTTCAATTCAACAGGATTTTGCTGAAACAGAGAAGATTAATGGTTTGTTTACACATGAATAGACAACCTTTATTTTTTATAATAATGATTATAACAAGGTTTTAAATTTTAATATGGGTAAATACAAGGCTGTGCAGCCAGAGAAAACTATACTATAAAAATATTAGAAATCATTTTTCACAGGAATACATTTGAAGGTGAAATATAACTGATACCTGATCAGATAACTGATCAAGCAACAGCTATGTAGATCTAGATTTGAATGATGCTTGAGTATATGCCAGGTCACTGCTGGTGAAATACTTCTGTAGTCATGCATTAAGAACACGCACAAGATTTTGTGGGTTCTTGGCCTTCATGCAGAAAAATTACTTCAATTTTAGATGCTTCTTGCTGAACAGCAGGGTCCTTCATGGCATGGTCCTTATTCGATTCAGTTGTTTTCAAGAGAAACCCTCTCTGAGGTCAGTGGGAGAATATGCTGCGAGGCCAATATGGTTTTTCAGAACCCCTTAAAAATCAGTCAGCTGGAGAGCTATGATTGTTTATTATTACAATACACTGATGAAATGCCATGTCAAACTAAATAGAGGTCTGAGAGTGCAAGTTAGGCACAGGAAAAGAAGTCAAAGATATATCCAAATCATGTTGGCCCTTACAAAGATCATCTGCGCCCCTCTTTATTCAAAGCTTTTGCATTCACACCTCTACTGTCTCTGCCTTTTCAAAGGGGTCCTCACCTTTCCACACCATGCAGGAAAATAAAAGAAGCCTAGCTGCATTTTGAAGGCTTGTTGGTTGATGTTTGATCCACTCTTTTCCATGGCATTCAGGAAACAGGTGAAGGTTTCTATGATATTTCTAGAAACATCTAACTTTCTTACAGGTTTATATGACTGCAGTGTTCTAGTGAATCTACTTTGGAGAATTTGCATTGGTGAGAATAGAGTTTCACAGCCCTCAGACAACATGTTTAATGCAAGAAAGGACTCATGCATGAGTACCCTCTAAAATTAAATCCTTATTTTGCAGCTGTCAAATCCAACAGGAAAGTCCTTGTTGGAACAGGCTTTTTTCTTTTTCCCCAAATGAATTCAGGCTTCTGACAAATCACCTTGTTTTGCCTTCCACAGGCAGGGAAAGAAAAAAACCCATTTTAAAACGACCTATTATAACATAGCCAAAAGCACAACATTTCACACCGTTTCAAGTGTCTTTTCTGTGAGTCAGTCTTGCCTTTATTGGTCATTTAGAAGCCTCGTTGCTGGCAACTTTTCCTATTACTGTCCTTCTGGAGGTACCTGGCAGCAGAAAACGTCAACAAATGATGCAAGACTGTTAATCTCTCTTGTTAGCTGTTTACTGTTTGTGCTGTCTGTTGTGCTCTGCAACACATAACACTGTGTTCAGTATCATGTTTTCCTTAAACTGCCTGCTTCCTTTATGGCTCCACTGTGGCCTTTTCTGCTTTCTGAGAGCAAAAGGATGTTTTAAGACGTGCTCTACTTTTTTATTTTATTGTTATTGGTACAATAGCTCCCTCTCTCTCTCAATATTTCTTAAATTACTCTGGTTGCTACAGCAACCTTAGGCCTCAGCAGGATATTGCTGCAGGAGGTATCTGATATGGCAGAGCCTCTACATAGCTCAGCTCTGTCTTATGCACAGAGCTCAAGGTGATCCTCTGCACCTCACCTCCTCCCTTGGGACTGACTGATTCAGCAGCTAAGCTCTGTCCTCCCAGCTGGCTTCAGAAAGCAGCTCCCCACCTTTTCCTTTGGCATTTTCAGTTCACACTAGCAACATTTGCTGTCACAGGAATTTGTAGGCCGTTTGGTATCAAACGCTTTGTATCTCAAGAGCTTGCCTTTTCTGAGAAATGGCCACTTGCTTTAAGCTGCTGCCTCAGTACGTGCTATTTCTTAGGGACAGGTTAAGAGCAGATGCTGCCTCATGGGCACTGTAGCATATTCCCCAGGAAAAGCGAAGATACATACATACAGATGTTTTGAGAAGGGTAGGAAAGAGGTGTGGAGAGAAGAGAAACCACAAGCATGCTCCTTTTTCTGGAAACAATCAGGCTGCCTTCAAAGGTGACTTTGAGAGCTCAGGATGCACCTTGGTAAGGGACAGATGAAGAAGGTGAGCTCCAAGCTGCGTTGTACCATCACGGCCAAAATTTCTGTGCAAGTTAATGGTTCTTTTATTCAAGCCAAGTGACATGCAAGCTGTGGCAGAATGGTGTGTGACTGCTCACTGAATACTTCCCCTTCTCCTGGGCAGGCATACACACCCCGTGTACGCACCTGTCCGTACAGATACTGGCACAGCCCTGGGCAAGGGTCAGTGGTACTCAAGTGAGGTGTGGGGCATTACTCTAAAAGCAACCTTTCTGGCTTCAGTGGCCTTGCTTTGCTAAGTTGAAGCTGTTCGCTTATGCTTCGGTGTCTTCATGCATAACAGGACAAAATTTTTTTTTTTGGAAGACCTTTAAGTTAGTTATGCTTAGCATATTCCAGTTATTAGTAATTGCAAGGACATTGCAAGCGGGCTGGTCAGAAATACTGACCAAACAGGTTTTATTCATATATCAAATATTTGCTTTCTAAGTAAATTCAGAAGTAGAAACTTTTAAATAACCAAAAACACTGAACTTTGGTAAAAGTAGCTATTTCTTTATGACATACACCACCTTAGAAGTGCTCTCACGTGTTTCATTTGGCTATTTTTTTCCATGTTGTTGTATGAAGAGCTATCACTCTTCTCAAAAAAATATTGGAAAACATGTATTTTTGAAGATCACCCAGTAAGTACAAAACTGACAAGCAGTGAAATACAAGAATTCTAATTATCCTTATAACTATAACAATAACCTTGTAATTGCAGGGTTACTGCTGCAAAATAATTTGTATTCAGGTGCAACAACTAGTTCTCAGGGATATTATAGTACCAATTTTCTTCAAGTTCTGTGTTCATGGGAGTAGGTATATTGAACAACCTGACCTCCTTGAATTAAATTTAAATTATAATTTCAATGTAAAAATTCTCTTCTCTTTATCTGAGACGGTGAGACGAAAGACTTGGTTTTGATTAATTTGGTATATTTATATGTATTTATAAATTTATATTTATATATTTGCTAATTTTGTATAAAACAGTTACTTCCTGGGCTGAAGTAATTGAAATTACACTGGTGTAAAACAGATGGGAGCCCAGAATCATGTCTGCACAGATTGAGGGTACTTTGCTAAATATTATGCAAAATATTTCAGAAAAAAGATGCTACTATCTTAGAAGCAACAAAATGCACAACTACAGATTATTAATATTGTTTGACAGTATAACAACCTATTTTTTTAGCTTGAGTTAATACGAAAGGATAGTAGGCAGATGCTTGGGATTCTCCAGATGTCATGTTTTGCTCAGGGGAACCTGGGAATGAATCCCCCTATTTCAAGGAAATTCCCTGGCAGTGGAAAGACAAACTTACGACATCCATTCTCCAACCTCTTTGTGTAAATCTTTCCAGCTCTGCTTGTAGGCTATGAGACCATGAGCAATAGTTTTTCAGAACACAGGGGTAAGAACACACAGTGTAGCAATATTTCAGGCACGTGCTCAGTAGCAGATTTGTCGTTCCCACCCTGAAGCATATCGCTGATTTCTATCTTGCAGTCCCTATGGCTGGGCGAGTGCCTTCTGCCCGTGGCAGTGCCACGGCCACTCTGCTGGGCTGTGATTCCTCATGGCAGCTGTAGCTGCTCCATCTGATCTACTGACAGGACACAAGATGCATAACAGTATCGTGCAGGAGCACAGACACAGCGTGCACTCCAGCTTCCAGCTCTCCACATAAGAGTGACCTTGCACAGAGAAGCTTTCTCTGTCTGTCGTTTTGCATCTCTCCTTTTTTTATGACCTGTCATGAAACCATGTCATGTGGTAGTTTGAGAGGTCTAAGTACTCATGCCAAATTCAGACCAAAATGTCTTTATTGAGAGTAAGTGCACCTGCTCCTCGCTCTTTCCAGACCAAGAACATAGCAGCTGGAAGTCTTTTCTAGTGAGAAATGGGAGAAATTTCACGTTTGTTGCAAGTCAGACTTTTCAGCCATCCCCATCTTTTGCTCTGGGAAGAGCTTCTCTGAACCTACCTGTGGCTGCTCAGCCAACACAGCACTATGCAGCTTTCTGCAGCAGACCTTGAGCAAATTCTGCCCCAGTTTTGCTCAGCAAAGGTCTGTCACTTCACTTAGCTGTGCTATAGCCCATAGGGCACTTTGTCACCCATAGCACTGTGTCTGTACGATCTCTTAAGCTTTAGATTAAACTCAATCTAGAAGTGCTCTGTTTTTCATGTGTGAAATCAGAGGAAATCCAAGAAAGTAGTTTAGAAATGGAACATAGCACATGGTGTTCTTGAAAAATGAAGTTTAGCCCTACAGTCATAATCTATTGGTTTCCTTCCCCTGGCTCTGAGAGAAAGTGGCTCCAAGTCAGCCTCTGGTCAAATGTCTTTTAACCTGATAGGTTTTAAAACAACTTACTGTTACTTTCTCCCAGAAATAATAAAAGACACTACCCTGTGATAACAGGTAAGACATGTTGAAAACCCTCTTTATAAAGGGAATATTTTCACATGAGACCTTTAAAGGTAAGCACAACATAACTACAAAGAAAATGAATGGTGATTCATAATGCTTACCTTTAAACATGTAGATGTCTACATGATGCCTACATCCAAACTAGTCATCTACAGTGTCTTTATGGGGACATTAGAAGGGAAACCATCCCTCTAGAGATGGATGTATTTAGATCTATACCTTATGTGGAAATGGATGAGCCTGTCCCTCTCTCCTGACTATGAAGCTGGGTAGTTAGTTGTTGAGCTCACAACACATATTTGGTTTAAAGCATCACACTGTCCGGGGTTTGGTAAAGGATATTCACAGAAAAATGGAAAGATAATGTTTTAGTAATGTGACAATGACAGGCTTCCATACTGATACATGTAAATAAGGCAACTCTGCACAGACTTTCATCATAATGAGTCAACACAGAATTTGTTTGTTCGGGTGGCAGGGCACCTGTTTCTCTATTTTAAAATGACTCCTTTGGAACAAAAAAAAACTAAATTCAATCATTTCTCATTAAGACTGCACGTGTGAGGAGAGCTCAAGGGCTTTTCCTTTCTTTCTTGCACTAGTGGAAAGTTTCAGCCTATTGCTGTCCTGCTCAGAGGAAGAGCTGACAGCCCGCAGGTAGAAGTGCCAGGGAGAACTTCCACTCTGATTCAGTGCTGTCAGAGCAACATCAGGCATTTTCACAGTAACATCAGTGTGGATGCGGGTTGTGTTCCCCAGTTTTCGGTAGGAAGTAGCTTTATTATAATCATTAAAATTCTACTGATTTTGAAACCGTGTTAAAAGATGTCCATAGGTACACATCGCTAGAAAATGTTTACTATCATTCTGCTTTGAAGCTGTGTGCTAGAGGAGCTTCTACTAACAACAGAAGGTCTGTTTCAAGTGTGCTGAATACCCTTGTCTGTACTGGCAGGTAAGAGAATCGAGTGCCTTCTGGAGTCACAGCAGTGTTTCAAAACCTGTTTAAATTACATATTTAGATGCTGTGTATGGTTCTAGTTTGCCACATTGGTCAAACCTGTAACTCTCAGTTGAGCAAAACCCAATCCTCTCAGCAGACTCTCTAGTCAAGCCTTCAACGGGGAGGCTTTTTATGTGGTAGAATAGGAGACTTCTTCAAACATCTCGGTCTTGGCCAAGTTACACATAAAAATTGTGCTGCAAATTCATGTAAGTGAATGAAACTCTGGACATTTTGTACTTTATAATGTAATAGAGTTTAATTAGAGTGTTCACATAGTCTATGACAGCATGTCAAGAATTGCCCCTGAAGATCCTGCTTATGCTTTTGAAGAAACTGTGCAAGCTCGAAAAATTAATTTCCATCCCTCTGTTTCAGTTCAACCCCACCTGCTACATATTCTTCCCCCAAAAGGCCATCCACAGTTCCCCGTTATTCCACAGCCTGGGTTCTTTGCATATAAATGTGAACCTTTATTTATCTTGAGGGCATTACCAATATTCAGACTTTCCATAACAGGCTAAGATGGAAAAATGAAACAAAACTTCAGTACCCACCATTGTGCAACACTGATGGGCTGAAAACAAAATGTTAGCATCCCTGTTTTCCTTAATTAGCAGAACATCTCCTGGTATTAGAGAAGGTAATTAGAATCTTTGCTTAATCACACCTTATCAATACAGGTTAAAATTACTCTATTAACTCCTCTATTTGGAGTAGATCTGAGCTCAAAGATACACTTTATGAAAAAAAGAGTTTCAGAGAAATAAATGTGTTTTGGTTTCCTTGGCCCTGTTTCTCCAAGTTTCAGCTGTGGAAAATTGTCTCAGTTTCTCCAGACCATTTCTGAATATTGAGAACACAAGTTCTTCAAAATACAACTCAGACCCATGGATTTCTTTCTGGCTGTCACCAAGTTGTAATCTGATGAATTTTATGAGTGTGTACTATAATTTTATGTGTGTATAATATGGGAGTGTTTCTGTATGCATGTGTGGATGTAGATAAATATACAAATAAAATAATTGTGCCCACAAAAAGTGAATTCAGAATACCTTCAAATTTAGGCACTACAGAGTTGTGATACCTAAACTAGACACTTCCAGTACATAGCCTGTATTTGTACTGAAGATTAAAACTTCTGATTGGAGCCTATGGCTGAATCAGTAATACACATGTTGTACCAAAATAATTCAATTAATATTCTCTTGGCTGTGAGGACACATTAGAAGTGTCACTTCAAAAAGTCCTGATCAATTAACAGCAAAACTCCCTTCAGAGCAAAAGTCTGTTTAGGATACAGTTTCCCTCTAGGTGTGGATATAGGGCTGTTATGAAAACAATTTTTACACCAACTTTGGGGAAGGGACAGAGAACAATTTTATATTTCTGTGTTGCCAGAAATCACACTTAAAATTATGCTTCTTGGATGTGGTGCTGGTGACTTTCCAGCTCCATTCTCAAGGCCAACTACTATGACAAAAAACAATCCAGGTTTTACATGGGAGTTCTCTCGACTAAGATTTTCTTCATGCATTTATAATATTTGACTTCTTAAAAAAAAGAGTAGAAGGAAAGAAATTTACTGCCAGAGACTGAATCATTGCAATGGTTTGTTGTGAATTCAAAACTATTATGATGAATCTCTGTACGAAAATTCATTTTCCTTTCAACAATAATTAAAGGAGAATAATTTTCATATTTAGATGAAATATTGAGCCTTGGGAACATAGGCAAGGTTTATGATGCAGTAATCAAGATGTGTGTATTGACTTGCAGGAATGAGGACAATGACTGTGCATTTTCCTAAGCAGTAGGCAGCAATTTCTGTGACTAATGGAATAGCCTCTGAATTCAGCAATTGGAGTGTATTCCTCCCAGCTTTACCTTGTAACTTCTGAAAGTTATGGCACTTTTACGCTTCCCTTTTACTTTCTTCTTATGCAGGGTTTGGGTGTTCTTTTGTTAATTCTTTTAATTATAATCTATTACAAAGAATCCTGCAGAGATGTGAAGTGAACTTTCTGAAGGTGAAGGTGTTACTCATTTGTAGCACCTGATTTAGTTTCATAAAAGGATCCTTTTTTTTCAAAGTCACAATTGAGTTTTCTTTCTCAAGGTGTCAAAATTTTTCTTTTACTTTGCTCTCAATTAGGTGTGCATTGTACAGAAGAGAGACACCAAGAAAATGTATGCCATGAAATACATGAATAAACAGAAGTGCATTGAGAGAGATGAAGTTCGAAATGTTTTCCGGGAGCTACAGATAATGCAAGGCCTGGAACATCCCTTCCTAGTCAATCTGTGGTAAGAAAAGCTTTCAAATGCTATCAAGGATCTCTTGTTTTCTCCTTGTTGCTCAATCAGTTCAGACTGTGAAAGTAATGAAAGCTGAAAAGAATAAAAGGTTTTTGGTGACCTCTTTTATTTAGTTATTAAGGTTTTGCAGAGCGCTTCATTATTCATTAGTATTTTTAAAGTGCCTTTTTACATTGGAATATTTAAACATCATATTCACCTGTTCACTTCTGATTTAGTTTCTCTCCAGATTGATACAGCAGTGTGTGGAAATGTTCTGTCCAGCTCCATCATTTATTTCTGTCAATACCTGGACTAAACATCTCTTATAAAGCTGTAGAATATCAAAACCGATAATTCTATTCATTCTCATTTTTTTTTAGTTGATTCGGAGAAAATTCAAAACTCAGTTACTTAAAAAAATGACTGACATGGAACAATAGAAAAACATCTTTTTGTCACTGGAAATTCTCATCTTTTCCCTGTGCTTGGTCACATATGAGTGTGAGAAAATTCTTGTCTAAAAAACTGTAATGACTAGCTTCAACTACACCACCAGCTTAAAACACATGCTGGCTTTATGTAGTGAAAGTAGTAATAGAATGCAGATTTTTCCTACCTTATCTGAAAATTACCTATACAATTTAAAAAAAAAAATTAAAAAAGAACTCGGACTGGGGGGACATGAACCATTACAATATCAAAATTATTCAGTTTGAGAATAGATTGGTTGGCTGCAGATGGACACAATGCAAACAGATCTTCTGTTTTGTGAGTTTTAACTGCGTTACTAGAGATTAGTTTCTAACCTACAGTGTTGTCCTTTGCCTCACTCTTGACCCATAAAGGTGAAAAATTAGAACCTTTCATGAATTAAAAGCCAAATTATGTTCTGTCTTGAGTGAGCATAGCTTTAGTATAATTGCAGTAATTTATAACAGCAAACCATTTGAGTCCAAAATTGATTCCAAAAGGATCTAATCACATATATATATATTTATATATATATGATCTCCACTTAACATGAATGATCATATTTGATCTAATCTAATATCCCACTGAAGGTTTAAAGAAAAAGATATAAACATTTTGATTCTAATACAAAACTTTCCCAGTATATTTTCCAAAGTTCCAGCAACCTGTACTCTGGGGATTTCTTTAACAAAGACATGGTATCCCTGGGCTTAAGAGCCTGTGGATTTCTCTGTCATATATTTGACTAACCTTTTCTTGAAATCACATTGACTTTTTAACACACCATCTTTATGAAGAGGTGTGAAAGTCTCCACTGTGTAATTGAACAGAAACAGTCACAGGTTATTGCCATCCACAAGATAAACATAACTGTGCTGAAGGACTAAGGAAGCAAATGATTTTTGTGAAACAGAAACTATGTTAGACTCCAGATACTGAATTGATAACCAGATAATATTCTTTATTGTTTTCTTTTTTCATGCCAAAGATTAAACTTGAAATAAGCAATACCTTAAAATGTATTAGGTGTGATGATGATTTTTATTCTCCTTGCAGTTCTAAGATACCGTCACGGGATCCAAAAACTCAAGTGTTAGATGTTTTTATGTCATATGTGTACATGAGAAATGCAGAAAATGAAAAAGAAATGTAGTACTTTAGGATTTAAAAAACATTCAGGCAAAAAGGACACTATTCAAGATGCTCCTGTGCGCTGACAATTTTCTATATTTGATGTCTCTAGCACTGGCCATAGCTGACCAATCTATCCAGGATGCTTATTTGTTAGATTGACAGCTCTCATGGATGAGGCCTGAAATTTATCACTTGCATTAAAGCGTGTGACCCAGCTCAGCAGCCAACAGTCCTGCCTCCCTGAGGCCAAGGGTAGTTTTCAGATCTGTGATATGAAACAGAAGAACATGGAATAGTCTGAAGACTATCCAAATCTAAAATCAGTGGCCACATTCAGCGATAGACCTGTGAAAACATGCAGTTTGCTTGTGCAACCATTTAGCTCCTGCTGCCTTAAGCACCTCAGTGCTTCCCACCCTAAAATACCCATGGAGATAACTCACCTTGGTTCTCCTTAGGGCCAAAGCACCAACACGTGAAGGTACAGCTAAGCTAGTAGGTGAACAGCATCCAGGAACCCCAAATAACTCTCTCCCTATACCAGACTCATATTTCTATAATTAGCCTTGCACAATTCTAAATTAATTTAAAATAGCTTCTGATTTATTTCTGGTGCTTATATTTGCAGACTGTAGTAGCATGTTTCAAACCTCTGAATGCTCTCTCTTAACTTTCACCTGAATTTCAAGATCTTCTACACATGGTATTCAAATAATGGCTTTTGTTACTTGACTATCACAAGGGCAAAACACAAAATCATAAGAAATCTATGAATAATGTTCACATCTGTTCTATTAAAACTAAGCCATAGGAAACTCTTAAACATAGTAATTATATTAAATATATTTAATAATTGAAACTACATTTTATTCTTTATATACTAACATGAAAAAGGGAATACTGCAAGTATGAATGGAATAGTCCTTAAATATTTTATTCCCAGAAATAACTTCTTAAAATAACAACATTTTCATTGATTGTTGGTGAACTAGCATTCAGTTTAATGTATTTTTACTTGCAGTTTAGATGCAATAATAATTTGCATCAAATACATTTACATTGTAGCTATAACTTACATTAGATGATTAGCAGTAATCCATGAGCTTTCCTCTTATGAGTCCATTCCTGGCACACTAATGGAAGGAAATAGTTGAATCTGCATTTCTTCAATAGCAATTGCAGCTAGATTTGTTTCATTTTTTGGAGCTAGATTTCTCTGTTCATTTCATTGATTGCACTGTAAATGTACAAACAGGCTGTAACAGAAGCTACTAATTCTGCCTGACTTTGCAAACTGGAATATTAATTTTAACAGGGAATAGTTATGTCATGATGTATAGGGAATAACGCAGCTGCAGTTTGTTTAAATGCCAAGTTTCTTTTGGCCATGTCTGTGTTTCTAGGCTCTGTCATAAACCTTTAAACCTTTAAAGGTTCACATCGGTTTTCAGAAGTCCTGCCTGAGGTATGATTTTGGTCACTAAAACTCAGAAATCTGACCAGCCTACTAATGTTAACTGGCATGTTCCTACTTAGTTGGGGTATCCCATTTTGCTTTCCTGAGGATATTCAGAAGTAATTTTTCTGAGAAGGTAAGTACAAACCTGCCATTGAGAGCACTGCTGCAGCCCCTGCATCAGTAGACAGGCACTGACAGTTCACTCAACTGAAATACAACTAACCCTCCTAGAGAAAGTCTGAAATACAGTTCTAATTAGGACTCAGACAAGAAGTGGTTAACAGTTCTTCCAAAAAGGTTAAATTGTAACTCTTACATTGGACTGTAGTTGGATGAAAACCAAAACCAGACCTTGGATGAGGAACTTTCGTAAAGTGTGTTTGCACAAAACACTCTGTGGGCTTGTGGTCGAACAGTCATGTAGTCTGTGAAGAATTGGGAATCCAACTGTCCATGTGGAAGGCAGCCAGGAGCTGATGTTTTCAGCTGTCCAGACAAACTGACTGCTTGTCTACTAAAGCAAATGTGATGGTAGTGGCAATAGATTTGTTGATATCAATGTATTTATCTTGTTTGCCCCTTGCAATCTCAGTGAGAAGTAATGCTCTGGCTCAATGGCACTTCAAAAGTCTTTGGAAAAATCTACATTTCTCCATTTATTTGAAAGGCAAAGTAGGTCCTTATTTTGGTCGCATTGTTCCTTCCCCTTAATTCCTCCTTTCCCTAATCCCCAGCTATATGAAGCAAGATTTAAGCTTAGGTAGGTAGCCTAGGTCTGATCAGCTGTTCTTCAGTGTGGAAGGGACATATGTGATGAAAAAATCAGGTAAGTTTATAATCAAAATACTTGTATTTTTTTCAAAGTATCATTTTCTGTAAGAATTATTTCACTGTCATAATTTTTTTTTCAATTGGGGTGAATTGAAATGAAATCTTAGGTTTTTTAATTCAAAAGTCAAATTGTAAATCCATAATGAAAAGTATATTTGGAAGAAATTCTGTCATGATCACCTTTTCATGAGTTTGTGGGACCATCCATGACTAGAACTGCTGATTTTCAAAAGTTTATCATCTGGATTTCAAAATTAAAATAATACAGTGGTAAATCTCCCAGCAATTGCTTGAACCAAATGGAATACTAACCAAGCATAGTCATCTTTCTTTGAAAAATTACATCATCAAAAATAAAAGTTGGCAATTCAAGAAACAAATATGAAGACTGGAAAGCCCTTCAGTTTTTTGTGATGACAGTAAAAAGTAATGAGATACATGTATGCAATCTGTCATCAGTTAAATTTCTGCAGAGAGAAAAAGAAGAGGAAAGAAGGTAAGCATTCTGTAGTGGGGAACTCTGCTGGCATCCATTCGTATCTGCAGCACACACAAGAGTACAAAACAGCTCTTATAAAACAAAGGTAGCATCCCAACTCCAAAAGATCTGTATTAAAAAGCTTTTTGAGGCTCATGCATCTTCTTGGAGCTTTATTAAATTTAACTTCGCAATCTCAACTTATAAATTACATTATTTGAAGTATAAACTGTCTTTCATAACATCTGACACAGGAAGGAATCATTCTTCTGCAAATGCTCATAATGCCTTTGAGGATAACAGTGTTTTTTCAGGAAGGGCTTGGGGTTGATTTATAACCTTCATTTTAGAAGTGAAATTGAATAAATGCTTAAAGATTTGTGAGCCTTGTAGCCAGTTTTATCACCATTAGAGGCATTTTGGTAATAGAGATTCCTTCTTGGAATGAAAAGCAGTCCTGTTTTTTATCAGACCTTTTTTTGTGTCATGGGTATTTCAAGCATAGATGAATGAGCTACAGAAATGTCAGTTCCTAACTTAGTCCCACCTTGAGACTACAACGTACCTCTCTAAGATCCAGCCTTTTATCTGTGTTTATCCTCCCCCAAATATCTGAGTGTCCCCTGGGCAAGATGAGTAGTGTTCCTGAAAGTATTCATATTTTAAATATCGTTCTCACAGCGTGCATGAGGACTGTGTCAAGAGCCAGGTCACTTCCTATGTGCCAGTGCAGCTAGAATTTGGTATTACATGGCTTGTCTTTGAACATGAGCAAACATTTGAAGTGTCCACTGGCTGCTCTGAAAATCACATGCCTTACCAGAAAAGATAGGTTTTTTTTTTTTGCAAACAAACCCATGTATCAGAGTGGTTTCTCTGCTGATGTGGACAGAAAAATCTGAAAAAAATTTGTACCATTCCTCAAAAGTTTTGAACCATTGAAGTGATCTTATTTTTAATAGCCTTGCTTAAAGATGTCATATATTTTTTAACTTGTCAGAACTTTTTCCAAGTCAGCAGATGGAGAAAGATAAAAATTTACTTTTGTCAGCTTACAGTTCATTTTCCGAGTATAGACAAAACAATGTGTTTGATTTATTTAACAAGCCATGAAGAAGTGCTAACTGCATCCTCAGTGTGGCTACGTATTGTGATGTATTTTTCTTTCTACTCATCAGTCTATGGAAACTGCATGGATCTGATGACAGACCTACAGAAGTACATTATTTTTACCAGCTACAGGAAGACCAGGTTTCAAATCCAGTGAAACCTGGAACAAGTGAAGAACACACAAATATAGCAAAAATGCTCATTCATTTCTGAATTCGCCTGATACCCCCACCCGTCTTTAAAAGAAAGAGGAGGTAAAACAGAGGAAAAAAAGGATTCTGGAGAGCAAAAATGATTTTTTCAGTCTCAAGTGTTGGATGGGTTGTTCAGTGTACACACATATACAGATACATAAATGGAAATTATCACTTCCATGTGAAGGTGTTCTTTCAGAATATTTGGGGAACAATGTCACCTTGGACTTCTCCATGTCCTGACCTTGTCCCTCTTGGTTCCTGCAAAAATTAACCCTGTCCTGGCCAGAACCAGGACATAGTCCTGGGCCATTCTAGATATCCAATGGGGTCTAAGTTTCTTTTCTAGGCAAGAAGAAATTGTAACTCAAGGGAGAAAGATATATTTAGCATCCTGCATAGAGCTTAGATGGATGAACTCTTTTTGCTATAGTGTAGCAAAGGGTGAGTGCTTTCCTCAAATAGCTAGATCAATTCATAACTGTATTAATGTAAATCTGGAATAGGTAAAGATATTGAAGTTTTATACCTAAGACTGAAAAAAATTTCTCTTTTCCAGAGCCTCAGCAGAGATAATGATGGAGGAAAAAGGGCAGGGAAAGGTGATGAGGCAGCAGGAAGTGTAGGATAATTGGAAGAAGAGAGTATAGAAAAGATTTGTCTTGAGTTGTAAATGTTCAGGAAATTATTTCTAGCTGTGGAAATTACATTGGACTCAACACTGCCAGCTGGTAACCTGTGGTGCTTGTGCTAAAGGAATGTTAGCTGTAACATCTTCACTGACTGATGAATGTGAGATCCAACAGTTATTTATTTTTTTGTGCTGATTTTAATACCCTAAGATAATAATTTTCAGTATTGGGACACTGTCTTGATAAATTTTGTTCTGGTGACTGATGAAAAACTGCTGTCACCTTGAAATATATATCTTTAGACTCTACTTTAATACATTCCTTATAAAGCAGGAATTGGCCTTTGGCATAGTTTAAGTTTTGATCTTTTTTGCATTAGAAACTGCTGCACAAGATATTTCATCTCCTGTGTGTTTTGCTGCATCCTGAGATCTTTCTTAGGAGCACGTCTTCTGCATCATTCTTACCGAGAGAGACATTATTTGCTGACCCATAATAAACTTTTCTCACAAAAAGCTTGCACTGCAAGAGGAATTTTATTATAAGTGTTGATAATTATCAAACTGCTGGGAAAAATAATCTCTTGTTTTAACAATTTTCCTTTTCAGACAAATTCCTTTTATGAACTTGCAGTTATTATGTTGTTCTGCCTTCACGGTGGGATAGCTGCCACACAAAGCAGATCCTCATGAGCTTGGGGTTAGCCTTGGCCATGTCTCAGGTTTGTGGTGTAGACAGACACAGTAATCCTCTGCACATTTATGGCAGGAATGAGTATTATTCCTTTTGGAGGGATGCAGAGCTCCAGCGCTGTGGCAGGAGTGTTCTCAGGAAAGCATGAGAGCGAGGTTTCACTACTCTCACCTACTGAGATGTGAAAGAAAGAAGAGCGCTTAGATATTGCTTTAAACTCCTCAATTGCTACTTTTGGCAAGCAATGTGTCCCGTCCCCCCCCTTTATTTTTTTCATTCTCTGCTTTAAAGGTTATGAATGCCAAACGTGATAGCTGGAGTGTGTACTTAGACTGATAACCGAGGTCCTGTAGGTAAAGTGGTTCTTGTAATCAGTGACAGAGTAATGAGTACGTCATGCAAATCCACTGTTTTCAGTCAGGATCAATTCTTACCTATGCTATGGAAACCGGAACTGCAACTAGCCTGTGAAGGCTGTGTTACAGGTAGGTTATACAAAATGCAGCTCAGCACTGCATTACAAAGCCCAGCTAATGTGTGACAGCCATCAGAAGGCAAAACAGTCTTGGACGTGCTTGTGAAATCATCCAGAGTGTGAATGCGAAGTAGATGATCATTATGGAATAAAAACAAGTTCTTAACAATTTCACTGCAAAACTTTGGTACTGAACAGATCACACAGATCTACAATTAGTTCATATATGTTAAAGCTATTCTTGGGCACTATAGGAGTAGTAAATGGCTTGGAAATTATTCCTACTTTACTTTTGAATATATTTGAGATTTTAGTGATGATGGTTTTAGATCAAATCAGATAAAACACATAGAGTGAATTCCTTTTTATTTATAACAGGTTAAAATAAAAGTCAGGGCACGGATACTAGAAACAAAACAAAAAAAACCCCATGGAAATAACAAGTAATATTAAAATAGTGATAATTGAAGCAACATTTGTGTGCTTCAGGAAATATGTTAGCTCTCCAAGTCATATTTCCTCTTTACTTCTGTGACAATGTCAAGCATATTTGTCATGTTGCCAAATATTAAAATCTGGGGACTTTTTTCCAAATGTCCAAAAGGACATAACAGAAGCCAAAAATCTGCCACTATGAGTTTAAGACATGTAAATAAATAATAATAAAAAATCTGGAGTGCAAGGCAATTCAAAATTTTCAGTGTGAGAATTGTATCAAACAGAATGGGTTTTAAATGGCAAATAGTGGGATTAAACCAAAGCAGGAAGTTCTGTAAGGCATTAATGTTGTCTGTGCCTCATTAAAATTTATCAAAGCTTTTATTCTTTTAAAAGTCAACTACAGATTTTTAAAGCATAAGTGTGCTCTTAATTTCATTTTATTGAAAGAGAATTATATTTATTGTACGTGTAAAGTGCAGTGAGAACCTGATACTAAGACTTCAGAAAATTATCAGTGGTATCCTGTTTCAAGATTAATGACAGTGTTGCAGTGTAAAGTTCTAATAAGAAGAGACTAACTCTTGTGTTTCATAAGTACATGACACATAAAGTAGGATTTAAGGTTCCTTCTATGATGATGTACATTTTACAAATTACATCCTGACCAAGGAAAGGTCATGGGCTATGAAGAGGATGACTGTTTAAATTCATCTGCAAAATGGATATGGCCAGGAGGAAAATTACTTCTGCCCGTCAAATTCTCTCTACCTTACCAACTATCAAAACTAGAATTTATCCAGGGTGCAGAGAGTAAATTCTGTCTTGTCAAAAGCTGAGGTGGTGGGATTGAATCTTGTTGACAAATGAATATGCAGAATAGAACAGAAATAATTCTTCTTCTTCTTGACATAGCTTTCATATCCTCACCAACAGATGGGCAGGGACAAGGGTGAGAGGAAATAAGGAGCAAACAAAACTGATAATGAGCCTGGTGAAGGATGTGAACTGTGGGATGAAATGGGAAGATATTTTTCTCCTTCAGTGGGTAAAAATCCGACCTAAACAGAAAATGTAACCACTATCAGTGCATATGTCAGACTCCTCAAGATCTGAACTTCCTTTACTGATATTTGCAAATAAACAAAGCAGAAGAGAAACTCAGTTTTTATTCCTCATCTCTCCAGACCTCTGTGCATTCTGTTCTTTCTGTGGAAATGGCAGTTTCTGCAACATTTTCTTAAAAGCATGCAAATATTTTGTTCATCTTGAACTAGAGTATTTGAAATTCTCTCTTGAGGAAAACGTCCTTTAGTTGAAGGAAATATTCAAAACCTAAATATTCCTTCAGGGAGAAAATAATTTGGTAATTGATAAATGATCAAATGACATGATAAAATGGAACAGCACATTCTATGTGGCACTTAAAAAATATAAAGATATAATTTACAACTGACGATATTAACATCTGAGAGGGATAAAATATGCTATGCTTGTCTCAAGTGTTATCCTTTTCATTACTGTTCATCACTTAGTAAATTAGTAAAGTGGAAACAAGAATATTAGTTGTAATGAAAATTTGCCAGTAGCCATTAGCATATAAAGGTATAGGAAGATTGATAACCCAGGCTTTAAAGAAGCAGGGAAACATTAAAAATGTCATGTAAGTATCTGGAATCACGGAGAGCAGCATGTCTTTGGAACTATCTCTGAGGTGGTCTCCTCCTGTATGTGTTCTATCAAGAAATGAACAGCTCTTCCTCCTCACGGCAAGTAAAAAGCTCTGTGACCACTGTGCACCTCAGCAGACTGGGGCAGCTAAACAGCACAACAGGATTCAGTCAGAGTAATAGGGAAAAAATACTACTATTATGACTTTTTGACCAAGATCAGTGCTGGAAAAGCATTTGCACTTTTCTGCTGGCACTGCTCTGCCAGTGAGTTTATATTCAGTTTTCTTAAAAAAACTCCATACTGCATCTGTCTTTGTCCCTAATCAATCATGACAAGCTTTTTCCTGCTCAAAAAAGTCTGTCACTCACTTGTGACATACAGAGAAATTCTTGGTCAAATGTATCTCCTGGGTTTACTTTGTAGCTGTATAAACCAAGTATTTTTTAATACTTCTGTCTTTCTCTCTCTCTCTTTTTTTTTTTTCCTTTCTGTAAATAATTCAAGAGAATCTTATGACCTTTTCAGTGATGTTTTGATACACCAGCTTCAGGATACACCATCAATAAATACAGGGTTGCCTTTGGTTTCTTCTTTAGCTGTATATTTACTACAACTGATACCACATGCACAATAACTGCCTAACTAGTGGCAATGCTTGATATTCCCAATTCAGATGAAATCTGAACACTATAATTAGTATTATCACAACCTTTGACAAGTAATAATAATAATAATGGCCCGTCTTCGCGAACGAAGAGTCGGGGAAGGTCCTTACCCGCATATGCAGATAAGGCCTTCGAGCCTGCGCAGTGGATTTTTTAGGTGACACACAGTGT
>JAWWES010000133.1:60429229-60507026 GCA_035583135.1 Lophotriccus pileatus
TCAGAGTGTCCTTCTCTTAGATGGATTGCCTTAAGGGCTAACGAGCTCCA
The DNA here is from genome assembly GCA_035583135.1 of Lophotriccus pileatus. Lineage (NCBI taxonomy): Eukaryota > Metazoa > Chordata > Aves > Passeriformes > Tyrannidae > Lophotriccus > Lophotriccus pileatus. Next base: position 60,429,280 of record JAWWES010000133.1, read on the forward strand.
TCTTGCCCGGGGAGCTCCCTGACCGGGGAGCCCCCGGTGGTCTAGTGGTTAAGACGCAGGGCTGGTACCCTTTGACAAGTATAGCCTGCTTTAATGATATCCTATATTCATTTTTCTGTAGCTGTCCTAATGAAGTTTCATTTCACATTCCAGAAAATCCTTTTCTGTTTGCTTTTCTTCCTCTTACTCAGGAGGCAACTGAAAACTTACCATGTCATCAAGGCTTTTGTGCTCTCCTGGTATGTCTGTGCTCTTTCCCAGTGACAAGGGAAAAAGAACACCCTCCAAGCTGCTGTCCAGCTCCTGTTTAAGCAGGAAACCCTGGCTCAACAACACATTCTACAGCCTTGCAGTCATGACTTGTTTTATAAGTTATAAAACATAAGAAAGTAAGGATGCTGTCAGTAGCTTCAGAGTAATGGAGCTGTCAGACACAATCAGGCTGGGGAGCAGCGCTGTACACAGCAAAGGGCAGGAGTCATGGCTGAGGCTCCCAGCCATGCTGACAGCGTGGGGCAGTGTGGGGCAGCATGGGGCACCAGGGTCCCGTCACTGCCACGGACAGGCAACTTGGTGCCCATCAGCAGAAACCAATATGCCCTCCGCCCAAACACTTTTTCCTCTTCTTAATCAGTTGTGTGTGAAGTATTTCAGTTTAACATCAGGAAGATGCTTTGTTTTATTCATTCATAACTCCCAGAAGGGGAGGATGTATAATTACAGTGAAATTAAATGATAGTGTCCAACCAGCATCTTCTTCCTTGAGACATGGCGGGGTTTGTTGCGGTCTAGAATTGGTTGTAAAGACAAATTCTTATAACTAGCTATTGATTAACCTGGGAAACAAAATATCACTCTTAATCTTCTGTCTTACTTACTTGGAGAAATTGATTAAATAATGAATAAAAAATTCCAGTTAAGCTTGCAGGACTTTTACCCATGCTATCCTCTATCCTCTTCCACATTCTCTGTGAATACTAAATTTTTAATATGAAGTTGCAGCAGGACCACAAAAGCATCATGCATACCACTGTGCCTGCAGAGCCTTCATCCAAGGACAAGACTAGAAAAGCAAGATGTGGAGATTTGTACCTCTTTAAACGTGGAGTCTTTGGGGAAAAAATCAGATCTGGAAGTAAAGCACAGAGGCATCACAGTGCACAGATGAATGAGAGATGGCAGGTGACAAAGCAGAGTTTAATGAAGTCTCAACTATTTCTTTAACATGCCCTTACCACCATCTTGATGGTGTCTCCCTCTACCAGTACCCACCCCTGACACCTCCTCTCAAGGCAACCTGTTGCTTCTAATCCAAGTTGATTCTTGCTCTTATAGAGAAACTGCCAGGTTCCAGGGACTAAGTGAAAGATCAAAACATCAAAATGGTGTTTTCTGCTGTAAATTTGCCCCTCAAAATATCCCATCTTGTGGATGGGTGGTGAAAGGGACTCTCTTTTCTCCATCTTATACTTTTGATTTATTTATCTTCTTATATATTTTTATAGAAATACACTTCTTTTGAGCAGAAATCCTTTAATTATGTATTCAAAAAGCATGTTGCATGTGCTGCCATTACAAAGTACTGCCCAATACATTTGCTTTGTACAGAAGAAGAATGAGACATTAATTAGGTTCCATTGTTTCTTTGCCTTTAATGTAAGTTTCCATGGCAACAAAGAGAGACAAATCAGTCAAAGCCAATAGTTAAAACTGACAATTTTCATTCTGGTCACTAGCCTTAAAAGTGTGCTGTACATTTAAATAGCTAGGTTGTCTAAGTGTTTGGTCACATGTTATACTGCTGTGTCTTCATTTAGAGCAGTCTTCTGTAAAATTGTGAACTATTATGAGATGATCTGCAATTTTGATTCTCTGCTATTTACAGAATAGTCTATTCAAATCCAATCAGGGTTTCTATCCTAACTAATGCAGTAATAGTAGTAATAAAACCCGAGTAGGAGCTGTTATGCTGTAGCCTAACTACAAAGAGCAGAAATATGAAGTCATTGAAAATTTTCTTATATGCTGATAGACAAGGAATTTATTTTAACAGTCTCTTGCTGTCGAATGAATCTGATTTAGGTCTACAGAATATGTCGGTCTTCTCCAAGACATTCAGCTGACTTTGTGTAAATAGTGTTTTGCACCTTAAAATGCTACTTCTTTTTTTGTGTGGAATGGAAAGCACTGACATTTTTTGAAACACACACATGCAGAATAATTCCTCCTATTTTCAGCTGTCTTTCTGGAGCATCAGGATCTGTTAGTACATCTCCCAAAATACCTCCAGAAGTGATTAAACATAAGGTGTTGCATTTGTGTCTCATTGACCAGAGAAATTCTTGGTTTTTTCTAAAAGAAATTTGAAGCAGCAGAACCTTCAAACCACAAAAGTTGGGGTCCGATACCTGCAGGGCAGTTGTTACATTTTATGACAAGCTGAGAAAAAGTGCCCAGTTCTTCTATTCAACATGTTCAGTTGAAAAAAATACTTACTTAGCTAGGGAGAGCTGGCTGAACAGTCTGTGACTTGATTAGACCCAATCTACATTGGTGGTATGTAGATGACAAGATAATGAAAGTGTGTGCTCCACCCTCTCCCCAAACACCCTCAGCCCCACTCGGAGTCCTTCTGTATGTAATTTGAAGGATATCTATGAATGCCCAAGGAACTGACTGGACTACACCTTATGGAGCACAAGATACACACCCACTCTGCTAGCCATAGGTGCTAGGCATAACAAATGAGATTTTGTACCTTATACCACTTTCTGCATACAGGAGAGATCATATTACAAACGGTAGAAAACTGCACAAATTAAAATCCAAAAGTACTAAACAGCTCAAAGGTGAAAACTCTAGGAGGTGGTTGAGTGGTAAAAGGAGGATCTCCTTGTTTAATTTGTTTTTTTTCAAAGGAACACAAACATTGGAAATAACTGAGGTGGAAGAGGAGACAAGCTATGCCCAGGATTCTTAAGACAAATGGTCTCACAAAATAGAGGTGGATATTATAAACTTCCATTGAATAAGTAATAAGTGGACTGGAGCAAGTGGTTGCTGTTATTACTTCTGTTTAAGGAAAAATATCAGACAAATAAAATTATTTATTTAAATCCTACCTTTGAAAACTACAAGGTCTGCCTCGTACAAGAAAGGCTTGCTTGGGCACACCTGTTACTTCTGCTAACATTTTAGGAAAGCAAATAATTGGCTGCCAAAGAAAACAAGGCACTTATAAAGCCCAAGGATGGCTGTATGGATGAGCTAGCTCTGTGAAAAAGAAAACCCTGAAAGTGGGTTTGATGTGTAAAGATGTGATGAGAGTGAAAAGAATCACAAATAAAAGCCCAAACTGAACCTCCTGATACAGGATGTATCGGAGATTAGGTCATTACAAAAATGAATGGGAGTTTAATTACAGTGGTGACAGCCTGCATTCAAAGAGAAGGTATTACAGAGGAGTGTTAGAGACTGGTTCAGCATTTGTGGGGATACTCAAAACCCTTCCCTTTGGCTCAGTTTATTTTACAGTAATTCTGCCTGCCCCTCTATGTAATGCTGATGTAATCTGAGTACAGACAAATTGAAAGCAGAAATAATGACAGTGAGAATGGCAATGGGGCTTTCTGCAAAAGAGTAAAGGCGTTGGGTTAGCCCTGGCTGGGTGGCAGGTGCCCACTGAAGCCACTCCATCACTGCCCTCCTTAGCTAGGCAGCTGAGGGAAAATAAAAAAGGCTCATGGGTCGAGATAAGGGCAGGGAGAGATCTCACACCTCTTACAGTCATGGTCAAAGCAGACTCAACCTGGAGAAATTAGCTTAATTTATTGCAAATCAAATTGAATTAGGATAATGAGGAATAAACTCAAATCTTAAAATAACTTCCCTCCCCCCGCCCCCATTCTTCCCAGGCTGAACTTCACTTCTGATTTCTCTACCCACTTCCCCCCAGCAGTGCAGGGGGACAGGGAAGGGGAGCTGTGATCAGTTCATCACGTGTTGTCTCTGCCACTCTTTCCTCATAAGGGGAAGGAATCCTCACACTCTTCCCCTGCTATTCCAGAGGTGCTACCAGCATCACTGATGGGCTGGGAGTCCATCCTGGAGCTGGCTGGCATTGGCTCTATTGGACATGGTGGAAGCTTCTCACGGGAGCCACTCCTGCAATCCCCCTGCTACCAAAACCATGCAAACCCCATACAGTGAGTCTTGGAGATGAAGGATGGATTAACTTTCTGTCTTTAAAGGGTACAGAAATATTATCTGGAATCCTCTTCTGCTGTATCCAGGAGGCTGACCTGTAAAGGATATGGTAGTGTATTTCATCTATGAAACTACCACAGAAAGCACAAGCTTTCTTGTTTTGAATGGGGCAGAAGCCTTTGCAAAGAAGTAAATACAATTCTAGCAACTTTGAAGTTAGACAAGATATATCAGAGACCAGCCCTACAGGGGCTCAGAGGAATGGAAATGCCTCACATATAAACCAGGAGCATATTTACTATGAGGAGTAATTGTGCTGCAGAAGGAAAGAAGTATGCCCAAACAGTTGGGAAGCAGCAGATACTTAAGTACTCTGAAGAAGAAGCTCTTTGCCCCTGAAAGAGCCCAAGTGTTATGGTAACTTGAGAACAGGAACAATCATAATTCCAGTAAATGGTACCTTCCCCTGAAGTAAAGCTGTTTGGCCTCTGACATAAACTAGTGTAAATGTCTCTTAAAGACTGTTTTGTCTCGACTCCTTTCTTATTCGCCAGAAAGAGGAGAGAAAATAAGACAACGTAAAATGCTGTGTGAAATGTACCCATGCCTGCCACTTCCTAATGCTCCTAATGCCTGCAGAGGCTGCTGGCAAGAAGGGCTTCTGTAACAGCACCCTCTGGCATGGGGCAGGCAGGTAGGGGGACTGAGAGAAGAGCTCTTCTAGAGGAAGAAAGAAACTTCTTGGCTTTGGTTGTATAACTTAGTGAGCAGGGCATAGCTGAAGTCTAGCTCTGGTTAGAAACTGAGGATTCTGTGCAGAAAAATGGCCACAGGGTGAAACAGTGTTTTTTGTTTTTCCAAAAAAGCTTCTGTCTGCCTTTTTTCCTTTGCTTTCCAAAGTATGTAGACCATCCCGATTCGTATTTCCCTCATAAGATCTACTTATGAAGGCACCTCACTAACTCACAGAAAAGAAACACTTTAGGCAGCTGGGTTCAGTTTGTGTAAAATGTAGGGAGGACTCCTCTTTTAGGTGGGATTGTTAATTTGTTTGTCTTTTAAGGTCAATCCACAAACATTGTGTTGAAGATCTGGCAATGCAGCTCCATGAAGGCCAAGGCACTTGGGATGATTTCCCTGCCAGAGTGCCTTTGGAGCACACAAGTAAAAGGGTGGGAAACATATTTGGAAATGAAAAGTCCTTCCTCGGTATTACAATATTTAAAGCACCATGTGACAAGTATTTTGGAATAGGTATTCAAGGACCAGGTTCAGAACAGTGAAAAGCTTTAACCCTCATTAAGCAGAAAGCAAACCACAGTTCACACTATAGATAACTTTCTCTTTGGCATTTCAGACATCCACTACTGATTTAAATGTCATTGTGTTCAGCAAAGTCTCCTGCTAATTGCTAGTCTTAAATATCCACATTATACTGCTTCCAACACTGTGCAAAGTTATTTGATCAATATTTTATGGTAGTGGCTTCTTTAAAGGCAGAACCATTGATTTTACTAGTTTAAATCAAAGATGGAGGACTGTCATAATTAACAACAGTAATTACTTCATAGTAATTAGAACTAGGTGTGTAGTAATAAGCAATAATGGTAGAATACAAAAATGATAAATGGAGGCTTTTATAATTAAAATTGCTAATGGTGAATCATAAACAGCAGCTGAAAGATAGGAAATGAAAAATGCATCTGTGTAGCACTTTCAGCAGTCAGATCTGTTTCTGCTTAAACAGGAAGCAGCCAGGTTATTGGAACAATGTTTGTGTTTCAGAGAAATAAACAGCCAGCTGTAGAAGGAGCTGGTACTTGTCCATCCTCCAGTGAAGTGTGTGTCTGTCTAATAAGCTGCCTATACTGTCCTTTCAGCTTATCTTATCCATAAAAGAAAAGAGAAGGATACATCTGTAATGTGAAAATTATTTACCTCTGGTGTAGATCAAAGGTCAGGAGCTGGCTGTGGAGAGAGGAATCATTATTCATCCTTCATCTAGACATGAAGGGTAGAAATTCCCCTATCTTTGAATTTCTTCAGTGTCAGAAGTCTACATGTGAGTGCTCTCACATGCACTGTCAATGCATCAGTGGCATTTATGTTTTCTCTAGGTATATGTTCTTTTCTGGGAATACCACACTGTTCCCAAATTTCTGAAGAGTATTGTAAGGAAAACATATCTTAAGGGTTATTTTGTCTCAGTTTCCACAACACTGAAAGACACATATATATTGAATAAAGATGCAAATTTCTTCCACTTCAGGAAGAGGTTCTTAAGATCCAGTGGATTTACTACTAACAGTTCAGCAACTGTAATTTTTGTCTTGCACTTAGAGTTGTGAACAGCACAGAATTAATTTAAATATGAGACTTTTTTTTTTTTGCTGAAGTCTCTGCTGTTTCAAGCCCTATATAAATTTCCATAGAGAATGAATGTGAAATTATTTCATTCAGTTATGACAGTACTTTTATTGCAATTAGCAACATTCATCCCTCAGTGAAGGAAAGGATTACAGCAGGTTAAAGACAAGAAATTACCAGACATAGCTATTATATATTTTGGGGTTTGTTTTGTGTTCTATTTGTGTGGATGAGAAGATTTGCATGAATTCTGAATTGTATTACCAGATTTATACCACTATAATTTTCTGAGTTAATAAGGCCACTCTAATTTTGTTCTTAGCCCTGAATATTCATTCTAATCTCTCTTTCCTCAAGATGAAAATCTGAAAGCATCGCTTCTCACAGAGACGGGGTTCCTATGTGTTTAAAACCCTGTTCCTTCTTTATACTTTTCTTCTTCCTTTACATCTCTTGGATGTTGATTATAAAGTAATTAAAATTTCTTGCTCTGGAAGCAAAGGTTTTACTCAGAATGACATCAGTACCTGTCACCACAGAGCCCTTCTCCATTTTCAATAGGTTCTGAAACTTTTTGGCTAGGAATTCACAAAGTTGAAAGTTGTGAAAGGCACAAACCTCTATTGTGTGCCATTACTTGGAGCCTCAGCTTAACCAGTTCTAATTGATTCATTCTCTAAACTGGCAACTTTCTGCCTTCCTGCCTTCTTGTCATCCATTTTCTTTCCTCTCCCTGCCTGCTCTTTGTTTATTATCTGATCTTTATTTGTTTATCACCTGATCTTTATTTGTTTATCTTTCAGCTGTTTGCTTCTATTACTCTTCTTTTTTAATAAAACATTTTTTTTCAGCTTATTGACATCAACTAGTTAACTGGCCTTTTGAGGTAAATGAAAGGAGCACCAATACAGTAATATCCATTCTTCCATTATTTTTATTATTAATGTACATCTATTTCTATTATTAATGTAATATTTTCTGGACTTAAGGAAATATAACCTCCCTTTCCCGAAGCTGAAAATGTCTTGCCACCCATATATCATCCTGTTATGCATATTTCCTAAATATGGGTGACTAAAAAGGTTGCATATGGTCAACAATCAGTTCTAGTGCTAGCAGAGTCATTGAATGTAGGTACAAGAAAGATGTTCAAATATCTGAGAGATCATTATATCTGTTTTTAAGGATCCATCACTGTTCTGTCTTATGGGTTGTTTTGGCCCAGTGTTTCTTTGGTTGACTCCAAGGTACTGTGCATGTATGTGGACTGTTGTTTCTACCCTTGACTAGTAGTTAGCACATGGTCTCCGATATCTACATATCTCTGGGCCATCTGTTGTCCACTTACAGCTGATTTACAGCCGATTTACAGCCTTGGAGCTTATCCACAGAAATATGCAGAGCTACAGCAAAGCTCAGTACTAGAAGCAAAGTTTCACAGATATTAGCTTTTTTTAATGTGGTCAGGTTTTATTGTGGTTAAAACTTTCTGAAGATTTTTTTTTTCTTATGTAGGTCAGTGCTGTGGGTGTCTCAGGAATATTTAAGTGACCAAAATAGATATAAACAGGAGAGGAAAGAGTTTATTTTGTCATGAATGTAAGAGATATGAGTCCTGTAAGAGGAGCATGCAAGAATTCTTTGCTATTTTAATGGAAAACAACATCTGAAATATTTGGCTGAGTAAAATAAACAATAAATTGACCAAATCAATGTCCTCAGCTTTTATTTTTACTAATATTCCACTGTATGCATGAAGGCTTTAAGGTTGTAGATGTGTTTCTGGGAATAAAATCTGGTCCTTTGGGTTAGGTCAGTAACATGGATTATAATAAATGCAAGGAAGTCATCAAAGTGTCTGAATGATTTGTCTGTAGCAAACTCTAAATAGACTCAGATTTTAAAAATGTTACATCTTTGTCTAAAGTATATTTCATTCTATGGCAAAATGATCTCTAAAATCTTCAGATCAGTGACCAGCTGGCAGTGAAGCTTTAGGTAATCCTTTTATGAGGAGAAAGAATTGACAACCCTTCCAAGAATAAAGTGTTAGGTCAAAGTTAATGTGAATGTTGCACACGAAGATGTTCATTCTTTCCTTGCATTAACGCTTCACAAAGAGCACAGTGCTGCATTAGAGCAGCCTAATAATACTGAGTCACCTCCAAAGAGTCAGTGGTGCTCTCTTATGACTTATTTAATTTCTTTTCCTGGGTGCTACTGCAATAATACTCTTCATTTTCCTCTAGTAAGACCATACTGGTTTTGAGACATTATAATTTCTACTCTTATGCTCAAATCCCTGATTTTGAAGATCTTGTCATGTTATTGTTTCATTTATTTTTCTTTTCAGTAATTTTAATGTTTATTTAGTAAATATTTCTGTAGGTCTCTTGAAATTCACTTGTTAGAAAAGAGTATCACTTTAAAAAAGGTCATTGATATTATTATATAATGAAATATAAAATAATACAATGTATAATAGTCTACATCACACAATTTTCTGAACAACATTCTGAAATACTGTATATTCAGTGAAGAAAATGTTTCTATATTGAAGAATTTGTTTAATATATAACATCAGAATAAATACTTGGATAGAACTGGGTGGGTCAGGCTAATTTCTGAATGACTCTGTAAATTTATAAAGACAATAATAAGAGGAAAGGGGCTATACTGCTTTAATTACACTGCTGGGGTACAGTGTTTTTTCAGGAATCCCACAGGAAAGCTTTGTCATAATTGCTTGTGCTTGCAGACTTCTGAAGTCTGCCCTTAAGTGTTTTGTGCTGATCACAGATATCCGTAGTGCTGGCAAAGTCACAACAGCTAAATGTGTTAATCCTTTCCAAATGTCTGTTCTGGAGTAACTGCTCAAAAGATTTTTTTGGGATCAAGTTGGTTGCATTCATGGTGTTGTGGTTATGTGATATATCTCTGAGCTGGAATCTCCTTGGTGTTGTCACCTAGTATTGACCACATAGTGCAAGGGTCCTTGATCTGAGGGATGGAGTCTTTCTTCAAGTCAGCTCATTTTCTGTTTCCTTTCAGGAAAGGGTCACTATTCTGTAGAAATCTTTTAACTTTAGGAATGTCAAATGTCTTTTTTCTAGTGCAGCAGATCTATTTCTAGCAATGGTAAAAGAACAGTATTTTATGTCTTACCGTGAAACAAACTACTGATATGGATCCACTTATTTTATTTTGTCTGTAATTTTGGATCCTGAAAAATGGACAAGCCATCATTACAAACTCTTTGTTAAAACTTCATCCAAAAAGCCTCTCAACCCAACAGTAGAACATAAAATATTCCCAAACAGTCACACCCCCTCTACTCTGCTGTGAAAAGAAAGCACAGGGTACCATCCTACAAATGACAAAATGTGGCAGAAGCAAAAGCAGAGCATTAGCTGTGCTCACAGTTGTTTCTGTAATATCTTTTTACTGGACAGATTCAGAATTTTGTTATCTTCTTCAGTCTCTTAATGGAAAATGTAAATATATTTCTTGAGGTTAGATCTATTTCATTGCCAAAAGAAAAAAAAATCAGTGAGAAATAATGAAAATGAAATGTGGATGTTTCATCAGATTTTTGCTAGTTTACAAGATTGTAAAAAACTTCAATAATTTTAGTAAGTTGTGCCACCAGTCAAAATGATTCATGTGTGTTTCTTCTCAAAGCATTTCACTGAATTTGGAGTCCCAAACTCCCAACTAAGAAAAGACTTTAACATCTTCAGAATATGTATTAGATAGAAACTCCCTTTTTCAAAAGTAATATTGCTCAGTTGTTCCTCAGACTACATTTATTTCTTCTATATTTAAAATTGTATCCCTACACCATTGATTTCAAATTTTTCTTTCATCCCCCCAAAAAATCCCAGCCTGTGTCAAAGACTGTTCTGATGCAAGATGTGGTTCTGAACCAAACTAAAAGGGTAATGTAATCACAGCTTCTGCTAGGAGCTTGTTGTTTGTTTGCTAGTCATTCAAATACAAACATAAAGGAAACAGGAGCAAAAGTTCCTTTATATGTATTTTAATTATAATCCTAGCTCAGTACTGTGACAAGTTTGCTTTTTAGAAATGAAAAGCTAATGACCCATGTAATGAATAAATTAAATGGTTTTACTCACTTTGCACATATTTCCTTGTAAAATTAATCAGAAATGGAGAAGCTTGTTTAATCATGAAATGTCTTGTTGCAATGGATGTTTATCAGTCTCCAAAATGTCTTGCTGTCAAAGCTTCCACACAAAACGCATCTGTATTTGGCTATCAATGGAAGAAGTTGTATCTAAGCAGCCCCTTAATTAGTATTTTGTCACATCTCCTCTCAGACTATGTTTGTCTGAAAATGAGCTATTGCTATAGAGGGTGTGGAGGTGTTAAAATTAACTTTTTTAAAGGAAAACTGAGAATGTCATATTCTCACTGGGGAGGTGTGCACCCCACAGACCACCACTCTCCCTCAGGAGTCAGTGGTTGTAGTAGTGGTTTCAAAGATGCTCTTGTCTATTGCTGATATTCCCTTTGTTAAGCAACTCCTTCGATGAGAGTTGAGAGATTTTACTCTGATATTGAGTGTAAAAACCAGGTGGATAGAGTTACTAACTCCTACTCCTACTGTCATTTCAATTTCTTCACTTAATTTCTTTTTCTCAAGATTTCTGTCCTTTGCAGCAGCAGTAAGAGGAGGGTAAAGTGAAATCTTGCAGATAAGTCCATCAATGTCTATTTAAGGCTTCAAAAATCAAGGGGTTGATCGTATATTCTCAGCTTGGACCTTTAGCATACAAAAAATATGCAATTACCTTGCCTGATGCAGTGCAGTCTGATGCAGGCAGTTTACTGCAGTGAAACTTAGTGGGTTTCTGAATGTTTCTTTTTAGTTACTCAGTTATAAATTTAGGATACCTGATTTTAGCAGTTAGCACTGGTCAGATTGGTCTAAATTTTCTCATAGAAATCAGCTTCAGTAGTGGATTTGGTGAGAAAATTTAACTTTAGCCAGAAAACATCATTGATGTTGTTTGCCATACATACCTAAGTTCAGGGAAGACCAATTTGTCTGAAATGATCTTTGCTTTTTATCTTCTCTTTATCAAATACATATTGATAACAAAGTTTCACATAATATAAATCATAGTAGCAGGATTTTCTTGAGGTCTTAAAATCTACAAATCGCAGGTATAGAGAGAATACTGTAAGAAAAATTATCTATTCTGTTTTCTTTATGGCAGCCAGAAGACAAGAATAAACATTGGTTTTCTCCTTTTTGCTTTAGATTATCTTGATTAGTTTTTCTGTTTATTTGTAATAGGTTTGTGTTTTTGTACAAAAGGAAATGAAAATTTTCAGGAAAGGATAAACTCCCTTGTGTTCAGTTTTCACATCCTGTAGCAAAAATCCAATGTCACTGATATTCTAAGAGAGGGATTTTTAAGAAACAAAATAAAATAAGATGCTTCTAATCATTAGGCAAGTACCATAACATTCTTGCAAGACCTTCAATTTTAATTATTTTAAGCTTGTTTGTACACACCAGAGAACTTTCTGCATTTTTTTGTGAATACCAACTAATGGGTGAACTAAATTTGTTTTAATGCATGGAAGCTAATTTGTATAGTCAAATACAAGTTATCAGTCTCAAAAAATGAAAGCCTGAGTAAAACTCTTATGACTTCTGTTGTGCAGTGGGCTATAGGAGATAACCCACTGGTTATTTCCAAATCTAAGATACATGCATAGTCCAAAAAGAAAATAGGACCTATATAAAGAATTATTGCAACTGTAGTGGAGAAAGTAAGAAGCTGGACATCTAGGATGTTCTGTTTTCCTCTTGCACAGCTCTTTAAATTTTAATGAATCTGGGAAGTGATTGATCACAATCAGAATTAGGTGAATTCTGAGATTTAATCCACAAGGCATTGTGATAATGCATTTGTATAGAATGACCATTTTTATTGACTGGGGTCTTTAGGACGTAGGGAAACACTTTATCTTGAAGTCAAATTGAACTGTTTTAATGTCTTGCTCACAAAATTTAAAAATCCTCTGACAAACATTATGCAGCAAGCAGGAGTATGACAAAGTTAGCGTTGTGCTTTCCTGATTGAATCTGGACTGCAAATGGGAAAAACTAGAAATTTCAATTCTGCTTTAAATGCAGATCACAGCACAGCAATAGAAAGCAATCACTGCTGACTCTGCCTCATTTGAGGAACTCAAACATTACAGAAGAGAACAGCAATAGAAAAGTAGCAAATTTATGTGTGCCCTGAGCAGTTGTGGGTGTAAGATGCTGTGCTGGGTTTGGCTCTGGTAGAGTTGTCTTCATAACATGGGCCTATGTCTGGGATTTGTGCTGGAAACAGTGTGAATAACACAGAGATGTTTTAGTTATTGCTTTGGTTACGTTTTTATGTTTAGTTATTGCTTTGACGCAGAGTCAAAGCCTTTTCTGCCCTCACCCACCTCACCAGCGAGGAGACTGGGGGTGTACAAGAAGCTGGCAGGGGACACAGCCAGGACACAGCCAGAACAGCTCACCCCAACTGACCACAGGGATAGTCCAGACCATATGGCATCATGGTCAGCATGTATAGCTGGGGCAAGGAGAAGGAAGGGGAGGACGTTTGGAAAGATGGTGTTTGTGTTCCCACGTCATGGTTATGTGTGATGGGGCTGTGCTTTCCTGGGGATAGCTGAACACCTGCCTGCCCATGGAAGTGGCGAATGAATTCCTTGCTTTGGTTTGCTTGAGCATGTGACTTTTTCTTTCTCTGTTATTTAGATAAATTATTTATTATTTATTATTATGTAGAGAAAATATATTATTTCCTTATCTTTATCTCAACCCACAAGATTTCTCCCTCATCCCACTGGGGGCAGTGAGCAAGTAGTTGCGTTGGGCTGAGTTGCCAGATGGGGTTAACCATGACAGGTACAGTCAGCACTGGCTGTAGCTGCAGTAAACATCTTCCACTGACAGTGAAGAATTATCTCAGCTAAGCTTTTCAGCCAGGAAGCCCTGGATTTTTCTCACCATTAAAAAATTTAGGAACTTAAGAATTTCTGGTAAATTTCTGGCATCTCTGGTTGGGTATCAGTCTGTGTCTCTGGGTCTTTGCAGAGAATGGGGGCCCTTGGTAAGGACCAATGAATCTGTCATTGGTGAGGCACTTGGTTTTAGTGGTGTCTATTCTCCTGTTGGAGACTCAGGACTGGATTCTCTGGAAGGTCCTGGGATGGACTGACTGTTGCTTTGGCCAAGCATATTGCCTGGGGCTGCAGTCCCGAGGGCTGGCAAAGCCCAACTGAGCACACAGCAGCCACTGAAAAACACCTCAGGTGTGTGGTAGCCCTGGTGGAGTTGACAGCTTGGCCATCTGTTCAGTGAAAGGCTGATTTCAGCAAAATTTCTAACTTGGCAGGAGTTGACAAAGTGCATGGTTCTGTATGGTTAGAGTTGAAATAAAATGTGCAAATGACAAGTGCGGTCATGAACATGAGGCGTCTCTCTGTCTCCTACTAACAATCCCACCTAGCCACAAAGCAAGCTGTGATCTTTTGTACAGCTCACACATATGACAAAGCATGCTCTTTTGTACCAAACAGGTAAGACAGAAGTGTCTCTTCAGCTAGAGTCCAAGGGAAGTGAAATGTTTTGCCAGTTGTATCACGCTTTCTGATGCAGAAATAAACCCAAATTTTCAAATTCTCCATCAAGTACTTGACATCTCAAGTTCATGGCTCATTTTCCATCCTTGATCTGCCCCAAACATCCAGAGTGTAGTCAATGTGTTTGTAAGATCAGCATGCTGTACTTCACTTTTTTATCAATGCAACATGAAGGCTGCTCACATCAGTTCTGACTGTGGAACTGGCATCATCTATCGTGCTGCCAGTTTTCAGCTGGTGGTGATAATATTTCTTCTGTTTTCACAAAACAGAAGTCTTGCTTATAACAAGTTTACAACAAAAATTATATCAAGTGTTATCTCAGTATCTGTCTGTGTCTGTGTCATTGCCTTAATAGTTAATTTAGCCCCAGGGACTTTCCACCCGAATGGCTGGAAAACAAAGAAGATAGAGAACATATTTGGGGGGGGGGTGGTAAGAGGGAAAGGAAAATCACTGCAGCCATCTGTTGACTCATGCATTTCCATTTCTTCATGCTCAGTTCATTGGCTCAACAATGAGGTCTGTTCCTAGCTTTCTTGAGATGCAGCCTATTAAGGTTCATAATTAGGATTCTCTGTTAGTTCAGGGATATTCTGGTTAATCTTTGTACTGTTTGACAGACACTTGAGTAATTTGAGTGTCACATGGAAAAAAGGGATCATTGTTTTTACTTCTTCCTAGAGATTTGTGAAAGGAATAACAGAACTCCTCTGCAGAATGAAAGGTAAAAGAAATCAGGTTGGTTTTTTTTTTCTCTTCTAGTCATAGGGTGTTTTGCTAGACCAGGTTCTTTTCTGAGTCTCAGCAAACAAGTTTTGTGGGGTCTAATCTCCTAACTCAACTGTGCACAAACTTTTTTTTTTTTTTTGAAAGCCTTTGATTCAAGGGAAGGCTTTCACAAGAGCCTATCATTACCAGCTAAGAAGCAGATTTTGTGGCAGCAGGGAGAGGAGGAGAAAGGAGTATCCTTAGCCCCAAGGAAGAGCTGTCCCTCCTGCAAGGAATGACTTGGCACAAATTCTGTTCCCTCCTTGTGGAAGCCATGTGCATCCCAAGCTAGAAGGCTGCAATAATCCAGTCTTGGACTTGGATTTATTGTTCTAGTATCTACTGCTCTGCTACAGAAGAGTCCTGTTTAGTGATCACTGACAGTGTTCACCAATTATTCTGAAAACACAACACTTCACCCAATCAACAGGAAGATATGCAATGAACAAGGGCAAAATGTATTTGGAAACTATTTATTGAAAGAAAAAGGTCAAAATTAATTAAAAGGGCTACTCACACGATACCATCCCTGCTAGCAGAACACCTGTAAGCATAATAATGTGTTAAAGTCTGGAAAGTTAAATGACATGATGTATTTTCTTATGTAGATTTTGCATCTGAAATAACATCAGTAAATGGGTTTGTTAAAATCAGATCTGTAAGATGCAAATCAGTAGGGATTTAGAAGAGTTTGTGTTTCACTACATAATTTTGAAAGGAGTCTGTTGCAAGATCTTACTGTTGCTGGTGAATTTTGCGGCTGTGAAGGTGAAATATCACTGTTTCTATTATGGGTTCCAAAATGTAGTAATCCAAAAGAACGTCATGCTTCCAGGTCTCACCAGTAGTAAGGCTGAACATGTATTCCCAACAGGCAGATATATAAACACTACAACACACACATACTTGTGGCCAGTCACACAGATTGACACAGACAGAAATATGGCACTCAAAAAAGCCACCAGTGGCCTTATCCAGGATGATGGTCTGTTGCAAAGTGCCCTTAGACAGCCCAGTAGATGGGGGGGCCTAATGTACTTCTTATTTGATCCAGCTATGGCACCCTGGATCCTCTTGTTTCCAGCTGCCTTGAGCACAGACACACACATATGCAAACAGCTCTCTCAGTTGCCCCACAGATCCTGAAGCCTCCCTGGCAGTTTTCTGCAAAATCCTGAGCCCTCCAGTAGCGAAATTCTCCTGTTGTCTCATTCAGAGATGTGTACGTGTCCAGTGGAGACTTACGGCCCCTTCAGTAACCAGCTCCCAGGTTGCTTATCCTGTTCCCCTTCCCTGCATACCACTCCTGGGATTAATTCCCTTGTTCAGTCTCAAAGGTCATCTGGAAAGCGTCTTTGACTGATTCATGGAGATGCAAATCATGTCCAGCCAGTAAGTCTGGAGTGATATGTCCTGTGATGTAGCTCTGGGAGCAGCCAGGTGAAGGAACAGTTTGGTTCTCCCTGATATCATTGCTCCTCTGGGCTCTTTCGCATCTGTGTGTGAGGTGACTCTTATAACAGAATTTCATGGCTTCGTTATTAGTTTAATGAACTTGTAAGAAAAGGTTTGTTTTATCTACTAAATAATAGCTGAAGTCTAGGTAAAGTACGGCTTGAATTGTCCTTCAAATATGGACCACTGGTGATGCTGCAGCCCCAGAGTCATTTTAGAAGAGTGTAATTGTGCATTGATTGACTAGATTCAGAATGGCTGGGCATAGAGGGTCCACCAGGATGATCTGGCATGCCAGGGGAATTGAAGGAAAATCATTTGAATGTTGGTGGAATATGGATGAAGCTTATGACTCTTGTACCTTACAAGGTACATCTTTTGGCATGGTAGCATAGTGTGAGCTTATTTCTATTCTACAGAAAGAGCCAGCACCTGCTCTCCTAGTCACTAATGTAAAACAGATGCTGTCTCCCAGCTGTAAACAGCTGCCTGCACTTTGAAATTAAAGGCTCCTTTTACTCAATGGATCAGAACCTCACATACTGCTCTTTTTTTTGTATTTCAGCTCTCAAAGGAAGGTCAAACATCAGAGAACCACCATGAGCAGACAGGCAGTGCATAGGAAGGTGGTTTGGGGTTGCTTTTTTTGTTTGTTTGGATTTTTTTCCATTTTTTTTTCTTTTGGCAAGGGTTTTTTGGGATTTTTTTTAGTGTGTGTGTGTGTTGGAGATTTTTTGTGGGGGTTTTTGTTTGCTTGTTTCCCCAGAGAGGGAGCTTTTCTCCTTCACTCCCATTTTCAGGAAACAAATAAAGTCCTGTTTAAAATTCTCCACTGGTGGCTCCATGCTGGCCAGTTGCCCTGATATTGCTTGAGACACCAGAAGGTTCAACAGAGTCTCATAAGTGCCGTCTTCCTCTTTTAAGCACTGAGCAGTCTACTATGAGGACAATTTTTTTTAGAAGAGGAATCTTCATCTCTCTTCTTCATGAGACTCTTTAAGTGTTTTGGTATATTGAGCATGTCTGAAAGTAGTAAAGAAAAAAAGCAGAAGCAATTTTTCTGACTTGAGGAGGAAACACTGTGTGTACTTGCAGTGTCTGTCATCCCAGGCCTCACTCCTTGTGATGTGGGAGGTAAGCATGGTTTGCTGAAGATCAGCTCAATAGTACTCTGAGTCTACCAGAGGCATCTCAAGCTGCTATCTTATTTATAAACTGAGATATTTGAAGTTCATTTAAACACATAAAAAATGACTGGTTCAACAAGCTTGTGGTAATGTTCTCCCAAAAACATTCTCCTTGTGATTGTTCTTTGTTTGGGAACATCTTCCAATTGTTAGGATATAGTTGCCTTGTTTTGTGCAGCACTGTCTGCATTGTTTTGGCAAATAATTGAAGAATTCCCTGTTGAGAGGTTTTCTCCCTCACTGCTTTCCCTTTATGTATTTTCATGTGTTGTTTTCCTCTTCAAAGTACTCTTCTAACATATAAATTAAAGTAATCTTGCTTGCTAGGTTTTGTTTTCCAGTCTTCCATAAAAATTGAAAAGCATGTAAATTAACATTTCTTGTGTTCTTCGATTCTGTTGCAGATTATTAGCTACTGCTTTGCCTTTCTTTTTGTGCAAAGATAATGCAGCCATTTGTAATTCAAAATCCAGAGTTGAGCTTGAATCACATTCTGCCTCCTGCTATAATTCTATTTCATTCCATTAAGTGAATAGTCAAGTAGAAAGTTCAGAAATAATATTGCAGTTGTAACTCTGCTATTCTGAAATTAAGCATGAAACTCTGGGGTATATCCGTTCTTTGATTCATGTGTGTATGTCCTCCAAATTAAGGGCTTAGTTGTTCAGATCAAAGTCAGAATATGCAGTACTTCATCATACATTTTCCATGTCAAGTGGAAACCAAGTTTCAGGAATCAGTGGCTGGCAAATTAGACATCTTGACTGCAAAAACTGCAACTATAAACTCAGCAACCACTTCAATCAAATGTTCAGGAACATTCCTTATGCTCTTTAAGTAAAACAATAGGGCCCAGACACATTTGCTGGCTAAATTGTGTTTTGGAGAAAATATATTTTCACCAGAGGCAACAAATAGTTGAATGACACATGTCATTCAGAAGCAATTCTGAGTGATCAGAGTGTTCACAGGAGAGGAGATGAAATACTGTGGAATAAGGATGACTGAAACCTGCTGAAGTATTTGAGAAAATCTGAAAGATGTTATTTTTTTCATGTGTTGTTTTTATTTATTTATAAGTTCCTGGAACTGAGGAACTGTGGAAAACACATCACTTATGGTGTGACTCATGTACCTGCGAATAGCTCAAATATTTCAATTAATATTGAAATTTATATTCCAATTAATATTGAAATTTATATTTCAATTAATATTGAAAGTTTTTTTTAAAAAAAGGAAGAAAAAAAAGCCTGAAAATATTTGCTTGTTTTTAAGTCACAATATTTTTGTTCAGATATAATGGCTTGGAAGAATGGGAGCATCTC
This sequence comes from Lophotriccus pileatus, assembly GCA_035583135.1. Taxonomy (NCBI): domain Eukaryota; kingdom Metazoa; phylum Chordata; class Aves; order Passeriformes; family Tyrannidae; genus Lophotriccus; species Lophotriccus pileatus. The sequence continues at coordinate 60,448,274 of JAWWES010000133.1, forward strand.
TGTTTTATTAATGTTGTCAATATTCCCTGATGCCCAAATCCTACTGTATCCTCTGTGGGCTTAATAGAGAAAAAATACTGTTGATCAATGAATAAAATGAACCTTGGAAAATTTTCTTGCTAAATTTTATTCCAATAGTTGAATTTCATGAGCAGTTTCAAACAGCTTAACTCTGAGACAAAAAAATAGAGAGTAAAGAGTGAATGTGTCACCATCAACTATCCCTTCCTGAATGTGAAAATGGAATCTCGCAATAACTTCTACTGCAGGGAAGTTCAGTTAAGCAGTTGCTTACAGCCAAAATACTTACTTTTGCCTTTGGTGGGCTGAAGATATTAGGCATTTTTGTATAAATGAGTGGTTTATATCACTTGAAATACTTGTTCTTTCAATTAATGGTGTACAGGTGGACCAATGGTTTGTTTCTTTGACAGAGACAGACTCACATACCTCACCCGTAAGTTTTACGCTTTGTAAAACTTTTACATTTTGTAGAACTTCCAGATATTCTCTGTAAATTATGTGAAACGTGATGTATGTGCCATCATCAGGCCAGGTACTCATCTTAATTTCTTTTTTGTACTGTCTTGGGGCAATTTTCCAGAGTAAACCCCTCTTTTGACAACACTTACTGTGTTTTCTGTGCTATAAAATCACTTACACATGAGTTAAAAGGTAAGAAATAGCACAAAGTGTTTGTTCAAGTGAAGGCACATGCCAATCATAGTTAATCACTAATGATTCAAAATGAACATCCCAACATCTGCTATTTGCAGATGCAATAGCCCACAAACCATTCTGTCAGAACAGTACTCAAATTCCTATGAGCAGTAGCTGGTATTTATTGATTCTACTGATTAAAACAGCTCGTATTTCAGCTAAAAGAGTAGCACATTATTTTCATTATTAAATCTAACAAATCTCCATTAGACTTTCAAACACCTTTGTCAGCCTTCTTTCACCAGTGAATTCCAAATGTCTTGACTCTTTTATCTCCTCAGTCTTTTAGAAGAAATGTGCCATAATATGCACATTAAAACACCATGGCATTACAGCATAGATTCAGATATTGTTTCTACATTAAGTGCCAAAATCTGATGGTTTGATCATGAAATTTTCCCCCCTTTTCTTTTGAATCACCTGAAACATCAATAAACCAATTTTCTACCAGATCTTCTAAGGAAGAACTGCACCTATGACATACTAACGAGCTGCTTCCTCGTTAAAACCAGCCATTAGAGAGAAAGGCAATTGCATTCACTGAGTATTTTAAATAATCAAATTAAATGCACCAAGACACTGAACTGTGTTTCATTGCATTTGATGTTAGACCTGACATGAGCTGTTATGGCAGAATGTTCCTGTTGGTAGGAATTGAGAAATCCTTTTAATATCGGGTTCCACTACTGAGATGAACAGTTCTCAGCAACTTTATGTTCTCTTATTGTTTCAAATGTATTAGCAGAAAGAAGACATGACCCACATAATTCACTGGTGTGCTGAGAAAGCCATTAGAAATCACTAATCAGTATTGCACTTGAGATCTACTAATTCTTTAATTCATATCAATGTGGTATTCCTTCTCTTTAATGGCTTTGAAGATTTCTCCCTTTCCTGCATTGAGATGACTGAAGGAGGCTTGCTTCATGGAATTTTAAAGCTGTGTATTTGTGATGTAGCTCATTCCTCCTGAGGTACAGGGAGTAACTCCTATACATAGAGATAGAAGGACAAAGCAAGCAGTGGATTTTCACGGACGGCTTTTCTTCTGATAGCAGCAAGTCCAGTCCTGGAAAAAACAGAAACCCTGACAATATTGTATGAATAAACTGCCCATACACTGCCACAGATGCCCCTGTGGGCTGAGTGAGATCTGGACAGGTAGGAGGATGGGATGGAGCGGGTTGCCCATGTGCCTCATCCTAAAGCATACTGTAACCCAAACTTGAACAGTTGAACTTGAAGAGCAAGAAAGAAAAAGGATATTCCTTGAGATGAAAAATTATTTTCTGTAACAGTGCAGATAAGTGTGGGGAAGAGCTGGTAAAGGATGAGAACTCCCCTGACAAGGCATGGGTCTGTTCTGGGAGAGGTGACAATTATGATGATTTAATAGACAAGATTAGTGCTAATGAATTGTGAGAGCTTCAGTTTTCTTTTAACAAAGGGCTTGATTGTCTGAGTTGGCACTGTCCCTGAAACTGGGTGTTCTCAGTTGGAGCAGGAATTGGTTGGAAAATGAGACTGCTTTGAAATTGCTGGAATTCATGTCTTTTAAAGTTCGGGACTAACACAAAATTGACCAGTATATTGATTTAGTAAAAGCAGTTTACTGTGAACTTAATATGGCATTTTGAAAATGGTATTTCTCACTAATCCAACTTCAGGAAATAAACATTCAGTTAACAATCTCTCCTGCTTCTTACTGTCCTTCATTTTGGCACTTGTAGAACAGCAATTGACACAACTGTGAAAAAGGGAAGAAATGGCAGGTCCTAGAATATCACTCAGAATTCCCCAAAGTGACAAAATTCAGTTTTTTGCCCACTATCTTGAAATACAGGAGCCCAGAGGGCAAGAATAAAACAAAACCAATCAATGGCTTCTTGTGAATTAGTGGTCAAATACACACGCATTTCTGTTGGGAATCAAACAAATAAATACCCAGTATTGTGTAATTATACATACGTAATAAAAAATAGAATTATATATTTTTTGTTTGTTTAAAAGCAATTTGGTAATTTTCTTCTTATGCATTACAATTAAATGCCAAAATAGAAGGCTAATCCACTGTTAGAGATTAAATTATTAACTATCTAAACCACTGTTTTATTGCCACACAAGTCTCAAGCCTGGATAACTAGAAAAATAGTTGGGACGAAAGTGCACATCTCAGAATATTTGAAAAATTCAAATGTATGTGTCAGCAGATCTGACAAATGTATGAGCAGAGCATCAATGCAAAAATTTGCTACAGAGAATTTAGCTATACCACTGATGTGGAAAATGGCTGAGGACTTGGAGAAAGTACTGAATACATAACTTTCCCAGCTGTCAAACTGTTGATCTGGAAATATTTAGATAGAGGTGTCCACTGCCCTTTTAGTCCACTGCTCTGTGATGAAACCCTGGTGCTTCAGAGGGCTTCCTTCCTGCCTTTTAAATATTAATTTCATGCACAATTTATGACATTGTAATGTAGACCAAACTTCAATACCATTGGTACCTTGACAGCCTCATGTTGCCATCAGATGATTGTGCAACTTTCACCCTACCAATATTTCATTAAATGCTGATATTCTTCTGTTACCTTTGCTATTCCCACTAAATCATCCTTTTGAGAACTGTCTCCAGTTCTCTGCATCAGCAGTGCCAATTACAAAGCAAACTAGTTATAATAGTGGCAAAGAAACAAGTAGTTTATCCTTCCTTACAGGTATCTAAATAGATTTTTTAAATGAACATTTTTTCTTTCTTTAGTAATTGCTTTATTTGTTTTTGTTGAATTCTGTGGAGTTTTTGAAGTGAGTGTGGATATGTTTATTAATAATTATTTTTCTTCCATATTGCAACAGAAGACTTGAGTCTGTGAGATAAGGTGAATTACAGCCTGGCATTTTGGAAAATAATTGTATTACCTCTTTTCTATTCTTAATATTATTCCCTTGATGATTCGTTTTAGGTGAATTTTTATCTCATGCTCTGCTCTTATCTTTCTGAGTCCAGACTGTCATCACATACACCTCACTATAAATGTCATGTTACAGATGAGATCACTTTTGAACTTCTCTGATTAAATAGTGATTTTCTATCCTCATTTTGTAAGTAAGAAAGTTCCAGTCACTTATACACAAAAAGTAGCGGGCTTCTTTTGAAAGACCTGCCTCCCAGCAGGTGATAAGACTTGCTTAAAGGTGCCAGTTTGGATCTGCCTTTCTACATGAACTAATGTAAACAGTTAGGTCACTGCTCAATGATTAAGTTAGAGATGGTTCACAGGAAAGCAATTTGGTTGGATGTGACTTGGTGCAGAGCCAAAATGGAAGGGAGATGCTTTAGCACCAAGTAGCGCAATATAAATCTCTACAAGCACAGCCCTGGGTGGGAACTTTGGGACCCATGTTAAGACCAACAGGGAAAGGAAGCAAGAAGATTATCTGGAGTTCACAAGCTGGATCTGTAAGACCAGATGGGCAGTGTCACAGCTGAGACTGCTCTTCTCCATATTGGCAACTGGAGTCCTTTGTCAGAAGTGAAACAGGGATAACCAAGTCTTTTCTAAGGGCAGTGGTCCATGTGGCATTTGTTTTTCCCCTTCTATGTAATAAGCTGGTGGGTAAAGACATGGAAATTTCATATGGGTTTCCTTTTAAATATCCATTTGAAATGGCCTGTGCCATCTCTAACCAATACTGACTTATTGCTCCTTCACTGGGAAGCCAGACTCAAAAACCTCTGACCTGGGGATCTTCAGCAGAATAACTGTGCTCATGTTAAAATGGGATGCTGTTGACAAAAAGCAGAGCAGTGACAGAAGGCCAGTGTTTGCCATACCCGTGGTTACAAATCACCTCTTCCTTTCTTTCTTTCTTTTCATTTCTGTTCTGCAGAGCAGCCACACCTACAGCCACAGCTTGCATTATAATTTGCTTTCCTGGGGCAAAAGCAGAAACCAGAACCGTAGGCTGAGAGCCTCAATAGGATGTGCAGGATGCTCTGTGCTCATAATTTCCTCCTCGCAACAAGTCTGTGAGGATGCTGAATATTGTCATCATTACAAAAGAGAGGAGAGATGACAGACAGATCACTGGTCTAGTGCTTAGGGTGTATATAGGTGATTCCATATTTGCACACAGATGGATGTACTTATATATACAAATAATTTCCTAACTTTTTCCTGCCTACTGAAAGATGTGGCCTAAGAATTACAGAAGAATATGAGACCAAGAAAGAATTTAAGATTTTGTCCTTGCCAGTTTTGGTTTCAGGCTGTTACCCAGCTTCATTCTCAGAATTTCAGCTTTCTTGACTGCTTCCACTGTATTAGTGAATCTGTACTCAAGGCTGTGGTTAACACAGGCATTCACAAAGGATGATTTCTGCAGCTATCTGCCTCCTTCTGTCAGAAGATAAATTTACATCTCTAGTCTACATATTTGTATGCTGAGTATCTTTCCACTCTCATTTGCGATAGCCTGTAAAATGCCATCAGCCTCTATTAGAAGCTTGGTTAATGTGTACAACAAAGCAGTGTTTCTTTCTTGGTCTCAGTCCCAACCTCAAATGTTTCTCAGTCTCATACTAGCTTATTAAAGGAATACATTTTTTCCATTGTCCCATCCAATTTAGTTACAGCTGCCAGCCTTAGCACTAAGAGTCAGATCCACTGCAATTATTACTTCAAATTAAGACAAATACAACTTGGGGGGACAGGCTATAATGATTTTCTCTTAGCATGCAGTTAGATAAATTTGCTGTTATTGAAGCTGGCTGCAACTTTTACAGGAAAATGAGAAGAACCTCAATTAAAGTGAATCAAATGTTCTGAGGACGTGTGTCAATTAAGACAAAATTTTCTTGGAATCCTGCCCCCTTCTTGTCTTGTCTGGAGGACTGTTACACAGCCAGACTCTCGACTCCTTTGCTACTGGGTTGTGAAGAAGAAAGAGCTCCCAGGTTGGCTTTCTGCCTCCTTCCCCCATGTGCAGGCTGCTGGATTGCTTGACTCAGAAGGTCCACACCCACCTTGGTGTTTGGACCACCCCACTCTGAAGCTGTCGCGTCGCCAGGCTGGTGCCCCTTCTGCACTTCATGGGAGGAAGAACCATGGCAGTGTGGAAGCTCAGAAGCTCCTGCTGCAAGTGTTCTTCAGGAAATACCCAGAGGTAATGCTTGGGTTACCATATGCCCAGAAACCCTTTCTGCCTCTCAGCTTGTATCATGACTTAATAATAAATTCTAAGTCATGAAACTCTTGTATTCTGGGTGGGGTATTATTTCTTCCAGCATTTGTAGTGTTTGGGCACAGGGTTAAAAAGAAAAAGTATTAAAGGTATAAAAAATCTGGGATTTTAAACACCAGTGAACTAAATTTTGAAGCACAGTTGCTTATATTTCCTTTCCCCTTCTATTTTCTTTATGAAGAAACAGATTGAGATTCAGGGTAAGATAGGACATAGTCGTGCTGAGGCAGGACGGGTCAGGAGAGTAAGGATCACTCCATCCTGTCCTACTGAGCCACTGGAAAAAGCAACTGCCCAGCCATTTGCTCATCAATGCGGAGAAAGGACTGTAGCTTTTCAGCTGCAGATTTGGGCATCCACAACAGTTGCATCCAACTTTTTCCCTGTCTCATTCTCTTGACCAATAACACAACCTGTCTCTGGTGGTCTGCAGCAGTGCAGTCAAGGTAGTCTTCCTTATAAACACCACTAAATCCATTTATTGCTACTGTATTCAATTAATTTTCCCTGTGTTTTGTTGTATTCTTAGTATATAAATATTGATTCAAGAAGGCCCACATGTGGAAGCTGGGAAGTAGTGCATGCAAGGAAGCATGTTGCTTTCAGTATTACTCTGTCAAATCTGCTTCTGTTTGCATCTGGAAAAAAAGATGCCTGATGACAAAGGCTCTGGGTTCAGCCCTAAATTTAGTTCGTGATCCCTCCTTAGTGCAATGTTACTTCTGAAAGTGATCTTCTTTGCTGTCATTGGGATCTCTCCCTTGTTCCTGACAATTTGACATGCTCCTTCTCTCTGCACTTCTGTTGAGTGAAGAACTTTTACCACAAATAACATGACTCTGCCATGTTAAATTTTAAAAAAGAGAAGAGGAAACATTGAAGGCTTGACAGACAATTTTGCAGAATGATTTAAATGTCTGGGGTGAGATAAAATGATACTAGTTGACAACTGAAGATACTTCTGTATGACTTTCTGAATCAATTTGATAAACTCAACTGTAAGTCAGAAATTATCTCAGTTTTATAACAAATCTTAACATTTATTGTGACTATAATTGGAATTGGAAAAACAAGATGCTGAATCTAAGAGTTGGCAATAAGATTTGATTATTCATTTTCTGAGATAAAATTCTGGCATGACAAAAATATTGCTCGTTGGCGGCAGTTACAATGAATAGAGAACAGTGAATCATTGATAGTCGTTCACAGAAAATTTAAACAAAGATAAAACAAGCAGGATTAGAGTTTTGGCGGGTTTTTTTCACATGATGAGGTCATAAAATCCCATTCTTGGGCGCATCCTCCCTGGCAGGTGTATTTGTGCCAGCTGCTCTGCCTGCAGAAGGACTAAGGTAGCATGACTGCTGTTCTCCAGGATGACTTGAACTACCAACAGTGCACTGGATTACTCAGAGATTTGGCTAATTCATGGATAAAATGAAAGGTTTTTTCCTTTGTTTTTTTATTTATTTTAGAGATCTAGTCTTACCCAAGCTCTGAGGACTGTATCAAAGAACCTCTGTATCTGCTGAGAGCATAAAAGAATTTTTCTAACATAGCACTCACAGAGCTGTGCCTTTCAGAAGATTAAAAGACCCAAAAGATCTACCAAGAGAAGATGTTCCCCTTCACATGCTAAGAAAAGGAGGTGACATTTGCCTCCTATGACAACGAGCATGGCACAAGAACTGAAACAGAACACTAAGAATTATGGGTTTTGGTTATCTGATTGCTTGTATTCAAATTAATCTAGAATAAAAGGCTGTCAGCTGAGAAATAACCATAGATATGTCCTGATCTGAATCTTTATACTGATGTGAGCCAACACAAGTTGCTTACTTTATGACCAGCTGTGTGACTGATCACTATGTATTTGTAGCAACTCAAGTGCTTATCATTATATGGGAGTAAGGTGTGTTAAACAGAGTAGATTTTTGAGCACCTTTTGATACTTTATGTTTCACTGATATGCTGGCATTAATGTAGAGATAGCAATATAAAAAGGTTAAAAAAGAAAAAGTACAGGAAAATTCCCTATGTTTATTTAATTTACTTATTCCTGTCACTGCCTTAAAGAATCTCCCCCTGATTTCAGGATCCCTAAACTAAAGGTCTCCTCGCTCCTTCTATGTCTCTTTGCATTAAATTTTGTTCATGTTAAAGAACGTGGTGTCATTTATATGAAACATTAAAAAAAGGCTCCTTCAGATGTGGTTGAGCAACACTAAGAGAAAATTAGGGGAGTTTTCCTTATTTGTTCTTTTCCTGGATTATGCATCATAACCTGTTGCATGTGAATAGATGAAGATCTGTCTTCCTGGAACTAAATGTAAAATCAATTAAGTGATCGGATGCACCACAGTCAAGGAAGTACTCAGCATTTGTGAGACCAGCATAAGTCACAAATGCTGTCTTATATTTACCTTTGATGAGTAAACCAAAAATGTTCACTGATAAACATATTTACCAACCCTTCTCTAGCAGTCAAAATATACATGCAAATGGGACTTCCCAAAAGAGAAAAGACAAGCTCTAGAGGACTGAATTCTTCACAGCTCACTTCAGACATCACTCGTCCCCTTGGGCTACCTCTGTAATCATTGGGAAAAAGAGGGAATCTCTGGAGAGTAGTTAGCACACCTATGAGCAGGACCATCTGCTTACTACAGTGATCATAGAGGAACTAGTTTTCTTACCCCAAGCACATTAATAACATGCCTGATAATGCATTATATGCATTAATAATTTGCCTGGGCAAAACCAGGTCTAAGAAGCTTAACTCTAGTAAGTTGTTGAGTTCTTGCCCAGTTGGATTTTCAAGGTTTCTCTTAGATTTGGTGTATGAATGAGAAACCACAGTAAAAGAAAAAGGTTATTTCATGTATACTCATGCCCCTTGGGGAATCCCTTAAATCACACTACTATCTTATGTTCCTTCCAGAAAAATTGGTTTTGCATGGAAATTGATTTTTGTAAGGAATTTTTTGTGGGGAAAAAATTATCTTTAAGTTGAAACTGAAAATGCCTCTCTGTCTTCATTTAAAATGACAGAGAGACAATAAGATTAATTTGCTCTGCACTACATCCTTCACATTAATATTCAGATTTTTGCTTCATCTTTTGGGTCTGCAAAGCTTGCAAAACAATGGGTATGCCAATTAAGAGAGTAAGTCTGGAATCAGCTAGTAAAGATCTGACAGTGTGAGTAGTGTTTTAGTCCATCTTGTTTATTTTAGTATTTTAGAAATGTCCACAATTAAGAAATGAGGTACATCATACTAATGGATGTATGTCCTAATGTCTGACAATATTAGTAGGCATCTACATATGATGGAAAGCATGATGCTTCAGCACTATAGTTTTAAATTAACTAGTTTTTTGACCAAAAACTGGAGAGGCTTCTTGAGTGAAAACTTTTGAGTGTCTGGTTTTATTCAGCAGGAATATATTGGAGTGGAGGAGATTCTCTGGGAAACTGTCTGAAAAGTGTTTGTGTATTTCTAACAAAAGCAAAATAATATGAACCATTTATTGCAGTAGCAGAGGGAAATTTTAGTTTACAGTGAAGCCAGGAAGATGGAAGGATATGATTGGAAATCTGTCCAATTCCAGTGAGACAACGAGCTACAGAAGGGGTATGTGTGCAAGGAAAGATTGACCTGCCTCTTTTAGGTTACATACAAGACAAAATGAAAGGGGTTTATGTAGCTCAGAGGAAAGCCTTGTTCATGTCTAAATAAATGAAAAACAAATGCACTATTTTAAGCCTCTCAACCCATGCAGGGTGCCTCACACACACTGATACACGTACACAATCACTGCAGTGTCTAAGGTTATACACAGCAAAGATTTATACCTACTCATAACTCCAATATGTATTCATTTATTGTTCATTCACTGAAGTTTTTCATGTGCTGAAGGTTAAATTTTGTTATGATCGAAGCTTAATGGTGAGTGCTGCAATTTTGATGTTTCTTTGCCTCAGAAATCTGAAAAAGGGACTCTTACAAAATTGTTTCTGAAGCAAAACAGTGTTTGAAGTTAAAAAAGAGTTTGGAAGTCATTTGTTGTAATCTGTCACAAGTTGGACTGCTGAATTTTGTGTTACACCAAAGTATGAGTCCAGACCTGTAACACTCTTTTTTCCAGAAGCTGCTGTTGTCCCAGCACAATCTTATTGTTATGTACTGTAAAACTTTGGTTATTTGGTATGTTTGAAATCCTTGTTTAGTAACAAATCTTTATGGCTATACATGTTGGTAATGACATTTTAAAAAATCTTCCACTAAATGAAGAATTGTGAACCTCACATATGAGAGAGAAAAGAAAACAAAGGGAATTCTCCATGAGACAAATATCTGCTCAAATTATATCCTTCATCACTCCTTTCATTGTATGTAGCCCCAGTCAGAGAGCTATTTAGTTGTTGTAATGAGAAGACTGCAGAATCACAGAATTGTTTAGTTTGGAAGTGACATTTTTAGTTTACCTAACCCAAACTCACAGCTCAAACAGAGTTATCTAGGACTGGTTGCACCATTTGGGATTTTAGAATCTTCCCAAATGAAGACTCCACAGCCTCTCTGGGTAACCTGTTCCAAGGTTTGACAACCTTCACAGTGAAAGAAGGGTTTCATGTGTTTTGTTGCCGCTTGTCCTGTCACTGGGCATCATTGAGAAGGGTCTGTCTCCTTCTTCATTTCTGCCCATCAGGTATTTATACACCTGAATGAGAACCCCTCTTCTCCTCTCTAGGGTGACCAGTCTCATCTGTCCAAGCCCCTACTCATATGAAAAATGCTCCAGTCCTCTATTCATCTTTGTGGCCCTGCACTGGACTGTCTTGCATTCGGAAGCCGATAACTGGATGCAATACTTGAGATGTGGCTTCACCAGTGCTGAGAACAGAGGAAGGATCACCTCAGTGGTGACCTTCTGGCAGAACTCTTTCTAATGAAGCTTAGGATGCTGTTGGCCTACTTTTCTTCAAGAGCACATTGCTGGCTTTTGGCCAACTTGGAGTTCATCAAGAACCCAAGATCCATTTCTGCAACACTGTTCTCCAGTCAGTCCCAGCATGTACTGGTGCATGGGGCTGTTCCTCCTCAGGTGCATGTTTCACCTTGCTGGATGTCAGGAGATTCCCCTTTGTAAATCTGTTATGGCTACACCAAATTACATTCTTGTCCTTCATGTGTTTGAAAATTATTTCCAGTACTAGTTGCTTCTTCACCTTTCTAGGGCTTGAGGTGAGTCTGACCAGCCTGTAGTTCCCCAGATCTTCCTTCTTGCCCTTCCTTAGAATAGGAGAGACATTTGCCTTTCTCCAGTCTTCAGGAACCTCTTCCAACTGCTGTGACCTTTTGAAGATATTTGGCAGCAGCTTTGAAATGAAATTAGGAAGCTCCCTCAGCATGCATGGGTGCATCCATCAGGACCCAAGGATTCATCTACATCCAGCTCATTTCAGTACTTCCTAACCTGCTCATTCTCCACTGAGGATCCTTCTTGCTCCAGGTTTTCCTTGTTCTTAACATCTCTTGCCAAACTCAACTCCAAGTCAGCCTTGGCTTTCCTAACCCTCTCTGCAAGATCAGATAGCAACTATGTGCTCCTCCTGAGTCACCTGCCCCAGTTCCACCTATTTTACACTTATTTTTTCAGCCTGAGTTCAGTTGGGATCTCCTTGTTCATCCATGCTGGCTTTCTACTTCTTTTGCTTGTTTTTCTGCTTATTGGGGTGGACCATATCAAGCACTGGAACAGGCTGCCTGGGGAAGGGGTTCTGGAATTATTTAAAAGACACATAAATGTGGCCCTTAAGGACACAGTTTAGTGGTGGACTTGGCAGTGCTTAGTTAATGGTTGGACTTGATAGTCTTAGAGGTCTTTTCAAACCTAAAGGATTCTATGATTCTATAATTTACAAATGTTGCAGATGGAGCTCTGAACCCGCATCTCAAATGCGATCCACATTTTCAGTCTGTTATCCCCCATGAGTTTTTTCCTTGCCTTCAGCTTTCCCAAGAACCTACTTTTCTAGGCGAGCTGTCTTCTGTATTGGTAGTGGAGAGCCTGTTTGTGTGAGTAATATCCCTGAGTTCATCACATAAGCTGTCTGTTGCTTGCTTTAATTGGAAGTGTTTGAGACAAGCAGGGGACAAGAGAGACTAGTTGGCACTATACACATAATTGCTGCTGCTGTAGTGCCACGTGCATATGAAGTGCTATAAATTGGCAGTGATAATAACACAAAGTGATAATGAAGAACTTGGTGAACATTCGCCAAGTCACAGCACATCTCCAACACAGATGAATAGATTTTAGGGGCTGCAATCAGATGAGAGTGTCCAAAAATCCTAAGTGCCTTCTATATATGCTCTAATTCACACAACCAGAATAGAGCTCTCATATGTAATTGTGATGTACCTATTTTAAAGAAGGCTATAAATAGAACAGGAGCTAGTGGAGACTTTTCTTTAATCCACTCAACAAAAGATATATGAAAGTTAAAATACTTGGAAAAAAATTGATGAAGAATGAAGCTGACTTTGGACTCAGAGAGTAAAACTGAGTGAGGCTGGTGAAATCTGCCATGCTTTTCATGATAGCAGAACAATTAAAATGAGCTTTGATGGTATTGCATCCAAGTCTGCTAAAAATCCTACACAAATTGACTGAGAAACAAGCCTATTTTGCATTCATTTGCAAGTCTTACTTTATCTCTTATCTAATAATATTTGAGAAAACACAGACTTTATCATGAGACCGTGCCATTAAGTCTACAAGTATATGAGCAAATGAGCCAGAAAAGTAATTAATTTTCTCCTGAAAAACAAATTATCAGAAAGCACTTTTAGAGACAGACCACTTTGAAAAACAGAGCTCTTAATATGTGGGAATAAAAATGTTGCCAGAGTCATAGTAATTGCTAGCAGTGTGTCTGGGTGGCTTTTTTTCTACTTTTGATTGTTCATAGTGCACCAAAAATTCATCCTATTTGTCTGGAATTTTTTAGGTCTTAAACAAGCATTCATGGATGTTTCAATTAATGTCACTTCTTGTCTCAAAAGTTATGTCCCACACTCATCTTCCTTGGAATAAGTTCATCCAGTCCTTGCCTACAGGATTTGAGGTATCGTTGTCCTGGGTTAGAGAGCAGAGCTGGGACATGACACCACTGAGCCAAGGAAGGGAACTAATTCCAGTCTTCCACTACCCAAGAGTGTAGTGGTGATGACATAAAGATGGCAATATCTACAGATGGAGAAAAACTCATGTACACTGAAAGGATGAGTGACATAAGTGACATACTACAGCAAGAGAAATCCCAATTGGATATAGGCAAAAAGTAGCTTCAAAACTAAATGAGTGGTTGGAGAGATTGTGAAATTCCCATCCTTGAAGATTTTCAAAATTGCCCTGGACAAGACCCTGGGCAACCTGAACTAGTTTGAAATTAGCCCTGCTTTGAGCAGAAGGTTGGACTTGAGCTCTGGAGAGCACTTCAATCCAAAATTATTCTATGTGTTTATCTTAAAGTTTTTTCCTTGCCTTCAGCTTTCCCAAGAACCTACTTTTCTAGGCGAGCTGTCTTCTGTATTGGTAGTGGAGAGCCTGTTTGTGTGAGTAAAATCAGCCAGAAATAAGGAAGAGTCTTTTAGGTAGAGCAAAGCATTAGTTGGTTAGGGCCAGGTGAGGGAGTAAAAGAAAAGCTGCTCTAAGCAGGCCATCTCAAATGATCAGGACACACAAAGAATTTAAACAGTTCAGAACAGCAGTGATCAACAATCTAGTTTGCACATGCAAAAACAAAGTAATGAGGTTTATTTCACTAGCTGCAAGCAAAAGTAAAACAACAAACAACAGTTATTTATTTTGCATTTTGTTTTTACATGTTTAGTTCATTACTGTGCTTCACTGCCTGCCTGTGGCATGGTTATGTATCTTGTGATGAGCTGAGCCAAATGCTGTGACTGCAGATGGGAATGATCATAGAATCATAACATGGTCTGGGTTGGAAGGAGTCTCAAAGATTATCTTTTTCCAACCCCCGGGCCATGAAAAAGGATGCCTTTCACTAGTCCAAGTTGCTCAGAGCCCCACTGAACCTGGCCTTGAACAGTTCCAGGGATTGGGCACTCACAACTTCCAGGGGTATTTCTAGTGCCGCACCTCCCTTGCAGTAAAGAATTTGTTCCTTATATATAATCTCAACCTGCTCTCTATCAGTGTAAAGTCTTTTCCCTTGTCCTGTCACTACATGCTTTTGTAAATAGTCTCTCTCCATCTTTCTTGTAGGTTCCCTTCAGGTACTGGAAGGCTGCAATTAGGTCACCACAAAGCCTTCTTTATTCCAGGCCTAACAATCCCAACTCTCTTAGCTCTTCCTCATAAGAGAGGTGCTCCATCCTTCTAAACAACCTAGTGGCCCTCCTTCTCACTCCAACAGGTCCATGTCCTTCCTGTGCTGGGGACTCAGAACTGGACGCAGCACTTCAGGTGGGGTCTCACCAGGCAGAGCAGAGGGACAGAATCACCTCCCTCAGCCTTCTGGCCCCTCTGCTTTAGATGCAGCCCAGGATACAGTTGGGTTCTGGGCTGCAAGTATACATTGCTGGCTCATGTCCAGACGATGAACAGTTCTTTCTCAGATCAGAGGGGATTTATGGTCTTCCCAACCCCCTGGATGGAGAAAAAGACTTTTGCTTTATGTGAGGATGAAAACTAAACTGTCTCTAATGGATAACGATTGGCTGGATGGGAGCTAATGATGTTGGCTATATGAATATATACTATGTTAATAAGTCTGTGACATGTCTCTTACTGTCTTTGTTGAGACAGAAATTCTAGCCATCTTTCAACTTAATTTCAGGCTATATTTTATTTAAGCATTTTTCCTTGCTGTCCCATTTGGTCACATCAGAGCTAAATAGAATTTCAGAAGGTATTTCAAAAAAGCATAAACAATTCTTCACAGAAGAGCTTCCCTGTTCTCAAAAGTTTTCTTAGAGAATCTTGAAAGACATTTTTTATACATTTTTGAAGAAATATAGGAAAAATAAAGGAGGAAATTGTCCTTTGTTCTTAACAGCATTAGGAGAAATGATTTTTGTCTTTCTGAGCTTGGAAACAAACATATTTTCATTTCTTTACAACAATAGACTTCTATTAAATATTTTGCAAGCACAAATTTGAAAATCCAATATCTACTGTGTATCCATTTTCCAAAAGAAAAAAGAAATCTATAGAAATGTAAGCAAAACAGACATTATGAAGGAACATTTCCAACACACCTTCATAAAACTTACATACTTGTATTTACGAAGTTCATGAATCTTGAGGCTTTGTCTCTTGAGGCTTGTCCTTGTGCCTTGGCCGGCAGAACTCAAAAACTTGACATTAATTTGATTGGCTTGGACACCTCATTTTATAAAATATCTATTTCAAAGGTAAGTATTTGCTATTCCCAGTCACAGTGGGTGCAATAGTTTTTAGCACACCTTCTCAGCAGAGGCAAGTTTGTAATGATTAGATGCATGAATGATCAAAGCTGCTATTTTTGTCACCTGTACTATAACCTATACTTATAGCAGCTTATATTAGAGCTATATTATACTCCATTATACCTATACAAGAGAGCTTTGGACTGTTATTTTCCTTCTCTGCTTAGCTGTTTAGTGTACAGTTCTTTGGCAAATGTCAACTTTTTCAAGCCTTTAAGTGGCCTGTTCTTTTTCAATACAGCAAGTCTTGGATAAACCTATTGCTTAACGTATGCTTAACAGTGGATGAAAATGATTGGATATAAACTATTCATAGAAAAACTCATATTTTTATAACACAAATTATACATAGAAAAAACCCCACAAATTGGACTGTTAAAAAAACAAAGCAAGGGAAGTATATCCAGAAATACTGGCATCAGGATCAGTAATTACACCTCCTACCTGTATCTTAATTGCAGGGTATGCATTACCTGTACATAGTGATGATACAAGTTGCTATAATCTCATAAATTAATTCTGCATTAAATGGTAATACCTTTGAATTCTAAGTATGGAGTGCTATGCTATATTTTAATGTCATACAGGTTTAATATTTCTTTAGAAATCAAATATTTCTAGATTGTATTATCTATAGCATATAAATGTTAATAATTATAAATATTGATAACTTTGTTAGATTTTAACCAACTCCAAGCAGAAAATTCCTTAGATTTAGAGGCTAAAGTGGCAAATTTTTACTAATTTTGCAATCACTTTTTTCTATGTATTTACACAAAACTGGTTTATATTTTCCTGCTGCTTGAAGCATATTGCTTGTCACAAGCTACATACAGACTATCAATTCTTTTTTTAAAATTTTTTTGTTTTGTTTTTTGCTTCTTTCACATAAATGTATAAAAAGTCTGTCTGATATACCATGCAATATGTTTTACTTCACAAATGAGAGACAGAATGCTGATTTTCTATCCCAGAATAATATAAACCTGCTTGTATATAAACTCTGTCTGTAAAAATTACAAGCCAGTTAGATATGGGAACCTAGTTATTTGGAACAATAATTTTAGTAATTATTTCACTTAGGTACCTGGTGACTTCTTCATGCTGTTTGTCATGCAGAGGGTACAGAAGAGTTTTCTCTGCCCTCAAACCCTTCAAGGACAAGCAGAACTGGGAAAGCTCCCAGAGCAGTGCTTGTTCTGGAAGGGTGAGAGGGCAGTGCAGCTGGGAAGCCACATCACTCTTTCAGCCTTCCTCATCTGCATCTGCATGTGCTGTTCCTTGTCTAGGCTTGTGATCATCTCACTTCCTCTTTCCTAGAGAGACTCTAATAGCATTTTCCATTGTTCTTTATCCAGAAGTAGTTTTAATGCATTCTTATTTTGTGCAAGTCTGAAGAGCTCTGCAGAAGCCAGACTTGGCTCAGTGTATTTATGACATTCACTGGTCATCTTTATTATGTAAATACAGCTGCAGCATTGATTTTCTGGTTAGAAATGTAGCAAGATGACTCCTTCAAATCAGGAATCATGTGGACCTATACATAAAGTAAAATCAGAGTAAGTCAATAACAATTTTTCTGGTAAAAAATTTGTTTCATTTATGTGAAAGCCAGGCAGAATCTGCTGTGGTAACATGTTGCTTCACATTGGTTTTCCAGAGGTCTTCAGAAAGGGGATCTTCATTCAAAATGTTGTTCTTAAGTAAAAGTCCCAATTTTCAGCTCTGCTGACCTTCCAAAAAAGGATTCCCTCACCTTTTGGATCCACAGCTTACTAGCATAGTTTCCCAGGACATTGCTATGTATTGCTTCCCAGGAGCTCTCTACTTTGCACTGTCCTACAGAGGACCTGAAGGGGAAATCTACATCTACAGCAGGAAAATCTACAGTAACTAGTTGGGGCTTCGTGTCACTGAAAAAATTACCACCTCCCTTTAATGTTACCAGGGCAAAACTGGAAAAAGATCATTCTTTAATTTTGTAATTAGGAGATACCAAGGATCAATCATTTGTCATATTCAGTAGAAAGCAGAGGTGTTATCTGAATGTATATAATTGTGCATGTCTTGCTTTAACTGATTACCTCAGGTTTATGAAGTTTGGCTTGGGTTTAGTGGTGAAATATTGGTAATGTGTTTTTAATATGATATAAATACAAAAATTAGATATTATTAAAACAAATGTACAGATATAAATATGGAAATAGGTATAACTTATTTGAAGAGTGCTTTGTTTAGATATGTTTCCGTGGAGGATTTTGTTCAATGGTAGTTTATCTTCCAGTCTGATGATAATCAAAAATTCAATTCCCTGTTGCTATGGGCATTATTATTTTATCTTAATTTGGAGAAAGGTGATTCAAAAGCATTAAAACTTTTCTTCAACCAAGAGAAAGCAGAACCTGTAATTAGAACCGTGTTCATATAGCTGGGTCATGACACTTAAAAAAACCCAACACCTATTACTCCGAATGATTTACTCTTTCATTTCAAGGATTGTAATTTTGTCTTTCAAGTAAGTTAGTTATGTATTATCAGTATTCAATATCAATCAATTAGTATTCTATATAAGTCACAATGCTACAATTCATTTAGTAGGTATTTCTCAGTTACCTGGTTAACGTAAAAATCCCAAACAACCTCTGAGTTTGCTTCAAAAACCAATCAGCCCTTTTGTATGTCATTTGCCTTTGAGCAGATAAGAAGCTTAAAAAAGTAAAATTACAGTGTTTACTCAAAAACTAATCTCCACTGGGCTGATTTGCCACAAACCCCTCTCCAACCTGCAGCATCATTTTCAAAGATTCCTTTTTCCTGTGTCCAATATTTCACTTGTTGTCAATTTCAGTTCTTAGATCAATAACTCAAAAGCTCTTATTTCTTGAAATATTGAAAAAGAGAGAAGCTAAAGATAATATTTAATTTCTTATGTAAAGAAAGAATACTGGATTTGTGTAGGAGAGAGAGACGTAGGACTAAAGTGCTTGTGACCGTGACAAACCAAGCCAATCAAAGCTGGTGTATGAAGGCCTGTGAGTCCTTAATGCAGAGCAGAAGCAGCACTCTTTGGTACCCAACTGCACAGCAGGACCTGGAGAAACTTCTGCTCTGCATTCAGTAGCTTAGAAATCCGTAGCTGCAGGGTCTACCTGGTGGAGTGTCCATCAACTCCAGAGACCTTCTGCTGTTTGCCATACCCATTGTGTGTCTATGTCACAGACACACAGTTTCACTGGGATGAACTGCTTGACCTTCCAGAAAATATCTTGGAATGGTCTTGCAACACCTTTAATTGCACCATGATCTAATCCAGATAGTCAGAAAAACACTAGCTGTGCAGGTTTGACCCAACTAGGTAAACTGTGCAGGGAAGACACCATTATCCACAACATGGATGTAAAGTTAACATGTGTATCAGGTACACTGCTAATATACTGAATATGTCCAGCCACAATATCTGTTCTTTCAAACTGTGCCTATACAGAATGTATCTTAACTACACTGCTATACTCAACACTTCTGACAGGATCAGCAGTGTTACCACAGACACAAATCAGTACAAATGAAAAAAACCCCAAACTCTGGCTCTGATTTCAAGAACAGAACGTCAGAGAGAATACATGGAGCTTCTCAATAGCTGTGTCTTGGTGTGCAGCATTCTACCTTCAACATCAAAATAAAACTGACCTGTGCTCCATTCACAGGTCATGGCAGATCACAAAGTCATAGAATTCCAGGTTGGAAGGGACCTCAGGGATCATCAGGTTCAACCTTTCTTGGTCAATCATGGCCTGAACAAGATGGCCTAGTCAAATCTGAAGTGTCTTATGCAGGAAAACATTAGCCATACTTCTGAATATGTTCCAGTTTATTCTGGAGGCTTTTTGATGTGTATTTTTTTTCCCTTTTTTTTTGGTTGGTTTTGTTTGTTATGGTAGTGGGGGTTTTGTTTGGTTTTTGTTTGTTTGTTAGTTTTGTCTGTTTGGGTTCAAAATACTTTCTTCTAGAGGTACAGTCAGTTCTGGGAGCCTTGTAATTCTGTCTGTAGGGATTGCACTGAGTATGTTTACTTGAGAGACAAGGCGTAGTAGCTGAAGAACAATCATTCACTAACAAGTCTGACAAAACCCATCTGTTGTCACCCAAGCCTGGATTCCCAGGGATGCCAGTGTCCCTGAGAGTCTCAGGTCAGTGAATGAGGGGAGGTTGGCTGAGCCGTGGAAGAAAACTTTATCTCCACAGTGTTCTTTGCTCCTCAATTTCCTCCAGGTCTCTGGTGATTCCCAAGCTGGTTAGGTGTCTATTCTGACTCAGTGTTGTTGCTCTTAAGTTGTTACAGAGTGTGACCAGAACTAACAAGCAACCCTCTGCACGTGGCTGTAGACATGCTCTTCTATGAAAAGAATATTAAACCTTAATGTAATGAAATGGGACAGAGTAACAGCTCTTTCCAGTTCAACTTTTTGATCTCTCTTTTAAATCATTAACCATTCACAGATGCACTGAAAGCTTGCCTGGGAGATGACAAAGGATCACCACCCCCCACTCACAAGCACAGGAAACCAGAGTGCATTAGGAGAGATACATCCTTGGAGTGAAAATCCAGTTCCACCAAGTGTTAGCATTCACCTGGATGGGAACAAGATTTCACATTTATTTCTGGATAGTTCTAATGAGTCTTTTGTCTAGACTGAACATTCATGGGTACACTTTGAAACACACTCACAATTTTCCCCAAAAAAGGAATAGTCATTGAATTTAAAAGTAAGTTGACAGCAGTCACTATTTACCCCGCCTTCACCCTCTGCCTGAAAAAATCACTCAGGACATTTATATCTCAAGACAAAGGTTACATCAGAGACATTTCTGTTGACATATAATCATATGATTTTAGACATCAGAAGTGCTCTTTAGTCACAGACTAGACACAGTATTTCACTTATCATTTAAGTAGGTTTTCAATCTGCAAATTTCATTTTGGATTTTTTTTAATATAAAAAGGAAACAAAAAAATCTACACTTTACTCAAGCAGTAACTGAAGGAAAAAATTAACATTTCTCAGAGGATGGTGAAGCATTGGAACAGGTTGCCCAGAGAAGCTGTGGATGCCCCATCCTTGGAAACATTCAAGGCCAGGTTGGATGGGATTTGAGCAACTTGTTCTAGTGTAAGGTGCCCCTGCCTATGGCAGGGAAGTTGCAACTAAGTGATTTTTAGGATCCCTTCCAACCCAAACCATTCTATGATGATTATTCTACCTCTGCTCAATGCTACAACTTCTTCACTTAAAATAACAGCAGTATCAAAAAAAGAAAAAAAATTAATCTTAAACATAACTACACATTTAAGCTTTGCTTCTGCAGTTACTCCAGGCTCACTAATGCACAATATTTGAAGGAATTTGACTATAACTGGAGTCTTCTGGGGTTTTTTAGTGTGTGTATGTGTGTCTCAGTGTTACAAAATTCTGCATCTCTAGAGGTGAGCAGACACCATGTGCCACCTACTTTGCGTTTTTCTTCAGAGGTTTAACTTATTGAGAAGTAAGCTTAATGCAAATAAAATCACTTTCCCCTCCTGGCATTTGGCAGTCATACAGAAATGTAACAGAGGAGCAGACTACCTAGAGACACTTGTTTCTCAGAACTGTGTTCAGAAAGAAAAGAAAGCATTTAAATTCAAAATGAACCATCTGTGACAACCCCTAAGCAGTGCCTCATTTCAGTCAGTGCAAGCCTGGGAATGAAAGTGAAACTGTACATAACTGTCAATTAAAATAATCTAATATAGACTTTTCTGCCTTTAGGGAGAGGGTAGGTACATATTTTCTGGAAGCCCACTCTTTTTCATTTCCTTAACCTAAATTTTACAGTTCAGGAGAACAGAATCACATCTGTAGCTGACATATATTACACACCTCATGGGAGAAAAGGTGCTGGAAAAGGCACTATCATTGTGGATCAGCTCTCAGCAATTCATATACACAACTGGTATAAGATAATATAACTTCATATCAAAATTCATTCTAAAACAATATCTTAGAGTGATTTCCAATAAGAAATAAGATATTCATCATTCTCCATTTGGGAAATCTAAAATACTGTATCTTAGACAGTTGTATTTAGAAATGAAATCCAGAGAGTTTCTGTCAGTTCATTCAGACCAGAAATAAACAGAGCAATGGCAGCATAGCCAAGGTAAGTAGAAACACATGGAAATTCCTGCTTGCCCAAGCACTATATATTTATATATACACTATATATTGGCTGGCTACACCTTTAGATTTACAGGATTTAAATCAGATCAGAATTTGGTCCTCAGAGTATTCAGCAGGCAGTTCTGGGAAAATGTCCAGAAGAATTCAGTTAGTAAGCAAGAAGACTGTCATTTTATAAGGTATAAGTTGCTGACTGAAAAAAAACCCACGTATTGTTAGGCAGTAAAATTACAGTTTTATTTCTTATTGAATTTGGAGTGACCCTGCAAGCTGTAAAAAATACCAAGCTAATAGAACATTGTGTATATTTACTGAACCTGGCAAATGCCGCTGGGACAGCAGCTCTCGATGCTGCTTTGATACTTTCCATAGGCACTGAACTACAGTTGGATGTGTGTGAATACCAAGTGTGTTTTAAGGCCTTCCATTTTATTGCTACTATTTTGTAAGCCATTTTGTCAACTGAATTTGTATGTGGTGATTTTAAAATGTAAAAATATGAAAGGTATTTTAAATATTGTTTTATCAACATTCAGGTGTTAATCTATGGTTAAAATAAGGCAATAATATGGCAATAGTTCAAGCTCTGCTTGCCTTCCTACCCTGGTTTCACCTTGGCTAAAATTAGTTTTCTTCTTAGTAGAACAGTGCTGTGTTTTGAATTCAGTATGAGAATAACACTGATAACACACTGATGTTTTGGCTGTTGCTCATTAGTTCTTATCCTAAGGCAAGGAATTCTCAGTGGCTCGTGCTCTGCCAGTGAGGAGCTGCACAAGAAGCCAGGAGGCAGCATGGCTGGGACAGCTGACTCAAACTGGCCAAAAGGATATTCCACACCATAGAGCACCGTGCTCAGTATAAACTGGGGGGATTTGGATGGGAAGGGCTGATCGCTGCTGGATGGCTTGATATCAGTCAGGGGGTGGTGAGCAATGGTGTTGTGTGTCATGTTTTTCTTGGGTTTTATTTCTCTCTCCTTTTCATTACAATTATTATTATTATTATTATTATTACTTATAATTAGCACTACTATTGTGTTTTACTTTGTTCCTATTATTAAACTGTTCTTATCTCACAAGATTTTACTTTCTCCTGATTGTCCTCCCCAGCCCACTGGGGGCAGGTGGAGTAAGCGAGCATCTGCATAGGACTTAGCTGTCACTTGGTTAAACCACAACACTTGGATATGCAGTCCCACCACAATCAAAATCTGGTTGCAGAATTGGATTGCAGCAGTGAGAATGCCTGTCTGTGTATGCCTGTAGAGCAAATCATGGACTTGCCATGAACAGATCTACTTGATGAGAGCCACCCCTAGGCGCAGCTGTGACTACACTGTCAACCCTGACATCTCAGCTGTAACTCTTTCTTCCAGGTATTCCTTTCAAGATGAAGAAGACATGTTCATGGTGGTTGATCTCTTACTCGGAGGTGACCTGCGTTACCATTTGCAGCAGAACGTCCACTTTAATGAAGGAACTGTTAAGCTGTACATTTGTGAGCTGGCACTTTCCTTGGATTATTTGCAGAGATACCACATCATTCACAGGTGGGTGAATTTCATTTGAGGGATGGGCAGCTTGCTTTTGGCAGAGCAGAGGGATTTTATCATGTGTCTGATTACATGGTTCTGTTTATTCAAAACATCTGAAATGTTTCCATTGCTATCCAAGGGTGGAATTTGGCTCCAAAAAAGGGGTTTTTAAAGTGTTTTGTTTTTTTTTTTTTCTCTGTTCACAGCCATTCAATGGCCTTGTATCCTTGTCATACTACCCTTTTGTTTTTCTGATCTCATGCTCCGATGTATGTTTTTAACATATAACATGTAAACATCACCTGTAACAGCATCCTTGCTGCTTTTAATGTATTTTTAATTCTCCAGTGCCCCAGTGTTTGCGAACACAAGAACATTGTAATCCAGTACAAGAGCTTCACACAACAACATCAGGGAATGGTCACAGAACCAAAGCTAAGAATAATTTGTTTATTTGCAGAATCTGCATGAAGGTCAGGAGGAAGAGAGGTGGGGATATGGAAGTAATAGCACAAATCAATTGGGACAATGATAGATTGTGCATCCTTTGTGCACTTTTTGTATTACAACGATCTGTTATTTTTCGTGCCTTACAGTGGCAATTGGAGTAGTCATCTCAAAAAAAGTGTCAAGAATCAGGGTCTGGTTTTTTTTCCTTAAATATTTTGGCATTTAACTGAGGCAGAGGGGATAACATCTCTTTTTAGGTTAACACAGCAACTGTAAAATTATAAAATTATAATTTTACTTTATTTTACTCTTTCTAGGCTAAATTCAGGATTATCCTTCATGATTTACAGTGTTCAGAATAAAACAATAATTAGTTTTATATGTTACCAAAAGCTGGATATGACTTCCAGAGACCAAACTAAGTTGTGCCATACATCTTCAAGTGCCCAGTATAAACAAGTTCCTTCAAGTATATTGAGAGTTTTAATCCCACCCACCTACCAGAGCTGCCTCATGATTTTGCAATAAAGATCATATGAAAAGTATTATCTGACTTACCAAAGAGGGATGGCCCTCATGAAATCTCTCTGATCAGAGATGCGATGTTAGATGGGCGTTCTGTGTTAATGAAACTATGCAACACAGAAAGTATTGAAACATTTGTTCTGCTTGCAATTAAAACTCCAGCAAATATTGCAAGCAAATTCTGGAGTTTTGTATCCTTATTACACTGTTATTATTTCAATACATTTCCATGTATTTTGCATAAATTTCCTTTCTTGGTGACTATTTTAAAAGTGGAGCTCAGGATTTCTGATGGCCTTTGTTTCTAATGCTTTAGGGAATGTTCTTGGTGAAAAACAAATTGATGAGCGTTTTTCTTACCTTCATTTTAATGATGAGACACTTTATGCAAAACATTCATGAGAGAATCCAGTTTCATGAGAGAATCAAAACTTGTATTTTACTGAAGTCTGTGGCTTAAAAATGTTTCACAGAAAATCATGAGAAACGTGGAAGATATCTTGAAAGAATGAAGAATTGAAGTTATTGTGGTTGTTCATAGTTTTTGTGACAGTTTCTGCCTTGTCATGGTCCCACTATGAAATGGGGCAAACACTTTGACATCTTCTGTGTTACTTATCATGACAAGTAAGCACTAGACTTAACTTTTTCTTTCACACAGGTTGTAGTGACATTGATTTGCACTGAGGCAGGGGAAGGCATGAGAATCTGGAGCTGGTTATTGTCTCCATTTGGGGGCAAGTTCTGGGGTTTGGTTTTTGCTTTCACTCTACACCAAAAGTTTTAAACAGATGTGCAAAAATACCTCTCTGTCAGCATGCGGTGGGGCTCACTGGCTGGTTAGCTGGGACTGTTCTTTAGGGTATAAAGGATCTGGTTCAGGAGTCTGCTGTGTTATAGAAGAGATGTTTATTTTGAGGCTGTCAGACCTGAGATCTGTCCCACTTCACTGCTTACTGCCCAAATCACCCAACTGTGCATAAGGAGCCTTTTATCTCATCTTCCCACCAATTACCACAAAATCCCAGATGATCCACATGCAAGTGAACATGTTATCTAGCCAGGTGAGTCCCAGAACATTCTGCCTTCTATCTAGCCACCACCTGGAACAGCAGCCTGTAGGATGGGTCTTCAACTGCCTTAAATCTCTGTAGCATGTCTGGCATCAAGTGTGCAATGCTGACTAAAATTGGTTCAGGAGCAGAGCCAGCACTGATGCATGGTGAGGAGACATCTAGCCATTACTTTATCACTGCAAACACACGATCTCGTTCAGAGATGAAATCAGTGAGCTGGTTGGTGTTTACACTTTGTGGTAGCACACCTCAGCAATATTGTCGTTACCAGGTGCTTCCAGTCAGCATTCACACACCAACCTACAAAACCTTACTGGCTCTTCCATTTTAAAATGAACACATTGGCAGCAAAGAGGAAAAAAATGGTTAGTGAGTGAGGGAGTCATTGAGAGAGCCCCCTACTAAATTTTGTCCGGGCTACAAAGAAAGAATAGTCTAATGATTCATCAGACTGGGGAGGTGGACTTTCAGATTGGAGTATTATAAAGAGCTGAATACATGATGTGTGAATCAGGAGCTTAACTCCTCCTAGTATTTACAGATGTGTATGAAATGTGTTCAGGTTTCCATTATGATTTCATCTGGCAACACAACAGAACGGGTTTTTCTAGACTAACCTGTGGCCTCAGGAGTTTGCTACAAAAGGAAGTGGTAATGAAGGGGACAGGCATGAATGAATGGAAGCAGAAGCTGACAGACCAGTACTATGCCATTCCCCTTGGAGACGCCTTGCCATGCTTCTGTGTTTCCTGATAGTGGTGTATACTTTGAATGTGGCAATCATTTCAGGAACAGAACTAATGTTCCTGCAGGGAAAAATTTACCCATAAATAGTGCAAAAACTCTACTGGTTTTGTGTATTTATGAAACTTGCCATTTTTATTAATCACATCCATGTGTATAAAATCCATATTTTTCATGCACAGTCTTGCAATAGTGCATTTATTTATTATGGCACAATAATGAATGCTGCACTGTGTCTCACAGCTCTATTGTAAATATTTGCATGTACACAGATGTTCAGCTGGAATTATAAAAACTTTAAAAAGAAAAGCTAAAGTTTCAATTATTTGAAGACTATTCTGGGCAAATTCTTCAATTAACTTATATAACAGCTAACTTAATATTGAGATTGTTGGTCACAGGTAATAGCTACATCACAAAACCTTATTTTCTCACAGCCCTGCTTTAATTATATTTTATCTACATTTCTTGCATGGAAAAATAATTCTCTGAAAACTGGATGAACGGTGTTTATTATTATTGAGTCCCAGCACACACAGAAAGCCTTCTGACAATATACATGGTCTCACACATTCTCAAATGTTGGATCAAATCCATTTCAAGACAGTATGACTAAACAAATTTTTCCAGAACCGCTTGTATAATACCAGTGAATAATGTGTTGGACAAAAGTTTTCCCGTCAAAGGCTGAATAAACTTATTTAAGCTGTGAGTAAGTCAGTCTCCTCCTTTCAAAATGTTGCTGTTCATACATTTCAATAAAACCACCTGCTTCCTCACCAAAGTAGGCTGTGCCCATTCCCATTCAGCCGGCTCTTCCGGCAGCAGCTCCAGCGCTGCCTCTTCCAGGATGCTCTTGCAGCAGAGCCTTGGCCGGGAGCAGTGCTGGCCCTGCAGTGCTGGTTCTGCTGCCCTGGTAACACGCTCAGGCTGAAAAAACCACATTTTCACTTTCTAAGGAGACAAGTGTTAACTGCACTGCCCCTACGACTTCTCATCATCGTTTGGCTCCGTTGGTTTTCATCTAGCTTAGAAAGGAGGCTGTATGTGGCAGATGTCTGGAAAGGAAATTGCAGTAACCTTCCAGCACAATTTTAGGATATTGGACTAACTGTTCTGTGTGCCCTTGACGCTTTTATTTCAGTGAGGTTTTTAATGCAAAACCATTTGTGTGTGTCTGTGTACATATATAAGCATACATAAAAATTTTTGTTTGAAACACAATATGACTGAAATCAGTCAGACTTGGCAGATCCATGCTCTCTGCTACTGTGATCACCACTCTGTTTTCCATTCCTGCAAGTTCTGTTTCCATTGGAGAGTAGCACCAGGAGCTATTCCAGGTCTGAGTAACTCAGCAGCAGTGCAGGGTGGGTAAAAGCTAGTGGAAAATGGTAAAAAATAGAGCAGTGCATTTTCCTCTGCCAGACAATCCACTGCAGAGTAATGGTGTCTTGCTGCTACCAGCTAGACAGGATGTACTTTTGTTCAGCACTAGATTTGTTTGTCCATTATCATTGAGCCTTTCAAGTTGTCCAGCCACCTGGTGAAATAAGATAATATATCTAAATGATTAAACACTTTAAAATGGGCCTTCCCAATCTCACCTGTAACACCATACAGCAAAAGAATAAACTTTACTTAAAAATCTTCCCTTCCTAACCTTGTGCATTTAGTATGTAAGCACTAAATAGGTTTGAAAGTTACTTGAAAATGGAAAATTTGTCCTTTGTTGTTTTTCACAGCTGTCAGAGGCAGAATAGTGCCAATTTGAGATTTGGTTGGAAATACTACATAAAACACAGTTCTTTACAGATTTCTGCTCATACTAGTAGGTTTTTTTCTTCCTGGCCTGGCAAGTGTGTGCAGGTGAAGAAAAAAATGTAATAGGGTCTGAAGTGCATGAAACAGGACAAAAATAACCATAATATGGCTACTGTTCTAAGCAGTACCAAAGATCACTACAGGTCAAGAGGCCTGCCCATTAATTTTCTTAGTTTTTCTTCCCATGTCTCTTCCGTGGCATTATATTATGTTCTTTAAACAAGTGCAAGTCCACATTATTTCCAAGGACAAATTGCAAACTGAGCAGTAAGTAACATAAGAGAAGTAAATTAGAAAACATATCAAAACCAGTCAAAAAAGAAACACCATGCAAATGGCAAAGCCTAGAAAAGCTGCTGAATGCTTATGAACCAGCACTGATCATAAAAGAAAGTGATTCACAAATTCCAGGCACAAAAGGTATTTAAATTTCAGTCATGCCCTTAAAAAAGAATTAGATATCACAAGATACAAATATGCAGAGAACAAGCCTTTCAATTTCTGAACGGAGTTCTCTACCTGCAAAAACAAATTAATTTACCTCTCTTTAGCTACAGAAAAAGTTATTTTATATACCAGATAATATACTGCAAATAAATGAAGCTGGTTTGGAAACAAATTGAGATTTCCATATACAGAGACTAAATTACTAATGAAGGAAAACTGGCTGTATTGGGAAAGAGACACATTGGGAAAGAGAGAAGACTCTGAGATGCATGATGTCCCATCAGGTGCTCCAGTTCCTGCCACTGGCACTGATATAATCTTTTATTGTGGGCATAATGTGCTGTCTCTTCATCACTCAAGTGAAATACCAGAAGACCCCCATTGCACTCTTGACTCCTTCAACATCCCATTGCTGAAAGATCCTCTTTGAAGTCAGTAGGGGATTGCTTGTTTCCTTACAGTTTTCAAGTGAGTAGATTAAGTCACCCCTTGGCCCTTTCTTTCATCTTCCTTCTATTATTGTAACATTGTAAGAATATGCTCATGTGAAATATTTTGTTTAGCCAAGGAAAATTAATCTCACAAGCCCTAGATCATTTAAAATTTAGGTGTCTGGTCAATGCTAAGAGATGGAAGATCTGACCTATAGTCTGAGCTTGGCCAACTATCTTACATTAGGTAACAAACTGCTAGTGACCAGAGATAACTTAAATCAAGGCCATCCTCTGCATTTGTTTGTGCTGTACAGAGCACAATAGTTGGTTCGGTTTTTAATTTTTTTTTCTCTGTTTAAAACCAGACACCTAAAAATGTTTAGATATGATCTAGACATAGAGGAGTGTATGACAAGCATCTGGGAGAAAAAGTTACTAATTCTTCTAGAAAGAATTTAAAACAATTTTATCTGAATCATAATTTTTATACACTGATTTAAAGGAGGTTTCTCTGAATCTTTCTTCACCTCACTGTAATTTAACTGCAAACAAAAAAAATAAGCATGAGAAATATTTTTTTTCTAAAACTCTAGAATCACAATGCCATCACAAGGGCATTGTGGAATTATACATGTCTGACTTGTTCCTACTGTCTGTAGCTCCATACTCCTCACTACCAGAAAATACAGCTCTCTTGGAGCAAGATTAAGCATTTCCATAGAGGGAATCAGCACTCTGTGCTGTCCACAACTAAGTACACAGGAACAGGGAACAGTGCAGAGAAACTGTGACCTGGGTAAATTCAGACTCTGGCACATCAGGAGGTACAAATCTTTTTGAAAATGGGCAGTAAAAAGCTACTGTGGAATTACTTTGCCATAGATCTTGCTGTGCAGTGAGTTTGAAAGCCAGCACCCAGCAGGTCCCCTGATACCTCGGCTCAGCACACTTTGTTTTGTCCGTGTAGACATTATACACCAGTTTACCAGTTCCGTGCTCTGCATTTCCCCCTTTCCAGTCGCTAAGGCAGGGAGTTTTTGGCTTTTTCATCTATGTCTGTTTTCCAGAGCCATTTTCTTAATGCCCATACATTTGTTCTGGGGTTATAATGACTTCCCTCCGATCTGCTTCTCTTTCATGCAAAGTGTACCCCCACCCAAATCAGCTGCCATCACCTGCGTGTGTTCCTGGTTTTTCCTTCCTTCTGGTTTTCTATAATAATCTCTTTACTCCCTCTTTTAGGAAAAGAAATCTTATACAAGTAGTCTTTAGGCACATGATATGTATTAAAATGCTATATATCCCTCATCTCCACCATTTAGTGCATATCGATGGAGAATGAAATTGTTTTCTTCCTTCCCCCATTCCTCAGTATTAAAATTTTGATCATGAATCATTTTTAGACATTCAGACACTGAAGCAGGAGATGCTGACAGCATTGAAGCAGAGCTTTATATTCAAGATTATCTCAGGTCTCCATCCACGAATGTGATCTGATAAATGCTATTTTTCTGCTTTAGTATATTGGTAGTTTCTTTGTGGCCGGTACAATGTGAGTGTTATCAGAGATATCTTCCTTTCACAGAAATCCATTTCAAATTTTTGATGTTGCTCCCAACTGATGTGTGTTAACAGAGACCATCATATTAATATTATGTTGATATTGTAATTTTAAATATAATAAGAGTATTAATAACTACATTTAAATAATTTTTTTACTAAGTAATTAAAATTATACTTCTTCTAGGGTCTCAGAACAGTATCCACAGTATTAATTGCCTGTTTTACATGGCATTGCCTGGTTTACCCTGGTTTTGTGACCCTCCACTCCCTGCCTCAACCTTCCTGTGCAGCTGGGAGTGAAGGAGAGGCTGAGCCCAAGCGATCAAATGAGCAAGGATGTGAAGTCCTAAATAACAGAGCAGAGAAAAAGAGCTAACCATCTTTGATACAAAATTAACCCCTTTTTTCCCCAAGCTTTGTTGTTCATGTTATGTTAAAAGTATTCTGACACATTTGTGTCTTGGAAATTCACAACACCGTGACTGTGTGCAGACATATTCTCTCCACTGCAGTGGCAGATTTGCATGAAGTTTGCCTGAGTCATGTTTTGTTTGTAGTTAGTGAAGAAATTTAAAATCTTTGATTAAAGTATGTAGATGGGGAAAGGGGATATGGAAAAAGACTATAAATTTCATGCTGAGAAAAGTATAAACCAAGAGCAGCATATGGACAATTGTTGCTTTCTCCTGTTTCTGCTTCAGTGGTGGCAACGTTTTTTTCAGCTTGGATGAGCACCACAGACTTGAAATTTCCTTTGGAAATTTCCTTACAATGTAAGGGGTTTTTTTTAATACATGGCAAAAGAACAAGGACTTAAGAAAAAGTGAATATTTGCTTGATTTCCTCATGCCTTCAATAGTCTTCTGTATCTCAGGAGTTGAGTGAACTGTTCATGTTGTGGTAGAAGACATTTCACTAACAGATGTTACAATTTAAGCTTCCTTCATGCCTTGGAAATGCATTGAGCAGCTTCCAGTACAGCTTTAGTATTTCAGGTGAGATGTGGTCTCCTTTGTACAACTTCTGACTTCACAGATATACAGAGGGATGAGAAAGAATGGGAGTTGTAATAGTGATCTGACAGTTTCTTCTTTCAACATAAATCATCTTGTGGGTAGGGACTGCAGTTAAGATACAGATTGCCATCAGATTTGTTATACTTAAGTTACCTTTTCAATTTTTTTTCCCATGTATTTATTCTCTATAACCCTCTTTGGGAGCTCCTCAGGGCACTCGCTCAAGGTTATTTTCAAACATTCCTATATTTTCTGTAAAATCCTGTCCCAATTCCCTTAGATGGGTTTTACAGAGGAGAAAGCACAGCAGCTCAAAGCTTTGATGCATGACAGACAGTCCTACTGATGAGCTTCTGCTTCTCCCCGCATGTGAGTGCACAGCTTACATTTATTGTGGGGGAATTTCCTACTGACCCAGGAGGGATAATTGCACTTTCCTGCAGCAGAGGAGACAAGGCAAGGCTGCAATTCAGCACTTATAGTGCTCTTGCACATGCAGAACTTCTGTCAGCAGGGGAAGACCCTAAAATATGATGCCAAACTGGGGCCTTGCAAGTTGGGAACAGCACTTGGTAGGCAGTACACATTCAATGAACCAATTACATGTTCAATGAATTTATTAAATTGGTTTCTAGTGAATTTGGACATTTTTTACAGTGATGATCAAAATCATTTCTACAATCTGACTAACAAGAATGAGAAATAACCTCTCTTCAGTGGCTACCAGTTTTTATTCAGACATTTCAGACATTTATATTTTCATATTGTTATAAGCATGAAATTTTGGTACTGTTCTGAATGTAGAGGAGTCCCTTTCTAATCTAATAAAAACCCAATACAGAGATGGAGCTTCTCTGTTTTTTTTCTTTGTTTGCCTTTCTCAGTGAGTGACTATTTTGTGTCTAATCATGTTATAGTCTCATGGTTTATTTCAGTGATATTCTTAGTGTGCATTGCACGCTTTGTTTTTTTAAGTTTGGAAGTTTAATTATGGACACAGGTATGTTAGAAGACAAATAAAAGTTTTTTTTCATAAAGTTGTGGGCCTTCTTTCTATATTCAGATCTTTCTTTACTCTGCTATCACATTTTGTTCAGATTGCAATCATTTTGAGGTTTGAACCGTATTTTTCCTCTGGCTTTGTTCAACCCTTAAATTGAATTAATTTTTATTAAAAAACAACTTATCTTTCTCTGTAGTTTTTAGCATTCAGCATCAAATGATGCCCAACGGAACTGGAATGCTAAAAGATTTAATGAGTGATAAAAAAACACTACAAGAAAAATAACATTACAGAAGGTATGAATTTTTTAACGATATCAGAAAGACAAACTGGTTGGATGGTCTTACACTGAGCTCTAAATGTATGGCACATGAGTTCACAGTTTGGACCTTTGGTGAACATGGCTTATTTTTCAGTCAGCTCAGCAGCTATTCTTTGGAGAGCCAATCACAGTAAAAAGAGAAACTGGTGGTAAGATAGATGGATTTGAGCATATCAAAAAGAGAAAAGACATCATCTATCTGCATAAAGTGTGGCAGGGGTGTCCAGGGGGGCACTAGGAGAGCTGAAGAAGAGACACAGGACTGCAGAGTGTGAGATAAGATATGGGCAAGAGAAAACTGCTATGGAAAAGGTCAGACCCTAAAAGCCAAAATAAATCAGGAGTGACCAGAGAAAGTGAACATGGGGACACAGTAACAGAGGAAATAGGGTGTTGATGGCAGTATATGAATTCCAGGTCAGAGGGGTAAGGTTTACTGAAGGCTGAGTGGTTTTGAGTGTGTCTTTCTTCATCATTGTAGTGGTCAAACAGCTTTGTCCACCAGCTGTGAAAACCTCTACTCAGAGCACTGCAGATAAAAATTAATACACTGACATAAAAATTAATATCTCTGTGTATTCCTAGAACAGGTGATGAAGTGGGGAAATTCAGTTTTAAATGTACTAAGTTGCTCTCTCAAGGTGCTGCAATAATTAAGGTATGGTCCTCTTTAAAAATATCAGATCAACAAGACTACTCAGTGAGTGTCAGAGGTCTATTTTGAATGCAACTCAATAAACAATAATTGATGTATTGTTAGCAATCAGTAACAATTACTAATATAGCCACTTAGCAAGAACTGCTGAGTGGAAAACCTATTGCCAGAATGCTGCTTTTCTCAGCTTTTATGCTAATTAAATGTATTAGTTACCTAGAATTCCATCTTTAAAACCTACAGAGAGGCACAGCATGCCTCTTAATTTGAGATGCTGCAGAATTTTCCCCCAGTGCTGCCCCTTCAGCTCTCTTCTGCAAATCTCCTCAGCCACAGAAACGCTCTACAGATGCACCCCAATGCAAACACATGCACTTACATATGTAAAGAGAGTTAACACTAATTAAAGTACCAGCTTATTTCCCTGAGTCCCAGAGTACCTCTACTGCTGAAACTAAGAATTGTGAGCATATATTTAAGGAAGTACATTTCCAACAAACAGTCCTTTATCCTATCATTATTGTTTAATATTTGCTTTTGGAGGATAAAGTGCCAAAAAAGGAATAGCTTATAAGATCTAAAGCTGAGAAATAGAATTATTAAGCCTGAACTGTCTAGACTTTTGAACATATATATCAGACCTCTTCAGAAGCTCATCTTCCCTCCTGTGAAACACTTGGTCACCCGTTTCCTCACGTCAGACAGAATGTTATCCCCTTGAGATGAAACGTGGCTCCATTTGTGCAAAAACAGCACTGTGTGGCAGTGCCAGGTTCCCTGGATGCCACAAATTGCTGAGTTTGTGAAGGCCACCTGTCTGTAGGGAAGCAAGGAACCCCTGGGCTCCTTCTGCAGACATCTCTGCAGATAAAAGACAATACGGAGCCTCAGAGGCTTTCATGCTGCAAATGAGGAGGATGTTTTATTTGATGGCAGCAAGTAAAAAAATTCTTGAGCGTGCAAGGTGTTTTAACTACAGCACAATTAATCATGTATGAAGGATTGCGTTGTTCATGGTGTGAGGTGACGTCAAACAAGACAATGAGCGCCAGAAGCGTGACTCCTGCCAGAGGCTTAAACACCTGCCTGTGCCTCTGTGATAACACCTTGCAATAATTTGCCTTGAGAACGTCCCCAGTTGTTTTCATAATTCCACACAGAATGCAAAATTTTTCTTAAGTCTTTAAAAACTTAGTCCACTGTTCACCAAGATCTACATGCAGGAGTCTTTACTTTTGTAGTTGTCTGTCCAAATAAGTGGATACATTGTCAACACAGCTCACAGAATCTATACAGTTATTCAGCTCATCTAAAAATAGATAGTCATCTGAACGGCTTTTACACTCTGCTGACAGTGTTGTTTATACATCCATTGACTATAAACGTATATATAGATGCCTAATTCACAATAGAACCTAATCCAAGTGTCTTAACCTGAGAACAGAATCCCTTCTCTATTTTCACTTCAATAAATAGCAAAAATAATCCTTATAATCATTTCAGTGCAAACAGTTACAGTGACAGCAGTTTCTCTGCACAGTCTTGTTTAAACACACCTTCACCCCTACTATATTCTTGCCTAGTATTCTTAACCAGGATGTTGGCACCACACTCTGTGAGCTCAAACAATATTGCCAATATATAATTCCTTATCCAGATTCATCAAGAGGAGTTGGAATTTGGCTGTTTGAATTCAAGCAACAAGCAATATGTTGTTGACATCTCTTAGAATAGGGAGACTTCTTAAAAGTGTAGTGTACTGAAATAGGAGTTGTGGTTTCAGTCAAATTTAGCCTGTCATGTCTCACCTATCCTAAACAGCAATTTGCAGTAATACCCATATTTATAGCTCTGTGAGTTTGTTTGTAAATGTCCCTTCTTAAAAGCATTCAAAGTTGTTCTTACAAGTAATTTGTTACAGTCCTTACATAGATAGGTGAAGCTCAACGTAGAAAGGTGTCACAGGACATGATACCAACATTTTGGGTAGTGGTAGATCAGTTTTTTAATCATTTACCAAATATAATTTTCATTTCAAGCATAAACTCTACACCTCCTATCCTGGTCTACTGCAGCTAACCTTTACATACATTAAATGTATAACACGACCCAGAGGGGGAAGCATATACAGGACACCAAAGCTCATTTGACTGTGGAATATATTCAACCATCTCTTGGTTGTATGTCCTGATTGTGTGTATTACGGGATGTGAGGTGGTCAGTTTGAGGAAATGAGGCCCAAATACTATACTAGATGATGGCAGTGGTGAGGATGTTGACAAATCCAAAATTTATGCTACATTTGGGGTTTCAGATCAGACTGAACAACACAGCCTGGCATGGTTGTTTACTGATTGCTGGTCTGCAGCCCTTCTTGGGACTTGTCATCTTCCTTAGCCTGCTTGTGAAGTCTACTGTGCTGAACTGTACTTTAGTTACCAGCCATGTTGGCTGTAATTAGTTGCACTTGGGTATGGTTGGAGGAAATAGCTGTTAAATAATGTGATAATATTATTGTGGATACTGTTGTTCTGACAGGCAGCACGTGGACTTTTAGGTAGAGAAGTTGATAGAGGGTTTAAGGTAAATTTTAGGCATATTGTACAGTAATTACACAGTACAAGCAGTGGCTGACAAGCCCACCTGTGTGTTTGGAATTCTGTGTATTTTCTTTTTGAATTTGTCTGATAAGGTGAGCGAACTCTTGGAGATGTGATACATCTGAATGGATCTATTCCGTATTTCATGCTGTGAAAAACAAAGCAGCTATATGAATTTCAGACATTACAAAACACCACACTTAAATGCTAGCTTTTTACAACAGATGAAGCCAAAAGTGCTTATCAGTAACAATGCTTTCTTGATTTGTCTTTAGACAGAGGGCAAATGTAATGAATTTTTTCTCTCATCTAGTTTCACACATGGATTTCTGCCTGTGAAAATCGGAAGAGGGCCTATGCCTTTTACTGTAAGCAGACTGATAATCTTGCAATTATTGGCAGGGTACACACTGAGTACTTTCTCCCCTTATTCCTAGTGAAAAGCTCGCTACATGGAATCGTGGAAGGAAGCATCCCCATTGCAATGTATATGCTTTCCTGCTGGACCAGATCATTCTTTCCAAATGCCACACTCCAGTTAGCACCTAATGAGTTGTGCACTTCCCATGGTTATCAGAGGTGCCACCTGTTCTTGAAAGCTGATTCACACATAGTGTATGACGCTTATACGCACAGAAGGTCTCTTGACTCTACAACACAAAAAAGATTAGAGTCATCAGCTGTGAGATTATCCACAAATTACTGCTATGTGGGGATTCTGCACGACTATTCCATGTGATCTGAAGAAACATTTGGCTGAAAAAGATTTTAATTTAAAATGTGGTGATATTTTGACATCATCATTGCAGTGGTGACTGTACAAGGTTCCCCTCAGAGCTACACGAATGTCCGAGGGCTGTGCTCATGTCCAGCATTAACTCCAGAAAACAATTCTAGCAGAAGAAGTGTCACATTTGTCATTGTTTTGAGTCCTTCAGGCAAAATGAAAACTAACCATTGGGTTGCCCTCAAGTTGCTTGTGCTGGTAAATGTTTCCTGGAAAATGAACCACTGTGTCTGGAGGACACATCCTGGATAACACAGTCTGGGCTTTATTATGTAAAAGCTCAGTTTTCAAGGCTATGGTGGTATTTTCCAATTCTAGTCTCTGAGACATTATACAAAGCAGCACAGAGGAGACAAAGTACATGTTGTCATTTGGGCAATCTTTCTAGGTTTTATAACATTTAAGAATCTCTGACTATTTTTCTTGCTATTGCAGGATATAATTATTGACGGTAAAGTAATGTTGGATCTTCAGGAAGAACGATATAATGAAATCATCTGTGTTTAATATTTTTATTTTAATTTAGCATGTATGCAAATTCAGGAGATGAACCTAGCCAAACAAGAGTATTATCTGGTTATATACACCCGGAAATGTGAAAGGTTAGGAATAGGATTCCTGTATTTTAAAAAGGTAATTTTCTTCAACCTGGAATAACAGTATCCAAGGTAAAGCTGACAAATACAGTGTTTCCAAAGCCCACTGGCCATCCAGACAAATGTAGATATCATTACTGCCACCTATTGCTACAAGTAAAGAATTGAAGATCTTTTCATAATTCATAATTTCCAAATGGAGATAAAATTGGAAAATAGCAAGCTTGTTCCAGTTAAGGAATTGGTAAATAAACATGTTTTGGTGCCTTCTTTGATAGCTTTATTTTCAGAGCTATATAAAATTGACTAGTACAGGTGCTAAGAAAATCCAGTGTTGTCATGGACACCTGGTAAAAAGTAGTACTGAACTAGAAAGGAACCCCAGGCACCACACTACTCAGCATCACAGGAACTTGTTTCTACATATCTAGGCACTACAGAACCAAGCCTTGAGCCAGCTGTCCAGACACTCTTTAAAGATACATAGGAAGAGGTAGGGTCTTCAGAGGCTCTTTTTCATAATTATTACAGAATCATATCTTCCATATAGACTAGCAAATGATCTTGTTGCCACACAGAAAGAAAAGTCTCAGACGTGTGATAATAGGCTGGATGATAGGACTCAGATTAGGAACATATGAATGCATACTACAGAAAAAGAGCTGGAAATAGTTTAGGACTTCTATTTTTTTCTTCATCAAGCTCCGGGAATGGGAATTGCAGAGAAAAGCAGGAGATTTCAAACATAAGATTTTAAATACAAAGACACAATAAAAAGATTTTTTTCCCAAGACCTACTGACTTATTGAGTATGTCTGGTTCATGAATAATGCATCACAGATTGCTTAATAACAAAATTACATCTTACTGATTGGTGATAAATGTATTATTTGAGATGGCATAGAATCTTGTCAAAGGTGTTTTAGTTTTATGGAGTGATTTTCAGATCCCAAAACCATTACTCATTTTTTTCACACAGAAGTCCGCAGAATTCTACTGGTTTCTAGATTTAGAAGTTGCCTTAATGAGTACTGTGAGAGTTGAACATCTAATTAAAATGTCATAAAGCTATTAAAACACTGTAATAAAATCAGATTACCTTTCAAGTTGTAACATTTGTTAATCTTAAAATTTCTTGA
Source organism: Lophotriccus pileatus (assembly GCA_035583135.1). NCBI lineage: Eukaryota > Metazoa > Chordata > Aves > Passeriformes > Tyrannidae > Lophotriccus > Lophotriccus pileatus. The sequence continues at coordinate 60,486,679 of JAWWES010000133.1, forward strand.
AGGGGAGTTAATTTTCCTAAGACATCTGATAACTACCTATCCACATACATATATGAAAAAAAATCTTCTGGAAGTTGATGATTGTGATCATCAAAGGTGCATTTCTTTTTGTTTATTCCTATAAATAGATCAGCAAAAGCCACGTAACAACCAATTACCTGTGTAACTTTTCTCTGGTTGTGAGTGAATTAGCCCAAGCTTAAATATGTAAAGATCAGGACCAGTACTTTAATTTTTTGTCATCTCAGTCACTACATTTGCTGTCCACACTTATAGCTACTGGCTTTTATTAACAAACATAAATTTCATCATTCCTGTTTTAGTCAGACAACATGAATTGTGAAAGCCTATTGCTGAACTTAGTTGTTCTGCTGGGTGTCAGATGTGGTAGCTGTGGAAACGCATCCAGTTTCACACAAAGAAGCATCCGCAAGATGTTACTTTTGTTTACAGATCTCTCACAATCTAATACCACATCTTCTCAGCTAATTTCCAGTTTTACTGAATTCTCTAAATTTCAAAATTACAGTGATGCACATGGCCATGTCTTGTCATAACTTTCATTTGAGCAGGAAGAGAAGGCTCTGAAGATCTCTTTATGAAAGGACAGTAAGTGCCAGCAATTACTGGAGAGATCTAAGTGTGTGGTTGTGAACAAATAATCCGAGGTCTGGAGCAGTCAAAGTCTTTCATTGTCGTTAATCTAACAGCAGATAACAGTAAAGAACTCTGAGATTATTACTATGATCTTTTTTTAATACCACTGAACAGTTCTTGAAACTAGGAAGGATATCGGTCAGGAACAAAAAACTAAAAAGATAAATGAGTGATAAGGTGTTGATAAAGGAATAAAGGATGCATCAAACTTCATTAAGGATAATTCTTGAGCAAACCCTCTTGGTAGGTACTCTGTACAGTTCAGCTGTGGAGGATACCTCATTTCGGTGCTGCCCTTATAGAAGCAAAACACCTCTGACAAAATTAATGTCTTGGCTGTACTGTGGCCAATATATATTGACTTTTTCTTTATGCAAAGCTTCAATAAATTCACCTAATGAAAACCTCACTGTGTATACATTTGCTTTCCTTGTGAACTGCATGCCTCGGACAGGGCCCTATCCGTGAAAATCAAAATTTGTTCACATTTTTTTCCATAACAGGCAGAAACCCTTTTTAATATATTATATGGTTCACTTCAGGGCTCTGATACAGTGATTTCTTATGTGAACTCAAATAATCCATAGCTGAAGCTTATATTTCCCAACTCATTGCCATTTTTATGGCTGTTAAGAACTGTTATACACCTAATATTAATCTTAATGAAAATTATCCAGAACTGCTCATGTCAGATTACCTTGTTGTTATACAGCAGGTGTATGTTAGTTATTGGATGTGAAACATTGGTGTGACTAACTAAATCTAAAAAAAAAAACTAATGAAAAATAATCAGATATATTCTGTAGTATATAAAAGAGTTTTGAGCAAAGAATTGAGAATAAATTAGTATTTGAGAGAATCAGCTACTCAGTAGACTGAGATTATTGGAATTATCCCTGTATGGCCTCATGTTGTCATGCAGAAATCTTTGGGTGTCTTTTAATGGTAGCAACTGTCTTCCAGATTTTAGCGCTTGCATCTAATAGTCAGTGCAGGCTCCTAGTCTTCATATAGCATTCTCTGTATCCAGTAATAAACCCAGTAATTTCTTTCAGTCATGACTCTTGGGAGTAACTTGACAAGAGAAAGTAAAGAGGATCATTAAGGTCACTGTAGTTTAAAAACTGATTAATGTGACTTTCTGTGATCATAACATGATTTTTTCTCCCCTATTTCTACATAAGGAAATAAAATACTAACATAAGAAATTAATAATTAGGAAAAAATCCTTAAACTAAATATTTCAAGGTTTATCCTACGCAACATACAGTTAGATTGTCAGCACTAAAAAGTGTATGAGAAGACTTTTATTCCAGTTTAAACAGTGTCTACTGATGCCTGAGTAATCCTTCCACTGACATCAAGGGCCTTTGTCTGAATCTTGCTTGTTTTGCATGCTTATGAGAATGCAAAATCCATCAAATTTAATTTCTCTGTTGGATGTTTTGAAATTATCTTTGAGAAAATAAAACCCTTATTAGCGTTCTGCAAAGACATAGGCTGCCTTAACTGTCAGCCAATGAATTTTCAGTGATACACATGTAAATATGGGCTCATGTCATCCAGACTGAGACAAGCATGTCTTGTGACCCTGGAGTTTTATTCTTACGGGCTCTAGGCATCACCACTGCCCCGGAGTAGATCGGCTGTGGGCTGCAGTGCTCGGTGATGTTTATAAGAAGCTGCTCAGTTGCTGCTCCTTATCTGAAGGGTAGAGAAAGCCCTCTTTGCTCACTGCAGAACTTGTCTAAATATCAACCATCACAGGTAAAATTCAGGCTGGAAGGAACCTCAGGAGGTCTCCAGTCCAATCTTCTGCTTAAAGCATGATCAGATATGACACCAGACCAGGCTGCCCAGGCATATATTTAGTCACATCTTGAGAAACTCCAGGGATGGTGACCAAACAACCCCTCTGGGCAGCCTGTTCCTCTGTTTTTCTGTCCACACAGCAAAAGGTTTCCTTTATATCTGGTCTGAACTCCCTTGTTGCAACTCAACAACCTGTTGTTCATATGCTAGATTCTGTCCTTTGAACTAAAGTAAGTACGTGTCTTCTTTCTACTCAAATAAAAGCAGGAAAGAGCTGCTTTTAAAAATCTAAGACTTCATTTCATTTCAGAACTGAATTTTCTCTGTAATTTGCCTTTGGTTAATGAACAGCTGAAGCCTCGATGGTCCTCGTTCTGAGAAAACCAATCATCATTAAAAAATGGAAATACTCCATTATAAGTCATGCTGGTAAAACTGCCATCAACTGAAATGCTGATAGAAGTTATTGTGGGATTTCAGAAGCTCAAGAGAATGGAAATCTGATAATACATTAGATCCTGTTCTGAGCCAGCAAGGCAAAGACTGAAATCTGTCAGACATAAAGTTGAAATAATGTACTTTGGATTTTTGCTGATACCAGATAAAGGGCTGTGAATTCAGACCCATACAGAATTGTTATAGCTGAAATATTTCCTCTGATAATATTAAAAAGCTTTTTGAACTGGCAAAGAACAGCTGTCCCTGTGTTTGAAACACTTGAAATCTTTTGATAAAATGAGAAAATGCAGGAAAAAGCAAAAAAAAAAAATCAGAAGTATAAACATGGCATAAACTAAGCCTGTGGTGTTTATGTTTTGTGCAAAATATGAAAGAAGAATAAAATAGGTGGACAGTGATAGTTTTTCAGTTCTCACAGGTTTAAGGAAAAGCACAGATCTTATGTTTGGTGTTATTATGGATGTGTTTCTAAAAGGTGAAGGGAAGACAGTGCCTGTACTTGCCTTAGAAGTGCTTTCCTAAATCAGTTAGAATAATCTTTGCTGGAGGAACTCTAGCTGGTCATTCTGTTATTCACATCAATGGCTAAATCTTTGTTTAGACCTCTGAAGCCTTTTTATGCAATTATGACTTGTAGTGATCAACTTGAGTTTAATTCTCAGTTATATAATTCAAACCCTGTTTGTTTTGTTCATTTCAGCTTTATGGAATATGAATCCACCTTCATGTTCCAAAAGCAAATAGAAAAGTTTTACTGACCATCTAGATACTATTTATTATCTGTCATATGGCATCTTACAGATCTCTTCTGTTAGCTAAGCAACCTAATTTATTTGTTCTTTAATCACAAGAATTTTTTTTGTTTAGCCTTCCCCAGATCTTTTATTTTTTGACTGTTTTCTTTCAAGTGCTAAGAAATCTTGGAACCTGAAGGACCTACCTTTGTTTTAAATTAGAGCATAACACCTTTTTTTCCCCAATAGTTTTCTATAACCTTCTTAGAATTAGTTGTTATCAGTGTGAAGTAGTAGCCAATGAACCAGACATTTATTCTTTTCCTTGAGAAAATTGGGCAATTCATGGTTGACTTCACCAGCGATGAAGTCCTTTCATTTATAGATGGACGTTTCAAGTCCAGTCAATAAAAATAGAGACAAAAAGTTACAATGTCCTGATTGATTGTTGATAGTAGTACACAGGAAACTTTTTTGGAGACTGTTCTGAATGTCAAGCTTTAGAATGAATGGCATCATCACATATTTTTCAGTCTTCTTTTCCATAACTAATTGACCTACATAAGGGACACAGAAGTGTGACCTTGGAAAGATTATGTATGGCCATTAATCCATATAAGCAATTCAGATTCTTCCCTTCTGATATATATATATAATTTCTGTCATTTTATCTGACACTGGCAATATAATCACCTGGAGTTGCTCATTCCTACTGAGACTTCTCAGTCTTCTTCAGGTGAAATAATCCTCATTCTTTTACCACTTACATAGCTAATAAATATTGTGTTACACCTCTCCAGTGCTGCACTGCAGGGTATTTCAATTTTAACCTCATTTCATGCTGAAGATAGGCTATTTATTCCCACTATTTTCTTCATGAGCATTCAAGCCTCATGACAGAATTTAACTTAAGGTGGAAGATCTGACTAGATCCAACTGCAATGGACTATATCAAAGACTCACTGAACTCCACATATATGTCTTACAGGTCTTTTTGATCTTTTATGAACTTCCTTGTAGCCAAAAGCTGGGGGGTGGGGTGAGGGGAATAAGCATGAGAGGCTTTGAACTTGGACACATTATTTTTCATAGGCTGGGACTAATGTGGGGTAGAAGGGACATCCAGAGGCCTCTAGTCTAATGTTCTGCCAAAGCAGGGTCAGCCTGCAAATCACACCAGGTTGCCTGAGGTTTATCTGGTCAGGTTTTGAAAACCTACAAGAATGACAACTGCATGACCTCACCACTTCTTGATTTAGAAATCTACTTTTACTTCACTTAGTAACACCAGGAAGAAACACTGATGGAAGAGGGAACTAAAACTACAGATTCTTGAACCTATGTCCTTTATTATCATTGTGAGCCTTTCGGGGAGGACATTCTGACTGGCATATGTGGTGAACGTAAGTTAAGTCACACAAATGGTTTTACACCATGCAGAGAGAGTATCTTCAAGCATGGGATGCCCACTCAGCCTAGATATTTGCTCCTTGCACAAGTCCTTCAATTTCTCTTATGAGCTGGTTTGAGGTATTTGGATTATGAAAGAAGTATTTCTATTAGTTCTCTTGGCTAGGGATATGCATAAGAGGAAAACCCTGAAGTTAAGGTGCTGAATTTCACACCCTGTTGTCTGTACATGCTTGCTAAGGGGAAATTTTTTTCAGAAAGCTTGATGTGTAATCAAAACAGAATTTTACTTATGTGATACATTTGAATTTAAATTGCTTAACTAAATAATTGTTGTAGAGTATTTATTTAGAGGAACTAAATATAACCATATAACAGATACCAGAAGCCCTCAGTTCTGAATATATCCAGTAACTTGCAATGCACTCAGACCTGCCACATCTTCCCCTCGACCATGTTGAACCATCCCTGCCCTGTACCTTGCTGGCAGCTGTCAGTGCAAGGGCAGAGCAGTGTCCTTGTTCCTCTGAAGTCTTTGGAGCTTTCTGCAAGCTACCTCTGGAGAACACAGCTTTTAGTGCATGTTGTAAACCAGGGACAAGCACACAACAATGCTGCTGGAAGGCACACTCTTGACCCTGTGCTTTTATTTCTCACCTGCAACGTGAATCTGTGCATCGTGCACATCTCCAGGCATGTGATCCCAGAACAGCAGCATCTTACTTAAGAAACTTGTTTACCTTCTCTCAAGTTAGCCGTGACTTTTACTTGCTGTAAAAGCAGTTAAAAATAGCCTGTTTTGAGATCTAAGGCATGGTTATGAGTCTGTCAGGTTGCCCCAGGGCCTGAGGGGTTGGGCTGCTGTGTGCAAGGCGATACATACTGTGGTATCTGCCTCCAGCTACAGTCCTGCCTCTGAGCAAGATGAGCAAAGCTGACAGTGCCCAAGGTAGGAAAAGCTTTATGATCTGTGCACATCTGTATCAAGTATCAGCCACTGCCTGAATTAGTCACGGAAAGATAAACACAGATCTAATTTTACCACTCAAACTTTCTGAGCATTACAGATGCAAACTGCATGAAGAATATATTTGATGATATATATACAGTTGTCAAGTGGATTTGTCCATGTCTTTTCTGGTGGCTTTAAAAATGTACAGTCTATTTAATGATGCAATACCATAGCGGATATTCAAATTGTTTGAACTCATCTAAAAAAAAGAGGTAGAAAAGGCACAATGAGCAATCCCTGCGTGCTGTATTGTTACACATATGGCAGTAGCTTATAAAGCTGAATTTTTCCTTTTGATCAGTTTTATTCTCAGAGAAGTACTAGTGATTGTATAATTACAAATTTTAATTTTTTTTAAGTGGAAAAACAGTTTTGGGTGATGTTGAAAGTATCACTGATTTTAGGAAGGCCCTACTGTACTTGTATATGACTCCCAATCGTTTTACCAATGTGAGAAGTGCACAATCAGTTTTTGCTTGTTAAAATTTGTGAAGGCAAAGTTTAAAATTCTTAATTCAACTGTCAAAACTTTGACATGCTTACTTCCATTCCAAGTCATTGCTGCATTTTCAAGCCATGGATCAGCCACAAAGACTATTCAATACAAAGTCACAGTTCTAACTCTTATCAGAAAACAGTCATCAAAAAACAGAAATCATTTTGTCACTAGCAAATATATTTGATACCACCTGAACATTAGCTCTTTTAAAATTGAGAAGTTAGATATAACGTTGGATATAAAAATACATAAAATTTCCTATGATACTTCAACCAAAGATAAGCTTTATAATTTAAACAAAGATACTTATTCTACAGTTTGCCTGTAACTCACAGCTTGACCCATATGAAATCAGGCAAGAAAAGGTTTTCATATGATAAATGATATCCCAAGTGACTACAGGGGACAAGACACAAGTCAAGAGTTTGGAAGGTTTTGGGTGAAATAGGATCTAGGACAGATGTTCCCTCCCTATATATTACACATAAATAGAACTGTCTCTGAATTAGACAGTTATAAGTAGCCTGTAAGTTGTGCAAAAGAAATACAGTATTTCACACTGAAATATTGGGATAATTTAAAATTTCCATTCCAGATGGTAATTCCTAGTGAAACCCTTCTCCTTACACAGACACATATGCATCCTACATTATTTCCAAATGCCTAGAGAATTATTCAAACTGATTTCTTATTTATCCTATGTTTCCCCAGCTGCTGCTACATGACTTATAAACGTAATCTTAGCATATTTAATAATTTCATATGATTCTCAAGAAGGGCTAGAAAGTGTGGAATCCAGAATGCTAAGAAAGGTGTAAGCTTATTTCTTCTGTCAATAAAGATGTGGAGTTTGGGTGATGACTGAGCTCATATCATGCAAGCAATATATATATAATTGCTATTGCTGTCTTTTTCCTGTATGATGTTTAATTGAGAAGTCCTTCTGTAATTAAAATAAAAAAATTAAAAAAAAAAAAACACCAACAAACACAGATGTTCTGGTATAACACATTTTCTTTTTGCAACTTTTTCCTTTTTTCTTTATTCAATTTATGGGCACATTGGGAAAAAACTTACCTAGGATATGGTTAAATTGGAATAATCAAGCCATAAAGTTATCCCTTGTCTGAAAGAAATTAAACAGGTGGGAATGTTTGGAGTGTCATTTGCAGACTTATTTAACAGCTTATTTTGACAGCTTATAGTGCCTTGTCTTTTGAGTTAAGGGGAAAATTCAGCCCAAGGGGCGAAAGTTTTGCTCAGGGTGGACTGATGCCTCTGCTACTCTGTCAGTGCCACACCAAGAACACAGCTTCAAAACCGCCTGAAGTGCAAGCTTCCAGGGACAAGGCAGTGCCCCACAACACTGCCACATCACACTCACCAAGCCCCAGGGTGAGCCCAACCAGGGACCGATCCGGCTGGCAAAGCGAAGAGATGAATTTCTCCCATAACAGGTCCACACCAATGGCAATAATGCTGGACCCAGAGAGAGAGTGGGAATGCCTGACAATGGTGAGGAAAAGTTGGCTCCATCCCTCCTGACAGCAGCATGAACTTAGGTCAATGGAAAATGATCCTGAAAGCGAAACTCTAGGGCAATGTTGTTCTCTAGTGCCAAGAAGGACGTTCTTGAGCTGATGCTTCAGCCCATCATAATCTTTATCTTCCCTTACCCCCTCACCTTTTCCCTAACAGCATAGTACCTGCTGGTACAGACAGCCAAGTGGGGATTCAGGGACTGAAAGGAGAGCTGCTAGACATACTCAATTAGCACAAGACAGCTCACAGGACTCTGCAGTGTGTGAGTGACCATGTATGTGAGCACCGCAGATTAGCAGCATCTGGCAGACAGGGTAAACCATCAATGTTTCCAATTTAATGATTTCTGTCGAATGTGGAGTCCCTGAAGCAATCAGGCACCTCCTAGATGCAAATCTCCCATCTCATTTTCCCACTGTTATAAAGAATAAATCACATAATCTTGAAAACCATGCCCATGTCAATGCTAACCATATGAAAACAAAACCACAATAAATGGAAACCTAGAAAACCTCTTTAGTATGCATGTTTTCTCAGGGAAATTGGGATGTAGATAAAAATCTTTTGCCTTTATGTGTGATATGGTTTTCATTGGTTTTGTAATGATTTAAGTGACTTAGCCCTCATACCCAAATGGGGAAATCTTTAAAATTGTAGGTTTCCTTTGGGTATGAAATGTAATGCATTCCTTTCCTTATTTTCCAGGGACATCAAACCTGACAACATACTATTGGATGAACATGGTAAGTGAGTATTGACTGTTTTCTCTCAGAATCTCTAATTCTTGAGGTCTCAGCAGCATGCTTATGCTTTGTAAATCTGCCTCAGATGTTGAATTCCTACCTAAATCTGGACTTTCTCTGCAAAGTCCCTCAGACCACCTTGTGGATTTTGTAATTTTCCCTCCTACTGCAAAAGAATTGTGCGAATCTGAAACTTCAAGGTCTGAAAACAAAGGAATTTAATATGAATTGAGATCACCAGGGACACTTGATAAAAAGAAGTTAATATTTTATTAATGGGATTTCTGTGCACCATCATAGTCCCTTTTTAGGTGCCTACCAGTAGAACTGTAGCAAGTACTTTATTCGCTCTTTTAGAACTTCTGAAGAGGTGAGAAATTTCACATAGCAAATTATTTCCCGTGTAGGCATTTGAAATTACTTTCTTAAATTTAGATATGGATTTTGGAAACTTGTCTCTAATTCTGCAAATTTTTAACGCCTCTACATGTAGTTCAGGCTTAAATAGCATTTAAAAAGACCTAGACAACATAAACAGTTTTGAACTTTTAGCGCGAATTCCATTTTCTCAAACATAAAAGTCATAGTATGAAAAAAGCCCAAACAGCTAATTTCTTTAATTTTACACATACACTCTCTAAGAAGTATTTAGATAAAAACTAATGTATCTTCATGCAACTGTTGATAGGAAAAAATGAGAAAATACAGGTAAAAAGGACATTAACCTTTTATCATTTAGAACAGAAATACATAGAAGAAAAAGACTAAATGGAAAAAGGAGATGTGTGTTTGCAACTGTGGGAAAGTCCTGTGCTCTGTTCACTTCAGAAATTGATTAAAAGCAGATAATCTCTGAGAAAATATAATCCTGAAATTATGCCAACAATAGTGTTTTGTTTCAAAATCTATTGCAGAGCTGCTGGGTATAAAATTTAAAGTTGATTAAAGAGGTAACATTGAGCAATGGTGAAGGTTGTCCCTGGGAACATGGAAGCTAAGTAATATTAGAGTTTTAAAACATCTAGAACTTCAGCAATTTAATGTTTGAGACCCATAAGTGTTAATGTTCCCTAGACACTAATATCAGCAAATAAGCATGAAATAGAAATGCCTTGTCATTAAATCCTGGGTGAATTAAAGCTGTCAATAGCAACACAAAATGAGTGTGAGTATGTTAATCTCTGATTGACAGCCTTTGAAGTATCTCTCCTTGCCCCTCACCAAGGTCAACTACTGAACAAAATTAGCCTCTTGCGAGGGCTTTCCTATGAAGACTCAAGTATCACAGAGAAGAACCTACACCAGTGTGAGCACTATGCTGCAAAATGAAGGCCTTTTTTGTGATTATAGGCTGTTCAGCAACAAAATTATCTGTAGGCAGGTTGGAAATTTTGAGATGGATGTTCCATTTTCCTCAAAGCAGCAAGCAGAACGCTGTTCCCTCATAGCACACCTGCAGGCAGGCGGTGAAACAACACGCTTCTCCAGGCGTGCAGATGGATCTTGGCCAGCGGATCTGATCAGCTCATGGATTCAAACGGGTTAAAAGACCTGTTACGTGCTTGGGAGAAGGAATTCTCTGAACCTTGAAAAGGGTCTGCACATGTATTTCAACTCACTAAATAAGGAGATATCTGTAGGACGAGTGTGTGTACCGTGTTCATTACCACAGGCTTACTTTACAGACAACCAAAACACAGAGAGATGTTTTAGATCATCTGATTTGTTTTGGATGTCTTCACTATACACCAGTATTTATTTCTCTTTGGTGACTAAGACCTAGAAATTTTGAGTTAAGATATAGATATACACCTTACAGACACTTATTTTGCAAGAAGAATGCTATCCTTGAAGTCCCTAAAAGCTCTGGTTAAGCTGCAACATAATAACATCATTTTTACAAAATCATCAGATTTCACTTAATGGAAAAATATGCTGAATATATGCACCACAAATATGTTAAGCTGCAGAGGAAGCATAACAAATTCACCTAATATGAGTCTAACCAGGTGCACAGGAAGAAACTTTATTTTAGCCCTTGGCCTCTATACACTTGACTTTAGCCCTAGGTCTTTCTTACAGTACATTAAACAAATTATGTTTACACAAAATATCATGGAATTGGACATGCACAACATTTCTGACTGAGACTTTGTCTCAGTGACTTAGATTTCTTTGGCCTTGCTGAAGAAACCTAGTCTGGCTGCAGTCAAAATGTAGTTTACACTGTTCACATTGCCTTCAAGCAGTCAAATTGACTGACTTTCATAACATATACCAAGAGTATGTATGATCTAATTTATAAATTAAAAAAAAAAAAAAAACAAAAAAAAAAAAACCACAAAAACATATACAACATATTCAAAATCATTCTGGCAGAGAAAGTGAATTTTCCCATACACTTTTCAGCAAAGCCACATCTCAACATTGCTGAGCCCAGGTTCTGATGCATCAGTGTAATAAATGTTCAGTGATCACGAATAGAATAATGCTAAATGAGAATGGAATAATCAGCTGCTTAAAAAAGTGTTCAGCCTCTGCCAGAGAATGATTGCATGGTCTCCTGGAAAGTTTCCCCATCTCACCTCTGAGGAGAGAAAGTAGGGGCAGTTTCAGTGTTCACTCTCTGAATCAGAATCAGACCTCTCTAAGGAAATGAGCACTGTCCATAAAGCTCCTCTGTTACATTTCCTTCTCATCTTTCCCAGAAAGCTCTTCCTCTTATGACTAACACTAATCTTTAAATTTAGTAGTAATGCCCTATTCTGCTAACACATCTGAAACAGAACTATTCCAGTGACAGCTGAAGGAACTACCCAGTGTTTCAGGAGAGCTACTACTACTGTATTGTACAGAGAAAAGCATGATATAATTCTCCTAATGACAGTATTCTGGTTCCTCTACTATTCCTTTAATTTTAATGGTTTAGAACAACTAAAATGTTGTTCTAAACTGAAATGACAGCATTTAGAACTGGAATCTGATAAGTCTAGTCCATGTAGTATATTTTTTCTGAAATATCAAGGAAATTAAATATGTCTTTAAAGCCTTCCATGATCTATTAACTATGATGTCTAATTTTCTAAATGCAGAAAAATAAGCAGTGGCAAACAGATTAGTACATTGACTTTTTTCAGAGATGATAACATTATTTGTATAGCTATTTGGTAGCACAACTGAAATTAAAATTTCTGGTTGTTCTCTAGAAATTGCAAGGGTCTGCTTTTTCATTCAGGCTTTGCATTGTACAGAGAGACCACACGATTATTACAGTCTGTTTAGGGAAAATCTTCAAGTCAGTTTTCCAGGACATAGTTTCATAAGATGCAGCAAGATCTCTGCTTGGTTTACTGAGGAAGAACCCCCTGCTGGGTCAGATCCAAGACCTTGGCCAGCATTTTGTCACAACTGATGGTAAGAGGAGGTACTATTCATGGAACATGTCTTTTGCCACTTGGCTGTCAGTGTTTCTTATTACCCACAATTTCTGTACTACAATATTAGAGCATCTCTGTATATTCCCTTTAGAATGTGGATGAATCTCTGTTAATGAGATTATTCAGTGCCGCTTTGACGCTGTGGCTGATATTGGCCTCTACAAGCTCCTGGAATGGCAAATTGTAGAAGTTCACCATCCTTTATGGAGGGAAAGTGTTTTCTTTAGTGTGTTTTGAAATGTTCTTCTTGGAAAAAAAAAAAAAAAAAAAAGAGAGAGAAAAGTCCCACTTCCAGAATTGAAGGATTTGATGAATAATAACTTAGTTATCATTATATTCAAGACATTCAAAAACTCCTGTCAGCAGAAGAGTCTCAGCCTTTTTAATGGCTCCTTATCAGGGAGAAGTTTTGCCCCTCTCGCTTGCTAGAGATAGTGTTACAGACATGCAGGATATAAAGAGAGACTAGTTTTTGTGGTACTTTCCCCAGGTACTCACCCAGATTCCAGCTTTTTGTGACTGAGGCATTTCCTGAGCTGGTTATGGTTTCCAAACAATAACTTTCCCAAAATCTTTTCTAGTGTTTCCTTGAGTGAAGAGAGCTTTTAGTATCCTTAACATCCTCTGTAAGGGTTTTTAGCTGAAAAACAGATTATGTGAAGACTCACTGTGTGTTTTTTAATTTTGAAGGCAATACCTGCTAATTTCATGGAATGGTTACTACTTCTAGTCTTGAAACTGTTTCCTGATGGCCCTCCATATTAAAATCATAGATCTAATATTTCACTCTTAGACTTGACAGGACTATTTACATTTTATTAGGTTTTGGATTTTTTGTAGACTGGATTTTTGCATCTGATATTCATAATTTTATTCAGTAAAATAATTTCATTATGAGTGAGCAAGGCTAATTGAATCTGGCATTCATAGTAACTTATTATAAATTATTTTGTGAACATAACATTGTTCCTTAAAACTCTATTTCATTGATTGCATCTCAGTTCTCATTTGAAAACTAACAGCAAAATTGAAAGATGTAGCCAATGAGCAATCTTGGCCTTAAAAGCAAAAATTGTATGAAAAAATCCCACCCATAAATTAATAATTTGAGCCCCAATATTAACTTCTGAATACCAGAACTGGCAACATTATTACCATATACCGATATCTAGGAGACAATCTCCACTAAAGATGCACCTGGTGTGTCTGCACTAGGGCTGGTCCTTATCCTACCCATAGACAATATTCAGGGACTGTATCTTATTCAATCCTCTGATATTGATTAGCAAGATGAAGGTTTCCAGCATAATTCATCCACCTGAAGCTATCCAGACTTTGAAAATATATCTGAAACTTTTACATGCCTACATGGCCATTCAGCAGCCTAACCTTTTGAAATGCACAGCCTTGCTGAACCCATCTATAGCCACGCACTGAGGTTGTGCCAATCTCCCTGATGATAAGTGGAGGACTGCCGAGCCATGCCAAGTTCAGGTGGGTGTGAGCTTACACTCTCATACACAGCAAAGGTGAACTCAGAGATGCTTTTTAAATTGTTCATAGGGTTTGACCTTCTGAGGGCAAATCAGACTTGAATTCGCTCCAAAATGTTACTGTGCTGAGATTTCCGATCAGCTCTAATGCATGCCGAGTTGGTGACATTAACTCCAATGTAATATTTCTTCTCTCTGCCCTCACACTCACCCCTCTGGTTTCAGACTCGGAGAAATTCAATGAGGTTTGAAATCGTGTACATTTTGCTCTGCTAAATGTTAGTCAGCCAGCCCCAGCCACCTTTCAGGACTTGTTCTAATTGTCATTGTGACTTGCTCAAAAATTAAATAATAGTCCAAATAAAGATCATTTGCTGGTTACCTCAGATATGGTGATTCCAGGCCATGTGGAAAAGTGAGGCATAAAAGTCACATGACATAAAGCTTTCCAAAGTCATACACTATGCTGTAGGTATTAACTTACCCTGGTAAAGCCTTTTTGGAAGCTGACTGGAGGAATGTAATTTTTGAAACAAGTTCCACTAAGATACTTTCTGCTTCCAATGTATGTGAAGTCTTCCCTTGGGGGTGATTTGACAAAGGCACTCTGCAGAGAGACAAAGGAATGTGGTCATTCACTTTTGCTTCCCTTCCCTCTACTATCATCTTATTATCATATGAAGTCACATAGCTCCAGGGATTAAGCACTGAGTTCTTTCCCTGGAATACTTGAATTTAGTTAGGTACTGCTGAATCTGTTGTGTACTGCTCTGCTTCACAGCTGGTAAGAGCTAAATCCAAGTGGAAGTGGCACTGACATTCTGCTTAGTTCAATATTGTATCAGGGCATGGACTTGGTTTTGACATTTAGTCATTTACAATCATATCCAGAAAGGAAGATCAAGTACCAAGTGTGAAGCTCAGATGGAAAATAGTGCCCAGGAACAGAAATTTTGGAAATGGTATGAAATATCTGGTGACTCAGAATATTTACTGCAGCAATAGCAACCTTCCCTTTTCCTATGTGCAACAGTTGCAGTAAAAACAGGTCTTAGAGGCTGATAAGAAAGACTCCTGTAGAGAATTGGGGTCTAACTGTTTCTTGAAATATTCATGCCAGGAATGAAGAACATTTTAAAAAGCCAAAAATAAGCCAAAACCCACACACCACAAACAAACAAACAAAGAAACCCAAAACAAACAAACAAACAAAATCCTTAGACATAGAAGACTTGAAAACCTTCAGACCTTTGCCTCAAAACCCTCCAGCCCTCCTCCACTGCCGACAGGCACAGGGGATTCACCCCCTACTCTGGTCCTGTCCCAGACACAGCCCCTCTCCATGCCCCAGCTCCCACCAGGCGCTGTGTGCGGTCCCTGCAGCAGCACGGCCATTCACCTGCCTGCACAGCACCTTCCTTTCCCTCCAGTGCCAATTAGCAGCCCTTTTAGCAATAAACAAAGTCTGCCTGCAGACAGCCAGTGGGCTATGGAGTGGCCCTGGAGAAGGGAAGAGCAAAGGTGGAGTTTTTCCAGGATACAGACATGCCTCCACTGTGCCTACGACACGTAGAGGAGCTGCCCGTTTCTCCTGTATTGGCAGCAGCATACACAGGAGCTATGCTTCCCAATCCATCCCTTAGCCTGCAGAAAGGCATTTTGAATGCAAAAAAAATCAACCAGTGCATACAACAATTTACGTGTGCTATTTTGGTTTTGTTAAATGAAAAGGACACCAATAAAAGGGAGAGAAAACAATGCACTGCAGGAGAGGCAATTTCGATTGCAAATCAACTATCTGAATCAGTCTGAATGGATGTTATGCAATAGATGTTTTCCAATGGGCAGTCATGCTGGCAGTCTAATAGGGATCATCACTTACAGTGCTGTCATTTAAGTGACAGAACTTTTATTTATCTGTCAAAAAAAGAGAAAGTATTGGTCTCCAGAGATCCTTGCAACATTTCATTGTACAGTGTACACAGAATTGCTTTAAACTACTTCCATGAGGAGGCTGTATATGGTTCAGGTATCTTCAGATATCATTTTCAAGAAGCCTTCTGCTGTAGTGTTTTATGATAGCAGAAATGAACTGCAAATAATGCTGCACTTCAGCCACCAGGAAGTAGGAATACTATCTTGGAATTGTGATGTCAGGCTGGGCTGTGAACATTAATTTGTGTTATGACAGCTTAACACCTCCTGCTCCTTATAAAGAGATGGTTTTCATCTGCTCACAGTTTTTGTCTGCCCTGTAGATGTCTTCCTGAGCTGGGTGCCTTAGGAAAAATGTGTCAATAAAATCTAAGCAGGTTTTTTGAGAAAAGTAGAGAAAGCATGCAAACCATTTCATCGAAAACTTCTACTGCATCTCCCGTCTGGAGAAATAGCTTTAAGTTTAGCAGCGTGAAGTGCCTTCTTCCTTTTTCCCTTCAAATCCAGCTCAGATCTGGCCAAACTAGGGTCCTCTGAGAATTCAAGTTCACACATGTGTAGCTGCAGAGTCATCGCAAGTTGGCAGATACATTTCCTGAGGACTTTGAACAGGATCTAGGTTAGACTGTCGGAGCAGCCTAACATGTTGTTGAGATGGCTCTTCCTTCATCAGGCACCACTGTAAAATCCAACATCAGTCATTTGCTACAGTCTTTTCATCTTTGGCAGCAAACATAATAACAACTTCTCTTGCTTAATAACAGCCTCATGCCCAAACCCTTATCCATTCTGTGGACTGAATGAGGTTGAGACTTGATTAAAAAAAAATTTAAAAATCACATGAATTTGTCCTCAAGAGTCTAGTTCAACACATGATTATTAATCCTGATCTGAGTGCAGTGCTAAGCTGGGAAAGGGAGTGCCTTTCCCTGTAGTCTATCCTCCATAATGGCACGTCCTGATGTTATCACAAAGTGCATAATATCTACATCACTCGACAATATAACACTATTCCTACAACAGAGATGCAAAACGTAACAGAAGACTTGTCAAATTAAAAGTCTAGCTTTAATTTTAATTTTTTCAAGATGGATTTATATTCAGTTTACCTGTCTATGGCAAGACAGGATTAATAACTACTGCTTTACTGTGGTGGAGCAATTTAATCTACACTTATCTTAAGCTACCCCAAGGGAAAAAGTAATGACAGGAGGTTGGGGCCATCTAGTCTGATGAGTTCAGTTTAAATCAGCTGTCTGGCTGGTCAGGCAGCACGTCCCCAGGCTGACTTCTGTCACTTATCGTTCATCTTTCAACCTGCTGTCAAATGAATGATCATTTGGGAGCTGCTCCTGTTATGTACACACTGTTCTGCTACTGTAGATCTAATTTTATAGTTATTGTATGATAAAAATATTATTTTTCTACTCATCTTCCTCTTTGTCCTGAGGAGACTCAGAGAAAAATGGGCTGATGGTAACCTGTAGTGGATGAGACAGTAGACAGTGTCACAAGCACCTGATGTTGTGAGAGGTGGCTGTAGCTGCAGATAAGGAGAGAGAAATTTCACACAGCTTCACATACTGCTTCTGCATGTTACTTACTGCTCTGAGAAAACAGATGGAATCATAGAAGAATAGAACGGTTAAGGTTGGAAGGACCTCAGAGGTCATCTAGTTCAACCCCCCTGCCATGGGCAGGAACTCCTTCCACTAGACCAGGTTGTTCAGTGCCCCATCCAACCTGGCCTTGAACACTGCCAGGGATAGGGCATCCACAGCCTTTATGGGCAACCTGTTCCAGTGCTTTATCACCCTCTGATAAAGGATTTTTTCCTAGCATCTAATCTAAACCTTCCCTCTTTCAAACCATTTTAAAACCATTTCACCTTGTCCTATCACTATCTGCAAGTAAAAAGTCCCTCTTCTTCATTTTTGTAAATCCCCTTAAGGTACTGGAAGGCTGCTATAAGGTCTCTCTGGAGACTTCTTTTCTCCAGGCTGAACAGCCCTGCCTCTCTCAGCCTGTCTGCATAGGAGAGGTGCTCCAGCCCTCAGATCATCTTCGTGGCCTCCTCTGGACCTCTCCAACTGGTCCACGTCTTTCTTGTGCTGAGGACCCCAGATCTGGAGACATGACTCCAGGTGGGGTCTCACAAGGGCAGAGTAGAGGCAGCGAATCCCCTCAGCCTGCTGGCCATGCTGCTCCTGATGCAGACCAGGATACAATTGGCTTTCTGGACTGCAAGCCCACACTGTTGGCTCATGTCTAGCTTTTCGTTCCTGAGAACCCCCAAGTCCTCCTCTGTAGGGCAGCTCTCAATAAATTCATCTGCCAGCACTCATGTCTAAGATTGCCCTGAGACAGGTGCAGCACTTTGTACTTAGATTTGCTGAACTTCATGAGGTTTCCATGGGCCCATTTTTCAAGTTTCCATGACAGGAAAAGATTCAGGGGTGATCATCAAGGCCAGTTCAACACTGCAAGCAGGTGAAACCACACAGGAAGAGTATTCCATCAATTTGCTTCCAGCTTGATTTGTCTAGTTATGAGTAACATTTAATAATAAGTTTTCATTAATGCTATGAATTTTTCCAATTAATTTTCTTTCCATTATCACCTAAATGTTAAATAAAGAAAGGAATATTTTTATAGAGTGCTATTTTAACTTTTGTTTCTACTTCGTGTAATTGCAGGACATGTTCATATCACCGACTTTAACATAGCAACCATAGTGAAAGGCTCAGAAAAAGCTTCTTCTATGGCTGGCACAAAACCCTATATGGGTAAGTTTTCAAAACCATTAAAAAAATGTAAGAAAAGTCACACACTAAGGTTGACTAATGGTATATTAAGAGGATTTTAAGTTGTAAAAGGTTGTGATCAATTTCTTTTTTTGACAGTATATGTGTTTTAGCAGTGGAAAACATGGGAGAGGGAGGATGCTGTTTGGATGCTGTTTTAAGCAGGAGCTTGATCTTTACACCACTTCTGGTCAGGTTCTGTTTGGGTTTGTGAAGCAAATTAATGAAAATTTCAGCTGCATTATTTCCTGTAATTATTTCCCCCACAACTTAAGACAAGGATACATGATTGATTTGCACCACCGTGGCTATGACCTACTAGGGAACATATAACATTAGTTTAAAAGTATTTTGGCAATACTTAATTGCTTTGCTATGCTGAGTTCCTCAAAAATGTGTCTGTTTAAAATTAGAGTTCTATGTAAGTGACTATTGACTTTCTTGCCTTCTGGCTTTTAGGACCACTTGATATTTTTTAATTATATATTTAAAATGCATGATTGATTGAAAGCTGGGAGAGTAAAATTAAGTTCACCTGTCCTCATGTGTCTAAAGGTTAAGCATCTTGGCTAAGTTAATAATTCAAACTTCCCCTGAGCTGAAGAGTAGAAGGCACTTCCTGAAGGTCATTCATCCAACCAAAGTTAGGCTAACTTCCTTCACTAAATCTATGTGTGATTTGTCCTATTTGTGGCTTCCTACACATCTGATGCTTTAATTCTTTCTGTATATGGAATTGTCATTGCCTGAGGAGATGACTAGCCTAAGACTAAATATATTGGGATTCAGGAAACGGTGTATTAAGAGATAGGTGTTGTCTCCAAGAGCCTTTTTCTGTCAGACTTCCTCACAGAACACCTAACACTCATGCAGTGGTGAAATATTGGTAAATTATCAAGTTATGAAAATGTAATTTGGGGAAACCAAAGGCCACTGCGTTATCACACTTCTGAATATTAGCATAGGAGTGAAAGCATGTGCCCAAGAAACAGGAATTGACACTGATATTTTTCACAGCACAAGGAGCATTGTACAACCCTGCACGTGAAGCAGGGCAGGCATCTGCAGGGTGCCTCTACACCAGCTGTGAGACTGCGGCTGATCCAGTCCCAGGTACTGGATCAGAGCTGTTTCTTCAGATATGATATGTTTTTTGGTACAAATCAACAGCCAGCAGGAGCTAAGTCTATTGCCCTGAGCAGCTTGTGCACAGCAGTCCTGTCTGGACAGTAAACAGACACAATAATCTGTGTGTGGCCACACTGGGCTCAGGACCAGTGCACCAATCTATATCTTTGTAGTTGATGAACATATAAGCTTAGAAATCTCTCAAAACAGACCAGAAAACATTTCATGTAGTCCTGATTCAAATATTTAAGTTATGCAGAGGAATGAGGATTTAGATTAAACTTTTCTTAGCATTTTGTACAGGTTAGCTTTAGCTGAGTGTCTGGTTCAGTGACTCTGCTTAGATGAGGTGAGCAGCACTGCACAATCATGTGATACAGAGCATAAAGAGGTCAAGGGAAAGATGGGAGATGGGGGAAAGATTTCACCTTTGCACACTAACGAATCTGGTCTTAGTCCACCTCAGTTCACGTAGCCGTTCTGTCTGAATCCTCCTCCCCACAAATCAGGTCTCCTCACAAGAAGAAACAGTACAAGAAGAATGCCCTCCTTCACTTTGTGAAGAAGTTACAGCACCATGGACAGACTGGAGAGTTGGGCTGATTGCAATGGGATGAGGTTCAACAAGGCCAAGTGCCGGGTCCTGCACTTTGGCCACAACAACCCCCTGCAGCGCTACAGGC
>JAWWES010000133.1:60507126-60599659 GCA_035583135.1 Lophotriccus pileatus
GGAGAGGCTGAGGGAGCTGGGGTTGTTTAGCCTGGAGAAGAGAAGGCTCAGGGGAGACCTCATCACTCTCTACAATTCCCTGAGAGGAGGTTGTAGCCAGGCGGGGTTTGGTCTCCTCTCTCAGGTATCTATCAGTAAGACAAGAGGGCATGGTCTCAAGCTCTACCAGGAGAGGTTTAGGTTAGATGTTAGGAAGAAATTCTATGCAGAGAGGGTATTCAGGCATTGGAATGGGCTGCCCAGGGAGGTGGTGCATTCACCGTCCCTGGAGGTTTTTAAGATGAGACTGGATGTGGCACTCAGTGCCATGGTCTAGTGACCATGGATCAAGGGTTGGACTTGATGATCTCAGAGGTCCTTTCCAACCTGGCTGATTCTATGATTCTATGATCCACCAGCTTGCTTTTTCTCCAGTGTGCCTTCCTCACCTCTTGGAAATGCAAAGATACTGCAAAAGCCACAAGTACAGTCTTTGCCACTCAGAAACAGTCAGAAGAGTCATCCTTGCATTTATTTAGATAAATAGAGCTGTAAGAAGGCAGGAAAGCTTTTAGAGCTGCAAAAATCCTCTGTTTTGATGAAAAGTGATAGGTGAGGATACTCTGTGGCACAGTTTGGATATCAAAGCTCCAACAAACCAAATATTAAGAGTTTGACAGATATGGTCAAACATTCATTGGTGCTGCTTTCCTCTTTTAGTTTACAGTTTTCATTTTGTGGAGAATTATAACTTCAGTGAAGTACTACAAAGACTTTTCAATTGCAGTGATTTCTGGGTTTAAGACTGCATCAAAGGCTTCTCATGTGGCTTCTCCTGAGCCATTTAGACTGTGAGAGAAATAGAAAAAAACAGAATTTTGGCTGGTGGTAAGCTTTCATTACCAGGTTCATTACCAGGAATTCAGACCACACTTTAACCTTGGTTAAAAATATGAAGTTGTCTTCAAGTAAGGTACTTGCAGAGTACCAGAACCAAGGAAACTAAGAGTTTTCTGTAAGACATGCGTTATGCTATGCTGGTTTTTACAATGATGACAGTATGAGATGTGATGAAAGCTTTTTCCCCCTCTTGAAGGTTTATAAAGGCTTACTCCCATGTGGATCCTGTTATATTTAGTCAGATATGAGGGCACTCTCCAGCTTTTGCCTTAGCAGAGGCACTTGTAGGATTTCTCTCTTGTTCCTATGGCAAATTTAAGGAAATAAACAGAAAAACGTTATCTCTAAAGCCTCCATTCCTCTTTGAAATCTGATTGAAATAGGCTGAGAAATTGCTAGGGAGCGATTTGCTCACATGCAGCATGACTGCATAAAACTGCTATTCAGGAAAAAAACGCAGCAAATTGATATTGTGCTGTAAAAATGCCCTAGCTGTTCTGATTAAGATGCCTATCTTGTAATGCTAAGCATGGTGTGAGTCAGCTCCTGCAGCCTTTTCTTAATCCCACTTCACATTAGCCTTTTTGCCCCTAAGTCTTTCTCAGCCTGAAATATTCCCTGCCTATTTCCCTACTTATTAAATGGTTATGCAGAATGCAATGTACCTGAACCTGAATGTCTCTCCAGAACCCCTGGCAGTTTCTCTGTATTTTCCCTTCCCAGCCAATTCATTCAGACAAGTGAAATACGTGCCACAGATAGGCAACAAAGAGATGGACAGCAGTGTATGTAAAAGAAACAAGACCAACAGCCTGGTGAGGCAAGACACTTCCAGCTGCTTCTGCAGCTTTTCTTTTGAAAGCCACTGACCTGAAATGCTGAAGTGAAATCAACTTAGAGTTTGGGAGTCCTTGTACTGTTTAGGTGCCTGTGGCTGTGGAAGACAATGTGTGCCTTCAGCTGTTTTGGGAAAATTGTGTGTCAGCCATGCCAGGTTTTACCATTACAAGTGCACTGCTCAAACCCTCTGTAGCACTTGTGGAGAACCCCCTCCACTGTGCATGAGGTGTGGGCCAGCAAAGCCAGTGCAGGGCAAGACATGGTCCCTGGTTGCAGCCTGTGCCTGGGGTGTTCAGCTGCGGCTCTTTCTTCCTGCAAAAGGCTGTTGCTTAGGCCTCCTGTGTGTAAGGGAAGGGTGCATTTGCCTGACCAGAAGCACCTGTGTCTTTCCCACTTTCAGCACTTCCATCTTTATGAGGGGAAAAAAAAAAAAAGAACTTTCTTAAACTGCACCCTGATAAACAAAGCTGCGAGAAATACATTTGTGTCTCAAAGAACATGCTCTGTGCTGGACTCTCATCTGCAGTGGCGGCCCTCTACCCTGCATCAGGGTGTGTCGGGGTTTGGTTACAAACCCAAAAGTTAAATATTAAAACAGATCTAGAAAACATGACAGATATCACCTTTTGTTTATTCCTCACTTTGGCATAATTTATGTGCATTTGTGTTCTATAGCATATGCTTTTTCCTGACTGAAATGTTTTGGAATGATCAGTTTCCATACATCTGGGTATAATTTGTGAGCATTGGAAAAATTTTCCATTCACAGGTTTGGGGTTTGTTTGGTTATTTGTTTGTTTGTTTGGTTGGTTGGTTGGTTCTTTTCTGTTTCTACTGGTAGGAGGGCTTGGGGGGCTAGGTAGATGTTTTGGTATTTTCCTCAGCAGAGACTGAAGTTACCCATATAATGCACTGTGACTTGACTTTTCTTCAAATCAAACCAATAAAGTACATTTTATGATACAAACGCACCTGACCAAAATCGAAAGCCAATAAAATCAGCCATAAATTATGTGAGAAGTTTCAGCTACCCCTTTCCTATCCTACAGGCTTGTTATCTCAGCTTTTCACAGCTCCTTTCATAGGTTGCTGTCATGATGAAGAATGACTGTGTGCCTGAGATTACCAGAGGATTATGGATTTACAGTGGTCCACTGAACTTCTAAAACGTATGAGTCATGCATATTTATTAATTAATACTGTGTGGGAGTACTATTGGACTCAGAAGAAAGCTAGTGGATGTCCTGATATCAACCTTGCAGGTAAAAAAAAATCCTGTAGGGCTAAATTTGTTCCTGAGATAGTTAAAATATATCAGAGATAAATTTCAAGTTGGGTCTTTCTTGCACTCATACTAAATAGTGCTCTGAAATGAAATAGTGTTTTGTAGCTGAAGTTAATGCAGTGTTTAGGTTTTTAAAAATCCCACCCTTTTCCTATGGAGGGTTCAACTGTCTGGCTGCAGACTTTCTCTGGTAATCTTGCTACCTGCCCTTTTGATCCTGGGGAAATATCACAATTCCATCATGAGTCAGGAGGCTTCTGCCTGTTCTGATAAGCAGCAACCAAGAGTGGCCATGTGAGATTTTGAGGTGCTGAAACAAATACTCACCGTACTGCTGGGGTTTTCAGCCTGTGCTAGGAGCAGTGTGGCTGAGGACATCAAGGACTGCAAGGAGGCATTCAGATTTTTGTTCCACTCTGACATTAATGAGTAGAAACATAAGCAGCTGAGAAACCTCAGGAGATCAGGAAAGAAGTTGTTATCTCCAGCTGCTCCTCACCTCTTTGTGCTCTCTGACCTGCTACCATCCTTTGAGATTTTCCAACAAAACTATTAGTGTAATCATTTCTTTGAGTATTTCAGTCAATAAAAACTCCATTCTGAGTTCAAGTGATAGTTTTTGTTTGAGGGTCTTATTAATTAGCTTGTTGGTTTATTTGTTTTTATTTATTATTTGTTTGTTTATTGTATTTAATATCTGCCTGAAAGAGACTGATCTGTTGTGGATCTCTGCAGGCAGATCTGAAGGGGAGCAGATGGCCAGAGGAGGTGGCAAACATGTCAATACGTGGGGATTTCCAGCAGCCCAGCCGGGCCCTTCTGCCCCCTTTGGTCACACCATACAACTGCCACAGGCTTTTGCATGCATAAGGTGCTGCAAAGATATCTGCTAACCCCGTGGGAGTATGTGAGGCAGGAGTATGTGATGGTTACAGAGTCACAGAATATTCTGCATTGGAAGGGACCCACAAGGATCAGTGAATCCAACTCTTCAGTGAATGGCCTGTACAGGGATTGAACCTGTGACCTTGGCATTATTAGCACCATGTTCTAATCACAGGGTCCTTCTAATGTGTCAGGTACACAGTCTGTCCTATGAATTCCCAGTTATCCAGACATTTAATTTCAGTACTGGGGCAGAACAGCTGCTGTCCATACACCAGGCCAATCTTCCAAACAGTACATGAATATTTTTGGACAAAATCCCTTCTACAAATTACTAGAAAAAC
This sequence comes from Lophotriccus pileatus, assembly GCA_035583135.1. Classification (NCBI taxonomy): domain Eukaryota; kingdom Metazoa; phylum Chordata; class Aves; order Passeriformes; family Tyrannidae; genus Lophotriccus; species Lophotriccus pileatus. The sequence goes on from JAWWES010000133.1 coordinate 60,511,360, forward strand.
TGGCCCTGCAGCCACTGTGAGCTTTTGGATTAACTGAGGAAGGTACTTCTTTATAATTTCATATTCAATAGTGGGAGACCATGGCACCCTCATAGCTGCTGGGCTTTCTTTCAAAGGGGCTAGCAACTTGAGGTTGTTTCTCTGAGGCTGATCCAGATGTTCAGCCACTACGGGCTTGTCTGTGCAAGGGCAGTAAGCGAGTTCTGTTCAGTGGCTGAGTAATGCAGAGGGTTGTATGAGGACAGCAAACTGAATAAGGGCAGGAGAGGTTATATGGCCATATGGCAAACTAATAAGGCATTCTAAATGCCATGTCTGTTTTCAGGTAATAGTATCTAAATTATTTACTTTGACTGAATAATTGCATTAGTACGAGTATTAAAACTATTGAGGTGTATTATGTGAATAATGGTCCAAAATCAGTTACATGCCTATAACTAGCCTAGACCTCAGACTAGAAAATCATCCCAGCATGGCCAGGCTTTAAGCAGCACTTTGCCTTATACAATAGAAGTTAGCAGCTGGCTAGCCTAAACCTCTGAGTCAGAAAGCTCACCATTATAATTTAGACCCTTTTAGCACACGAGAAAGTAAACGCTAGGAGGTAAATTGATAGTTTACCAAATCCACGTTTATATTCAGGGAGAAGGAAGTAGTTTTCTTCCATTTAGCTCTTAAAACAGCTTCTACTCTGGAGAGAAGATCACTTGTCATTACTGCAGTTTGATTTCTGTTTTCTATTTAAACCATGACCTAGAAAAGTTACTGACCCCTGAATTTACTTCTCGGAGGAAAGTGAAAATTAATATTTTCTCATTGCAGTGCTGAGAAAGCAATTAATATTTCACTGAACCATCTCAGTTCAAGGTTCTTGGAATATTATTCCAAAAATCAAGTTCATTTTTTATTCAGCTCAATCTGTCATCCCTTAAACTTGATTCAGCAAGGTGAAACTATGAATATGTTATATTCATCAAGTCATTCACACATTTAAAACTTGGAAAGGTCTAAGCTTTGAACAGCTTATCCTGTGCTAGTCAATCAAAATATTGGTTATACTGTGTGCATTGTATATATGTGTATATATCAATTTATGCATATACATTTTTTCCCAAGATCAGGGACTAATATGTGGAAGGAGAATGATACCTGGCAGCATGGTATTATGCTGAATCTCAGTTAATGTCACACTGGAATCTATTTTCTAATCTATGAAATCTCAGGCATTACAATAAAACCCATGCCACTGAAATAAGTTTTGCTACGACTGCAGCAAAGTGTGTTGCTTTGCAACCCTTGCTGTAAACCACAAACCTCTGATTCCCCTTAATGACATGTAGGGTCTCTGCTGAGATGCAAATAGAATTCAGAGAGCTGTAGCTGGGCAATTGAGTGAACAATGGTAAAAAATGTTTTGGACATATCCACCTGAACTGGATCATCTAAAAAAACCTGAGGCCAAGCCACTCTGGTTTTATTTTTCTGTTTTTTTTTCATTTTCTCATACTGATAACATTGGCACAGGGCATTTTGTAGGAACTGATGACCAGCTCTTATTCACAACATTTAGCTCTGTATGGACAATCAACTCCTTACAACTGATCCATCTTGCAAGACTCACTTGCAAGTTATGGCTTAAATATACTGATTTGTTAGTATGTAGTAAAAGCCACTCGAAGAAAGGTTTAATGTGTTCATCTCACTTTTCTTTCCCCTCTCATCAATTTTGCAGGGTTTCAAAGCAGCCTATGTAAGTCAGCAGTGCCCCAAAATAAGCAATAGCTCTAAAGCATCTTAATCAACACTTGGCAGACTCCAGGTAGTGGCAGGTAGATACACGGGGCACTCTTTGATTAGTTTCTTGCTAAGGAAGTGAAACTTCAATCAGTTCATCAGAAAAGCAATGCCACATCACGCTATTTGGGATTTCTATCACAGGCACTCCAAGCTCCCCATTTTATGATTTATTCTGATGAATTATCTTTATGATTAAACAGTATGCTCCATCGGAAATAATAACAGATATTCTTTGTGCCAGCCACACCAATTTATAGGCCTCAAATTGACCATTTTAACATGGACAGCATTTTCAAACTCACCTTTGGGCACCAAATTAAAAATGCCTCGAATTTCAGAGACCCAGAGCTTAATTTATGAACTTAAGTGATACTTATGAATACTCAGAAGATTTTCAGAAACCCATGTTCAAAGCATTTTGTATGAAATGCTCTTTTACAACAGGAAAAAATAGTGAAAATTTGGTTTTGCATTTACATTGATATTTCCTTTTATTTCAAGCTCATGAATCATATTTTTAGATATTGATAACTTTCCAAAAATAAAGCTAATAATTACTAACAAGTTACATAAAATTTCCATTTTTTAACTCTGTTTTTTTACAGATCTTTAGGAAAATATATATACAATATGAGATGCATCATCTACATAATTCACACTGTAGATGATCTAACTGCTATGACAATTGCAGTGGGTTGCTATATATATGAATTGATTTGTTCATAATTTCTCTTGCACAAACCTGCAGAACAGGAGTATGGATATCCCAGTAAGTCATATCTTCTAAGGTGAATGCAGACCCACTCAATTTGCTTTCACGTTCAGTTTTTTGTGAGCTGTTCTCCAGTATGGTTTTATTTTACAGAGAAATAATCAGTTATTTACTTTCTACAGTCTGCAGTGATATGGTATTACTAGAAAGACACAGTGCAAAAGCACCAAAAGACAAAATCCTCTGAAGGGTATTTATTTCAATTTATTAAGTTGGGAGAAAAATTAACTGGAAATAGGTACTGGGGACTAGCAATGAATGCTCTGAAGCACACAATGCAGGAAAAAGGTCAGTTCATTTATGTCATTTTTCAAGAAAACAAAGCAGATAAACAATGAAATCATGCAAGTATATTATTAAGAGAAAAATATAGATGTAAAAAAGAAATGGAAGGACTTTTAGCTAGGCTAGTTCCTGAAGTTAAATAGGTTCATTTACCCATTATCATATAAGAAAAAGACATTCCTGATTTCATTGTTTGCTTTGTTAAAATTAGTACAGATGTTCCGGCTTGGAATGGCATTAATATTTAAAGGGTCTGTCTTTGTAGTTACCAAAATGTTGCATGAAAGGTGTCGGATCACACTTCTGTCAAACATGAAAAGCAATACCTCAAACAAGAAGAGTGCATTGCTTCTGAGCTCTAGTTCCCAGTACTTTGGTTGACAGGTTTTTCAGGTGTCTGAGCAGAGGTGGAGAGCCCATGTAGCTCATGGTGCCTGCCAATAGGAAAAGGCTGTAAAGATCCCATTGAGGCTCCTGGCCTTAGGTGTCTCTGTCATCCCACTCAGATGGGCTGTGAGGAGGTGGTTGCTTGAGCTTTCTTAGGATCACAGGATTGTAGGGTGATTTGTGTTAGCTGGGGCCTCAGGAGCCCTTAGTGCAACTCTGCTCAAAGCAGGGTGAGCAGTGAGGCTGGACCAGGACCCTGCTGCTGGAGGCGTTCTTCGGGCAGCTCTAGGAAAGCAGTTCTTCATCATATCAAAGACATTAGGCCATGGGGAGCTGTGAATACCTGTGGGATCTACCAACTGCAACACTTCTCCACTTGTCTTTGAATTCACTCTTGCTGCAGACTTGCTATTGCTTTTTATTTACTTTTGTTTTAGTATTACTATTTAAAAGTTTTCTGTCTGCCATGCAAACACCTACTACCTTCCCTTTAATTGTACCTTATAGTAACTACAGCTCTTGGGCAAAAGAATTTGCAGGATCAAACCCATTATTAAACCCTTTTATTTTCCTGAAAAGCCTTCATTCTGTAGAAACTGCTTGAGGAAAAAGATCTGAAACACTTGTTCTTGCAGGCACTCTCTCACTCTTGTTCACACAAACTCTTGAAGGCAGAATATTTCCATCTAGATAGATGAGTGGGGATAAAAGACAAAGTATTCCTCTCATTCTGAATCTGTTATGGCAAGAGAATGCATGCAGAAAGGGTGCACACAGCAGAGCTGTTGCCTTTGCTCCAAGCTGGCAAGCTCAAATCTGATCATTCTTTGGAAGAACCTACCCAGAGCAGGCTGCAGGACGGCTGTCCAAGCTGAGCCTGGGATCAAATTCAAATTTTAAAAGATTACAGATAGTCTATTTAAATAACAATGGTAAGGAAAATCAATGCAGAATTTCAACTTTCCTTTCAGATTTTTTTTGCTTTTATCTTAGCCAATTTGCACTCCAAATTGGTTCTCCTGACATAGTTGTTATTTCTTACAGCAAAATCTAATGTTATGCTCTGTATTTCACAGCTCTAGTTCTTCCGAACTTGGCTAACCCCATGACTTGGAAGGCCTGCTGTCTTTCTGTAAAATCATGCTCTGTTTCTGAATGAGCAGGCAAACTCCAAAAGTCTGCCATACATCCTGGAGTCCTTCATTTACACCTAATGTTTCAGCTCAAAGAGACTTTTAGATACATTAAGCAGAAGCTTAGTGTGAAATGGGTGTTTAACAGCCTTGTCAAACTGGGAAAAGGTCTTTTGGCTTCAGTATGGTTGAGATTTCACCCTGAGAGAAAACCTGTATGTAGGATACTGTAAATCACATTGCACCTTCTGTCAGTCCCCCCCTCACCTTGTGAAATGAGTGTTTACAGCTGCTTCATTGGAGCTGATGGAATGCAGAGAGGCATTCCAGCTGGACTGAAAATAATACTGCCAGAGCAGGGGGGAAAGGGCTATCTGCTTTAAAAATCAGGACCCTAACTTTTCATATTCTGACCTAAGAATGCCAGCGGTTTAAGGTGAGAAAACAGTTTCAAAACTCCAGGGCAAAAGAAAGCATTTTCTGCTGATCTGCTTAATGTAGAATGAGTTGACCTTGAAGCTTTTAGAACTAGAAAATAAAATATAAGTCAATATCTCAGTCACTAAATTAGCAAAACAGCTGCACCATTCTGGCAATGTCACAGGTTACATTAGCGAAGTACTTTCACCTCTATCTCACAGAAATCAGATGGTGATCTGTCTCATTATTGCAATGTTAAAACTATAAAAGAAAGAGTGAAACCAATATTATACCTGCATAGCTCAGTAAAAATGCCACAAAAGCTATTTTCTGTAATGAGATATTATACATCATCTAGGCACAGTGGGCAAAACCCATAACTAATGGGGCTAAATCACGCAAACCTTCACTACAAGGAACCTACAGTGATATTCAAAATACAATTTTGGTGCCTGACTTGCAATTTAGGTGCATTGATCCACTAAGATAACACAAAAAATCCTGCTTAATCTCTTAGCACCTACTTATCCAATAATCTGCACACCTGTAAGATGTGCCTACACACCAGCAGCACTCAAACAACAGTGGAAGCACACATGAAGATATAGCATGCCAAGTGAAGCTGTATCATCTGGAGGTGAGACAGAGTTAACTCAGTGTAATGACTCTTGTGGCATTGCTGGTTCATGTCATAATGGATCACAGCACAAGGGTGCACATCTCATACCTAACATATTTAGAGATGGTCCTGTTGGTCAAAGAGTATAAGACCACTTTCATTCATTCACTGCTTTTCATTCTACTTTGCTATAATTAATTAACGGATGCTGAAATCCTTTAGTATGTTTTGTTCTTGAAGACTTTCTGAAGTCAGGACTGGAGCTGTAAATTACTGTGTTGCCCTCTATAATGCAAGGACTGCAAACACTCTTCTAAAAGGAATGCCTTTTTGTTCATTAAAGGTGCTTCTCTAAATGCCATAAATAGTCAAATCCCAAACTGTCAGTCTGAAGTGTGACCAGACTACATTAGTCACTGCACTAAGCACGTTAGAGAGCGATGCCGTGGTAATCAGGTGGTAATACGGTACATTAGATTCAGCATCATGGCCAGAGGAGTCTCACATGGTAATTGTAATCTACCATGATGTTATGGCTGGGAGTAATGTTGTTTAGAAAATCTCCAGTGAAAGTGTTGTTTTCACAAAGTGTACTGAGATTCTGCTGTTAAGTCATTAGAAAAGCATGACTGAGTTTTCATTTCATTTCGTGTCTTCTCTCATTTACATCTGATTTTCTGAAAAACTACAGTGGCATTATTTAGTATGGCTTGGTTTGGGTTTTTTTTTCCCTAAAATTAGTGAACTGAATTCTTGTTTTGAAAAGATTTTTTTTTTTCTCCACAAAAGTTATTTTTATGGAATTCATTACTTTATTGAAAGTTTGTTTCCTTCCAGTCATGACAATTTCTCACAGCATAAAATCAGTGTCAGGCTTTCTATTTGACAACCACTTTCCTGTGTTGAATATCTTTACAACCTGTCTGATTAGTTTTATCCGAATGTAGCATGAAGATGAGATTTACCATGTTCAACACCTCCATCAATCAGAAAGAATCATCTCGCTTGCAGATATTTTTCCCTTATGATGTTTATGTTATCCTAAAGGTTCTAAGTCACACTTCAGATTAGGAATTCTCTTCCTACTAGTTATTTTTATTCATATATCTTAAAACTTCAATGGACCAGGTAAGAATTAACATATGAAATTACTTTTGAAAAACCTTGGTCAGTGAAGGTTGCTTGTTGTCAGCAAACCAAGGCACTGAAACTGCATCCCAAAAATGCTCTGCTTAGAAATGTATTTAATTCCAGCTAGTTGAGTCTTTATTGATTTTTCAGCTGTGAATATTAATGGTCCATAGTCTAACATTAATTAAATGCTTTCTGTTTGATTTGATTTACTGTTTTAGCTCCAGAAGTGTTCCAGGCTTTTATGGATGGAGGTCCAGGATACTCGTACCCGGTAGACTGGTGGTCACTAGGAATTACAGCATATGAATTACTGAGGGGTTGGGTAAGGATGATTGGGTTTGTTCTTATTTAACAGAAGTCTCAAGTTTGCAGTGCCTCTGAATGAACTTTTCATGATAAAATTTGAGTGTACAAGGCTCGGGCCAGGAATGTTGTCCTGGTTCTGTACCAGCTGAAAACATTCTCAGGAAAGTTTCACCTCACCCTCAAATACATTATGAAAGCTTGCCTTGATTTGGCTAAGGAAAGGCCTAATGTTTAATGGCTTTTCCAGAGTGCTGAATTGCAAACAATGGTATTTTTTTCCAAATAGAAGTTGAGTTACTTCAGACTCTATTACATCTTTGATTCTCTCAGCTAATACCATAAAAGATCTAATGTAATAGCTTAAGATGCTTGGCCCAACTATAAAAAATGCTTATCTGCCAGTGCATTTGCTTCTTATCTAATCAATTATGTGAATAAGCTTAATGAAAAATCTTCCTAAGCATGGTCAAATATCACAGAAGATAATGGAAAATTCTTTTCCATTTTGATTCAAAGGATTGCAGCTTGTTGTTTAAATATTTACTATTCCCTGTGGAAAACAGTTATTTCTACAGTATTTCGGGATGATAACATAGCTAAAGTAGCAATTTGGGGGGATGAAGGGGGGGAATTACTTTTAATTCCTGTTTTGTAAAGGGGATTTTATTGCATTGCACTATGCTGTTTTAAAGGAAGAAATATTTGTTATCATATGACACTAACACAGTTCTGCTACCTTGTCCTGCCAAACAATCCACCCCACAAAGATGTCACAATTTCTTGTAGGATGACAGATAAAGGAAAACAGAAATAAAGAACTATTATTCTCACTTTCAGGTGGAAAAGTAAATTTCAGATTGTTGGCATATTGTTACTCCAGAAGGTACATTTTTCAAAGGCTTAGAACTTGGCCAATCTATTTTGTAATTCCACAGAACTGGCAAAAGCTCCTGATGCAAAGATCTCTCCCATGCAAAGATGCAAAGATCTCTCCCGTGTTTCTGCTCTCAGAGCACAGGAGTATTAAAAACCTTTTTTGAAAAAAACGACAAAGCAACAAATATTAACAATTTTTCTCTATCATCATTCTCAAAAAATAGGGAGGTTTTTAAGCTGACATTCTTATCAGAATGGAGAAGTTAAGGTCTGGCAGTGATAAGCATAATTCCTCCTCAACCCTAGTCACAGACAGTAGTACTAGCTGCACCTACAGTAAATTAAGAGAACATCCCGATGGTTTTATATTAACCCTTTCACCAGTGAGTGTCTTCAAGAAAGAAGCACAATGAATGATTATGTAAGGAAAGCTGAATTCCCAAGACTAATCACAAAAGATCACTTTAACGTGACAAATTCACTTTATAAATGAAAAATTATATAGGCTGTTATCCATTTGCCAAGATCCATACAGTCTTTTCTGAGTAAGTCAATATGGCTATAGACAAAGCAAAATTGAGATTAAATCAGGGGTTTTTTCCTTTTTTTTTCAATAAAAACATTACCATTTATACCTGCTCCAGGCCACCAAGCCAGCTGCTTCTTTTCTCCAGAATAGCAGCTCTTGCCTACTGAGCAAGACAGAGGGTGGCTTGGCAACCCACACCTCTGTAAAAGGTGTTATTTATTTTATTTATTTATTTATTTTTATTTTATTACCTACACTAGTAAAAGGTGTTATTTTTTTTCTGCATTGTATTTCTAAATTCTTCTAGTCTAGACAAGGCCTAAACTGACAGAAGTGATGACAAGAGAAGTAGCAGAGGGTTTAGGAAATATGCTTAACCTGAAGCACATTGCTGTATGCAGCAGGACTTTCTGCAGTTGGAGTGTGGTGCATCCTAGTGTATGGGAATAGTGGAAGGCAAAGAAGGAAGGTGCATTGGAAATGAGAAGCATCACAAATTTCATTTTCCACCTCTGAGCTGTGCATAGCATATGACACTGACAGCCTGAATTTAAGAGGCACTAAGTAAAAAGGCTTGCTTTTCACTGAGCTGAATTTTTGTTTTTATTTGCCTCTACAGCTGTAAGAGCCCTCAGGGGAGGCTCAGGGTGTTCAAGGCATTCCAGCCATTCTCATGCCTGGCTCCCTACTGCTGGGCAGCCAAAACAATGTAGTGCTGGAAATAGGGCTGCAGCTACAGGAGCAGGCTGTATCCAGTACAGAGCTGTCTGGACCATTTTTTGGATACCCATAGTAGTGCTAGCATTCCTCAATAAGTTGAAGGTGCATTTTTCTCCTTACTCAGTTGTTAATAAAAGACCTAGGAAGAAAAACAAGTTAATTTCATAGAGCTTTGCATCAAACATTGATCTTTTCTCCAAGTCCAAGAAGTTAAACTCTATAATGCAAACAGCAAGACGTCAGTCTGTTCCTGAGCTATAGACAAATGCTAAAATACTGCAATAACTGTATATACCAGTTGTTGTAATAGAGACAAAGTGAAGGAATGAGGTAGTAGGTGGGACTCACACACTCTGACTTTCACTGCAATGTGAACAGTTTACAACAAACTTTGGTAAAACATGAACAAAAGCAAACCAGTTTTTTTTTCTTTTTCACAAAATAGAGCAGAAGGGATATGACCTGCAAGTGGAGTGAATAGCTGAAAAGCATGGGAGATAAAGGTGTGAAGGAACTCAAAAGACCAAACTTACAATGGCTGTTCGTAGTTCAAATTAAAAAATAACAATATTTAAAATCTCTTCAGATCTAAAAAAAAAATCAAGATTGCAGAATGCTAATAATATTTAGAATAAAGTATGTTTTAGGGATTTTCCTGTGAGGAAAAAGGTATGGGCAGAAACATCCTTGAAAGAAAAACTTTCCATGAGTCATAATTCCTTATAATTGCTATTTTTAGAGTTAATCACCATTTTCAACAACTGGTGTACATTCCGGTTCAGTGATCCTATTGATCACATTGTTATATCAAGTCTAAGTCAGCAGTAGGTTACTTCTAGATGACAGACGGAATGTTAACCTTTCATTTTTAGTAACTGCTTTGTGGACACATTACCACAGGTAGGGAAAAGCATATGACAGACTATTTCAAATGACAGTTTTGAACATGATTCAAGAAAACTGTGTATTTAGAGCAGTAATTTAGGTTCTGTTGAATTCATATGGACATGATAAATGACAACAGGCATCAAAACAAAAAAATGTAAGCAATCCTTGAATTTATTTTTAGAACATACCAGTGCCTTGGAATGGACTTGATTTTATACATATGTTCAAAGTTGAATATGTGCACAAGTCTTCCCAAAATAAGAATATGTCCTGGGCCTTTATGAAGAGTGGCTCCAATTCCTTAACAGATTAGATAACTAACACCTAAAAATATTCCTAAATTATAATCTTCTATAGGTACATACTAGCATAAGTCAAGGGATGACTCAGTCCTGAGACAAGGTAATGAACATCTGCCCTTTGCTGTTGGGGCTATTGGATTAGAATGTAACTCTATGTTGTTTATGAATTACCAAGCATCAATTTGCACACTGCTGCTATGATGGCATTTAGCTGCAGATCTCATATCACATATTTATCACCTGCTGAGGACAACTTAATTCACAAACAATCCACTGCCTGTCCTTGTTTACAAAAATACATCAAGTATAATTATAACCACTTACTTTACAAATACGAGTATGTGCATAGAAAATAACAAGAATATAAATATATATGTAGTACTTTTATTTCTACATGCTATATTTAATAAAACATAAATCACAGAAACTTCATGAAGAAAGCACAGCAAAGCCCAGGGCTTTTTTTCACCTGCAGAATTTAGACTCTGCAGACACATGACAACAGATCCATGTAATGAGTTAATTCTGGATTTTAAAAAAAGGGCAAAGGAGAAGGATTGGGATTTGGAGTCTTCTTTTTACCGTGGTTTTTACACTGACTTTTGTAAGCATTTTTTAAATTCTCTATACACTACTCAGTAAAAAATAGTGAATAATTCACATTTCACGTAGAATGCCCCAGGAATGAAATTATTCATCCATCTATTTGAACCGATACTTTCTTTTATGAGAGAAAACTTTACAGAGAAAATGCATCTATGAGTAATTACTTTCATTATGACCAAAGAAAAACACACACGCAAAGAAGGACTAGACTCAAAATTGTCATAAAGCCATTTCCATGGGTTTGATATTTCCAACTTAATACTAAGCTCAGGAAAACGTGAACTGTCTACAGTCTTTTATCCCCTCTCACTGACTTGATATTGATTTAACTTTATCCAGAGGCCCTATGAAATTCATTCAGCCACCCCCATTGATGAGATACTCAACATGTTCAAGATAGAAAGAGTTCACTACTCATCTGCATGGTGCAAGGGCATGATAGCGCTACTGAAAAAGGTAAGGAAGCACAAACACGTTCTTTCCTCTCTTCTTTCCTCTTTCAGAAGCCCCTCCAACAGTGCAAAGGCATCAGGCAAGCACTCACACTAGGCAATCAAAATTTCAAGGATAGGAGAGCAGGGCTTATTTCTAGGCTGTTCTGACTGGTGCAGTATTTTCTCTTCAGAAACTGCATTATTCTTAGGCTTAGACTCAGCCTTTTCATGGCTTCAAAGAAATAAAAATTTAATTTTTTTTTTTATTATTTTGAAACTGATTCACTATTGATGGCAAAACTTTGGGGATCAATAATTCTTGCCCTGTGCCCTGGCCCCATTCCCCCCAGCTATGTTTGCACGAGTGGAAGAGGGAAGGAAGGACCACTCTGCCCTCTGAATTTCTGCTGCAGTTTCCAGACAGGGAGATTCAAAATTAAAATAGCTGTGTATCTGGCTGTCCCATGTTGCTATAGCTGCAACAACAAAAGTCTATCTACTTTGCTGTAAATGTCGCTAAGCTACAAGACAGAGATCTTTCTGAATGTGTCATGATTCTCGAAACCATTTTCTTCCTAAAATCCCAGGTTTTTATTTGTTTTAATTGTCAGGCCACATTGCAAGGATCATCTGTATCTTTTAGGTATTTCAAATCATCAGTGTTGATACTTAAACAGGAAACATTGGTGAATGTATGAATACAGTAACAGAAGATCAATGTCTTTTGCAGCAATGAGCAATCTAGTTTTGGTAGATAGCACAGTGAGATGGATAAATTTAATTGCTGCCAGGATGATCAGTGTAACTATATCTTCCAATAAATTAAAGACAAAATACAAGTTAAGTGATATTGAAATGTGATGTTTCATTTTCCTTGGACTCTTGTGCATCTGTAAACAGACTTTTGTTGCTAATACATTTACAAACTTCATGCCTGCAACAGCCATCTGTTTGGCAATTAAAATGTACTCATATCCTATGAGTTATTACTTTTATTTTTCTTTTAAATTGGAACTTCTAGGATCTGTTAGAATATTCCCTAGCCATTTTCTTAATCAAAAATGTGTATCATACAATAAATGCCATCCAGTCCCTTAGAAAATGCCTTGTGCTTGATCACAGCTCCTCACTAAGGACCCAGAGTGCCGTCTTTCAAGCCTTGCAGACATCCAAAACTCTCCATACCTAGCTGATGTCAACTGGGATGCTGTTCTAGAGAAAGCTGTGACCCCAGGCTTTGTTCCTAATGTAAGTTGATATTCCAGGTGAACAGTGTTTGCAAAGTCCAGCTTTAATTATCACTGCCATTTAACTTGTTTATGCTTGTATTTATTGCTCTTTAGTGATTTATTTTGGATTCTACTTTCATTTACTCAGTCACAGCTAAGGGAAAATTTGTCCCATTTCAATAGATCACAACAAAACCTAATTAACCTTGGTTTGCTTTTTTTCCCTTTCAAATAAAAAAAAAACCTTTTCCAGACTTTGCAATTCAGTTGTTAGAGCAAATGATAGTCGAGGTTAACTCTGAGAGCAAGAATACCAAGACTGTTGTGACTGTGAAAATTAGGCATTTGGATAACATTTGTAAAACTTTTTAACATGCCAAGTATGCTGTTACTTTTTCACTTAAAAGTACCATTCCAAAAGGCTGACCTATTTCCTTTGTGATAGTTTCTTACAGTAAAACATTCAGATTCTGTGAGGGAAGCTGGCGGTTTCTTTTTCACTGTGGTTCCATTTTGTTCCTGTTTTCTGGGTATTTCCATTTTGATCATTTGCAAATTAAGTGAATTTGAGGGCCATGAATAAAAAGCAATGAATGTGCCATTAACATGCTTCTCCACTTTGTTCAGTCATATTGCATTATAATTCTTCTCCAAACAATACATTTGTAGCACACCAAGGTTTGTTTCTTTTCTTTTTTCTATGCAACTGTAAGTAAAGATAAGGAAGATAGATGCTGTCCTAATCCAGGAAAACATTAAAGTTCATGCTAAACATGCTGGGGACACAATTCAGCCATTCAGAAGCTGAGGGCAAGAGGGCATTGCCTAATGGAGCAAAGATAGCCAGGCGGGTTGCCAAGACAGTGCTGGCAGTGTTTACTGTGCTTCTTGGCACCTGACCAGAGCCTTCCCTAGAAGCAACATCCTGCAGGAGAAGAAAACTGCGGGGGGGCAAGTAAGACCTCTCTCAGGGAACTGGGGGAAAGACCAGGAATACAGCAGGTAACTAGCACAACAGGTGACAGTAAGGCAGGCCGCTCTTATAGGCATTCCAGAGGCATGTTCACGAGTAGGAAAATTCCTTCCCTTCATTTTACAGCTCAATGATAGTGCAAGCTAGTGCAAGGAACACCATTCTCCTGGTGGTGTGGATCTACAAAACGGATGGAAACTACCTTTTTTCTTTCCCTTTTTTCAAGTTAGAGCTGCTCTCTGAGATATCAGAGGCGTGGACTGACTGCTCCTCAAGCAAAACTCAACAAATTATTTAGACCTCCTACTCCTATCTAAAAGTTTAATCCACAGCTGTCAGTATGTGGGATACTTCTCAACACTGTATTTTAAAAGAGATATCCAATTCCCCATACCCAAAGGTACAAAATATAAAGGGATCCAAGGGAGTCCTAGACTCTGCAAAGCCCAGTCATGTGTAGGCACACATCTTGGGACTTCAAAGTCAAGAGAGAGGACTTAAACCTGCTTCAGCAAAACTGGCTACTGAAACTCACCTATGGCCAGTCTGTTTTCTGCTCCTGTTGCTGCTCCAGTGTTTTCCTTTCTCCAGACATCTCCTCACTCTTTTTCTTGCTCCCACTCAAGCGTTAATTCATAGGATCACATCCTCCCCCTTAACTCTGGCCCTAAGGATCAGACTCAAGGCAGTTTTGGTCCAGGAGTGCATAGCCAACTACTGTGGCGTGTGTCACCCTGCTCAGCCTGCCTCCTGAGCAACAGCACCTTATAAAGGGACTGCAAATTTCCCACATCCAGCTGTCTGGATGTCCAGCCTGCCCAACGCTGAGTCACGAGAAGTGCGCGATGGATGGTCTGCACCTGGCCACAGACCCCACCTCCTTACTTCTCAGTTCTTATGTGGCCTGTTCCATCTTTATACCTGGATTTAGGTTGTTTTGAGAGTATTTTATTTCTGAGAGAGTATAAATAAGTTTTATGATTTCTTAAGCATAGTGAAAAAAGTGAATTTCAGTGTAATTTCAGGAGCAATTGTACAACCCATGTGTGTGGTACTCCTCTATTAACACAGCAGCCTGTCTCTGTGGCTGGTGTTGACAATGGTGCATGATGGAGACTGAGAAAAGAGGAAATCCTCTTCAAATACTTTCAACTCCCTACCATTATACATGTGTCCAAAGACAGCTATTCTTTTCACATTTGGATTCCCCTTATTATATTTTGGCAGGGATCTGTAAAACTGAAGGGAAATCTATAATATTTGACATTAAATAACATACAACACTTAAAAGGAAATAGGACTAAAATGTTGCATTTATCTATCCAGATTAATCTGAAAGCCCCATTACAAGCTCTACCAGACACTTCTATACAGTCTGATATTACTTGTTCCACCTGGTTAATCAGGTGTGTCAGGAAAAACAGTGAGATAAGAATGAAAATGTCTTTTCCAGCACATTTCTTTTTATCACAAACTTTACTGTTTCATGAGATCGAGTTTGGCCACACATTTTCCAGGAACTTTTTCTCTGTTGCACTAGCCAAACTGTCACTTATTAATTGGAGCCACTCAACAAAATATTTCTTGGCTTTCAGGCTTTGGTGAGAAGCTGGATTGGGGCCAATATGCACTGTGATCTGGAAAGAGTTTTGAAACTAGCAAGTTTTATAAATTTTGACAGCTTGGCCTTAGTGTCAAGAGCTTGTCTGCCTTCTGCAGACAAGAGGGCACATGGGAGGCCTGTGGGAGCAGTATCACAGCATGTAATTTCTCCCTTTGTAGATTGATTCCATAAACATATATCTTACTTGACTAGTGCATGTGTTTCTTTATGGTTTAGTTAGTTTCTTCACATTCAGCTTGAAATCATAAATTGTTAATAGTTTTTTTAAATATAATTTTCTTTTTAAAGCTTCAAGATAAAAGTGATGTATTTTTAAGTGCTAAAAAAAAATCTTAAAATTATATGTGCTCAAGAAAGGAACTGATACTGATGAAACCTAAAGAATTATTTATTCATTTATTCCTAAATAAAAATAAGCTATAAACCTCCATTAATAAAAACAAAATACATTTTACTAAAGCTGAACAATATGCAGGAAAAGTCATCAGATATCTCAGTATTACACTCTGAGTACACAGAATTTGCTAGGAATAAAAATGATGGAGTGATCTCTAAATCTCTAAAAACACCAAAAGTTATACAAGTAGTTTCTGATGTGATTTTACTTCTTAGTGTCTTTGGTTACTAAAAATATCTGTCATTTATAGATGACTTATTTTAGTGCTTCCACCTTGACAGTGACAATGGTGTGATTGAACTCTCAGAAGTCTCAGAGGAAAACAGACTGCTTTTAACATTTTCCACCACACAACTCAAATGGTTTGCTAATTTTTTGTAAGTGCATTGAGAGAATGAGGCAAAGAAAGGAATTCAAGTTACTCTGATCACAGGAGTAGCAAAACACTGATCCAGTAAATAGGATGCCAAGCTGTGAATTTTTAAAAACTTCTTTGGTTCAGCTGAACCATAGATATTCTGGTCATAACATGCTGGCTCTTATCTCTAAATAGGAGAGGAAGAGTTCACCGCAAATAGTGTCACAAGATGGCTTTACTGCACTAATGAGTAGAATTAAAAACAAAACAAACAAACAAGCAAACAAAACAACAAACACAAAACCCCCAACTCTAGGCATAAATTATGTTCCTGTAAACGTTTATGTTGAAAAGATTTGAAAGAATCAAGAACTTGAAAAGAACTAAGCAAGAATCTGAGAAGAATAAAGGAAGAAAATGATCATATAGAAATGGTATTTCCAATCACTCTGCTTAAAAAGGACTTCCTGATATAACAAAGAATCCTAAGATTTGGTTCAAGCATCACATATTAACATAAAATTTTTTTAATGCAGAATCCAGAATATTTAAGTAATGTGTGTAATGGGTAAGAAAACACATAATAGATTTGATAGAATAGAAAAATTATAATGGATTAGAATGAAGCACATAACTGGGAAAAACCAATAAGGACTCACCAAGGACAAATTGTACTTGACAAATGACAATGAGTATGTAACCTGCTCAGTTGATCTGGGGCAAGTGGTGGTCATTGTCTACCTGGATTTCTCCAAGGCTTTTGATACAGTTTCCTCCTGGAGAAACCAGTGTGTTATGGCACATACAAGTGGTCCACGGGTGGGTGGGGAACTGGCTGACAGGCTGCACCCAGACAGAAGTGTCAAATAGCTCCTTCTCAAACTGGAGGCCTGTCACATGTGGGGTCCCCCAGGGATCAATATTGGGCCTAACATTGTTTAAAATCTTAATAAGGGATCTGGATGATGGGATCAAGCCATCCTGGAGGAAGATCCATGTTAGGGTTGACTAAGAACTTCATGAAGTTTAACAAGAACAACTGTAAGGTCTTGCACTTGGTAAAACATAGTCTAAGGGTGTAGCACAGGGTGGGAGGGAAGGAACAGGCCACATAAGGCCATCCAGGGAGCAGGTATGCAGCAAGGGATCTGGAGGTCCAGGTGGACCAAAAGCTCAATATAAGTGAACAGGGTTTTGCTGCTGTGGCAAAGAAAGTCAACGGGATGTTGAGTTGCATCAACAAGGGCACCACCTCTAGAGATAAAGAAGTCATTATCCCACTCTGTTCAACACCTGTCAGGCCAAAGCTGACAAGTCCCCACTATGCAAAAAAGATGTGGACAGGCTGGAGGCAGTCCAGAGAAGGGCCACAGAGAGGACCAGGTTGGGAAGCAGGCTATAACAGGAAAGGCTGAGGGAACTGGGTTTGTCGAGCCTTGAGAAAAGAATGCTTAAGGGAGACCTTATCACCATGTCCCAGTATTTAAAGGGTGGCTACAATGAAGGCAGAGACTAACTCCCTTTCTACAGGGAGTCACATGGAAAACAGAAGGGGTATTGGGTACAAGTTACTCCTGGGGAGGTTCCAACTAGATGCAAGAAGAAAATTTATCATAATGACAACAGTCAGCCATTGCTATTCCCTAAAATTGGACTCTTTTAAGATTCAGCTGGACAGGTTGCTGTGCCATCTTATCAGACTCTGGACCATGGTTTTGCCCAGAAAGGTCTGATCAGATGATGCTTGAGATCCCTTCTGACCTGGTATTCTATGATTCTGTGAACCATTTTTTAAAATAAATGTTATTAATTTTAAAAGGCCTGCTCCCTCCTCTGCTCTCATGGACAGGATCTAGACAACTGAATCCACTGTAGCACTTCAGAAAACCAGATTTCAACAGATGAGGTGTTAGAGATGTTCCCCCTCCCTCCTGCACTATTACAGATGCCATTTATGTTCTACAGCACTAACTGATATTTTGATGAGGAGCCTGGGCCAAATTAATCTGTCTCACTGGGGTAACATAACTATAGTCACTCTAGGAGTATGTGTGTATGTAACTATTTCCATCTTACCTCCCTCATTTAAACTTCAAGCATCACTTCAGGCCTAAAAATGACAGTTTTCACTTTACAGATGTGGTTGGGAATCTGATTCATTATCAATGCTATTAACACTTGCCAAGCAAACTAAAAACCCACAATGATGCTTCAAAGAGTAACTTTGAATCCTTTTGTACCAGAAAGGAAGACTGAATTGTGATCCCACATTTGAACTTGAAGAAATGATTTTAGAATCCAAGCCTCTCCATAAAAAGAAAAAGCGACTTGCCAAAAACAAATCCAAAGATGGAGCTAAGGAAACCTGCCCACTGGTAAGCTGGGGACTGTAACTGCAGTCTTTAGTAGGCAAACTCAGTTAAGTTCAGTTTATTACCTCTGAAAATTGACTTGACCTCTCTCTCATTTTACTTATAGCATAAACCATCTCCAAAGCAAGATGAAAAGCAACCGTTTATTTTAGTCAAATAGTAACAACATGTTTAAGTTATGATTATTTTTAAGATTATCATAGATGCTCATTTAAAGGATGAAAAATTGTTGCCAGTTGGCAAATGCACTTCCCACACATGGACAAGTAGATACAAGGAATATTTATTCACTGCTAGTACCAAAAATCAAAACTATGCAGTGAAAAGGCTTGTTATTTATAGATGTGTTAAAGCTGTCTCTTCCAGTCTTGACTAATGTGTCCCATGTAGAGACACATTGTATGAACAGTCTAAAGTACTGAGAAGACTAATAATAACTTCCAGACTTAAATTTTCACTTCAGTGAGGTTTTATAAATGATGTTCCTACTCCTAATGATTTTGAATGCTCATGCAAGCTGTTCTTCCTAGAACTATCAGATGTAAAAATTCTCAGGAATTCTTTGTGGGGAACCTCTTCCAAAAGAATGAAAGATTGATTGTGCTATCACAGCCCAATTTGACAAGTCTTTGAAATGCCTCTTGATAGTATTCATTCATAAGCATTTTTGTTTAGTGTCACTTCTCTTGTTGTGATTTTTGTCTATGATTTCCCATCTTCTTTAATCAACCT
This sequence comes from Lophotriccus pileatus, assembly GCA_035583135.1. Taxonomy (NCBI): domain Eukaryota; kingdom Metazoa; phylum Chordata; class Aves; order Passeriformes; family Tyrannidae; genus Lophotriccus; species Lophotriccus pileatus. Next base: position 60,530,253 of record JAWWES010000133.1, read on the forward strand.
ATTCATGCTGTTTTTTAAAGAATGTACACCTGCAGCAGTGCTTGGAAACCGTTAGAAAAGAATTCATCATATTCAACAGAGAGAAGTAAGTGCATTTTTTAATGCCTCTTTAGCATTCAGTACTAAAATTAAATTGAGAACTATTTTTTTTTTCTCCCAGTGTAAGGTAAAGTGATTAATGGTCACAGCAGCAGAGCCTAAAAGACTGGATTTCAATCGTTTTCTTCCTCTTACAGTCTCTGGTGTGATGGTTTTGTAGCTTTTCCATCTCTGAAAGCAAGCAAAAGACCTTGTGATTAAAGTATGTTGGAAACATACAGTAAATGTTACTGACACTCTCCAGAGAAACTGTCAGCAATTAAGCAAAGGAATACAATATAAGGGGCTGCTTTTTCACAACTCAAAGAAAACCAAGGGAAGTTGTAACTCATGAAATTTTAATGATATAAGCTGCAGTGTTCTGACTTGGAGACACTGTTCTTACTTCCCCACCACACAAAAAGTGTAATTCAACATTGGCTGTTTCAACAAGGCTAAATATTAAACCTGTATCAGAAATGAAACAAGAACTTATGATTTAAGGGTCATCCAGAATTCATAGAAGTGAAAGTCTGACTCCCCAGGACGTCAATAAGCTTCCTGGTCAATTAATACACTGCATTTCTCACCATTTACTGCATTTGAGTTGCAGCCATCATGGGCCCCTTTGTATTAACAGATGCAGCTGTTTGTGTCTTTGGTCAAATTATTGCATTTCATTCAAGTATATTCTGTGGGTTTATATGACCTAATTATATATGCAAGCCTTTCTAATGGAGTTGTGAAATGTTAGAAATTAAAAAGTTGTGACTATCTTACTTAGTGCTTACAATGCAGGTAATTACTTCTTCTGTAATTAAAACTGGGAAAGGGATTGTCAACTTTGCACAGTTCACAGGATATCATGAGGGAAATGATGCCCTGAAATTCCCTTTTTCCTGTTACAATCTGTGGGACATGTCTATGCCCTATACTGACTGCTCACAGAAACTACAGTGAGGATTTACAAAGAAAGGGAAGGTCCAACAGAATTTTCATGTTATTTTGCACAAGAAAGCCGTATGTTTATGTAAGAGCCATAAACAAGAGAAGCAAGACCAAGTCATCCCATAGAAGGATTTCAGAAGGGTCTTGGTGGACTCCTCTGAATCAGTTCTGGTATCAGTGAACTAGTGAATGCTTCAGCTTTGTAGCTTAACTCACAAAAATCAAAATTATTAGGACCATAATAACAAGATTAGAAAAAAAATTACATCGATAAATCAATTTAATGAGTTTCCAGGAAGTTGTTCATACAACTAGTTCATTTCCAGATACCAGTTTCTCACCTACTACAGTCATGTATCAAGAAAATCCAATATGCAGGAATTTTTGAAAGTTAAAACATCAGGTTTTGTAAAACACTTTCAAAATCTCATTGGGTGTGTTCATTAGCATTGAACAGTTTTTCTTGTCATAATTTTACTGTGCTACTCTTAAATATTTTTTGCATAGGATATTTTTTTCATTTGTTTCATATTGCACAACTATAGTAACAACACAAGCTATAAAGAATTCTGACAGGCTGATGAGAGATCGAGGAGAAGTTTAAATGACGTGCAAGTAAAATGGAAGCAAAAGATAAACCACATGCACTTTGTCCAAAAAAACACGTTTTGGTCATTGCTTGATTGGCTTTAACAAGGTAAAATATTTCATATAGACCTACAACAGATCCTGCACTGTCTAAAGTTAGATCACAATCATTTCTTGTTTAAGTTGTATTAGAGCTTAAGAAGGACATGGAGAGAATTCTGTAGTACTTTTCAAAGACAAAAATGCTAATAAGGGGTGAAGTGGAGTTCAAATGTTTGAAGTGCAAACTGAATTCAAGTTAATGGGAACAAAGTAAGTGCAAAGACAGGCATAGATTTCATCATACCAGTGAGAAGAAGCTACACAGTATACACAAGAGTATGGTGGGTTTCCTTAACCTTTATATGCCCTCAAGACTGTATGTAGAGGCTGGGGCTGTACTTACATGGATTTCCAAAGCCATATGGCTGATCAAGTTCTCAGGAACAGCTGCAGATGCTGAAAGACATGAACTGTTCCTACAAACACAATATCTATTAATATGTGATTGTATCATTAGGTGAAATGTCAGTCTCAAGCAGGGCTTTAAATCAGTCTCAGGTTAAGGCAGCCAGAAGTTTTAATATTCTTCCACGTTATTCTAAATAGAGCTGAATTTCTTTTAGTCCAGCTGTTGGAAATAGCTGCATATTTCCTTAGATATTCATTATATTCAGCTACAAAAATCTACATTTTATCGTGACTTAAGCCTTCTGCTCAGCTTGCTTCAGTGTCACAGAACACTACATAAATCCTAAAAAGGGTAAATAAAAAAATTAGCATGTCTTTCAAGGGAAAAGATGAGACTCCTCAACATAATAGGATTCAAGGAAAAAATTGAGACACTTTTAATTGAACCACATAAAGTCATGTAGTAGTATGTCGTTAGATTGTGCTATGTTAACCATCCCAGTTCCACAACATCCTGCAATCCAGTACTTGTAAAATATCTGCTATGAAAAGCAGAATCTGCTTTTATTGAATGCCTTGCTGATACTTCTAGGCTGTGCCTCTTTTCCACTATATATCTTTCATCCTGCAACACACACTGCAAATCTTGCAATATGTCATACTTACTGTCTTGCCAAGAAGATCAGGAGACTATCAGAAACTCTTAGATTGCAGACAAGAGGAGGGGGGGAGGTAGAGAAAAGGCTTACTAAGATAAAAACAGACAGACTGAAGTAACTTAATAGTTTCACTTACTGATGACAAAGACAGAATGTGCATTTTCATTTTTCTACTGCTTTCTGCATTTGAGAATAGAAAACCGGCATTTATAGGAATGTTTTAAGCAAGATGAGTGGCATGAGGAAGATAGATTTCATTTTAGCTAAGCCAGTGTTTTGAATTATTAGGCTTAGTTAAAAAGGCTGACATTTTTCCAGATGTCTTTACTAGCAGCATTCAGTAAACATACTTTTTTGGTAAGTCTTATGTTTTTCTTGAAACCAATTTATTTGGTTGAACTGTATTTTAACTATGTAGCTGATATCTATGGTTTGGACAGTTATGAGTTACGATGAAAGATCTGAAGAATTAAAAAGAAGTAGGATGTTATATATAGTTACACACTGCAGAATAATATTGTTAAATTAGGAATTTGGAAAGGAGGACTGGGAACAATAATATTAGCTGTTTTCCTTACATATTGGATTTAACTGTGCAGGGCTTCCTGGACAAAATCATGGAGTCAGTGATTATCAGCAATGGATCACATGGCATCTTCTGTTGGTACTATTCAGAATTCACTGGAGAGATGAGGAAGAAGGGAGGGAATACTGACTGTTCCCAGCTTCTCTGTAGAAAAAGCCAGAAAACAACTCTGTCAAACAAAGAAGTTCCCAGCAGATGAAACAAAACCATTTTCCTAAGATTTGTATAACTGCACAGGTTTGTCCTGTGTACTAAAACTGGCAGTTATAGAAGAGATGTCCAGGTGTGATCTGTGCTTCAGTTTAGCTAGGCATGTTCTCATTATTATTAATCTTATAAAACAGTCTGGGAAATTTGTGAAATCTGAAGGACATATTACTTTTATGTCTGCAAAATAGACACTGAGTGTTCCAGAGTCTTTATGTGATCCTCATCAGCAGTTGTTCCAATGATACATCATTTCTTCTAACAAAACGGTTAAAGAAAACTGAATCTGGGTTATGGTCATCTTCCATCCCAAATGTAATTTCCTCTTGGGACACTCATATACAGCTTCAAATAATGGAATAGAAGAGCAGGAGTGGCTTTAGGATGAGCAACATTCATGAGCTGAAAATACTCCGTGTAAAATGGTGAAACTCTCCTGAACTTTAAATCTGCATCTTCATTTGTGCAGGAAAACACTAAACGTCTAGCAAGAAATCCCTTCCAGTGTAAGCAGATTTTACCTTGACTGTATTTTTCTAGTGCTTCAAGTAGCAGAGTGGCTGAAGTGTTGCTAGACTTTGTTCTTATTAATATCAATATTTCAGTGGATGTGAGCTACAAATTAAAATACACATGTGAGTGTGTGTGTGTGTCCCTTTTGATATGACATGGGGGTGTGGCATCTGTCCACAGTGACATTATTTTCCAGTACCTTTAAGAAAAGGGTACACACTATCTTGATCCAAAGTAAAACAACAAAACCACCTCTTCTGGTGCAGGAAATGTTTTCTATTCTTCTTAAAAATGTCAGTGTAATATCTTAGTTTTGAACACATAAGGTAAATAAACTGTGATACTAAAGTGATCCACACACTGTGTGGAAAACACACTGGAAAATATGATCTGAAGTAGATCTGAAGGTATGTGTTTGGCTCCTTTTGCTGACAAAATAACTCTTTTTTTGGTTTTAAATCTATTTCTGCAAATAGATGTTTCATTATATCTAGAAATGCAGCACCAAACATTCTGCAGTAGCTGAATGTATATTCCCATAGACTTACCAGAAGTTTTTGAAGAACTTGATCTCATTTAGGAGGTGTAGGCTACATTTTCAATTTTTCTTTCTTTTTTTTTTTTTTTGACACGGGAAAAGATTGTACAGACAAAGCCACACTGTTCACAGATTTATTAAGAAGCTAAACACAGATTATTGTGCTGTTATCACTAAGCAGACCTTCACATACAGCTACATTTATTTATGAATGTCCAAAACCTGAATTAAGCAGAAATTAAGAAATAGACTTAGTATTTGCCTGTAGTAGAATATCTTTGTGGTTCTTGAGGCTCTTCTTCTCCTTGAAAGATGTCTTTAAGATTAAAGATGTGAGAGAACTAAGAACAGAAAAGAAAACACAGGAAATATTTGCTCCTTAGGCGAAATAATCCTTCAGTTAGAGGCTTCACAAACTTAATCAAAATTATCAGCCAGTTAAAGAAAATCAAGTCATATATCCACCTTTTACTGAGTAGAATATATACGTCATATATGCAATGCACATGAAAATGGGTTATTATTCTGCCAGACTATTTTAATAAATGCAATGAACTGATTAGAAAAATATCCATGTTTTTAACAATTCCAGTGAAAACTTTCAGAACACTGCTAGTGATTTTGGTTTTTTTTTTACTTAATACTAATATGCTGAATAGCATTGTTACGATATTCAGCTGCCCACTGATCTGAACAGGCTTGCCACTTTTCTAAGCTAATGGTATACCTTATTCCTCTTCACAGGGTTTGTTCAATGCCACAACACTGAAAACAATCTGCCAAAAATTGGAGCAGTTAATTGGCTGCACATTAATCTCTTTTTTCCTCCTATCATTCCTACTGTTTGGCCGTGCTTAGTTGTCTCCTAAATAGTGCAGAACAGAAAGCTCTCTGTTGCCACAATAAACAGCAAAGGTGGAGGGAAGGAGAGATATTAAGATGCTTAAAATCATGTTGTCTGATTTTGTCCATATCATAGGTAAAAAGCTTAGTTAATATTCTCTGCATTTTTTACAAGATCAAGTTTATTATCTCTCTCTTTTTCATTCTTTTTCATTCCTTTCAATTGTCTTTTTAGATTTAAATCCAGAGTCCCTGAGCGCTCTCTTGCCTTTTGGTTTGATTGAAATTGAATATTCATAATGATTTGCAGTACACCTCATTGAATGTACTTTCCTTAATAGATATTTTATTTCACTTAGTGTCTCTGGAGCTATTTATATTATCATAATCCTCCTAATATCTGAATGCTTTTTGCATGAGGCTACAGTACAATTTTTCTTTTCTTGCTACTTCTGGTGACCTTAATTCAGTGTAAAACCATGTCTTTGTGAGCATTTCAAGTGGTTGCACCTCTCTTCACTGACTCTTTCTTGTCCCTTTTGTAATGGGTATGTCTGCTTTTGGAGATTGCTCTTGCAATCTCACCTAATTAGAAAGATACCTTTCTGTACGTGATTGAACCTGGATTGGTTTTAGGCAGTAATAACTGCTGCTTGCTCACACAAGCCCTTTTATGTCTGTCTTTGATTCCTACTCATTATTACTGGCTTAGAATTATCAGTCCAAATGTCACTCTCTTCTTAGCGAGCCAAGCTGCCTGAATGTGTGAGCATAGCAGGTCCAAGCTGGCAATTTTGCTACAGGTGTACCTTTAAATTCACTCTTTCTTTGAGAAAAGAGTGGTCCTACAAGAGCCTTTGTTTCAATAACATGTTCCCTTCACAGTTTCATGGAGGGGGAAAAAATAAGAAAAGAAAAGAAAAAAAAAAGGCTGAGTATCTGGAACCTCATTTGCAACGTCTTCCAGGAAAAATGGCCAAAGTTTTCCCAAGCAAGTAAGGATACCATTGTAAGGGCACTTCACCAAGAGGATGTCCAACTTTGGGAATGAAAGTTTTCATGGGGTTGCATATTTCAGAGCATTCTCCATGCTGGAATGTGGTCCTGGAAGGATCAGGATAACAGATGCAGATGCTCAACACTGGAGGCCAGATATTAGCTTCTATTCACAAAAATCAAACAGAAATACACCCCATAGAAACCAATTGGAGGTCAATTTATAGGCAGAGAAAAGATAAATCTTCATTTGTATGTCTCAGACTTTGGAGAGCAACCAAAACTGTGTAATTCTGAGTACCACATATTTTATTTTTTTAACAGGTTACATGGGACAAATCATATCCATGATAAATAAAAGCTGCATAACAGGCCATGACTGTTCCATTCCCATAGGGGATTGTTTCATGATTTCTCTTCATCTCTCTTCATGTCCTGCACTAGCATAAATTCTTACTTGTTATGAGGCTCTGTAAATTAAGAATGAGTCATGAAGACTGAAGTCCTCTTGCTGTTTTAAGAAAGCATTTTGGGACCAGTTGTTGAAGCAATGCAGAAAGAAACCAGTAATGAGATAACAGTATTATTGCCAGTCACTCTGGTGTCTGTGTATATGTTGAATCTATTCATAAATGAGTTGGAACAGGAGGTGAATGGTGACAAAGTTTACTTATAACACCACAGTAGTCAAAACTAAATCTGTCAGCAAAGAGCTGCAGTAGATGATGATAACCATGGTTTTGAGTTGCAGGGTAAGAAAATGGCTGCTGAAATTCAGTATTAATACATGCAAATATGCTAGGAAGAAAATAATCTAAACTTTACCCTTAGAACAATAGACTCAAAATTAGCTTCAGTTATGAAGGACAGAGAGTTTGAAAAGACTGTGGGTAGTACAATGCTTAGTGGAAGACAAAGAGGTGTTGATATGTTAAAAGCTGCAAAAACTACAAAAAAAGAGCTACAGAGAAATTATGGATGTCATTGTGTGCAAGCAGGTATACGTTCATATACATACACCTGCATCTTCCATTCTGTGTACAGTTCTGCTTCCTTATCTCAAAAAAGTAACAGAGGAATTAGAATGGTTGCAAAAAAAAACCAGAATTGGCCTGGGGTGTGGCATGGATCATGTTGAAGGATTTAATAGACTTGAACTAATTTAAACTCATAAAATAGGCAACTGAAAAGACAAAAACTGGCTAAATAAAGTGTTATAAAACTTATTGATAAGATGACTAAGCAATGATTGTGCACTCTTTGTGGTAACACTGCAGGCTTAAAAGAAAACAAATCATGATTTTTTTTGTGCAATGCAGCATGTTGCCAATTGGTGCTTTGGATGTTAAACTTACAAAAATATTCAGAAAAGGATTAGAAAAATTCACGAGAAAAAAAACCATCAAGGTCTGTGAGATGTGAGACTTCTGATTGCATTCATTGGTTTGGGAAGTCTGAAATTCAGAAGAGAGTGGGATATGCCACAGCAGACATTTGTCTCCATTTGGCTTGTTCTTCGACACGCACTGGTGTCTGACATGGGCCACTGTGAGAGGTGGGAGTCTCTCTTAGGTGGAATGGCTGGGTATGTGCCTTCATGGTTTCTCACTGCTTACAAGGTCTCCATTTTCATAGAGAGTCTTCATAAAAGCACAAGGGTTGCACTGTAAAATATATATATATGTGTGTGTGTGTGTGTGTGTGTGTGTGTATGCATATGTGTAGTATGTGTATATGTATCCTTTTGGAAACAGGAAAAGAAATGCAAACTTAGGGTAGTAAGAGATTTAGCTAAGATTTAGACTGTCCATTGCTGTGTTTCAGGGCACATCCCCCACTCCCCAGGAAGACCTCCCCGTCCAGATAATTTTCCTGTGTCCCATCTGGGGTACAATACATATTCCTGTTTTGGATGCACCTTAGTGTCTAGCCTAGGTGACTTGTTCAATAGAGTGGCTTCTGGGCATCTCTGTGTTGGCCTGTGTTACCCACCTGTCCCACACATTGTGTAGGGAGGCTTGATGATTAGCTACAGTATGAAAATTATGCTGTGCAATCAAAACTCCCAGGTCAGTCTGCTTTTGGGGTAGTCCACCCTTCAGGGAATGAAAGAGCTGCACAATTAACCAGACTTCTTGTGTATCTAAGTTCTGGGCTTGGGCAGAGAAATCTTGCATAAGAAATAGATGGAGAGAGATGAGCCCACAGAGAGGTGAGTGCAGGCTGTGGTTGTACCCTGCCAACTCACAGGCTCTAATTCCTGGAAGTCTGGCTCTTTGAGAAGGGTAGGATTGAACCTGCCTACTTCCAGACACATATTCCAGTCTGCAAATATTTATTTACTCTTAGGTCCCAAGAATGAGGCAGAGCCAAACTGGCTTTTGTGGTGGGTCTACCCTGGCTGGATGCCAAGTGCCCACCAAAGCCCTTCTATCACTGCCCTCCTCAGCTGGGCAGGGGAAAGAAAATATAACAGAAGGCTCATGGGTCAAGGACAGGGAAAGATCACTTGCCAGTTACCATCATAGACAAAACAGACTCAGCTTGGGGAAAATTAATTTGATTTATTGCCAATAAAAAAAAAAAAAGGGTAGAATGGTGAGAATTAAACTTCAAATCTTAAAAACACCTTCCCCTCATCCCTGTTTTCTTCCTAGGCTCAGCTTCTTTCCCAAATACTCTATCTCTTCCATGACTGAGGCATGGGGGGACAGGGAACACAGTTAGTTCATCACACATTGTCTTTGCTGCCCTTTCCTCCTCACACCTTCCCCTGCTCCAGTGTGGGTTTCCTCACACATACTGCAGTTCTTCCTGAACTGCTCCAGGGTGGGTGCAGTCCTTCTGGAACAGGCTTCTCCAGCCTGGGTCCTCCATGGGGTCAAAAGTCCTGCCAGCAAACCTGCTCCAGCATGGGCTCCTCTCTGTGTGGGACCACAGGTCCTGCCAGGACCTGGACAAGTGGATCTCTGCTCCACCCTGAACCTCCACAGGCTGCCTCACCGTGGCCTGCACTGTGGGCTGCAGGGGCATCTCTGCTCCAGCGCCTGGAGCACCTCCTCTCCTTCCTTCTGCACTGACCTCGGTGTCTGCAGGGCTTTTCCTCTCACATATTCTCACTCCTCTCTTCAGCTGTGAGGTTTTTTTTCACCCCCCTTCTTAACTCTGTTATACCAAGGGTGCTACCACAGCTGTTCTGGGCTCAGCCCTGGCCAGTGATGGGTCCACCTTAGAGCCGGCTGGTGTTGGCTCTGTCAGACATGGGGGAATCCTCTGGCCACTTCTCACAAAAAGCCACTCCTGTAGTATCCCACTACCAAAACCTTGCCACAAAAACCCAATACAGCTTTTTACATCCCTCAACTCTTGAAGCATCGACTATATGGCCCCCATGGATCTGCAGTTCCAGTTAGAGATGCCACATAAAGGAAATTGCTGTTGCTACACAAGTAAGTTGTCACTGTTAATTTTTTCCTCAATCACCTCTAAATCAGGATCCTCTTCTCAGCACAAAAGAGGCATGAAAAACAAAGAGAAGAAATGAAGTGGCATTGAATGACCACATCTCAGTGATGGCTGGCTGCCCTTCTACCCAGTCATGCTTTGCTGTGGCAATCTGTCACACACCAGTTCACTGCCACAGAGCTGCAGAGAAACACATCACCATCACTGCACAGGCACCAGGCATTTCACAGTCATCACATTATTTGTCTTTAAATTCTCAGTCCATTAGCAAAATTACGCCTATTGCTGTGAGCTACTGTCTGTTAAGAGACCTCTTCACTCCAGCTCCTTTGTAAAATCTTCCTGCCCTGAGGTCCGGGATCTCTGTGGGGATGGCACTGGCTGAGAGAATATAGTTCCAGTAAAATATAGTTCCGGTAACATAGATGTAATTCTAGACACAGAAGAATTGTCCTTCTCCCCAAACATTTCATTTAGAGTTGACTCAAAGGATCACTTTACGTTGAAACTTTCACAAGAAGAAAAAAGGAACAGAGTATTTCAAAGCAGCTCCTGTAATCTATCCATCTGCTGATAGCTAAACAAAAGGGTTTAGCTTCCTTCAGGACACACACCAAAGGCAGGCTAGGAAATTAATGCCTGTCCTGAGAATGAGTTCTTACCCCTACAAATATCCTTATTTGTGGGCAGGTGCCTGTAGTTTTAAAAGTGGATTTTGGCTAAATAGAAAGAAATTTTTTTATCTGTGGTCCCAAGAGGTCTAATAACCAGTATAGTACTGGAAAAATTCATAAATGCATGCCTGTGCCTTCTACGTGTGGATCTACAAACATATCTAAACTAGAAAAACCAGTTCATATTTTAAAATCTGTCTGAACAAGACTGATATTGCTTAGGATCCACCTGGTCTTGAACAGACAATAGCCCACTTCTAAGAGATATGTATTTTACTAGTCCAAAAATTGCTTTAATGTTAGTGTTAATTGGTTTAGTTGCATTTTCTTAAATGACTGCACATCATTTGATTCTTCATTTATTTGCTTCATGTCTTCATTCTTATTTCGCTTTATCAAATCCCATGGTAAATCCCTTGAGATTTTAAGACATTGCAGATGAACATACTACAGCATCCAGTACAAAATTTGCCACTTGACTTCCACATACTAGTATTTCCCATGTCACTCACGCTGTATGTGCACCTGAACCCATTAGGTTTGATTATAAATTGCTGGTTGATAGAAAATTATATTCACAGGCATTTACTGAGTGTAATTACTCAGCAGGAACCATCAACCTGAATCAATTACCCATACTCTAAGCATATTTCCCCAAAGATTTTTGGAAAGGGTGGGAGAAAATGCCATGAGTGTCATTGGTGCAAGAAGACATCTGTGCTACATGGGGATGCTTCCCCCAAAATTTTACTTTTCACATGCAGCTGTAATAAAGCATAACTTTTAATCTGAGAGTCATTTAAATTTAAATGGAGTTAAAATAGAGTTATTTGAATGATTACTTGGTAATCTACTGAACTATCAAAACACATACGTCACAGTGTATTAGGAAAACAGACCTGAGATTATGACTGTTTCTATCAGAGCAGTCAGTACCAAGAGAACATGTTTGGGGTCAAAGACAGACTGAGTTAAATATTGGTTAGACACAGAACAACTCCTACCCCTACACTGTACACAAGGTTTTTCAAAGGTATATGAAATAAATGGGAATTAGATGACAAAGTATTTTTCAAGATACAGCCCAAGTCATGCAGAAAAACCATTGCTGGCAGAGCCAGAGCCTGAATGCGCTACAGGCACGTCTGCATGGATGAACAGGCAATTGCAACCCTGTTCTCGTTGGTGATTTCATTACCCAGCTCTTGGCAGTGTTTATCAGCATGTGCTGTGTTACAGACTGATGGGACCATTCAATTTCTGCACGCCTCAACAGTGTGGGTGCAAATTAGCTCTAATCCAGAAGCAAATTGGTTCTGTTGAGCAGTGCAGTGAGTGGTGAGCTTGTATAGCTGCTAGACAAGGAAGGGCCTTGAATTTGTGTTTCAGAAAGGAAAGGTATCTCTAGGTGTTTCTAGAGATCTGGAGATGCAACAAGCCTGCAACCCTTTAAACTAATCTATTTAAAAATAATTTATTTAGTTTAAGCTCCTTTAGTGCTCAGTGAGGAGAGACTTTTATCTCCCAAGGTTGATCTGTGACAGATATATTAGATAACTTAGACCGGAATTAATCGATGTTATCAACTCTATTTACCCTGTAGAGAGAGCCTGAACTAATCTTTCAGTTGTCTACAGTTATGTGGTATAAAATTCATCCCACAGCGGTGGGCTCAGTTAATTTCTAAATGCCAGTTCAACAGGCCCAGGTGCTCTGTGTTCTGCCCACTCTCTCTGTGTTGGGTAATCCAGGGCATCTTGTGTGGCACCAACCATCACTTGTGAGGCAGCTGCATTTGACTGTATGTACCTACTATGGGGGCAGGAGGGCAGGAACAAGCAAGTTATAGGTGTAAACATTACCAAGAAAGTGCTAAAGACTCAAGACATCTACTCTTGGTAGTGGTTAGAAGGAGTTACTACTTGGACCGAGGTGTCCCAAAATACATACCTGCTGTAACACAACAACAGGGGAGCATTGTGTTTCATTTAAAGCTGCTCTGCACGTATTGGTTCTCTACACAAACTCCAGAGCAAGGGGAAATTATATGAGCTTACAGCCTTTAATTTTCACTTTGAGGTTGTGTGACTCAGCTCTGATGTTGCTGAGTGATGAGTGTTGTCTCTGCTTCAGCCGCTCCTGAAGTCTGACCTGGTCTGCCTCAAGCTTCCTTTGGCACAGAGCAAGATTGTGCCTTCCTTGTTTACTCAGAAATGCTTAGAAAATTCATACACTTTTCAGCGATTTCTGTTTCCCTGAAAAGTATTCTGATATCACTCTGTGCAGAGCCTAAAGAAAAGAAAAGCCCACCACTAACTCTGTCATGCTTACTGCTCCTCTGCTAGGTGTAAAGAGGAATTTTTAATAATAAAAAAAAAAAACCACCAGCTGTAAACTGCTGTCTTTGGAGATAGTTTTAATTAGCTATACAATTACTTGGTTTAATTAATTAAGTCTCCACAGTTCCTCATTTTTAAGGTGTTTAATTCTTTCCTTCATTTCTAATCTTTTTTTTCCTGTATTTTTTTTCTGTTTTTAAAGGCAGAATATGAGCAGTCTTCCAAACAGCTCCATTGTTAGCACGGTCCCTGGCATAATTTTTCCCAGGCCAAAACCACTCTCTGAAGCAATTCCCTTCACGTTTCAGAGGTTAGAATAGACCAAAAGCTGCCTGATAGGCAGCTGGAATACAAAAACTTTGGTTTGAAGGTTTAGGCATAAGGCTGAGAGGCAATCTGTGCCTCTCAACTTCCAGGCATCCATCCCTACCTTTGGGAGCAAATGTAACCAATGCCTAAAATACAGAAAATACATTCCCATGCTGCACCCTATTTGCTGCCTGTCATGAGAGCCCTCCTGGGTACCACTGGGGCATGGGAAGTGGATTAATAATTTGTCAGATATTTAGGTTACAAGATAACTTAATCTTATGCAGGACTATCAATTAGTTCTGCTATATGCTATGAAATCAGAGCAGTTCTTTTCAAATTGGGGAATTTCATAGAATTTGGGCAGAGACTTGACTCTGTTCCTTAAGATTTGCACTGAGCAAATGTTAGTTTTTCTTCTTTATGGGTGGAAGTGTAAAATAAGAAAATTGTCTGAATTTCTGTTGCTAACTTTTTTAAAAAGAAAGCAAATACAGGAATTTTCATTCCTTTCTGATGTATTTTCTGGTTATTTTATTTTGAAAAGTGAAAATACTCTTCCCAAGTATGCTTATTCAGTTAAAAAGTAACTTCATCAGGATCCTTTGTTGACTTCTTCCTTCTTTATTTTACCTTTTCACTAAAAAATGTGGTTGAATGAAAACCTGGCAGATGAGAACTAGTAACCAGAATAATGGAGGTTTAAGAGAAAGCGTGATGACACAATTGTAAAGTACTGCCAGCTTCTTCAATTTTTACAAAAATAGAACACAGCAAGGACCAATTTATAAGAGAAACCTTAAAAAATGCAGGCAGAAAATTATTAAGTGTTCATGTATCAGAGTCCATTCTTATTCCCAACAGGGAAAACCAGATGACAAGCCAAGCCGCTTATTGTCCCAGAAATCATGCTCTGTTGTTACTATTTGTACAATCACTGCCTGCAACTGATGTTAAAATGATGGAGGACAAATAATGGTTGAAGTTTTCAAAGTGGAGTATGAGATGCACAGGCATAGAGCCCATTAATTTTGAAAGGACATGTGCACACTCCAGGACCTACATTGTGCTGCCAAAAACTTGCCCTGTTTTTGTAGTATGTGCACTTTACTGATGTGCATGAACTGCTATAAAGCTTAAATAAGGGATTTTATAAATTATAAGGTTTTGCATGACCTTGGGGAAGTGACTCTTTTCCTGGCTGAAGCATGACAGTGTCAAGCCAAGGGAAGAGAGTCCTTTTGGGGCAGCTGGGTAAGCTGATGCAGAAAATGAGCTGATATGACCAACATTATTAGTTTTCACCTGCCTATCACGTACTTAACACTGAACACTTATTATTTAGGGCAGAGATGTAAATTAAAACATATGATTCATGATGGTTACACCAACATACAAAGTTCAAGCTACTCAGCAGCTTTCTGGTTATACTTTTTATCACACTCAGTGTGAGTCTTTGAGTCTTCACAGTCATATTTAAATATTTCTGTTCTTTCTAGAACAAGTATCTCTGCATAAAACCACTTAATAATGTGAGGAACACAGGGATATAGTCTGTACTTGTTCCACAATAAGCAAATCTTATTGCCATGGTTAGACTCCAAAGTCCCATTAAGTCTTCCTTTTTAAACATTTTGACTGGAAATAAAAAAGAGATGGGTGGGGATATACTTTGTGGAGCTCCAGAGTGCCATAAATTTTCCAAACTCTTTGGGCTCAGCATTTCATCTTTATTTTGCAAGGAACCAAGCAGTGAAGCAAGTTCTGATGAGTGATATAACCAGATGCTAACTATCTCCATTTCTTTAGGAAGCAAATTCTGGACCATTTGGTAAAACAGTGCTTAGTTATCATCAAGACAAATTAGTTGTGTTCAGGGACAGGCAGTGGCAGGGTGGGAAGAGTTCAAGAGTCACCACCTTGAGGAAGAAATCTTGTTACCATGTGTGATTCATCCATCGAGGTATTTTTTGCTTATGTTTGGATACAAATTTTGATGCATTATTACCACACTGAATAAAAACTAAAATTAGAAACAAATAGTGGGCAATAGCAGTGGGTACCAAACTTACACCTTGTCTGCCCTCAGGGCCAAGATACCTCACTCCTGTTATGGCTATCTACAACTTGTTACCATCTTGGCTAGATGTGTTGGGTGTCCCCAGCTCTGCAAGAATTCCTATGAGACACTGCTACAGTCAGGGTCCTCTCAGTTTATGGAGTCCACTGTTACAGCATTATACCACTCTGCAACATCAGAATATTCAGGAATTTCAGTTATATGGCATAACTTTCACGTTTCCCTTTTCTATTATCAAGATATAGCAAAAGAATGCCTTTATCTGTCACTTTCTGGCTTCTACTAAATACTTCACAAAATCTCATTGCTAGATCTTTTCTACTGGGAATGAAAAGGTTTTAGTGCTGCATTTTGAAAGAGTCTGTATTTACTAACTGATACTCTAAAAATACTAGATTTAGACATTAGGACATTTACTGTTTTTCTGAAATCCCCCTTGGAACTTCTGTTTCTGTGCTCCAGTAGACAAAACACAGTGACATGATCAGAGAAATGTAGATGAAACAATTCCTTCCTGAGCGCAGTCATTCCCCATGACAGATCAGTATTTTTTCTCCTCTGATTCAGACATGTTCAGAATAAGCCTTCTAGCATGGCCATCAGCACAAGCCATCAGAATTATTTCTGGGTAGCTGCTAAATCACAGAACTTTGGGGGGTTTCTGACTATTTAGCAAACTGTCCCCTAGGAATCATGAATTTCAAAAAGCAGCATAGACATGCCTCATCTGTTCTGACCTCAGACCCCCTCCCTTGTGAAGAGGATAAATATTCCACAGATTTATCTGTTCCTGAGGGCTTCTTTCAAAGGATGTAAAAGTTTCAATTAATAGGGTTTTTTTCTACAATAAAACTACAATTTCTAGAGTTCATCTTACTATGTCCTCCTTTTCCCCAAACCAAAAGCAAAAGCCTCTGTTTTTTTTCAGCAAAGTGTATGAAATATCAAGAGACCAGGGTAAAATTCTAAATCTAGAAATGGCAAAGCAAATCCACTGCCCACTCAGACCATTCTCTTTCCTCCACACCCAGGGCACTTGATTTACAACATTGGCAAACCCACTTTTACATTTTCCATAATAAAAAGATTTTCCTGTATGATGTGGTAAGTGTGGGAGTCTCAGAGGAGGGGCAGGTCTGCCTGGCTTGAGGTCTCTTTTGTCAGTAGAAACTCTGTCCTCTTGGTGGCTGCTGAGAGCATTTTGAAACAACTTTTATTTCTGAGGCTTCGGTTTCCCACTGACAGTCTGACAAGACCCACTGATGGGTACATCAACTGCACAAAGGTGTTATCATGTACTGAGCAAACAGACAAGAGTAACAGGCAGTGTGACAGCCTCAATATGGCTCTCAAACACAGCAACTATGTTTTGTAAAGCCTGATGTCATTGCTCTGTACTGCTATAGGGGTTTTTTCCCTCTCCACTGAATTCCCTTCTACTGACTAGTATCAGATTCAAGATCCAGCATCAGAAATCAATGCTGCAGGACCTCTACTATAATATCTGAGTATTGAGATAATATGAATCTTAAAAACCATTCCATGGCTCACAGAGGCTTTTTCTCTTTGCCAGAAATACTGACAAAGCCCAAGGCTTGACTGGAGGTTCAGTCACTGTTCTTGATGCATTCTTGTAGTGCCTGGTACAGCCTCTTTCTTCCTCACTGCTGGAGAGGAGTCTGTTCAACGCTCAGTGTCACACACTATTAATATTGCTCAGTGTCACACATTATTAATATTGCATGGATCAATGGTTAAGGGAAGAAAAACTCAGCTTCTCTCTTTGTTGGTTCAGCACAACCACTTCTAGTTCCCAGCATAAATGGGGAGACTACTCTGAGCCTACTTATGTATTTGTCAAATAATATGAATGGAATAAATGTAATAGACAGTGTTCAAACTCATTTTCACCCTCTTTTCCCTGCAGGTTTCTTTGTTCCATATGACTAACGACTAGAACCAGTTTTTGTTTTTTCATCCACAGCTGCCATTTTATTATTTATTCTCAGCCAATAATATTCAGCACAGGAAGAGGTATCTGGTTCAAATCCACAACAAAGTCCCCATCAAACCATTTATTCTCCCTGGGCCTTTATCAAGTTATCACAGCCTGTAGCTGCACCAAAGGCAAGATAAGTCATTCACTGGGAAGTAGCTTCCTACAAATGATTTATTGCACCAGTGTCATTTTTTAACAGAATGGCCCAGATTGCATTTATTTTGCCATGATTACAGGAGACATGTCAAGGTACTCGCACTTCTTAAAAGCTGAGAACATCCGATGGAAAACTGCTCTGGATCTGACACCAAGGAATCAAGAATACAGCTAAAGAGAAACATTTCAGTTCTGTAACAGTCCAGTATTTTAACTGAAGAGACTGCTTGTGCACACAGCAGCTGTGATGAGATTTTTCTGGGTCTTGACCCGAGCCTATCTGCAGTTTGGAGCTAAAGAGATACAGACCAAATGCCTTTCTTTTTCCCCCTGAAACTGCAGTTGTTTGGGAGAAAGACTTAGCAAACCTGAAATTTTGACAGTTATGTTGAATCTGCAACTTTTCATCCTTTGTCATTGAACTTATCCTACTAAGCAGCCTAAAGACAAACTTGAGTATTCTTCTTCATCTAGTGAACAAAGCTGAGCTGTGTGCAATTCCCTGGTGGTTCCAAGCTTGCTAGTGGGTTTCGTTAGATGTTTATGATTTTCATTCTGGCCTGACATAGTTGTAGCAGTCTTTTCAGTTCAGTATTTGATTTTCAATGGTAGCTCTTATCCAGTCTGCTCTCTTTACTTCTGAATTTTTATATGTTCTATAATGTATATATGCATAATTACACAGGCAGCATAATTATATTTTGCTTGATTATATGTGTCCCCTTCTTTTCTTAATCATCACAGACACCCAACTGTAATTCCCTGTTTCATTCAGGTCTGAGAGACACAGAGCAGTACTTAGAGGCACAAAGCTCTCATCTTCCATCATTCTTGGCAGCAGCTGCCTCAACATCTGATGTGCAACTGCAAGCAAAACCCCACACTGCTCGCTGTGTTCCTGCTCACTGCACCCCTTGCCTAATTGAGAGCTGCAAGTACAAGCCAATGAAATGATCTGTCACCAGTTTATCCAGAAAAACCTCCTGTGGGCATGGGCTTGATAAGAATACAAGGTTTCATCAGTCCAGACATGGCTTCAGTGTTCTTTTTCATTTCTCTTTCTTAGCCACAACATATCCGGTTGAGATTTATGACTAGAGCTTCAAATGTGAGATTTCTGGACAAATATAATTCCCACTTTCTCTACTTAACGAGAGGAAAGTTGAGGTACAGAAAAGTGCTGTAATTTGTCCAAAGAGTGACAGATGTGGAAAAAGAATCAGCATCTCCACATTCTTAGTCCAGTTCCCCAGCCCCAGGGGTGCACAGGTAAATAGGTGTTCATAAGCCCATAATAAGTAACCCCCTAGACTGAGATCTTTAATGTAATTTTAAACACTGAATAAAGTGATTGATAAATTATTAAATAGTTAATTAGCTGTTATTTTTTTCCTACATCAGCAGGGTAATAACCTATTGCTTACTTTGATAGTTTGTAAATATGGGTAGGCAACCTAGATACAGAAACAGAAAATGTCTGAAAAGGGAATGCAGTGAAGCACTGCTAAAACAATATATTTCTTTGGCACTTCCAAATCCCCATAATCTAATTATGCTTCAGTAGTAGACCTGGGGAGTAGGACCAGGATAAAAGAAAATAATGGAAATAAATCAACAATTTAAACAACCTCTGTAAAGAGTGAAAGATTTGAGGCTGGTCAGCGGTATCTTTTGAAGTCAGCATGGGCTTTATTTCACGGAATCACAGAATATGCTGAGTTGGAAAGGACTCACAAGGACCATCGAGTCCAGCCCCTAGACCTTCACAGGACCATCCCCAAGACACATTATGTGCCTGTGAATATCATCCAAACACTTCTTTGAACTCTGTCAGGCTCCTTACATGCATGATGCCTTTGTGCCAGTTTGAGTGGTTCTCAAAAAAAAAAAAAAATTGGTGTTTTCTTGCTTCCTGTTGTTATTGAGAGAATTCCTATTTCCCTTTTAAATTAAGCAGTACAGTAAATGCCTTTTTTTTCAGCTTTTTGTGAAAAAGTAAATACATAATTTCAGGGAGAAAGCACTTGCACTGAAACCAATGATTCCTCAGGTCTCCACAGAGCAAAAATTTTTCTCACTTCACTATTTAGCAGTTTGCAAGGTTTGTAACCTACAGTTTGCAATATGAGTTTACAAGCACTGGAGTCAATGCCTACAAATACCTCAGTCTTGTACCAGTAGCTCGGACCCTAAGGTGTTTCAGGTCTCAAGTCTAATTCAATTACTCTCCAGGTAGTTTCCGGGATCTTTTTTGAAGCCCTTGTTAAAAAATAAATAAAATAAAATAAAATAATAAAATAAAATATAATAAAATAAAATAAAATAAAATAAAATAAAATAAAATAAAATAAACCAAAACAAGCAAACAAAAAAACTAAACAAAAGCCAAACAACAAACGCCTAAACCAAGAAAAACCAAAGTCATTATATTTACTGTCTTCCACAGTGCCAAGACAATTTCAAGAGTAAGTTACGTTCTCCATTCAGTTGTCCAGAAATTCTATATATTTCAGTTTTCTTAAAGTCCTTGGGTGAAAATCCACTGTCGTGATGCTTTGTCAACATTAATTTAAACAATTGGTTCTAAAGCTGTTTGACTGATGATTTAACTGGAGATGATGGGCAAGTTTCTCATAAGGAAAGGAACCCTCCTAAGCTCATTTGCATGAACATTGATGAAAATAATTCACTGGCTTTTCAGCTAGAGACTCATATTTTTTGTGCTATCCTCTAATAACTCAGTCATACATTAACCTGTAGACTCACTGCTAGCCATTGTATTTCTGGTGCACTTGAACAAAAGTCACCATGAGGGTAAATGTTTCTAGAAATTTGTCCCTCTAATCTGTTATTTTTTCAGTCTGCCTTACAGCTTTTCATTTCCTGTGCCTGTGCTTTTAAACTTAAGTTTTTGGACAGTGTTTTCTTTTTTTTTTAAATAGCCTCCTTTATTTCTCTATTTTACTATTAGAGAATTTTCATGTCCCTTCACATTGTCTTCTGAGTCTTCACTATAGTGTCTCTATAGTCTTTATGCCACCTGTAAGTATTTTAGCCTTTGAAACTGACGCTTGAAATTTAATTTTTGCATGCTTTTCCATTAATGAGTAATTTTTATGTATTCAATGTTACTTGCAAAGTTAGGGGTTTTTTGGATCATGTCATACATACCATTTATAATCTCCGTAACAAAGAGCTGCCTCCATAGTGTCTTTGGTGCTAAGTCTTGGTGCCCTTTTCAGGAATACATCAACAGCTGTTTCCCATTTTGAGAAAAGAAAGAGTCAGAGAAAAAATGTCTTCAAAAGAGCAGCTGTTCGTGTTTTCAAAAAAATCGTTACCTCATAGCTTCCTCATGAATCTTTACATGCTTCTTGAGAGTACTTACACTGTGTCTGTGTTTGGAGGAAAACACTGAATATCACATGAATCACAGTGAAATCACAGAGGTTGCCAACACTGTGGAAAAGAAATGCTGAGAAGCTCTATGATAACACGATCGGTGGGACTGCAGGTGCTGCTAAAGCTGTTGCTGCACTGTAGAAAATGATGTCAAAAGAAGAAAACTTTGCAGTCTTCAAACAACCTTGGATTGTTTTGCTGTTGTTCCTTGAAACGACTTACATAGCTTTGATAACATATGATAACATATAATACCAAAGTAATAACAAAAGGAATCCTGAATATACTTTCAACTCATGATTTTTTCTCTTTTACTGATGAAGGTTACTGATAACATTGTAGGAAAGTAGAGGGGAGCAGCTACTTACTGCTGTTGTGTGCCCAGTCAAAAGCCTTCATCAGTCTTGAGCTACCTGGAGGTTTTGCCAAGTTATAGTCTAAGCAGAGGTGCTAAAGCCAGAGAAAATACTCTGCTCTGCTGGCTGTTTATGATAGGCTTTAATGGGAGTGGGATTTGACCAAGACCTAACTGCACATATTTAGGAGGAAATAATCATCAGTATTTAGAAGAAATGGCAGCTATAAAGCTCAAGCAGTTAATAGAGATCAAATGGTGCAGGAAACTGTGTTTTATACCCAGGTGTATATGGCTATCCACAGGGCAGGGAACAGCTGTCATTCCATGCAGTTACCTGCACATAACAGCTATATCAATGTTTTTAACCTTTGGCAGGTTAAGAAGACAGCAGGACCAAGGTGGACAGACTTCCAGCATTGACAGCAGAGCGTCCCTTCAGAGCCACGAGAAACTCCAAGATGGGCGAAACAACAATTTGCTGGGACACGGCTGCACAAGAGGCTGCAGCAGCTAGTGAGCTACAACCCTATGGAGCACATGCTTCCACACGGCCAGGGTGAGGGAAGGTCCTCTCTGTGCACACCTTCTCCTTCACCACATGGATCCTGGGATGTCTGACCCCTCCGAAAGCAGGATCCCCAGCCAAGGACGAACCCACACAGGACAGTGGCTGAGATTTTCCACATACAACTCTGCTCTTCTTTTGACTCTGCCACTGGGAAAATTACCATCGGCAACAAAAGACAGTTTTTTAAGTAAGCATGACTTTCATTTTCGAAATCCTGGAAGAAAACTTGAAACAATTCATTGGGCAACCTCTCAAAGATTGCCACATTCCTGGCTACTTGCAAGAGACAACCTTATATTGGGGCCAAATGTATCTTGAAGGCTTTACATTACCCCTTCTCTCCATATATTAAAATGGTCCAGCTTGGAATTTTGTGAAACTGCTGGACACAGCTGTTTCTGAGCACCTGCTATTGAGTTTATAACAGATGCACATGATGTAAATACATGAATGTAGTGTCAAATAGGCCAAAAACTGGCTAATTTCATGTGAATTCCTGACTCATTGAAAAAGTTGCAGCCTGAGTGTATTCACGCTGTTCTTTAACATCATGTGTTCTGCTTTGTAGTAAAAGATGTGACCCTGGCCAAGTCAATTTTGATAGTGACTTTAGAGGATGCAGGATCACACATAAGTTATGTATGGTAACATGGCAAAGAAAGACCTTTCTGTTTGTAACAACAGGCTCACTGAGCCAGAGTCGAAAAGCGGCTTAGTAAGGAAAGCTAAAAACATTAGGAATTAGCTCAGATCCATAGTTAGGTGTTATAAAATGTGAAAAAGTTACATGTGTCTCTGTTTTCAGATCTATTCTTGATGAGAACTATCTTGAATAGAAAGAAACATACTTTAGTCAAAATATTGCTGACATTAAATCTTTTTTTTTTTTTAAACAGCACCCACAATTCCAAATATTTGTGGTATTTTACAAATTGTACATCCACATTTTGATAATAAATGCATGCTAATTCTGTCCTATTGTGCTCTTACTTTGAAGGGTTACCATCTGTAAGCAAATTTCATTTCAACCTTTCAATAAAAATAAGTTGGGCTTTTGGAAGTGAAAAACATTTTATTTGTAATAATCTATTTTTACCATATTGTTTCCATTCTATATTTTACAAAACAAAGTTCTTTGTAACTGAATCTATTTTAAAATTTTGGTTTGCATTATATGTAATTCTGGTCACAATTTTTTCACAAATACAGATTTTTATCGCTCCATGAAATGATATGGTGTTCCTATTAACAAGAAGCAGTTTATAAAGGTACTAAGATAAAGATTTTATATCTGTCATAAGCATGGTGTTGGTCTACTTGTTTAATTTGAGCATAGACTGAAATAATCATAAGATCAAGCAAGGGAGCATAATTTCTCTGGTCATAGGAAGACAGATTTCATTGCCTAGAATAAACTGTTTCATGTCCATCCTTTCTTATAATGACTTTCTTTTTTTTCCTTGGCATTGGTTTCCTTTGGGAAGGACCAAAGTGGATAATATTTCACATAATTTCTGAAAACACCTATTGTCCTGTTCCAATCAAAATGCATTATGATCTTGGACCTTGAACTAGATATTGATCCTGGAAAGAAAATGTTTATGTACTTGAGTAATCCTGTAGAAATTAATGTGACTACTCATAAGTAAATGTTTGCAGGATCCTTGATGTATCAGGTAATATAGACTGGAGCCATGGAATGTTTGTAAGCAGGACCGCTAATCTACTGAAATTTTCCATGTAAAGTTTTCCAGTTGGAAAAACAAGGGGAAAAAAAGGCAATAGCACATGTGCTTCACTTTCTATGATTACAGTTATTTTGAGCAAGAAGAGTTATTGTGGGTGATTTTGTACAACATCAACCACATAGGATGTCACTATGCTAGCACCTTAATTTAGGCTGGGAAGGCATTTTTGAAGTTAATGTCTCAACCTTAAAGCACTACTGCATTTTGGTACATATTGGAGCACCCAAATCAGATGCTTTTTGGATGATACAAAACTAGAAGGTGTGTTCCAAGAAAGCACTAATGCCATCTGCTCAGCCTTGGGCTTATAGACCACAGGAGCAGGTGAGAAAAGATCTGACATGGAACTTCCCCAAATGTGGCTCCTGTGGATGTCAGGTCGGCATTGCCGGCTGCTTTGCTGTGCAGAGCCACTTCTGTCCTGCTGCACTGCCAGCTCATGAACACACAGACCCCAGGAAGCCTGGGTTTACAGGATGAAAAGTTTATAGAATAGAAAGATCCACAGCCTTTAGAGTGTAAGAAGTTCATTGGTGACTGCATTAAAAATTGGAGGAGTTTACTGCAGACAAAATTTAATTAGCAGCAGGATTCTACCAAATATTTGCAGTCTGATCTGGCTGTTGCTGGGTGTCTTTGCCAATGTTTTACTAAGCTGTTTTTGAGAGCAGTCTGGTTATTCAGTAGATTGCATCTACTTAAATATATTTGCACAGAGTATTGTGCACGAATGCAAGCTCACTCAGACACTTTAATTTCATGCTTGTTGTCACACGATCATTTCTCAAACAACTCTACTGATTGTAAAAAAGTGAAATCATGGCACCAATCAGCTGTATCCAGAGTCCACGGCAATTCCACTGACTGCAAACTGTACCTTTTGCTGCATATAATTACCTGTGTCAAATCATTACACAGATGAGTGAATACCCTCAGATATACCATGGACAAGCAATACTGAATCAAAGAATCACTGAATGGTTTGGGTTGGAAGGGATCTTTAAAGATCTTCCAGTACAAATCCCTGGCAATGAGCAGGGACATCTTCAACTAGATCAGATTGCCTAGAGCCCCATCCAATATGGCTTTGAATATTTCCACAGATGGGGCATCCACCACCTCTCTGGGACATCTACACTCTTATTCCACTTCTTCTTTTGACCAACATAGCTAAGGATCTGGCATGTCATAGGAAGCCCTGATAATGGTTCAGAAGAGGACAAAGAGAGGTCATTCTGAATAGTATGTGATTTGTCAGGACAGAACACATACTACAAGAAAAGTCATACAGCCTGGGAATACATCTGAGGAATGCTTGGTTGGGACTTGTCTCCCTTAACTTTAGACATAAGAAAAATGAGTTAGCCAGATCCAGGCTCAAAAAGAAAGACATAAAAGGGAAAAAAGTGCTTTTAAGATGTGGTGCACATGCCTTGTCTTAGTTGTCTGTTTTAGCAGATGGTTCTCCCTGTAGCTCTGCCTCCATGGAGTACAACATCAGCATGCACAGCTCAGATGTGGCCATGAACATTGTGCACTGACACTTAGTCAGACGAATCGTGTTTGTGATGGAACAGACGACTTGTGGACATGCCGTCAAATCCTTATGAAAAAATAGGAACATTTCTGATCATTTCAATAGAAGTAAGAGAGATTTAAAGTTTTCATCCCTACATGCAAAAGTGGTATTAGATAAACAAGACATTACACAGACATGCTCTTGCCTTGCTTTCCAGCAGAAATGGAAACAGGGAAGGAAACCTAAATACATAGAAGGTTTTTACAAAATATTCAGTGATATGGAGGAGAAAAACAAAGAGGGGCAGTCATAAAAACAAAAGAAACTCCTTGGGACTCATTTATTCTATACAGCTTTATTGTCTTGCAAAATCAGCCAGTGATCTTAACTCCCAAAGCCTCATCTGGTTTCTCCAAGTCATTTCAAGGATAAAAATATTTTTTCTCATTTCTGTTTTAAGGAGGAGGGAAAGAACTCTAACACAGCTGGAAAAGCAGTTTGCTTCTACCACAGTTTATTGCAGTGCCTCTGCCTCTGTGGTGCTGCAGTCCTGATCACACATGCGTGTTCCCACAGCATCACTCGGCGTTAAACTCTGCCAGATTTACCTTCTGTTCAGTTTGCTTCCTCTACATTGTGTATTAAATATTGGCACAGTACTGTAAATGTTTAATTACCAACTGTCATAAAGTACACATGGCTACTTTCATCTGTAGTCTTGAAAAAAATTATTAATGTAGTATTTCCAGAAGATTTCCTGTAGATTTGGGGGAATCGGAGGGTTGTTTATAGATCTTGGCACACTACTGAGAATGACAGCAAAGTATATGATAGAGGAAATACTAGGCATCAACACATCCAGTCCATTCATTTAGATGTTTTCTGCTTGTAGAAACACATGATCACTACTTCAAATTTATTTCTGACAGTTTAAACTAAACCTATATATTGGTGTAATGGGATGTACTGAGAGGATGCAGTTGCCTGAATCAGACGCAAAGCACTTTTCTGTTTCCCAGGTGGCTAGGTATGCTAACACTTCTGCCATGAAAAAAGTGGCTACCAACACAGGAAAAGCTTAGAGGTTTACAGTTTTCGTGGGAGCTGGAAAGCAAGGAGATATTCAAAATGTATTAATTAAAAAACCCAAAGATATCATCTGGTAGCCTCACTGCTCTAGTTCCTGCCCCAAAAAGAGGTCTGGAACAAAGCACAAATCCTGCAAATTTTCATCCATTGTTTCTATATTTGACCTAGATTTCATTAGTTCATCTATGCAGACTCTAGTTAAGAAGCAAGGGAAGGCAAGACCCCACCTGTCAGCAGTGTTGGGCTGCTCAAGCTCTGCCTTTTAGTGCAGCAAAAGGGACAACATCTTACAGCACCTGCTGCAGTCAAAGTCATCAGTCCTGCTAGGAAAAGCAGGAATTATTTTTTCCTACATATCAGTTACAGTTCAGTCCCTTAGCACATGTGGTAAATTTTGAATGAGGGATAATGTAAAGCTTTTAGAGATCCTTCTGCTGCCACACAAAAACTTCCATGATAGATTGGTGTGATTTTTAAACAGGAGCTTTGTGGTTCTTCTTCTGGAGAGCATGCTAGTAGCTAAACTACTAATTCCATATGCATATTGTGCTTAATCATCTTAGCTTCCATCAGAGTAGTTACATCTGTTTATCTGTATTTTAATGATTGGATGAGCTATGCTCTGGCCAGCAGGGGAAAATGTTTTGGTATTTTTAGCATTCATTTAGCAATGCAAATGAGGTTGCTATAATCGTGTTTGTGAGAAAACACACGGTTCAATCAGGACCTCAATAATGACTGATATTAGCTATGCTCTATACATCAATGAAATTGGCTCAGAGTCACAAAATCCCTCCTTTTGTCCTTTTTAATTGGAAAGGAGGAATGCATATAATCAATTAGACTATTTTTTACAAAACTGCCCAACTGTCCTCATGAGTCCTCCCAGAGACTCAAAATTATGACACAGGGCAGAAAGCTTTGATATTCAGAATTGGGCGTTTCTTTAAGTCCATTATAAACAATAAAGTAAGCATATAAAAACTTGTGTAGTTTTCAATATCCATTAAGAGACAGACAACTGAGAACAATCCTAAAAAGCAAGTCCTTTTAAAATGTATGTCCATGAATACAGAGTTACATAAAATCAGTTCCCTTTAAATGGTATTAAATTTAGTCATAGACACTTTCATGGGTCCAACTACATTGGAACTAGTGCTCTAGACAATTTTTTGCACCTTACCTTCCACTGTTTTGATGTGTGCTATATTACAGCCCTAAAATTTTCCCACAGTGATTATTTTGTACTTGAAAAGTCCCTCTTGGAAGAGTACCATACAATTTAATTACTGCTTTTCTATACAATTTTGTAGTGAGTATAATATTCTTCAGTCTATGTGCAAAGGTATTGAGGCAATTTTGTTGTGGTTAATTGGTAATGAGAGAATGCTCCAAGAATTGAGTCATAATAAATACTATACCCACACATTAAGGTAAGTCAGGCAATACTGCAAGGAATTTACAGTTTGAACTAGCTCTGTAAGATATACCTTGAAGGCAGGGATAAACTGGAAAAAGTGTTCAGGGCAGTAGGCAACAGTGAAATTGGCTTAACAACTGTAATGAGCACCCATATAATGTAGATTTATGGATTTTTTTTTCCTGCATTCAATTATATGCAACATTTCCTTTCAAGGGCCATAAATTTCCCATGTATATTTGAAAGCTCAAGTTATGTAATTTTGGAAAGTACAGAAATGGCCAGAGCAGTGGCAGAGCCTGCTGCAGTGACACCAGGAGCTATAATCAGCGCCTCATCCTCTGTCCAGCTCAGGCCAGTGAGAGCACAGCAAGCAGATCACTGCATCTGCAGAATCAAACCAAAGGCACATGTGGAGAGTTGAAATGAAGATGTCTAGAGGATGAGAGCTGTCATCAGAGCTGATTTGCTGCTTCTGCATCCCCTTGTCGAGAACCTGGGTGGTTCTCTGTAAATCCTGCCTTCCCCCTAGTCTGGCAGGGCACTCACTCCACCGGGCTGTGGAGCACAAACATCCACATGTGAACACTGCAGCACAAAAATCTATCCCTGCTGAACATCATTTTGACTGACAAAGAGCAATTACTGCCCTCCCAAGGTCCCACCAAGCACCACCCCCAGACACATCCCAACTTCACTGATCACCTGTCATATAAAAGACACAGTTTTCCATCTACTCTCTTCCTGCTGAGTTACAAACTCCAGGAATTCAAGGTCTTGGAAATGGTTAGAGCCAGCTGAAACCCCACTGAGTCCACCAGTCAGAGTATTTCGGAAGGTTTCCTGCAGCAAGCAATCCTCTTACTTCAGTATTAAGCTTAATATTACATTTTTCAGAGGCACACATTCATACTGAACAGCTAATAAAAAAGTAAGAACGCTAAAAAGAGTAAGACTGCTCATCTTGTCTTTTAACTCTTATTTTAAAGTGATTTCTGAAATATGTTTTCCCCATCTTATAGGCACAGCTATTTGAGTAAGTGGCATAGCTTTTCTGGTGCAAATGAGAGGCATAACCACACAGTATGAGCAGACAAATTGCCCTAAAAGTATGAAACTGTGTGCTCTCACATCATAGCAGGAACTTTCATTACCTTATTCTCATTATTTTCTTCAAGATAGAGCATCTGCTAAAGCTTGTAGCGGAGATATTAAATCCTACTGGTCCAATTTTGTGAACTATATTTAAAAATAATAACATTTCATATTAACTGTCTTTAATTTTATTCCACTTTTTTTCCTATTTTGAAGACTTATAGGTCCACACAACTCTCCTTTTCTGAATCCTTCATTAGTTCATATTACCCTCTCTGCAATTTGTCTCCTCTTTAAATACACAAATAGTCCCCTGGCAACACACATCACAAACACACTGCTCTGTTTCCCCTCATGGGATTTCCAGCCTTCCCACACAAATGAAGCTCTCTTTGTCTCTAAGATGAAGTGTTGCCTCTCTGGGAAAATTTTCTCTGGGAATTGTGCTGATTGTTCCCAACTGCCCTATCAGGACTGTGAGTTATTGACATGAGCCTGCATTATCATATTTAAGATGCATGAACTTGCTAGCACTTTGTACTATCATGCTGCATGGTACTGTAGAGTCTTGGGAAAAAGAAGTTACACTTTTTTGGGGTGTTTTTGAGTATCAGTACTCATTGAGCAGCTATGTGCACAGCAAAGCTCTGGGCTATTTTATTGCATGGTTTTAGCATATTTGTACTACAGCAATGCATTTAGCTCCCTGAGCTTGCTCCTTCCAACTTTGACTCTGTCAATACTGATTTTCACCTTCCACTCTGTTGTGCTGACACTCTTATTGGTAGGACCAAGATTATTGGTTTACTGAGCCAGTGTCTATACCAGGGACAAAGCCCTGCTTTTCTTGAAAAGTATACATATGTATGAACAGATTATTTGACTGTATTTTTCTCCTTGAAGAAAAAGAAGCATTTACTTTATTTGTACTAGCTGAGAATAACAAATTAAACCTTTTCCATTTAGCACAATTCAAATAAAAACTTTTCTCACTTCCTATCAACTGTTTAAGTCAGTTCACAAATGAATGTTATGAGATTTAAAAGGTATTACCTGCTGAAAATATGCTTGTATTTTTCTTGAAGACATTTACTCTAAAACTCTTTCCATTAAAATAATGCAGCCATCCCTGTAATCTTCTACACTGTGATAGGCTCATTATATGGCACATACATATTAATCTATAATTAAAAGTGTTGGCTATGAGAGATACTTCTCAGTTCATCAGCCTCATATTCATCAATAGCTTTGGTATGTATATCCCTTTAGAAATGACAAGTCAAAGTACAGATAGGAAACAACACACAGGAAAACATTTGTACCATAGAAAACAGATTTTTCCCATCAATGGATGGCAGAAGGCTCAATCTTCCAAGCTAAATAATGTGCTTAAATATAATGAGATATAATGCAGCCACATCTGCAAGTGTGTTAAAAAACAAAACTTTTTTTCCTTTGCCTCTAGGGATTTGAGATCTGAAGATTTCCTGCCAGAAAAGATAGAAATGGATGTTAAGTAGGTTGGAGAGAAGAGAGTGTTTCTAGGAGACAAAATAAACCCACCCTGTCCTAATACTTGGAATCTGATAATTTTTTGCTGTTAAATCAAGTTTTCCCAAATAAGGGTGTTTTCCTTAACATAAGAAGGCAAGATTAGGCATAAAACAAGCATTTAAACATATCTGTGTTGCTCCAGCCACAGCTTATTCTTACCTGTATGTATCATATTAATAGGGAAAGTTTTTGGCAACAAGCTTGCAAACAATGAGCTTTCTCTCATGGTATCACATAAATTTCTCTGTTTCCACTAAAATTTTTTGAGGTTTTTAAACTTCTCTTCTGCACTTCTTTGTTTCTTGCCCACTTTCAATGCCCAAGTATTAAAGATCCTCTCTCAGTAGTTTTCTCTTAACACTAAACTAAGCACCTCTGCTTCCTACTGTCTTTTCTTCAAGTAAAATCAACTTTTTATTAGATTGAGCGACAATAATTCTTTTTACTTCAAAGAAAGATCTTCTTTAATGATACTGGATGCCATTTCTGCTGTGGAGGTATGAAATCACATCTTTGGCAGTCCTTCCTAGACCAGCCTTAGCTAGATCTTCTGGATTCAGAATTTTGAGGTAGCTCTAATAAGAGACTTGAGTGGCTAAAATATTCAAGTGCTGGAAATTTAGGTGCCTGAGCCACAGAGCCCACAGGGAAACCCAGAACCATGTGCTTAGAGTCTACCCTTTCCTTTTACTTCGCAGGGAGACCTCAGGGCACTCCATAGGAAGACCTCACAGGCATCTCAGGGAGCAGCTGTGTCTGACATACAGAGGTCACCAGTAAAAGATCCTAAGCACTGGGATATGCCTAAAAGTCCTGCTTTTCTTGATGCAATAAGACCTCCATCTAGCTAGATCTGCAGCTGTCCTAGAGATAGTATAGTCCTAGACCAGCCCTTACAATGACAGTTTAACACTGAGAAAATTATTCCAGAAAATAGAAAACTTGTGTGTTAAATTTTCCAAAGTCCAGGGAGCTTAAAATACGTCCTTCCAGGAGAGTGGACACACAGTAGAAAGAAACATGTCTTCCCCCCCCCCTCCCCCCAGTCTCTGAAGAATTCCAGATTAACATGACCATCTTACAAATCTTCAGTCTGGGGAGGGGCAGGGGTGGGGAAATGCTATGAAAGAAAGCAAGATTTCCCTATACAGAGGACTGTAAAGAAGAGCACAGTGCACACAGTGCACTTGACGTAAAATTAAGGAAAAATCTCTAAATACATGCTGTTCAAGTACCATATCTATATTACTTGCTCTCAAGATCAGCTACAGGACAAAAAGTTACTGTTCCCTAATCAGTATTCATATGAAAGTGTTCAAACTGTAACTCGGGATCCTGAGAGACTGGAACGCTTCTCAGTTCCATCTTTTCAAAATGAGAATGAATTCTATTTCAGTGTTAGCTTTGATGTATTTTTTTCCACATCAGTTAGAAGAAAATTATTTGCTTCAGCAAATCTTAATGCCTGTGTGTTTTTGGTTTTGTCTTTCACTAGATGACAAACATTTTCTTAGATGACAAATATTTTTTTTAGGTAGGTCCAACCATTTTATGAAAGCACATTTAAAAACAACTATATCCTGGTTATAAGACATACTAGAAATGAGGCTTGGGTTTGAATTTATATTATTCAAAACACGATTAAATTTAATGATCCCGTCTGTTGCATGAAGAATACGGCAGAGTGGATGGGGTGAGTTAGAAACAACTTTTTTAACACAAAATGTAACTGGCAAGAGCCTCCATTAACACCAATGCAGACAATTTTTTAGCCAAAAGAACAGAAGTGTATATCACAGGACAGCATAAGGCTAAGAAAGTGAACACCATTCAGCCAGCCTGTAAGAAGGTCTATCAACAAAATGTAGAGGAAATAGAGGAATGTGAAGTGAGCACAAAATAAGGAGCACTATGTCCTTTTTCTTTTATCAAGAAATCATGTTACCTGAAAAGGTCTCTTCAATGTAAAGGATGCAACGGAAGCCACTAGTGCTATTATAGATCCATTTCCATTGGAAGATCAAAGCAGCAACATAAAAGCAAGTGTCAGCTGAAGCACTTTCTTCTACTTTCAAGGTAAAAGGTAAAAGCTGCTGAACGGAAATCTATGAAAATGTTTTCTTCTGACATGCTGATGGTAATTATCCTGAATGATATTAACCCTATTAAATAGCCATCAGTGTCTGCTCAAAAAGGAGTCCCTCTCCACAGTACATCTAAAGGAAAGATGGCCTGCAAGGAAAAATTCAAGCCTTTCACTTTCCACTAAACATGAACAAATGCATAGAAAAACTAAACATGTACAGATATCTAGAAAACCATCATTTACATTGGAAGTAGCTTTGGTCCCTTGCCTACCACTTCATATTTTAACCACTCAATGACTGATACTCTATCCAAGTCTGGTATATGGCTCAAGTTGATTTATTTTCAAGAGATACAGCTTTGTCCATTCACTCCTTACTGAGAAGGAAGATGGAGAACTGTATTTTGCTACACTTCTCTTTAAAGAATCTGCCTACATCTCTAACACCTTTCTCACCTGCTGTCCCCAACACTGCAAAGTGATGCAAAGAGATCATCACAGCACACAGTTTGGGCCTCTTTGCAACAGCACTGTCCAACACCCACAGCACTTGAGCACAACCCCCAGTTCACACTGTCTAAAGATTCGGGTGAAATCAAGGCCAAGTGCTCTACAGCCTCATCCACAGTTCATCCCATCCTTGTGATAGGTTTTGTACCCAGTTAAAACCAAGTCACCACCAGCAGACTGGGGAAAAGGACACAGGTCACAGAGTACTTGGATCCTCTCTGTGATAACAAGACCCACTAACGTTTTGCACCAAATTTAGTAAAATGCTGAGAAACCTAAACCCAAAATTATATAAGATATCAAAACCTTTGATAGACAGTTCACTCAATGCTGTTGTGCTGTTTTTGTGAACTGAGGGAGCTGGAGCAGTACCTGTGGAGGAGGGGGAGCAAAGGTGGTGGTGGTAAAGCAGAACTGAAAATGCCTGGGCTGAAAAGCTGAGTCTGGGAAAGGAGCAAGAGAAAAACAAGGAAAGAGGCTGCAGTCTCAGCAAGGAGATTGGGCTGGAGATTAAAGCTGAGACACAGCCAAGAGATATGGAGCCTAGGACTGTCAGAGCTTGGCCAGGAGGAGGCAGCAAGGTGAGGAACCAAGGAGAGGAAAAGCACAATAAGCAAGGGCATGGGGGGACCTGGAGTACAAGTGGATCTGACAGACCAGGACAAAGCAGATTCTTGAGGAATGGATGGAAGAGTTAGTGCCCATGGGTAATATTTCCTTTCAGAGCCTCAATTTGCCACTGTCCCCTGGTGTTAGAAAATCCTGTGAATCTTCCAGCAAAGCACATCTCACCCCTCTGTAGTTGCCCATGGAGAAATAAAGGAAAATAGGGACAACACAACAACTAGGAACAGCAGTCTGTTCAACAGAGACAGCTCTTTCAGGCTTGCAGAGGAAATATGACTGCAAATGAGGTACTGGATATTTTTCCAAATGCAGTATTTCAGGAGCAGAAGGTACATTTGTTCACTTCGAAACAAATGAAGCACTCTCACAGCAGGGGCTTTTTGTGGCTCCAAAATTGGAGGGCAGGAAAGCTGACACCTATGAACTGCCAGGACTCAGGAAGGTGGGGCACAGGCTGGCAGGAAAGGCTCCTCCCTTGCAAACTGGATTTCTGCAAATCTTCGTTATATGACAGAAAATGCTCTCTTGAAAAATGTCTACCAGCTCAAAGCATAAGAAGAATACTGGCTTTCTGGGTTCTTGACAGATCTAGTTATTTACACACAAAAACATTATTAAGATATCACTATGGAAAAATGGGAAAGTTAGAGTGCCAGGAAAAGGAGGATCAGCA
This sequence comes from Lophotriccus pileatus, assembly GCA_035583135.1. NCBI lineage: Eukaryota > Metazoa > Chordata > Aves > Passeriformes > Tyrannidae > Lophotriccus > Lophotriccus pileatus. Next base: position 60,564,330 of record JAWWES010000133.1, read on the forward strand.
CAAGAGCCCACAAAAACAGGTTCAAAGTCCAAAGGCAATTTAGCAGACTCAGTGGAAAACTACTGATTTTATTTTCTTTAAAGACCAGCAGTATTTTTCAGAGAGGTTCTGTCTCTTCTACAGGGGATTGTTTAATGGCCAGCAGTAATGGCCAGTGTTTCTATTACCCAAGTAATGAGAAAAGCAGCATCCCAGATTTATAGCTACAAAGATTTTTGGAACCTCAGTAGGATTTAGATGGAAGCAGGATGTGGCAAATTCCCTTTCCAATATCAACATCCTCTCTCCTCATTTGTTTATCAGTGGTGGGGCTTCAACAAGAGTCTTGTCAAATGCATCCACAGAGAAAACTTTCCTCTGGCTATGCTTAATGGCCTTTCCTTTAATATTGGATTAGACAGTCCTCAGGCAGAGGAAAGCACTGAACAAGGATTTCTCCCTACTTTATGTGACATTCCTAATCACTGAGTTGTTGAAAGGGAAGAACCATCCTCACTCACCTTGGAAGAAAGGTTCTAAAAGGAGGGGTCCCACCTGCACTGTAGAAACAGAGGCTCTTGCCTACTTGCAGCCCAGTGCTACATATCCTGAATGAGAAACAGCCATGTACAGGATCCTGAGGCAATCAGAGCCTGCAAGAAGCCCGCTGAATATACTCATTGCTCAGGTTGCACAGTGTGGATGGACTACTTTGGAAATTTCATGAGTACCCATTAGTTTTTAGTACAAAAAAAGTAGAAAATAAGTGAGGCTTGCTCATCTTTGATTCCATTTGCCGTCAAGACTGGATGTTCCTAGTTTTATTTGTTTAGGATCATGTATTATTTCAATAGTCAGTGTCTGGTCTCAAAAAAAAACCCAACAGAAACCATTTATAAAAGCCAGCAATTCCCAGGCTGCAAATGCCATGGGACTTTGGTGCTCTGCAACAGAACAACATTCCACCTCATTAAAATATACTGATGGGAAAGGGAAACTGCAGGCAAGAGCAGAGCCCTGGGTCCCTCACAAGGCAGAAGTTGTAACAACAAAACTACACGTGCAAAATCCCACAGACAGTCCTGTGTCTTGTGAAAATGAGCAGTTGATAGACAGTGATTTGGAGCAATTTTCCTCTGAGTAATCAGCAGCCACTTAACCACAGGGATAGGCTGTTGCTGTGCCTCCTGCTCAGGGAGAAGTGGCTGCGCAGACAGCTGAGAGAAGGAATCAGGCACCCAGCTTTGATCTACCAGGAAATGAGCATTATGCTGGCTGATGCCATCAGGCCCTAAGTAAAGCAGGATTGCAGGATTTTTTGGTCTCAATCAATGTCTGAATTCAGCAGGAAGGGAAGTGAAAGAAATCCCAACTTTCTAATCTTCCATCATGGTGATTTCATGAGTTTTAATGGGTAAGTATTGATAGTCTTTTATCTATGCTAAGATTAACTTCTTACAGACTTGTATTTTGTGCAAGCATTCAGCACCTGTCTCCCTCTAATTCTGACTCCTTCTCCGAAGAGCTATTGCACCTTTTCATCTTGCTTTTTTATACATCTTTATCAAAGATGAGACATTCACATGGAAAGTAATCCACAACAGAGGAAAGACTCCTGGGCACTGCTAGGGCCCCAGTGGAGATCGAAGGTTCAAGTGCATGACCAGATAATTTTAATATCTCATTTGGGATTCTGACTTGCACTTCAGGAGCAAGAATTAAAGACCATTGTATTATGGAATGAGATGTGGAATGTATTCCCATTTTAGCTGTTTGAGATGTGTGGTGTGGGTCTGGTGAGCAGGTGTGTGTCAGGAGAAGCCTTACAAGGAGCAGCTGAGGGCACTTGGTCTGTTCAGCCTGGAGAAGAGGAGACTGAGGGGAGACCTCATTGCAGTTACAACTTCCCAGTGAGGGGAAGAGGAGGGGCAGGCACTGATGACCAGTCTCTGGTGACCAGTGACAGGACCCAAGAGAATGGTCTGAAGTTGTGTCAGGGGAGGTTTAGGTTGGAGATTAGAAAAAGGTTCTTCATCCAGAGGGTGGTTGGGCACTGGAACAGGCTCCCCAGGGCAGTGGTCACAGCACCAAGCCTGACAGAATTCAAGAAGCATTTGGACAATGCTCTCTGGCACATGGTGTGATTCTTGGGAATGGTCCTGTGCAGGGCTAAGAGTTAGACTTGATGATCCTTGTGGGTCCCTTCCAACTCAGCATATTCTGTGATTCTTCAGGCTCTGGTTTGAAATTTAAAAATGAGCTGACCCTCCATAAAAAAAAAAACCAAACACAAAAACCAATGTGGGCATTGCAGTACAGGAGGGCAAATGAACCAAAGCCCAGATGTGACCCAGGAGTTCCTCCTCTGCCCTGTAGGCTGATGCTGGTCCCAACCAGCACGTGTGCTGCCTGGGCTTGGGGAGACTTCTTCCCCAGTCTATGCTCCCCCACTTTTGCCCAGGGAATCAGGGGGAATGTCCCTGCAAAACCAGGCATTTTGGATCTGTTCACTAATGTTTTATTCTGACATTACACTGTCACTGTAAGCCAAGACAATAACATTTTCTTACCTGTGAGCTTGATAATGAATTGTTCTAATTTCCTCAGTTTCCATGCATTCATTCTTGTCTTGTGTTCAGTTACAGTGTCACTGGGAAATTGAGCTACAAGGGAACTTTTAAGCTCTTTGGAAAAGGTTAATGATTGAGAAGTAGTTTTCTATTTTTAATATTTTATTGGGGTCATCACTGAAGACAGCATAGAATGTTTTGTCTGAATCCCACATTCCTGCCAAGCTCAAAAACGGAAACCAATGGAGTATTGAACTCTCAGATATGTAGGTTTATAGTGCACATGGACACAACTCTCAGGTTCTTCCACATACTCTTAAGTCTTTTGGACTTGCCTAGATTAGATAGTATTTTTAGTCTTTGGCTTTCATTTCATTTGCACAAATGGAAGCTGAAAGGAGTGACAAATAATTTTTTATTCTCCCATACTGTTAATGTCAAATCATTGTGTTTACTATTTTTGATTCTCCCTTTTAAAATCTTACCATTTTAATGTTATCAGTTTTTTGTTATGTGTCTCCACATTTTTCCTCCCTGACTCCTTGCAAACAATTGCTGTCATGCTGTTGACTTTTTCTCCTAGCTTATTAGGGTCAACAGGAATTTAATACATTCTACTGGTAGTGCTATCTGTATATAGAATTAAAATTCAGCTGTCACTGAAGATCTTTTGGTATTTGCATCAAAAGAAAGTACCAAAAAGTTGTAGAGGAAATTGTAATACTTTTGAAATCCATGAAAGTTTTACCATGGAACAATGATTTCACCCTCAAGAAGAACCAAGAGTCAGTGTCAGCACTGGACTAGTTTGTTCTGGGGGTGGATTCCCTCAGAGAATGTCATTATATTTTTTATTGCATCTCCTATAAAAACTTCCTGGAATAGTAGGTGTCTAGCTATCCCAATTGTTCTTGAAATTTAAGTAAATGTGTCATATTCTAACAATATTCATCCTTATACAGACTTTGCTGGAATTAATTCTGTATTAATATTTTATTTCCTAGAAATAAAATTCACAATCTTTTTTTTTACTATATATAGAGATGAAAAGGTGGGAGTGAAAACCAGCTACAGAAATGTGCAGCAGCCTACGGCTGATATAATGGTTTTGAATTAAATCTCAGCATTTCAGTGGAAATTCTAAGTATACTATTGCTCAGAAAGTTTATAGAAGAATAATGGCAGACCTAGAAATTAAAATTTCTCAGAAAATAAGTTAATTTATACTTTTAAAAAATAATTTTCATAATTCTTAATTATTTTTGACAAAAAAAACCCTTTGTCTTTTATCTTTTGGGAATGAGAAAAATCAAACTGAGGCAATGTTAAATACTTTTTTGGAGAGCATTTCACAATTAAAACAAAAAGTAATGGAAATAAAAGAATATTCCATTGAATGTAAACTATAGTTAGAAATATTTCTAACTTGTTTCTCAATAGTTACAAAACTCCAACTCTTTTAAAATTATTTTATGCATTTAGTGTGCTGAGATTCAACTACTTGGTTTATTGCATGTTAGCAATGATCCACAGGTCCACAAGCACCTACATTTTCAAAAAAATAGGCTGATTTTCTGCATTTGCACTCCTTCAAGTTCCTTCTGAGCTAACTGATGACTGTAATAGCTTGTATTGTAATACAGTTTCAGGAGCTGTGTTACACAAAACCCTACAACAAACATGGGGAAAAGGTCTAATATTAGACTGAGTCATCAGCTAAACCATTTATCCAGAGTGGGCATGGGAGTAGCTCAACAGTAATTCAAGCATTTAAGATGCACATTTTTGTTTTCAACTGCAGAAAACTCCCTTAGATTGTAATAAAAAGAAAGTTAGAAATATCTCATTTCCCAAAGCCTTACTGGTTATTTATGCACCAAAAGCTGGTATTTTACTGTGGTTTCTATTCTGTAAAGTATCTGCTAGAGAGGCCACCCAAATCTGCCATATTACTTAGATGAGTGCAGCCTCAGCCCAAGCTGACCTGACAGAGAACACAATTCCTGTTATCAACATATTAAATGCTAAGAGGGGAAAATTTAGGATGCCAACCATTCTACCTGGGGGCATGTTCATCTGGAAGTTTGTCACTGTTCCTATTTGATTCTCCAAGAATGGCTTGATGTCAAATGACACTGTTTCAGCCATGACCTATTTGATGGGGACCTTAGAACAAAAGAAGTAAAAAATTAACTTTTAATTATAGAGCAAATTAGAAAAATCTTGATTGTTCAACCCAAGAACTTAATCCTATTTGGGATAAACAGAAAAATAATGTATGCAAGACTTACACCTAGTAGTCTGTGTCAAAGCTAAATGAGACTTACCCTGTAGACAAATTTGGAATTTGAGGACCTGGAAAAAGTAAAGAATGATGGAAATAAAATATATAGACCTGGAGATTCAGTCCTCAGATGAGTGTTTTAAAATAAGCCTAAATTCCTTGAATTACTCACCTAATTAAATTAATTGAAGTACTGAAATTAATTTCCTGCTGTAATAGATTTTGTAATAGCTTCAGCTGAACAGTTTATTTGCTCTGTTTGAGGTTTTTATACAACTGATTGATTAGTGAACAGTTTTGCAGTTTAATAGTAAATATCTGTAGTGGCTTGCATGATTTAATGGCCAAAGAATGCAGTGCTAATTTACTATGAGCCTGAAAATACAAAAACCATTGTGTTTCAGTTGTTGGCAGTTGCTATGGCTGAGTTATATAAACGCAGGGGCCAGCATCTCTCCAAGAACAGTGGTAGCAGTTAAGAGATCCATCTGTGCCAGCCTGGCTGACAAAATGTGTTATGAAAAGATAATTGTTGACCAGACCCAAAATTCTCTGAATTGAATGAAAAGCCTCCCAAGGTCATTATGAAATCTGGAATCAGGGTCTTTGTTTCACTCTTACATTTCAGGCAATGTCTGTGATCTATCACATTTCAGGAGGCAGTAATTCTTGGTAAACCCGTTTTTTTTTTCGTTAGGACAGTTTTTGTTCAGGATTTGCTCTGCCTGGATTTTAACAACAAATTGCCATAAATGTAGTTTGGGTTCAATTAGTTCTGTCCTACTCTTGCACACAATTGAAAATACATGGGTAGTATCATCTAAATACACAGTGCCATTTAACAGCAAGAACTGCTCTGTTGAGAGTTATTATCTCTCTGTCCATGATTGCTGTTGTTCCTAGGAAGTTCTGAGTATTTCTCATGACTGTTTCAGCAATGTTCTTCCAGGACTCCATCATCCTTGCTCATATCCTGCATCATTTTCACTCCTCTAAAACTGTATCCAGTTTTTAAAAGGAATTCAGAAATATGTCCATGCTACTAAAATGTTTATCACTGAATATAAATACAATAATGGATTATTCAATAGAATTGGGGGGAAAAAGAGAAAAATAAATAAAATCAGAGTAATCTTGCAGAATATTTGTGGGGAAGATCATAATATTTTAAAAATGACATCTCATTCAGTATCCTAGACAAAATAAGTTGATTGTTCTGCAAAGAAAATAAGACAGTATAAGAGCTTTGAGAATATACCTTTCTCTGTTGTTTTCAAAACCAAAATCATAGAATCATGGAATAATTGGGGTTGGAAGGGACCTTTAAAGTTCATCTAGCCCAAGCCCCCTGCAATGAGCAAGGACATCTTCAACTAGACCAGGAGGTTGGTCAAAGCCCCATCCAAAATAAGAGTTAAAATAAGAATGAGAGGACAACTACTATACAACATTTCTTGGTCGCATATAAAACTCAATTTTACATTGAGTTTCAATGTAATTTCACATTGTCACAGAAAAACAGATTATTAGAGGATTATTTATCAATGGAGAAAATCTGTAATGAACTTAGAATATATAAGCTGTAGCAAAATACAGCAGCTCACTGTACTAGATCTACTTGAAGAAAAGAAAATAACAGTCTGATATTACCAATGCATTATATCCCCACAGAAAATGAATCACTGCTCCTTCACCCACTGATCTATCATTTTGGAAAGTGCACTTTCTAACTGATTGCAAATACTAAGCAGAACATACATATCAGGTGCCAAAATATTTTAATAATACATCATCCTAGAGATGTAGATGAATAAGTGAATTTTGACAAGTGAAAACACTCAAAAAAACATGGACAGGTATTGAAAAAGAGGGAGAAAAATGGTCTGGGAGTTAAAGTATTGAGCTGTTACTCTGTTCTCAGCTCTGTCACAGGCTCCTGCTTTGACCTTTAGCAAACAGGTTTATCATCAGTTTTCCCAGGTGCTAAACCAGACCTCTAATGCTTCAGCTCTTCCTCCATACAAGAAAAATGATCCTTCCCTAGAAAGCAGTTGTGATGATGCATTGTGAGAGGTTTAGGCAGTGTAGTGATAAGCACGAAAACAAACTACAGCAAGATAAAGCTTGTACTGTCAGTCACCAATATGTGAGGAGGTGTTTTTCAAAGTGACATTTGCTATAAAACTGGGAAATTTTTACACCTCTTTTCAACTGTACGTCTATTGTACAGCAAGCATGCAAACACAGACAGCTTAGAAATAAGACAGGTAAGGGTAAATGTGTAAACTCTAAGTGATGTCATGCAGTGCTAAGATTCATACTCAGACCTCTGCCTTTGATGACCATGTGTGCTGCGGAGAAATGTGGCTCCAAGAGGGCAGCTCTGGCCAGAACAGGAGTAAAAGATGGACAGACTGCAGAAAAGAGTCACTTTGAAGCAACTTGGCACACTTATTTATATCCTATGTCAACTCCTATTTATGTAAAACAAAGTTATGTGCTACTTAGAAAATAGACCTGTGGATCTCGTTGCCAAAAATGCTGTAAATGCTAACATTACAAGGGTACAGGGGTGAAGAAATAAACGAAAGAGAAACCCACTGAAAACACATAAAACACATCCAAATGTCAGACAGCTAAAATAGTTGGAAACTGGGAAAGTCTGATATTTGCTTGTCCAGTTCTTGGCTTTGCCTTGGCATTAGCATGTGGAATACTGGGGGCATGAGACTGACTTCAAAAGACTTTCAGATGGACCAGTTAAAGCGTTTCAGAACAAGTTTTCCAGGACACAAACACACACTTTCTTGTTGTCAGAACCTAAACCACACCCAGTGCCAAAGACCATTCACAGTGATATGCTTAGGCTGGATCACTAAGGCCCGGAGTTTCAGCAGAGACCTTCATTCCCACTGACCGGTATTCTACTCTTCCTCCTCTAATACAGAAGCCTTTATGAAGGCATCCTCTTCTTTGAAATAAGGACGCCTTTTATTGTTTGTTTTTTTTTTTTTTTAATTAATCAAAGGAGACAGCCTGTATTTTAGAACAAGCATGATTATCCAGTGATGAAAATTTCCATGTCACAGACAAAAATGCTGTCATGTTACATCAGAACAACTGTACATCTTACACAATCCCCAATGAGTTGTACTTCTCCAGGTATCAGGTTTACCTCAGGAGGGAGGATAACAAATATATGACTTAAACCCACTGATAACACTAACTAAACAAATGACACAGCCATCAGATCACAAATGGAAGAATGATAGAACTACAAAGAAAAAGCTGTATAGCCATCAGAAACACAAGGTCTTGTAGTTCATTTTGTGTTCACTCATGTACTAGTGCAGTTCAGCACATCCTATAGAAAAAGTAATGCCTTTCAATCAGAATAATTAGCACCTTTGGACTGAAACATGCTTCAACTTTAGCATGAACAGCTTAATAGAAGGTACCTGCTACAGTCAAGTGATACAGACTGCAGTTTATTGCACAATATTTCATAGTGGACTTCTCTCTTTAAATTCCTCTGCAGTTCAGTAATGCTAATTGGAGCCCTGACCCAGTGGTGTGTATGGAAAAGCTATCCATCTTATGCTGTGTCCTCAGGAGGACACAAGTGCCATGGTGTGTGTGCAGGCAGTGGTGTGCACAAGGACAGGAGAGATTTTGGAGAGCGCAACATCTCCAGAGGGAAGGGCCTGTGGAGCTCAGCAGCATGGCCAGCTCCTCAGGAAAAAGGATGGGCTTGGAGCTCAGCCTCTTGCCTCTGGTCAGGGTTTAGGTATAAGCTGTGCAAAGGGCTGTGAATTTCTAAGAGTTCTCCTCTGCTCTGTGTCGAGAGGAAGGGCTGGAGACCATCTGATCCTTTAGAGCAAAATGCCTGTGTCATGTCTGCATTACAAAAACTTAAATCAGAATTAAAAAAAAGATGACCACTAATGTTAGAGCAAGGAACTATGGCACAGACAATTCACACTGTGTAGAGTTTTTTTCCTTTTTTAATCCCCTACTAAAAAGTTCCAATGATGATGTCGTCCCGGAATATCTCTCTTAAGGTCAGCTGGCAATGACTGCCCATTCAGTTGTAATGTTTCAAAAAGCTATTAAAATAACCTAAATAATGTGTCCCCTGATTTGCAAACATTGGCAAGCATAGCATCTCTCGTGTCTCTCCACACATGCATATTCTGAGTTTACAAAAACACTTGAGAATTATTATAGAAAGGCCTGCAGACCTTTCTTTCACATCACATTTATTCTACATCTTCTCAAGGCAAAAACAAGCACACATTCTCTACCAGCTGGGGAGCACCGTGTTAATTTTGATAGAGCAAACAGATCCAGACATACAAAGCTGTAAACATGCACAAGTACTAACCAAGGTTCAGAGGAACGAATTCAGACACCTTGATAGCAGCACCATAGCAACAGCCTCCAGTAAATCTTTTTAACCCTCTCTTAAAGGTATAAAGGAGGAGAGGAAACCTGTTGAAGTGTTTGAAAAGCAAAAGTGAAATTAAATTTAACAATGCTGTTTACGTCTTTGCCTGTAGAGAGGAATTTTGTTAAATGAAAAATGCATTTATTCGTCAGTCTTTTTAAGGACATTAAAGTATTTAGCTGTCTCTTTGGGGAAAAGAGAGGAACTAGCATTGTTGCTGCTCTTTGAGGCTGCTTTTGCTTCCCAAAACTCAAAATGGGAGCAGAAAAAAAATTAATAGATATGCTCAGTTCTGGTCTAGACCCGGTAAATCTCAGATTAGGGGAGCACTACATAGAGAACTCCATTTTCTGCCTGTCTGGTTGTGCTGTTGCTAAAGATACCTGGGCTTTTTCTCTTTTAGTTCTTTTCTTTCTTTTCCTTCCTTCCTTCCTGCACCCAGGGGCCAGAGCAGGGAAGGGACAGGACACAAAAGAGGGACAATACAGGTAAGCGGAGTCCTGGGGTGGGGCCAGTGTACAGTGTACAGTGTACAGGTCATGGCAGGCACAGCCTCAGGTACACTCTCTCTCTTTCAGTCATCACTACAAAACCTTGATGCAGGGATGTAGCACTGTGGGGATGACCAAATAGCTCACAGAGATCGGCTCACTCCTGTCAGTCCACCCGACAGATTACAGACCAAGGGAAGGAACTGAGACAGGGAACAATTGCTTTTCTCAATTTGTCTATCAGTTAAGCATAAATCAACGCTTGATTTCTTTTCGATGTTGTTTTCCAGGTAACTTTTGATCTTGGTAGTAGCAGTAGGCTTTTTTTCCGCCCCCGCTGAGACGTTCAGAACTGCATATTGCTTGCAAAATCATTTATAGAACAAGGATTCATACTTTGGCCAGCTTGGGTTTTAAGCCTTGTAAGCCTTCTCTTCCCAGTAACCCCTTGTACCTCCCTTTGGTGATATGCACAGCCCAGCAGTCAGGGTCTGAAATGCAATGCAAATGCTAAAGGAAGTGCCTTCCCCTATTGCCAAGTTAGTGAGCCCTGCACACAACACAGGACAGGGAATACAGCCCCAAGTGGCAGTGCCAGAGGTGCAAGCAGGCCTATTTTTAATCAAAACACTTAAAGTTTGAGCAAAATGCTAGTTTTTTGAATCTTTGTGGAAACAAATCAAAATACCAAACAGAATAGCTATTTTCCTATCAACTACAATCCACAGTTGAGACTCTAGTAATTTAAATATCATTATTTCATGCTGTTAATAACATTAGCACTTCAGACAAAACATGAAGTGACTAATCCTAGCCAGTATAAGCAGTAACTCCAAAACCAGTGCTTACTCCTGCCTCAGTGCTTACTCTGCTAGGCCAGGACATTCACTGGTATTCAGGAATTGCCACCTGAAACTCTCTCTTCTCCCAGACAACTATCAGTAAGACAAGAGGGCAGGGTCTCAAGCTCTGCCAGGGGAGGTTTAGGTTGGATATTAGGAAGAAATTCTTTACAGAGAGGGTAATCAAGCATTGGAATGGGCTGCCCAGGGAAGCGGTGGATTCTTTGCCCCTGGAAGTGTTTAAGAAGAGACTGGATGTGGCACTTAGTGCCATGGTCTAGTAACTGTGGTGGTAGTGGATTAAGGGTTGGACTTGATGATCTCAGAGGTCCTTTCCAACCCATCTGATTCTATGATTCTATGATTTTATCATAGACAACAGACAGGGGTTAGAATTTAAGGAGAAACAGAACTTCAGGTGGGCTGTATCCACACACATATTTTTAAAGCTCTTATACTCTATGCATGTGGATTACAACCCTTCCTGATGAGTCTATCCATGCTCCTGAATTTCAGATCTGACACTATATTCCTTTAAGCTCATGACAACGTGAACAGATCTCCATCTACTGAAAAGAAATTGGCATGCCATCCCCCTCTCCCCACACATATTTCCCTGACACAGTAGTGGCAGAATTGGCTGGATAGCCCTTAATTCCACACCACTTTGTAATCATATTTTTTTTAAAAGAGATTACCTTCAGAATGGCATTGAAACTAAAGCACTTTTAAAATGCACAGTATTCTCAAGAAATAACTGAATTTATTTCTCTCAATAATAAAGATGTTCTTTTAATGATGACTTTCCGTTATCTGAAGTGAAAGACTGTCAGTCCCTCATTCAAATTGCTGCATGCTCAAGAAGTACTTATTGCTGTCTTTCCCCTCAATTGCTCTCACAGGCCTTCATGTTTAGGGCACTTGTGAAAAAGCATCAGCTGTTCTTCACCCCTCATTGGGAAGGGATGGCATCATCTACTCACAATCGATGTTCATGGGATGAATGCCACGTGGTGGCACCTGCTGGAAAGAACCACCCTCCCTTTTTCTTAAATCTATTCATTCTATGCTTCATTTCCCCCTCTTTTAAATGGTAGTAGCAACACATCTTTACAATGTTTCAGCAAAACATGCTGAAACACAGAGAATTGTTTTTAAAAGAATAAAAATCACTCAAAGAGAGTAAAAGGAAGACATGTAAATTAGGCTTTCATGCCCACAGCGTGCAGCATCAGACTGGTAGTTGTCATTCCACCTGCAATTCTCTACACCATGCAAGGCTGCTCAGTGTTACCAGACAGTCTGAATGCAAAGGAGTAGTTAGAATTATTCATTTTAACTGCAGTGAAAATCAAATGGAATGAAAATTCCCTAGTCATTCAGAAGTCATACAAGAATGAGTAGAGCAGAGATGGATTTCAGGTCTAAGGGTTTGCTTCCGTTAAAATACAGTAGGTATGCACAGATGTATTTATTTCTAGTGTTTACATGTTTATGCTAAAGCAAAAAGATAAGTTTAAAAGAACCCCATCAATGCAGCAGAAACATATGAATCATCAACACAGCTTCAAGGGGTATCAATTAGGACACGTTAACATCCATGGGTCTGTGCTCAAGATCTGGCTCCAAGTGGAATTTTCAGCTGGAAAAGTGAAACACCTTAGCTTACTCGTTATTTAATCAAGCATCAGGAAGAACTAAGACAAAAACCCAAACCATAACATTTCCTCTTGGGACTGATATAATTAACACTTTTAATTTCTGTAATGCAATTGCATGGCACACGAGTAACTACTTGTATTTCAGCCCACGGCAGCAGCAGTTTCTGTGCACAGTGGCGTCATCCTGAACCAGAAGGAGCAGATTTGTTAAGTCAGCAACAGAGCTGTGCACTACCAGGCAAATCTATCTCCAAGATAGCCTTGTAGGCTCTGTAGATATTAACTGTCATGAAAGGAGTCTAAAGATTTGTTGGTGTTCATTTTGATTAACGTAATCTATAAGCAATAAAACCAAAACTCTCCACAGCACAGCACAGCTCAGCTACAGCTGAGCATGGCAACATCCTGAGTATATTGGCATCATAATATCCTTTAGTCTCCTAACGTGTCTGTACCTAACTTCCCCCAGGGCTCAGCCCCAGTCCTCACTCACAGAAACTGGAGAGAGAGTTGGGCAGAAAAACTGGTAACAATAAGCAAATTGCTTTCAGCAAAGACGTATTTCTCAGTGTGACAGTGCCAAAATTTAACTGTTTGCCAGAAATCTTTCATTCCTTTAAAAAGCTTGTAATGATGGTTACAAAGTGATAGTCTAAAGTATTGCTTAATATCAGCAGGTAAAGAGCAAAGGAGTTACTCATCTTCCCTTCAGACTGTCTGCTCCAAAGGTCCTGAACAAGTCAAGTGCTGAGCCTGGATGACTGTATTGCCTCACATTTCTCCAGCCGCTGAAATGAAGACATTTGACTTACTGGATCTTCAGACTTCAGACAACTATATTTAGGATTTTGGAGAATTCAGACAGCGTAAAGGCTATATCTCTGGCAATAACAGTACCACACCTCAGCCTGCTGTGAGGGAATATCTCTGCTTCCAAGCTTACCGTGCCTCCATTCGTATACACAGGAAAGGACTATCAAGTTGAATCTTCATATGATTTCTAGGACTGTTTTACATACATTTAACTGTTTATGGAGGATGACATTAAAATATCTTGTTTAGAAAAACATTCTTATCTTGTAAAGCCCTGATGACTCATTAGGAAGGCATTAGAAAGAAAAACCTCCAACTCTTAATTAAAAAAGTAACTTTACATCTTGATTCCTCTAGCAAGTGTGAGCTGTGTCAGTCAGCTACCCCCCTGTGAGCCCAGTCCCAAAAGTGATCACATATGATATGATATGATATGATATGATATGATATGATATGCTAGTCTGGGAGCAGCACAGAGCTGTAGATGGCTCCTGAGCCACCCCCATCTAATTTCTAGATGACAAACATGTTTCAGGATCAATCAGACATCAAGCTATGCAGTCCCATTTAGACTGGATTACTTTAGGACCACTGGCACATAATTGCTAATTAAAATTTAGGTAACCATGGAAAGTAAAAGTTCAAGGCTTCTGAAATGTAGGTGCCTTTAAGAGTTAGAATGTAGCAGAGAAGAATTCATTGAAGATCACATTTTGGATGTTGGATCCTTAAATACATACCCTATTATTAGCACTAATATAAGGTCAGAAGAGTGTGGATTTAGCCTTAAAGAACTGGTTTAAAATGAACAACTCTTTTATGCAAGTATTTTGTAACATATTTTGCCTCTAGTAAAAAAAAAAAGGCCTATTTAAAGAAATTCCAGGAGAAGGGGAAAAGATTTTCAGTTATTTAAAAGAATTGAGCGAAAGAGGAAAACGGGAAGTGTAAACAAACCAACCTAAATATTTTTATTTCCATTTTTGTTTAATGTGTTGAACTTTTCATTGAAATGAAAGGCATTCCTTCATTATAAACATTGACCAGCTCTAATCACATACTTGTTTGAAATTGTTCCCACTGCAACTGCAGCCAAGAGCTGAAAAGTTCTGGTTTTGTTTGCAAAAAGACTTAACAGCTGTAAAGCTCCTCTGCTTTGCCCAAATACACTTGTTAGTCCAATAAAATGCAGTTCTCCCTCCTAACCATGATGGCTGGAACTCAGTATCTTTTCTGCAAAGAGGTTCACAGACTCGCAATGAAAATGCACCTCTGCTTTGCAGAAGTCACACACAGCAAAACAGTTCAAGAGGAGAAACAGTCCCAGGGTAGTACCTGGACCTGTCTCTCAGTCATGGGGAAAGCCATGACATTTAACTTTGATTAGACACCATGACATTTAGATGGCCAAAATAAAGCAAAACAAATTGCAGCACGTACCTTGTGCACAGAGTACGCTTTGATGGCCAGAACATGCTGGCAGGATTTTGTGCCACACTGAATTACTCTCTAGAGTGATATGACACTGAATCACTGTGTACAGGGCTTGTATTAACATCTTTATTCATGTAAATAGTATAATTGTGTTTAAGGCACTATTCTTATGCATGAAAATTGGAGGAGCCAGGAAGATGCCCAGTCATTTCTGCAGGGCTTTTTTTCTCCCCAGAATTTATAGAGTTTTTCATTTCATAATTTTCTTATCACGTGTCCTTGGCATATATTATTTCCAAATGCTACTAGAAGTGCTTTGTTCATACACTTCAATTAGGAAGAAAACCTTTTAAACATAGACCCAAAGGCAGCAATGCAGCTACTCTCAGAATAAAGTAATTTTGTAACCTCATTGTATTCCTTTCACAGTCTGGGCTTGGTATAACAAATTAACTTCACTCTTGACAGCAACATACAAAATGTATTTAAAGATCTTTGTCAGCATATGCACCATTAGTGTTACAGCTTCCTGCTTTGCATTGAAAGCCCACAGGAAATCTGCTGACCCCACAGCTTTTCTGTGTCTGCTTTGGAGGAGACGGTTCACAAATCCTCTTTCCCCCACTGTAGTGCTATTCAGGAGCCAATTCCCATGAAGGAGCATGTTGCATATTCAACAACCGGCTGTGTACTGCCTTATTCCACTGCTGGTATGATTTTTCACTTGCTGTTCTATTCACAAGTGAAATAAAATGCACTGGAGCCTCGGTTCCCAGATCTTTACTCATCCACTAGTGGGATTCATGCGGGCTTCTGGGTTTAACTCACTCGTGACAGAAAACTAAACCAGGCTGTAAGGAGTTGACAAAAAAGCCTGGAGCTTTCTTTAGGTTTTTGGCTCTCAGTGCATGTGACAAATTGTCACATCTCCGTTCAACAAGGCAGAGACTCTGGAGGGTGTGGTAGGAGCTGACCTATAAGGAATCAATTCATCCCAGGTGCTTCCTGAGGGTGTTGTATCAGACAGTTCATGTCCTCGCTGGATGCAGAATGACTATTTGGGTTTGCAGGCACTGAAAATAAAGACCCAATGCTATAAGCAGCTTCTTAGCACTGATGTAATTGGGACTACATTCAGAAGTTAGAATGAGATTGAAAAGTAATCCTATATTTATATATTTAATATATCTAAAAGACATCATCAAAAGTAAAAAAGTAACCCTCCCCAAAGATTATCTTCTTCCAATGGGGAACAGAGAGTTTCTAGGACGCTACAGCCTTCACTAGGTACTCACAGAGCTGCTCTCCTCTACTAGGAGAACCCCACAATTTCAGCTCTGTCTGAGTTGGTGCTCCATGGAACTGAGGACTTCATTTGTTCCAGTATCTATGCAACCAAGAATATACTCTACAAAAAGTACTGTATCCATTAAAAAGGACAATCATGTTAAGAGCATGCTGGCTTCTTATATATAAATAAGGTAAAAAGTTAGTAAACAGAATTGTGAATCAAACATTCATATCAATTGAATTTGTTAGATGTGGCAATTCCTCTTCTCTCCTGTGAAAAGAAAGAGTTGCATTATTCTAGGATTCGTTTTGAAGGCTTGCATCTTTTTATAAAGCCACGTAAGTTATACTGATAAATTCTCTAGTAATCCTGATTTGTTTGGGTTTCATTTGATTTTTTTAAAACATGGCGTGCAACATATTTTCTTGAAAGTTTTGTGCAGAAAAGAAATGTGCACGTGGGTTTGAACCAGTCAGGGAGCATCACTATCTCTAACATATTAATTCTCCTGGAAAAAGGGGAGGTTTAGGACAGGACAAAGCAAGGACTAAGACAGTAATTTCAGAGTGATGAATTACCAGCAGTCAACAGCAAATGAGTAAAAATCTGTTGGCAGGCATGACCAGATTTAATTAGTAGTGATGGTCAAGCCAAAACACCAATGCTCAAATTTATCAATTTTTGCTCTCAGATTCTGAGTGCTATTTTAGTTTGGAATGATACCTGCCAATTACAGGTTTTAATTTATTTTCTTATTCAGCTATTTCTTTCAAACAAAAGTCGTTGAAAATACACAGACTCTTTTCTGAGGTAGCTTCTCTGGCACAGTTGAAGAAGATGTTCCAAAGAAGTTGACTTTTTCAAAATATAATTTACTTCCCTGCATATATAACAAAATGTCTGTCTCCTGCTTTCCAGGGGAACCTCTCAATCTTGGAGAGAACTGCTTTCAGTCAATGTGACTCTCAAGCTTCTTGATACAGTTAAGGTGGGAAAAATAACGAGTGGGTTTATATACCAACAATCGCAGACTGCTCAAATACAGAAGTGGGCATTACCAGTTTTCATTAAATATATTAATGAAATTAAATTTCTATCACAGCTCATCTACAACACAAAGGCAAATGGTGAGCACGCTGTATAGTCTTTCACAAGCGTGGAGTCAGACCTTCCCTGCCTTGCTCCCTGTGAATAACAAGGAAACAAGTGGAAAGACAGCACTGAAGACCTGAGCTGTTGGCCTTTGCCTGCCATATTGCATTAGAGAACAAGACTGGAGAAACAGAATGCAGAAAAGGTGGTTCCTCTTTGTAGCGCTCAGATAGGAGGATAATATTCCTCACTTGCATGATACTGCTCAGCTGGTACCAGTGTTCATATTAGCTCTCACACAGCTCTCAACAGCCTGTGACAATACAGCTTTTATAATTCAGTAAGGAAGTTGTCAGTCTCTTGGGAAGCCAGAGCTGTTGACAAAAGGCAGTGCAATTATTGGCACTGGGTTGTACAAAGGTTACATCATAAAAATGTAACATTCCCCATAAGAAATGAAGGTGTTAAAATAGCAGCTGGGTAAATACAAGATAATGAAAGAAAGCAGTATGAATTCCCTAAGTTCAAATCAGGCAGACAAGCATTTTGCAGAATTAACCTTATTAAATGGACATTGTCACTTTAAAAATTAATCTAAACCCAAAACAATTATAGCAATCAGTGAAGATAAAAGCTACCTATTAAACATAACAATTAATTCTAAAAAAGTGTCAACTCTTTTACTTCCATCTTTATATTTTTCTGTAGTAGAGTGCCAGGTCTATATATGTATTTTCACTTCTGTTTACAATAGATTGACTTTGACACACTATTGATAGTCTCTACCAGAACATCAAGTCATTCACTCCTGGTATTAATTATTCTTTATTAGGCTTAGCACATATATTCTACTTTATACCAAATTAATAATACTACTGAGGTTAGAGAAATGAAACATGAACTTAGGGTGGGAAATCTCAACTCACTTCATAGAAGTATTTTCAGCCTAATCACTGCAGAACAATGTTTTGTGTACGTATTCCCCAAGATGATTTTTACCACGTGGGAACTTTTTTATTAAAAAAGCCTCCAAAACTTTAAAATGAAATCTTTTAAATAAAAGCTTGACAGAATGAGGAACATGTCTTGCATGCTAAGGTAGGATCTGTATTTTTGATATCCCAAACCTGAAATAAAGGAAGGAGAATAAAATACCTTTTAAAATCTTATTCTTTCTAGAGGGAAATATGCATGATATGATCTATGACACTGATTTTTGTTTCAACCTCTATTAAGAAATGTAGCAAAGAACTTCATTACTCAAATTAATTAGACTTCAGTGAATGCATTCATGAGGAAACTACAGCATACAACATGAACAACAGGATCATAATATGACACTGCAGAAAATCTGGTGACTAATTACTTACCCCACTGCAAACAGTTGCACAAGTCCAGATGGATATGGATACTGATTCCGGTTTAATCTCTGGGCACCAAGGACCTTGACAGTTTTAAACATTCCATTAAATGCCCATTTAATCTTAAAAGGACTGAAATATCTTAAAATAATTATCTGAGTCTTTTTATGGCACTAGCATTTTGTCCCCTACCAAGGCATACTTCTGCTTTGACAAGCACTGCATGGTCCTTCATGAGGGATCCCACCACGGGCAGAAAGGTGGGTTAATGACAATGCCAAGGAGCCTGTGCACAACGAAGCCTCCTGAAAATCCGAAACCCTGGGCACAAGGGATGTGCTGTCCAGTGGTACAGACTGCAGGCTAACATTATTAAAAAGCATGTTTTAAAAATGATAACACAAAGCTACAGCTTATAATTGCTTCAATAAAATACACTGTAGCCAGTAAGTCAGTTTTTACTGCGTGGATTAAAGCATCCTTGCCCAAACACAGTTACTTTTGCATGCTTTTTGCATGTTTTGGCTCCTTGGCCAACGGCTTCAGGTTGAGGGGACACAACAGTGCAGTGGAGATGGGAGTATACTGTCAACTGCCAGGGACAAGATGAGAAACAATGAACTTCTAGGGAAACACAATTATTTGCGAGTTCTTCACTTCTAGTACTTTAAACTTCAGTCAAATGCATTATCTAGCCAGGTAGAAACCAACAGGAAGTGTTGCTAAACAAGTGATGCATTTCCTCGAAATGCAATAATAATAATAATATTAATATTAATAATAATAATAATAATAATAATAGCCCCCCTTACCAGATGCTTCTTTTAATTTAGCTATATCTGTTTAAAATAGGAGGTTCAGCAAGACTATAAAGTGTCCATTTGTTATGTTAATTCAGTGAGAATGAAGAATGATTTGGATCATGTGGATAATGTTTCAAATTCTGAAGAATTTGGCCTTACGTTACTTACTTTATTGATGACAGTGAAGCCAAATGGGCTTAATTTGAATGGCTTGTCCAGCACACATATTCTTTGGAAGACTTCAGCTGTGAAATAAGGATGCTAGTACCTACGCACACAAAACAGCTGGCCCTCCCATATCCTCTCAATAACTCAAAGCTGAACTAAGTAACCTCTTCACTGAAGTGGCTATTTCCTAGGCAGTACTTCTTTTACAAGGCACAAGAGATGTTAAGATCTAGACATTTCTTTGAATATGTATTGCATGATATGAAAGTGACTCATAGCACAGCATGACTTTGCCTGCTAGAATGGTTACAATCACTGAGCTGCTTTAGATTTGTGATGAGGTGTGAGAGTTACAAATCAGCTTCCTAGTATTACACATACAGATTATCTATTATGGATAATAAAGTGATACTGCAATCAATATTCAGATGTTGCATTGTATTATTGTAACTGATTAAAGCTATTGGCCACAATGTCTTAACTGTGACGAGCACTGTCATTTCCTTTTCATGTTATAAGTGTAGAGCCTGGGCTTGCAAAGGACTTTTGGAAGACTCACATTAAAGAGAAGGTACTTCAGCTTTCAAGAGCTCCTTGCAGCCATGAGCACAGCCCAGGTTTTCCTAATGTTTTTTTTTTTTCTTGCATAGGACCAAACCTCTTTCTGGAACACCTGAGCCTCCTCCTATACAGCTCTGACCTGCCTCCAAGGCAGCACAGACCCTTCTTTTTACCTATCCATGCCTTGGGGATGATATACTGGACACATTAAAACATACCAACTCAACTCCCACAAACTTGACAGACTCCTCCTTCTGTGATAGCAAAGACTTCTATGAAAAGACTGAAGAATGCAATCAAAAAATAATTAGAATTATCAGTCTAATTACTGCATTCATTTTCTAATGCTAATAGTGATAGGAAACACTAATTGTTGTTTACTGTGAGATGAATATTTAAACTTGTCAGAGAAGTGGTGAAAAAGACCTGTTTTTTTCCACTTGGAATAGATCTTAGATCTCAACTGCAGACACATAAACTTTGTAATGTTTTAATTTTTAAAATGACATGGTATCCTGTTAATACAAAGACACAGAAGATCTGTACATGAAAAATTACAGAATATATGATCACAGTACCCTCAGAGCATAGCATTCAAATACAGTTTAAAAAAAAAATCATCAAACCAACCTTGAATATCATGAAATATTAACAAATATACGTGGTTCTTTTAATTAGCACTTTCCTGTTCTTCTTTTCAGAGTTTATACTTACAGGCTTCTTTCATTCAACCATAAAAGTTTAAAAATTTGAAACGCAGAAAGATATTCTCATCAATTTAGAGAAATTCAGGGATAAGAACTCCAAAAATACCCACCTAGAATTGTGATAACTGGCAGCATTGCAATCACAAAAGCTTTTGAAGGCATTACATGCCTATTTACATTTTTCCCTACTCTGCTGAGGAAATGTGGTGACACTGGTGCTCCAAAGAAAAGACTGCAGCAGGTTGTAAATATTTAACACAGGTTTGAACTGTAGCCACATTCAGTTCAACTGAAGTTAGGTTTAGAAACAACAGTGAAAAGCTGTAGTTACTCCAGGATATAAGGCTAAGTACATAAGTAAATGCTGAAAATCTGGACTACCAGACATCACTGTACAACAGAGACTGCAAAAGTAACATTCAAAGCCTATTAAGGACACAATATTAAACAGCAAATTAGATAGAATAACATAAAATCAGAGAACAGAGGACTTGTGGTTCATCCACTCAATCTCTTCATGTCATCTGCTATACTGCAGCTTATTACAAAAGTATATAAATACAAGAATAGTAAATCAGTACCTATGTTATATAATAAATAACCTTTCTATATAAATTATGAAAATACAGCTACACTAAAATCAGTGCAAAAATGACCAAAATGCACTGAATCCTGCCTGCCAGAACGTGCATCATAAAACACCCATATTTCATCTAGTGCATCAAATGCTGACAAGAATTAAAAAACGCACAATGCACATCACTAACTGTGCCATTCTAAAATTACAGCTATTTCCAATGTCAGACAAATCAGATTAAAACAATAAAACAATGTTATTTGAACCACACACTTAATTCTTCCTCATTATTTTATCGAATTTTAAATAACTGCCTCTTTCCTAATTGATACTTACAACGGAAGTTGCCCTCATAAGTCCAGGTTTGCACAAGCAGCCTTTTTAGAATTAAGAAAGTTCTTTTTCTTTTTCCTTGGAGAATTATGCAAAGCAGGTATTGGATCACCTGGCTCACGAAACAAGAATATCTTCTCCCCTGTATCTAACAACTCTATGGCTTCATTAGTTGCAGCGTTCACAGAAACAGGTGGATCAGACTGTTCCATAGGAGGACGTGTAGGTGAACATCCAAGATGAATGAATTGTGCTTTTTCCAAGAGCTTCTTCTTCTTTATCAAGCTATATCAATGAGATAAAATTGAATTGAAAAATAAGAACTGGGGCAAAAGAAGCATAAATTCCCATATCATATCCTGACATAGAAGCGGTGACTTTGGAAGCTAAAGAAAATCATATTTCAACACAGAGAATTGTAATTTTCATTCCAAGCCCCAATAATTTACGTATTATTTTATGAGGTAAAAAATTGCAAAAGGAAAGGTAACCTAATAATAAATAAACATGGGGAAGATGAGAAGTGTATGTGAAAAATGTGAGAATTCTGTGGATATGTACAGAAAAATCTTTGTAGGTATTTACTATACTTGTGTAAACATGTTGTAGGAAACACAAGCACCAAACAGCAGAAAAGTGTTAGAAAATGCATATTTTACTTTCTGATTTCTTTCAGTTGTAAGAAGATTTCGGAAATTAAACAAAATGTAAACCAAACGGCCCATATATGTTTCTTCCAGTTTCTCCTTACCTGTCTTTCCTGTTTTTTAGAGAAGGGATCTTTTCTAAACTTCTGTTTATCAGATCTTGCCTTACTTTTTTCTCCCGTGCTTGCTGCAGGTCTTGGTTCTTCCTGAAGGAGTAGGAGAGAAAAAAATTCCCAGCAGCAAATCCCAAAATATACACATTTTTCTCCCCTTTCTGACTTCAGCTTCCAAACCCATGACAGTAATACCACAGATACAGTCAGTAAGAGTGTTCAATTATTTTTGCTGTCCTGCAACATCATTTAAATCAGCTAAGATCACACCTCAGGGCATGGTTCCAAGGACCCTTATCTGCTCCTTTACAACCCACACCTGCCAACTAGAGGGCTCAGTCTCTCTGACTAAAGGGAAAAAAGTGACCACTTGGGACTGCAGTAATGAACTACAAAGGGACAGGCATCCACAAGGTTGAAACTTCTACTGCTAGAAAGCAGGATCTCCTTTATATCTTTAGGAGCTACAGACACCTAAAAATTGGTTTGCTGTGAATATTATAAAATACAAAAAGCGGATGGAAAATATTTTAACAAACTCCAGTTCAGTCAACTGAAAGAAAATGATCAGAACAAGATCTAGAAATCTATCTAAAACGGTTTAATTAATGAACTTGAAATATTTATTAATTTTTTACCAATCAATTTATTATATTTTAAATATTTCGCAAAATAAGGCTGCAGTTTCAAAGTACTTTTACCCCACAAAATACTTCAAAAGGAAACTTAGGCACCTGTGATTTTCTCTATTGCTGTCAGTCTTCTTGTCCAGCAAATACAAGTACATGTAAAGTAGTAATCTTGTCTTGCAATGGTCTACCAGAAAGCATCACACTTACCTTTTCTTACAGCTGCCAGACTCATCTGCATTACTGTCACTATCAACAACACCATCTGAATATTTACTGATGGAATCAAGGACAGAAAGAACCTCGCTTTGTGAGCTGGAGGGCAGCAACCAGTTCAGGACCCTGTGCAACATCCCCATTGGCACCCTCGTCAGTTTAGCTAAATAACCTGCCAGACGGAGCTCCTGGAGGATTAATGAGTAAGAGACAGATAAAATTAGCATTGAAAATAAATGTTATCCCATTTTAATTACTATAATTAAATAACTACTGATTATAGAAACAAAAAATATTACTGAAAATCATTTTAGTAGTGACAGTTTTGGTGTTAAGTGGTCACAGTGCCATGTTCATTGTTTCTACCCACATGTATCTGACTAATGTATATCATCGTTTTCCATTTCATTTGGGATATAGGCAGTGTAAATGTTAACTAATTAACCAATTGATTTTGCCATTTTTGCTTAGGGCATGTACTCAATGCTGGTCAGTCTGAAAAGTCACAACACAACCATATTTTAACATCTAAGGCTTAGTAACTTACGGATTCTACTATTATAAAGAAATCCTTTCAAGAGAGCGAGGAAGCAATATGGCATTCCTTGGTCTATAAAATTGGGGGGGGGAAATAGTCTCTAAAAACCCAGTGATAACATTTACATGTTGTTATAATTGATCACTTCATTGCTCAGCTTCTCTCAGCACCAGATTCTGTGATAAGCTCAGAGAATAGCTTGTAACATTTGTTAAGTGGTAAAGGAAACATTTGTTTTGGTGGTGGTTTTTTTATTTCCAAATGTCCTCTCTTTTTTGGCCCAAAGGTCAGTAGTAATGCATATTCATTCATATCATGTTCAAATAGACCAAATTCAAATTTAGTTGTTCCCCAGACAGCCAGTCCCATTTCCTGTCCCCCTCCAAACACCAAAATCCCATTGCTATTTTCTGCTCTGTTGTCAAAAATAATGTCTCCCCCCGCTGTTTCTGCAGATCTCTCATGTGTATCCAATATGAAAAGTCTACAATATATTGCAAACTACATGGAAAGAAAAGAGTGGAGCAAATTAAAGCAAGTTAAATGTCTCAAAGAATGACATGCTGTTGTCTATTCAAACCATACACGTATCTCAGGTAGCTGAAGTTGGGTAAGATGCGCCAGACACTCAAGATGACTTGAAACAGCCAAGTCATCACCGCTCTGCAGACCCTCCCACAAGCATTAGTGAATGAGATGACTACAAACCCCCTGTCACACAGAAAACCCATAAGGTCCCACATACAGGAAGACAGCTGGTATCTTTGTTCACAGTGGATTCAAAATGTCACAGGAAATGTTTAAACCCTGCCTCTTTTTTGCATGACAAGTTTTCAGAGGAGTGAATTCGCTCAGAAGATCCCTGTATTAAGTGAACCTTACTCTTTGGAAAGAATAAAGCATCACCAGCTAGGCAGCCTTAACCAACATTTAGATGGCCACACAAAATAAAGAAATCAATAAACCTCCTTTTCCCATAATCATTCTCCAAGCAGAGAACTCCTCTCCAAAAGGTAGGAAAACTAGCCACTTCCCAAAATTTCTTGGGCCCTTCAGTGCTGTTACAGGTTTTCCATGGAAACTACTGAGATTACAGAATTAACAAGACAAAATCCTAAGACTGATGAGAGATAAGTAAATTGGTGCAGTTCTTAAAATGTCCAGTATTTTCAGCCTAAACATGCACAAAAGTTGGACACTAAAGACATGTCTGCTAAGACTAATCAGAGAAAGAAATTATTTGATTCTTCTCTGGAGAGGAATGTAAATAAGAGCACCTACTGACACCTAAGTCTAATTTCTGTATGTTGTGTTGAGTGTGTTGTACTTTTGGTCTTTAAAAACTGTTCTTCTAGAAACGTACAAAAAGCAACATTAAGTGCAAATAAACATGACAGATCTCTGTGACCTATTCTGCCCTTTTTGGCTAAATGGTCTCAGGATCTTTAATTCCATAATTTATACATGGATGACTGAAACATCATGGCTTTAGTACCGCTTTCCTCTTACCAGTTTCCTCTTTTCTCTGACTCTTTCTGCACCAAGTATGATTTGGACTGAGAGGCAACCCTTGATACTTTTCTAACACATCAGAATTAACAATTAAGCAATTCTGCAAGGTGTCACAATGCTGTCAACAATCCCCAAAGTGGCACAGGTGCCCACCATACAGCAAAGGGAGAGCTGGTGTCTGAACGTGCACCAGCACTGAGCAGCACTTTCAGATGCTCAGTTACCCAGACCAGCTTGCAGAAATGGGAAGAAGTGAATGTGCATCCAAACACAGGAATGGTCGCACTAGTCAGACCAAAAGCCCCCCACTGTGGGCTGAGTTTGATTCTTCATGTAAAATACCACAGAGATCAGGAACTCACTTTTTTGTAATATCAAATGGATACAAGTGCTACTTGTGCCACCAACAGACTCATCTGTATTCTCTGAATTCAGACAAAATAAACCCAGGAATGAATTGTAGTTTACAAACAGCAGAACTGCTTTTAAGTATTTGGACTGAGCAATGTGTAATTAAACAACTAATGTAAGAATCAATAAACTTGAACCATGCTGAGTTTCAAGCTTCCCATGCTGTTTCCACAAAACAGTCTGCCTGCATCATCTGTTGTATCTAAAATGCAACCAGTGTACCTGGGGCTATAGCCACGAGCTTATTCAAAAGTAACATCATAGCCAGAGGCTTATGATCCTGAACTCACTTTCATTCAACAAATATCTTATTGACCTAGATCTGCCTTGATATGGACATAAGCTGAAACATGAAATGCAGGAAAGTAAAACTTCCCTGTTTTTTTCAAAGAGGGCTCTGTTCACAGCTCTGTCTCTTTTCCACTAGTCTAAAGTGGAAAATCCTCTTTAAAGAAGGATAGTTTCCTAATAATTACCAGTGTAATGTGTTCTTTAAATTGCAAGAAAACAAGGGGAAAAAAGATTTAAAAATTGATTTCCAGTATCAGCTCACAGGATAAGCACATTCAAAATTAGGAATGTGTTACACTTTGAGCCTTAATAAATTAATATTCTACTAAGGATGTATTTCTTTGCAGTTGAATTAAGAGTAGTCAGGTTTGGAATTACAGTTGGAGTTATTATACTATTATACTTGCTGAGAACAGAGATTTCGTTTTCTATATCTGCAGGACAAACATGTATAGGTTTTATGGAATTTCAGTAAAGTATGACACCGGATATCTCTGGGCTACACTTTATATTAATAAACAGAAACACAACCTCCCCCAATGGTATATTTAATGCATATTCACACAAATAAATTATTTCTTCAGAGAACCTTATTAACAAAACATAAAGCACAGTACCCCACTATACACTGAGCAGTGCATCCAGCTTTTCAAGTACAGTGAGCTGACAGCAATGCTTTTAAATCTCTGTCTTCAACCCGTCAAGATCTATAATTATTAAGAGTCATTGTTCACCTGCTATGTGTGAAGATGACTGGGTACTGTGACAATTATGACATATTCAGTTTGCATGCATATGTAATCTGCAAAACAATGATTTTAAACTCTCTATTTGCAGAATACATGCCATGTTGTTGAGAAGATCTTTTACAATATATCTGCATCAAAGAAACTTAACAAGTATGATGGGAAGACAAATTATAAACCAAGGGGAAATGGTCAGTGACCTGCTGTGACACTTAAGATACCCACAAACCTACGTGGCCAGATAGGATCCACCCAAGGGGACTGAGCGAACTGGTGCAAGTGCTCATTGAAGTATATTCCATGATCTACCAGCAGTCCTAGATAACTGGAGGGCTCCCATTTGACTGGAGGCCACCAAATGTGACACCCATCAGCCCAGAAGTGCCGGAGGGAGGATCAGGAGAACCACAGCCCTGTCAGCCTGACCTCTGTGCTGGGGAAGGTCATGGAACAGATCATCTTGAGTGACATCACTCAGCACTTGCAGGACAACGAGGGGATCAGGCCCAGCCAACATGGATTCATGAAAGGCAGGTCCTGCAACCAGGGGACACACTTAGTGGACTAGTGAAAAGCTGTGGATGTGTCTACCTGGACCTTAGTAAAGCCTTTGACACCACTTCCCACAGCATTCTCCTGGAGAAACTGGCTGCTCATGGCTTGGACAGGTGCACTGTTTGGTGGGCAAAAACTGCTTGGATGTCCAGGCCAGAGAGTGGTGGTGAATGGAGGTAAATCCAGCTGGTGGCTGGTCACCAGTGGTGTCCCCCAGGGCTCAGGACCGGGGTCAGTCCTGTTTAATATCTTTATGAATGATCGGGACAAGGGGACTGAGTGCACCCTTTGTCCGTTCATAGATGACACCAAGCTGGGTGGGAGTGTTGATCTGCTGGAGGGCAGGAAGGCTCTGCAGAGGGATCTGGACAGGCTGGATTGATGGGCTGAGGCCAATTGTATGAGGTTCAACAAGGCCAAGAGTCAGGTCCTGCCCCTTGGGTGACAACAACCCCAGGCAGTGCTACAGGCTGGGGGAAGGGTCTGGAAAGATGCCCAGCAGAAAAGGACCTTGAATGCTTTTTGTCCCTCTCATGAGAAGAAAGACACTGAGGTGCTGGAGAGAGTCCAAAGAAGGGCAATGAAGCTGGTGAAGGGAATGGAACACAAGCCTTATAAGGAGAGGCTGAGGAAGCTGGAGTTGTTCAGATGGTATAAAAGGTGGCTCTGGGGGGACCTTATTGCTCTCTACAACTATCTGAAAGGAAACCTGAAAGCCCCCAAGAGTATAAAAACAATTTACAAAACTTGGCCCACCAAGACTGAGGACTTAAGTCATAGTAGTACAATGAAAAATCAGTGAAGTCCAAATGACCTTTCAAATCCTGTTACCTCCTTACCCGTTTTATTAAAAAAACAAAACCCAAACCAAAAAACAACAAAACAAAACCAACCAACCAAACAACAAAACCTGAAATCCTAAGCAACTTCAAATGGGCAAATACAGCCTCATTTAATACCATCTCTGAAAAACTGACTCTGCCCACACCACCATTCCACAATGGAATGAATACATACAAAGTTTAAAGTTATAAAGAAATAACCAGATTAAAACTCACCATAATGTGAATATTTACATCATAAGCACCCCACAAAAGCCTGCAGCCGAAATTTTTAGCAGTGTCAGCAGTATGCTATTTCTGTGAAGTCCCAATAAAACATCAGAAGCTCTATGTGCAGCAGGCCATGGCAGAAAACAGTGAGAAGGAACTGAAGGCTGGGACAGAATTCAGCAGCTCCTGACAGCCACATCTGCTTACAATATACCAACTTGTCAAGGCCAACAGGGTAGCAAACTGATTTGAAAAGAACAGTTGCAACAGGAAACTCAGGAAATCAAAGAGGAAAATAAAAGTAAAAAAACCACCAGTAAACTCTTAGGGTACACATGGCTTGGCTTTAAAAGTGGTAGGGTGGCAACACTGGTCATGACCTCCTCAGCAAACACCTTCAAATGTTACACTCTGCTCTGAGTGGAGTCTGAGTGTCAACACGAGAGGCAGAGAGTGAAATTATTATCATGCTCCTGGGCGTGTTAGGAGATCTAGATGTAAATTCTTTACCCAAATCAGAGTAAGGATCTGAAAACGTGCTACCTTCCAGGTAGATCTCCTAACATAGATATAATATACAGTAGTCTCGGTCCAATTCTTCATGAGAACACCTGACCTCAAATAGATATTGAACTCAGTAGAGAATAAAGAATTCAGAAAACTGAGCAGAAACAAAGACATGGGAAAAGCTGAGAGATCCTTAGAGTAAAGTGGTCCTTCCTTGACATGCTGGTCTCTGAAGCTCCCAACTTTTGATACAGGGGACTGTGACCACATTCATCCCTGGGAGGCAAGATACTTGGATACAAAAAGCTGTACCACCGAGACTCTTTTCTGATGAAAACATATGTCAACCAAGGCCTGATTGGGGTCAGTCAAGTAATTAATTGTTAAGGCCTTTTGTAGGACTGACAAGCAGCCAACAGACAGTAAATTACCTGAAGATGAGATGCTCTTTTTGAAAACAAGTACAAGTAATGATACTAAAAAATTTAACTAGCAGTCCTTTTATCATTTAATTTTGAAACATAATCAATGCAAATCACTCCTAACACTCATTAAAACCTAAACAAAATCCTGGTATAATTACATGAAAATCAGACTGTAAATCTGTCTGTCAACCAGAAAATCAGGCACTTCAGTTCTCCACAGAATGAAATGCAACAGGACAGCCCCCTGAAAGCATTTGTAAATGAACAAATAGACGTACAACTCAGTAAATTGCAAAAGGCTGAAAGTAGGTCAGAATTAACTGAAGTGACTGACAATACAGGCTGCAAACTGGCAGCAACCACGAGAACGTAGTAACTCCAAATACATCTGTAATAGTTCCCAAAAAAAGAAGAAAAGCTGATTTCCAGATACAGCTGTAATTTAAACTTGGAAGCTTTGTTCAATTTCACGCTTACCTGACTATAAATTGCCAAAAATGCATCCATTTCTATATTTTCCAGGAGATTTTCAAGCACCACGCAATTCCATTGCTCATCTCTCAAGCTGAAGTGAAAGACATAGTTAACATGGAACTCTTCCCAGGTGCAATGACTGTATTATAGAAAACAATATCTGAAAGCCATCCATTCAGGAAGCGTATCTCTCTGTCAGCCAAGGTGTGTGAGCAGCATAACTCACAAAATATGCCAACTTCTACCCCCCTCTTCCCTGAGCCACCAAGCAAACATCAGAGCAGAATCTAAGCCTATGCTCTGGCACACAATACAAAGCTGGAACTGCTCCAAAGTGATGTGATTCAATGTGCCCCCATCCTCTTCTTTAAGTTTCATCACCACACTTTATGGAAAGTTTAAACATTAAACAGCTAACTTCCTCACTACTAATTTTTTTGTTTCTAGATCAAATCATGATGCCAACATATACAAACTTGTCCATGTACAAAAGTACAAAACTTGTTTCTTCACGTAAGTTTTCAGGTAAAAACTAATTGCAGTTTCTTTGAAGGCTTCCTGATAGATTACTGGCTTGTGGGTACTACTGCAGAGATCTAATCTGCTCTTCTAGTGACTCTTTAGTTCTGCAACAGGAAAGTTCTTAATGTAAACTGAGCAGAGTTTCAGCCTTTTCAGAGTTAAAACAGACTTACCACTATCATAGCCATTTTTAATATATCAATTGTTTCATGGAAAACACTCTTTTCTAAGGTAATCCTTTGTAATCTAATCCTTTGAGGATCTTACGTGAAGCTTGAAACGTGGTAGGCTTTTAATACTTATGCATGGATACTTTTAATACATATGCATGGAAATGTCATTTCTACTTCCTGTAACCCTAATGAATGTAATACAATAGGCTGCAGTTTTGCACATTATCATCCATCTTTGTTAGGCAACCTTCATGACAAGACAGATATTTCTGTATATCTCCCAAGAAGCATTTTATTTGTCACTGATATCTTTACTTAAAAACTGGCCAGGGAAAAGTGAAATTGAGCATGTCGCTGAAGAGGACTTTATATATCCCATCAAAAATAATTGTGTGACAAGGAATTCAGTCTCCAGTGTGACAATGGAGATCGAAATTCAATTTAAATTGTCTCAGCTACGCCCTCTGACCCCACCAGATCAGGTTTCCCAGGAGTCCCTACCTATCTCCTTAGGAGACAAAGCAACTGGATTAAAATTCTTTACATCCTTGCTGCTAGGGAGCATCATTATTTTTACACTATGCCTGTAAAGAAATGGTGATTGCCATGAAACACAACACAATCTGTATGCTACTAAGTTATTATTATTTCATGTTTCTTATTTCAGTATTCCCAAGACTCCTAAGTTATGCTCTGGGCCACAGCACAAGGCAGCAGTGTTCAAACATAGATATAGAGTCCCTCCCCAGCACAGCAGAACATTTAGCCTGCTGTTTCTCCATGATATCTTATGGTCTATATGGACTGCAGCAACATAGTAAAACCTGAGACCAAAGAACTTACCTTTGCTGGTACAGATTTATAAATTGCCTACACTTATTCATGGCCTGTTTTAGCAAAACTGTCATGTGTCTTTCTGCATTTGTTTCCACAGCTTCACTGGAAAGTCCCAAACCATCCAGAATCCACCTCTGCCTACTCATTAGATGCTGTTGTGCTGAGTCCTTATGCAACATTTCATACTCCAGCTTCCTGTCAAGTTCTTCAATCTCCTAGAGGTTGAAAAGGCGTGATGATAAAAAGCTATAATTTAACTTGAAAGAACAAATTTCATTTGAAGAGAAGAAAAAAAGATGATGGTATCAGATTTTCTGGTATTACTTTATTCATTTCTCATTTTACCCAGCCACTTGCAGTCATTACACTTTCCAATTCACTGCACAGCTTCAGTAAA
This sequence comes from Lophotriccus pileatus, assembly GCA_035583135.1. Classification (NCBI taxonomy): domain Eukaryota; kingdom Metazoa; phylum Chordata; class Aves; order Passeriformes; family Tyrannidae; genus Lophotriccus; species Lophotriccus pileatus. The sequence continues at coordinate 60,595,789 of JAWWES010000133.1, forward strand.
TATGACTGGCACATTATGAATATCAGAACAATGATGAAAAATATGACTCATTTTTCATGGTGTTAAAAGTCAATGCTCTCTGAAACCTTCTCCTGTAGAGGACATCTAGAAAGTATAGCACCATCATGGCTGAGATACAAACTAGGGAATGGCACCGTTAGAATTTATCTGCAAACTGCACAAACCACTGAAACAGCTGGAAAAATTCAGACTGATTAGTTTTAGTTATACCGAATTAACAGCTAACATCAAAGAGGTTTGAAGTTAAAAGACAGTAATTCACATTTAGTGTTGTTAAGGTTAAGATTAAAATACAGTGCTCTGAAAATCAAAGGGTTAAAATGGACTGGACTGGATCCCTCCTGCCAAAGATCTTTCTCTGGTCAAAGAATCAAACTAGACATTCAAAGGAAGCCTTCAAATTCCTGTCTTCCAGTGTCACTGTTGTCTCACCTCAAGCTTTGTGTCACTTTCTACCTCAGTGCCCCACTTCCTAACCTGTATCTTGGAGAAAATTGCTGAATCTATTCCACTGCCTTATCAGCTGTATTCACACTACAGGTTCACTGGAGTGCCCCATCTCTAAGTAAGTGTCTGCTCCCAAGATATGACACTGGCACTTAAACCCACTCTCCTAAGACCAACCCTGAGTTATCTGTAAGGGGATGAAGCCAATTCACATATAGCCAGATATGTCTGTTTCACTGATGGGCAAAAACTATCACTGATGTCATCACCATTAAGGAATCCTGCTTAATCTGATATATTTGTTTTAAAGCAACAGGTGAATAAATTTGCCAGTTAGTGGGACCAAGGAGGTGGACAATAACATAGGAAGAGAGAGAGGTTTGATCACCAGGAAACAGTCCCTGTAAATCAGGCCTAACAGGGACTGTAAACAATTGTCTCAAATACCATCATTCCCCCTGCACCTCTGAAAAAAAATAAATTAGGGCTTAGCTCAGTTCTTGCCCACTGGATAAAGAATCCAGCATTAGCTACTCTAGGTCTCTCTTCTGTCCCTCCTTCAATCCTTCTTCCCCTGTTCAAGGACAGAGAAGCTAAAAGCAATATCTCTGACTTACACACTTACTGCATAAAAGGCAAAAATACTCTATATACATACAACTTTCACTGCTTCCCACAGATTTAATACAAATTTAAGCAAAACTGAAGGCATATAAACATTCTGACTGCCACTCTACAAGAAAGTCTGTAGAGTTGACCACATTAAAATTTAACCAGGAATTTTCACAGCAATAGCCTTCTAATGATGCCCTCTAGCAAAGAGGTTTTTCTCTTCAAAACCCATTTTGTTTGTTCTACTCCAATGCTCTCCCAAGCCTCACTTGGATGGTTTCAAATAGCAGATGTAGAAAAAAAAAAAGTCCTTACGAATACAGAGCACTGAAGTATTAAAAAAGGATTAGAAAATTGGCACATATCAAGTATGTAATAAATATGGTGAAGGGAAGAGGTCTTTCCAACTGCATGAGTGTGCTTGGATGGAGATAGACAGGTAGAAGGCTGTATATATAAGCTCTAAAGACTTGATGATTGAAGCATGTGGTTATGGATTTTATGTATGGAGAGCACTTAAACATGAACAATTTTGTAACACAGTCACAACAATCTACTATAGCAGTCATGACTCACAATCACTTCTCGACTGTCTTCCTTGCAATCAATAAAATATTAATTAGCCACCAAAACACTACTCCTTCTGATTGTACGCAATTATAATAAAAATAAATAATAATAATCCACAGTCTTCCCTGGCTCTAAGACTTTCCTTCTCTTTATGTCTTTTACTGAGTGCATGAAAGTGCGCATCATCACAGAAATTAAAGGCTGGGCCACCAAAAGTTGCAAAACAGCAGTTAAATCAAAATCAAAATACGATACTGTAATAGTTGTTTTTTCCTAATGGGATTTTTTTTCTTTTAACAACTACATTACTTACAGGATTATGTGCTTCTAAAATCTGAACACATTCCAATTTTGACAGGGTTTTTGATGTGCTCAGTTGTTCAAAGAGCAAAGCTTGCACATTTATGATAGCAGTATAAAGCTCCAGCATTTTGGATTTTTTAACAGTCTTTTGAAAGGCTAAAGAAGCAATATACTCTCCAAGTTTATTTTCCAGATCGCGCAGGTGACTCTCTTTTTCAAGCTGCAACTCATTCTTAATCTAAAAAAATACCAAAACACAAAAGAGAGAAACATTAACAGAAAACTTTACATGCACACTTATGATTTTACCACTCTGTAATTAACAAACAGGATTAAAGCAGCAAAGAAATCAATGCTGTTATAATGTTTGAAGAAATGCTTTTAACATTCTATTCCAAGCTATTATTGTGATCAATAAAAATGCAGTAAGGTCGAATACTTTAAAGAGATCAGGCTTTGTTTTTGGATAGTCAGAATTTTAATATTAAATACTAACCCAAAACAGTTGGTCTGTATAATTTTTATTATAATAAAAGGCAAAAGTAAAAATACAAAATAAACCTGTGCTATTGATTAAATAGGAGGATAAAATACATCCTTCTGTTTAGAAAAAATATGAAACTTATAGAAAGACTGTGTTTAGTTCCAAATTGGCAAGTGTCAGTTAACACTGACCCATGATATCCGACTTACTACTCTTTGAGCAAATAACTGAAAATCCCCTAATGTAAAACAAAGTTAAACCGTAAATCAAAAGTGTACTTGTAATAGATTTCAAATCAGATTAAAATCGGATTGAATCAAAAACAAACAGGATTAAAGTGATTTAAGTCAGTACCTATGTTGCTGCCACATATCTAATGGGACATCCACAGAAACTATTCCAGCCCAGCACATGTAAGCAGACAATCAAATGCAATGTGATCGATGAGCTCTCCACGCTATACCACTGACACTGACAGCCAAGGATATTGCACCGTGACCATTTTGCTGTGGCACAGTGTGGACAGGAGCCAGCTGCAATTACCCTCCTTAGATGCTTCCATCTGAGCTCTCTCTAAGCTCTCCTCACACTCAAAGAAAAGGTACTCCTCAGTAGGTTTCGTATTCTAAAAAACGGGTTTCCACTGGTGTGTAAGGTGAATGTCTAGGTTAGACACCGATGGCTACACTGCATATCTAACACTGAGTATCAGACAGTAAACAATTACCAATTTGGTTTTGTTCTCTCGCCCTGTGTTACTCAACAAAAGCTGGATTGTAAGAGAGAGAAAACACAAAAAGAGAAAGCACATGCGGCCACTAGAGCTCCAACTCCACTACCTGGGCTGATACCAACTGCTGCCCTACAAGCTGGATCTACAATGAAGCAAAGCACAGGCAGAGCCCATCTGCACGCTGCTGGGTATCAGAGCCCAAAGGGTTTCCTCCCTCCACCTCTAAATTCTCTCTTGTCCTGACAAATCTAATCTGATAGGTTTCACAGCATACCAAAAAACCTCAAACCAACCACAACCATTCTAAGAAATCAGAAGTGTACAGTATTATATATTGTAACAGCAATGCTCATGTGCCTACTGCCTGTGATAGAATGGAAGAACCACAGCCATCAGAGGAGGCATGTCAAAACCTTTTAAAGTTTTGGTCAAGTTTACCATCAACATGGACTTTGAGAGCAGTTACTCACATTACCATTCTATAGAAAAGCATTTATCCCATCAAGTCAGGCCTCTCTCTTTAAAGAACTAGCAGAGATGAACACTGCTAGTTAACTGAGACACCTACGTGGTTAGCACCTTAGCATGGTAGGCATCCCATGGTACACCTTTGTACATGCAGTCTTGTCATGGTTTTGCTTTGTGCTGCTAGAATGTTAAAAATTGTTCCTTTTCCCTGCCTGGTTTTGGGGGGAGGGAAG
>JAWWES010000133.1:60599759-60625958 GCA_035583135.1 Lophotriccus pileatus
GGTCTCTTTTCCCACACTATTCCTTGATCGGAGTCCATTAATTTCGGATTTGTAATTGCTTAGAGGGAGGAGTTTTTGGGTCTCCCCTGTGGTTTAGTCTCAACAAAACACTCGTGTCCCACTCAAACGGAGACAAGTCTTAATCTGCCCCTTTTTACCAGTCTATAAAATAATAAAGATCCAGAGTAAGTGCCCTGCAGGTGTGAACTATAACACAGAAAGGTCAACAGTAGTAGTCTTTAGACACTGTATGACTTCCAACTGGCACAAGACCCGATTTTGCCCCCCAGAATATCCTTGCAGAAATAGAAATGATAGGTACTAAAGACATTAAAAACCTTATTAGCTTCCTATTCATGTAAATCACAATTATATATTATTGACTCTATGGTTAGCTTTAAAGGAGACTTTAAGGGTAATTCCATCAAGTTTTTAGATACCAAGGTTGATAAATATGCAACATGATGCCCATGAATTTTCTCTGGAAGTTTTATTGGTAAGAGACCTGCTAAGAGTGATTGTACATCATACAAATTCTATTATCAAGTAGGTAGAGGTAAATTTAAAATGTGATTTGGAACCAAATATGCTTGTGATATTCTCCTGCTCATGTGATATTCTCCAAAGTCTCGACTGCATGATCTGGAACACCCTTGAATGCAAGAGCTAGAGGGTTTCTTCAGGAAATATTTCCTACTAATTTGAATTAGGCCAATTATAAATCAAGAGTAAGCAATCATCTTACAAAATACAAGCAAGATTCATTTTCTTGATACTTTTAACAAATCTCCATCTTAAAAGACAGACACCGTTTCTCAACATTACTATTAATCTAACAAATCAATCTGGAATAATGCAGGTGTGTGACACTAAATAATAAGTAAGTATATGGGTTACAAATAAACATATGAATATTTGAGTTAGACAGAGAAGTAAACTCAAGAAATCATACTGGCATTAAGGTAATCAAGATGCTAAAACCTAAGCTGTTATTTTGGGACAGAGGAGGCAGATATTTACACTGAAAAGCAAAAGAGAGAGTCAAAACTGGGTGTTTACAAAAAAAAAAAAAAAAGAAAAAAAAGATGAGCTGCCTTCCAGTATATGTTAAAAAAAAAGCAGATGACATTTACCTTAGGCTAGATTCAGAAATACCTATTGCCCATTTCTATGTTTTTGGTTTTACTAAGGAAAAGATCAATAATAACAATAGTTTTATACATGTATCTCTACATCCTTTGCAAGAAACCTATTAAAGTGAATTTGAAGCCTCTTGTTTTCTGTAGAGTACTTTGTACTGAAAAGCAAGTAACTTTTGCATCTCCCACTTAAGCTCACAGCCCAGTAGTTCACAGGTATTCAAAGGAGTACACTGTTCTCCAGCACCACCCATTGGAAATCAGAGACAAAAAAGTTCCACAGAACATCCTACAAGTCACAACTTTGATACAGATTGCACAAGACAGCAAATGCCACCCTAACTCAGTTTTTCGGGTGAGTTTGTTTGTTGGTTTGTTTTGGTTTATTTATCTTGTCAAAGCAAATTTATTTTTAAAATTCAAAGTGTTATTTCAAGGTATTCTTATGAGCCAGTGACATAAGACTAACGCCTAGAACCAAAGCTATTCCACACTTCAGTGCCAAGGCACATATTTAAAAGAAAAATAATAATAATTAAAAAAAAAAAAACTCTCCTCAAAAGCCTGTGCAAAAGACTGATTTCTCAAGTAAGATTCAAGCTTTTGTTCTGAAAGGCACACTGAAATAACTGTTATACTACTGATCATTGTGACACAAGACAATGTTAATAAAACAACCAGCAATTTTTAGAGCTATATTGTGCAACTGTCCAATTTTAAAGTCTCAGTTGTGAAGTTTCCATTGACTTGCCCTCACCCCTCACTTCAGTGGTGAAAGCTGTTGCACTATTAGGTGATTCTTAAAGAGGGGATGGAATGGAAGCGGGTCCTTAACAGTTAAACAAACATGTTAACAAATACCAGAAGAAAAATATTCTAAAGAAAGGCAAGGAATTTATATCCAACTCAGCCAGCCACTTAATACTTCACTACCAACAGCTGCTGTCTAGCAAAGTGTTAAGGGAGATGCACTGTTACAGCAGGAATCACTTTAAGGAGCAATGTACATTACAAATGAACCAGGCTGGACCACTAATGCCACAAGTCACCTTTCAAAACTTGGACAACATTAAGTTATGAGTTTATTTAAAAGCTGGAAAATGATGGATGAGAACAACCCAAATTTTTTCTGCAAGAGACTAATAATTTATATTATTATTTTCATTACAATAGCATCTATATAAGGAATGGGAAAAAATAATCAAACAGGCTTACCTGATTAGAAATAAGTAGGTCCATTTTCAAAAGGACCAGTGCTTTAGAGTATATATTATGTTCTCTATTCAGTACATTAGAACAACATCTTAACTAAAAGAAATTATTACAACACTACTGGCATGAATGAGTCATGACAACATATACACACTGAGGAATCAGCCTTTTCTTACAGCTATTATTTACATGTCTTAAGATACTGCCTGCCAGAATACACACAATTTTACAGTATCTCAAGAAAAGAGAAAATAAATGCTTAAGGTATGACTTGTTTTATATGCCACAAAATTATTAAGTAATATCTGAAGGCTGCCTTTGTGGTTTAGGAACAGGATGTGCTATAAATCTTTAAAAATATAGATTACAAAAATGACACAGGAATGTTTTGACAGGTGTGTGCACACAACTGAATTTACAGTTTGCTTCTTTCTTCACAGGAGGCTCAGTTTCAGACACAAGGACTTTAAATGAATTATATGTATATGAAATCTGGAGATAGATGAATGAATAATGAATAGATGAATGAGTAAATGACTTATCACCTTACACTAAAGTTTGAATCCATTAAAATGAATAATGATGAAAATGCAGTTTGACAACTCAAGCTCATTTATAAGGAGACACAAGAATGTATATTTTAATTGCATCTGAATTCAAAGGCAGAAGAGATGCCACTAATGACAGAAACACTCACACTTTTATTAAATAACAGATGGTATACATGGTATATTCAGTATATTCCACAAATCCTAAGATTTATGGTCCAAACTGCAAAAATATTGAATATTACTAAGTATGAAGCCTTACATCAAGCATGTCCAAAATACAAGGGGATGGAACACCTGTCCTATGAAGAAAGGATGTAAAGAGTTGAGGTTGTTCAGCCTAGAGAAGAGAAGGCTCTGAGGACACCTTCCTGCAACCTTTCAGTACTTCAGGGGGAAAGATGGGGATAAAATTTTTAGTGGGATCTGTTGCAATAGTAATTGCTTTACACTGAAAAAGGTAGACTTAGACTAAAGATAAGGAAGAAATATTTTATAATAGTTAGAAAAATTTTACAAGAGTTTACATTTTATTAATATGTATAGTAAATTAATATTAATTAAATTAATATTAAATATTTTACAACAAAAGGAAGAAATATTTTACAATATTTTACAGTATTTTACAATGAAGGTGATGAAACACTGGCATATGTTGTTCAGGGAGGTAGTGGATGCCCATCCTTGGAAACATTCAAGGTCAGGCTTGGACAGGGCCCTGAGCAAACTGGTCTAATGGAAGATGTCTCTGCTAATTGCAGGGGGGTTGGACTAGATGGCCTTTGAAAGTCCCTCACAACCCAAACTGTTCTATGATTATATGGGAATGATGTTCAGCATTATCATTCAGCATCTATTCAACATTATATAGTAAATTAACCGCTCTTAAACAAAATGCTGCATTACTCAACTGGTACTAGTATCTACCCCTTAGCCACAAGAGTTTCTTTCTGACTCTTGTCAGCTCTGAAGTCACAGCTCTGAAAACAGAAACACATTTGTGAAATCCAAAGCTTGCAAGTAGACCTGAATTCAGTGTGTCATAGAAGGCAATTTCAATAGAAACTGGATCAAATATTGACTACAAACTAAATTAGAAACTAATAGTCCCTGGCCAGATTTGAAGCTTTGTATTATTCCAAACACAAGACTGTAGAATACTGTTTGACTATTTACTATTTGACACATTATTAGTGTCAAACTACCTTGGTTATGACAAATCCTCTCCTGTAGGTCTGAATATTTGCTCCCGAGTCCAAATTGCCAATGCTCTAAACGCACTGCTTGAAAGCACTGACCTCTAAATTCAGCCTAATTTATTTAGCTCAGCATAATTGCTAACTAGTGTTGCCTCAGTCCTAAATATTACAAACAAAAAGAAATAATCTGAATATCTAGTTTTTACCTGCAACCCCGAAGACATTTCTCACACAAGTATTATCAAGTGGGATTTTTTTTTCAGCCCAGCAGGGAAAATAGGCTAAAGAATGTTAGTATTTTGGCCTCTGTGTTTCTTCTGAGTTAGGTAACTGCTATTTCAGAAAGGAACAGCTACTTCCTCCACCACAAGACAGCTCAAAATATCTGTGAAATACAGAAGTAGACAGTCTGCTCCTGGAGATTTTCACTGTGAGGTCAACGATACTCCAAGATTAGGCTCCCAACTTCTTGCCATGGCCTCCCAGCTCACTGTCTCCTGTCTATATTGTCCTTCTCTGTCATGCCTATTTTACTATATTACAAGGCACATTCTGCTGCTGTTCTCATAAGCATTAGCTGGGAACCATTTCACATTCATCCTGTAGAGAGACAGAATCCATTACACTTGTGTGAAGTCTGCAGCAGTAACAGTGAAGAAACATAGCAGAACTGTATTGGTCCATCATCCTTTTTCCCTGCCTTGAACTGGCCCTGCAACTTCAGGTGGGTAGTTTTGAGTGAGATAATAAAAGTGTTCATATTAAGGCGAAATGTAGAAGTGTAAGATTCTAAATGAGGAATAAGGTAACAGATTGCAAAACCAAAAGAAAGAAACTCTCATTAGGTGATCAACCTAAGGTTTACTGCAATATTTCTGTGTTCTAATGATAATGGGTGAACTGATGGTTTTCTTTAACGATAGTTTAGCTTCCTTATTGGTAAAAGCACAAAGGATCTGGCTTTTCATAACTAATGTCCAGCCACACAATTAGAACAATAACATGTGTGCCAGATGGTGCATATAAAACTGAAACAGCGAGGCTTACAGAAGCTAACTTTCCAATTTTAGAACAAGATTTTAATAAAAATGCAGTGTAATATTCATACCAAAGAAGTATTTAGTACTTTTTTTAACATAAAAGCTTAGCTCATTATCTGTTGTACTTTCAAGTAACTACCTAAAAACCCCTAAATTCTGGAGATCAGGGTATTAGGTATTGAAGTCAAAAGTTTAAATGCCCCCATTAAAGAATTAGGGTATTCTTGGACCACAGTTATTAAACTACCAAAGAGTGCTAGAACACATTTGCCCTCTTGTAGCATTCTTGCCCAACCAACTGCTTTCACTTTGAAAGACTGGGTGCTGGACTAGCTAAATATCTGCTTCCATCCTTTGCAAGCAATACTAACAATATGTTGCTCTCAAATAAAAGTGAAATTATTTCTGAATTAACATGCTGACCCAGTATTTTTCATTTCTAAGGATATAGGTATGAAAAGCAAAGGAATGTTGGAGATGGCCAGGATGAAGAAGAATCCTACACCATGTGGAAAACAGAATTCCTGACTGAGGATTAAGGACTGTTCTGCAGAGACTTTAGGCTGAAACCTATTACTAGGTTGATGCCTCCATTTGGAGTTATGTTTCATCTCGTTATTATGGACTTTGCCCCCTTGGAATAGTTGTCACTCCATATTGTGCATGTTCCCCTTCTTTCCCAGTTATTTCATTATTGTAAACTCTCCTAAATGCATATTCATGTAAACCCCACCTATCAAACCCAAGTTTTATATAACCCTTCCTCCTAATTGTTCCTGTCCTATCATCATCCCTAGTTTTGCATACTCCTCCCAAGTTCTAGAATCCTCCCCAGCCGACCCCTTAAATAGCCCTCCATCTTGAATAAATTAGTTCAGCTCAGGGCAGTGCTGCTGAGGCCTGCAACCCTGAACCTCGGCCCTCTTGTGTTCCTTCACTGAACCGTGGCAGTATAAAACCAGATTTTTGTTCAAATTGTTACTCAAATAGATATTGCAATCACTTGTGAAGCTATCTTTTATCTACCAATTTCAACTACTAGTGACATCTCTTGTTCTGTACAGTTCTTACAGCTCCGCACCACCTATGTCTAACACAATTATTGCAATGTCCCTCTGATATACAAAACTAGTATTACCCATATTTTAGATGTGGAAAAGAGAAGGAGAGACAGGTTAATAAGACCTCATGGAACATCTGTCAGAGAAGGGAAAAGCCTCCCAAAATCCCATTTTAGCATCAGCCCCACTCATTTTTTAAGGATTAATTTCAGACTGGGGCTGTGAATCTTTAAAAGGTACCCACCAGAACACCAAGGCTTCCTTCCAATTAGCACTGTAGAAATGAATTCAACCCCTTCATTCAAACCCAAAAAGTTTTTGGATCTAAGAATCCAGTTCTGGGTTTTCAGCAGCATTAGCAGACGTGCAAGAACTCAGTGTTGCTCAGCTAAAGTATGCAGTGAAGTACCACCCATGTTTTGAAAGCCTTACTAAGAAAACCAGGGGATCCAGGGGAGTCTTGCAATCTTGCATACACCAAACCCCATAACCAATGTGAGAAAACAGGGTGAGATGTGAAATCAGTTCTGTAACTAAGATGCAAAAATTAAAACAAAGAGAAAATTATTAAGCTTGAAATACAACATCGAGATGCATCATGCCACTAGACCTTATGCCTTTTTTATCTGGTTCTTATTCACAGTGATAGAAAACTTTCATTCTTTAATTACTAAAGATTTAGATTTTGACTTAGGTCCAGAAAAGGTTTGTACTTACCTTATTCAAATTTTCATCTCTCACCAAGTCTTCATAAATTAAAATTTTGTCCTGTAAAGATTTCTTCAGGATATCTAATTTATTTCTATTCCTGGATCCTGTTTTTCCCATTTTAGAATGCTGCTGTAAGAAGATAAGCACAAAATGCTTTATTTGTAAGAGATATATGAGGATGCTAACATTAAGATTATTACTTGCTATTATTGGCACATCCACCAATTAATGAAACACTTGACAAAGATGACTTTCAAAGTATTCTGAAATGAAGGTGCTGCCTTTTCATTCAGACATTCATTTTGGACATTCAGACAACGTTGGGAATTTTTTTTAAATTACTTTCAAGTAGAATTATATATTCATCCTTGCCATGAAAACTGGTAGCATATAAATTTGATTTTAAAAAAGCTTTAGCAGTGATAATAAGAGAAGATTTTGACTGATACGTTGTCTTCCCAGTGCAGTTAAAAATGAACAAAGAATATTAATTTAAGAAGTACATTGTTTTCAACACACAGTCTATGAATCACAAATGAACCGTGATAATATTAAGAGGCACCGTTCCATGTAATCAAATTATTCTTGACCTTTATGTTTCTTTACAAGAATACCAACTAAGTATATGTACTCTTGGGGAAATGATAACATCTGTTCAACTATAAAGCTTTGCAAAGTCATTTCCCTTCTTTAGCACTTCAGAAATCATTAAGGTTTTGAACTGGGCTAATTCCTAGTATAATTAACACAAAGTAGTTTACATGTTTAGAAAACATAACTGAACCAAAAGAAAGCAAGGGCAGGTCCTCCTTTTTAAGATGGTATCTGATACAATTCATTCAGGAAACACTTTCTTTCCCCCTACTTTATAAGAACTGAAAATCATTTATGATTCCACAGCTTTTACATTTTACTAAAGGAATTAAACATCCCTCACAGAGTTCTTTTAAAAAGTGCTAGACTTGATAGGCAGACAGACTCCTTGTTGGGAATGTTTCTTTAACTTTGAGTGAGGATGCCTGGAAAAAAACAAACTCTCTCTATACACTCAACCCTTTTGGAAAGAAGAAACACAAATCATACCTAAATTCTTGCCAAGAAAGACCAGCTAATTCAGGAACATTACCTTCCTAAATAGACAAGACAATGTAGAACATTCCCTTTCACAAACTCCTAAAATCTTTCCTTGATTTAGTGCCAGTATAAAGGATGCCACTGAAATACCAGTCTGGGCTGTCAAGGACTCAGCTTGTCTCTAATATGCAGAGTCAAGCTTAGCACCACTCAAATCTTTTCAGTGGACTATCCTCAGAGACACTGTCCCTTTTGGCCACCCAACTGCCTCTTTATAACTGTGCCTTCTTCTTGAGAAAGCTGGAGGACACAAAAGGAGCAGAAATACACAGATGTATGTGAAAAAACCTGTATTTATCCAACTCCTGCCCAAACAATTCTCTTTGAGTTCCACTGATCCACACAGACAGGGAAATTGTGCACTGCTGTCACACCTATGAAGTTATGGACCCATATCTACAGCCGATGCCAACAACCCACAGGTCCCCCCACGAACCCCTTGCACATCCCCACAATGATCCCACATAATTCCCACCTGTTTATTGGTCATTGCTAAATTCTGATCGACTTTCAGCACTTCTGTGTCCCTCTGCTCCATCTCAAAAGTCTGAAGCAAGGTTCTTGTTCTTATCTTGGGCCAAGCCAAGCTGCTGTCCACCTGAGAGAAGCAGCAGTGCAGCTCTTGCCTCATTCTAAGCAACTCCTCCTCCGATAGTGAGAGGGGTAAACTTAGAAGTTGCCTGTTAAAAAAAAACAAGAGCCATCTGCTGTTCAGTGATATAGGCAATATTGCATAAAATGTAAGAGACATGTACACAAATACTTTACATGGCAACAATCACCCTTTTTTTGTCTATTTCTCATATCAGCTAGTGATTCCACACATAGCACTGAGCTGCTCAGCATGTTCAAACTATCCTTGGGGATACTTTAAATTCTGCATACAGAACCTCCTCGACTGTAAAACTTCATTTTTAAGGGAAAACAGTATGTGAATATTTAAACTATAATTTAGTATTTTTAGCACATTTCTTATGCACAGAATCCTTCCACCCCTTCAGACAATATAGTGCCTGAACTTTGGCTGAAATAAAGTCAAAAGCTCCCCATAAAGTCTCCCTGGGAAAAAAATAAAATAAAAAAGTTCTTCTTTATTTTTAACACATATGTCATCCCTCCCATCACCAAGTCACAAGGGTTCCAGCTGTTATTTGTAAAAAGGCTCTTTGCAGTCTGAACAACACAGAAGATATTTTAGCAGTAATCTGAATCACTCAAAGTTTCCATTTTGCAGAAGGAAGGTTTCTCAACACAGAACTCTGGGGAACTCATCATCAGGTCAAGCTGAAGTTGACTTAAAAATAAAGCATGCTTAGTTGTGACTAACCTTAGACTACATTCATCTTCTTACCTCATGAGAAAATATTTCCTTAAGAATATTTCTAAAAAATGGAATTTTTTTTGTTTGGAGATTTTCTCTATTTCAAAAAAAATACTTATTTGTATTTAAAGCATGAACAGCATGTTTTTTAAAAAGTAGTTTTCAATGAAGAATATATTCTACTGTATGTTTCATCAGTACTGATGCTTTTATTCAATATATCACAGGCCCATACCACCTCATCATTTCACTAAAATATTTGAGCTTAGAAATCCTTTAGAAATTACTGTCTATCGATTCAGCAGAGTACAGTTAAATCCTTAATGCATGAAGCTTTTCCCTTCAAAAAATTAATTACTTTAAGACAAGATTACTCCAAACAACCATTTACAGTGTACTTAATCATTTCTTATGCTGTCTTAGACTCATGGAAGAAAATCTATGCTATAAATCCATATACAGAGATACACAGACAGAGACATAAAATACAGCAAATACATTTTTTCAGGTCTATATTTAAAAAGGACTTGAAGCATTAACTATCTTCATAAATATTTTGGACTAACTTATTGTCTCCTTCATAAGCAACAAAAATGAAAAGCTATCATCAAAACAATTCTTTGTGAAAACTAGACAGCAGATGAGAACATAAACATGAGTGTTGTCATCAAAAATCCATAATTGACAGACAATAGACTGAACAAAGACAGTGACAGATTTTAAGAAGCTTTTGATAGGACAGTTGTTGATGCATTTTTTGTATATATTTTCTAGTATTTTACTGAAAAAACCCAAACAGCTGTTGCTTTATCAAATAAAGATAGCATCTAACAAATACAACAGGCACACTGCAGGTTGGAACACAATTACCATGGAATTCTAAGTTAGAAACAGGAAAGTCGTTTTGGGTTATACAACCTACTTCCCTACTACTGCAGGCATGCTCTCAGCAATATAGACAAGAGATATTAAGAAAAGATAGAAAATACATATAAATGACTTACAGAAAGGGATTTAAAATGCAGAATAAAGTACAAAGCTTCTGAAATTAGAACCAAAACAAGACAGAAAGGGATTTTTTTTCCTTCAACAAAGCAAATGTAATTGGTAAAGTTTCTTTTTATGTACCTGTTATATGGTTTTCACTGGTGTGCCAGGAAAGCTTATAAAGATGGTGTCTGGGCAAAATTGACCACAAAAATCTATTTTGTTTTAAAGAAGAGGTATGAAGGACAAACCTTGACTAGTTCAGGTTTTTTTTTCCCTTCCCTGTTCAATTTCTTATGCCTGGTATGTTTTCTTCAGAGGCACACAGCCCATTATGGCTTTTCCTGTTCCAGTTGCTTCCCCTAAAGCTGCAATTTCACGTTCCCGTGTCTCTGTCAATGCCTGTTATTAAACAGACACTGTATAGGAAATGTAGTACTGTCAATATGCAGGCAATATAACAACTAGTCATAAATGTAGCTGAAAGCTAAGAAGAAATGTTGTCAAGCAGTGCCAATCTCTCAGGGACCTCACTGCCCAGCCTGAGAGGCACGACCCCTCTCAGCCACAGCCACTGCCTCTCCCTGTGCAAGGTCTTCCAATGGTGGCAAGGCCTTCCCACCTCCCCAGGGTCACATCGTAGCAGGCAGCAATGGCTCGTAACATCTCCTGGGGCCAGAAAACTACTCTGCAATGCTGCCTGTGCCATGATCCCTCTCTGGCTCAGGGCTTGGTGCCAGGGACACCCAGTCAGCAGGCCAGAGCAGCCAAGTCTGATGCATGGAGCCCATGGGCTGGGGAGGTAGGCTGCTGCACTGTGTACTTTAGGGAATATGTGGAAATAGTATGGCAAGGCTTAAAATGAGGCCAACAAGTAAAGCCTGATGTGTGGATAGAAGGAATATATTGAAATTGGACATGGGGCTAATTAGGTCTGACATACTAATTGGCATTTCCAAAGTATGGGACCTCTGAGAACAGACTGAGAATAATAATGGAAGATGTGCAACTGAAACCTCACATGGAATGAACAGAAGTATAAAACTTTCACTCCACATTTTTAGTATCAAAACTGCTGTTTCCTGGGATTTCCACTGCAGTGCTCACCCACTGGGGCTGCAAGGGCTGAACGCCTGGAAAAAAAAATAATCAATTCCCAAGTGCCTGACAGAGAACTGATCATTAGGAATTATAACTGGACAGATGTGAAAACTCCCAGTTCTCTTCTATTTGCAGTAGTAACTAAGAAAAGAGTGCAGAGAGATACTTGCATGAATACTGATTGTTCCCAGCTCCTTAATTTTTTTTGTTCTGAAATGCCTGTTTCCAGTTCCTGGCTTAGCTTCTGCCTGGTGAGCTGAAGCAGCTCTTCAGCAGCCATGCTCTTGTCACGTTCTTCCCTCTCAAGCTGTTCATGTTTAACAGCCATCTCTTTTTTATGCTCCTCCACAGCTTCTAGCAGGAACAACTTTGGCACGTTGAGTTTGACCAATTCTTGCACAAACACTCCATACTGAACACGTTTAAACTCTTCAATGGCTTTTTCTGTTAGGCTAAATAGAAGCTCTTTCAGCTCTTCACTGGCCTCATTGTCAAGCTTTTCAATAAGTTCTTCAAATTCAATGGTGTGATCACTCAGAAGATTTTTCCACTGTCTCAGGTAGTGAGTGATGTCATTAGTAGTTTTGAAGGGGTCTCCAAGTGACAGCTGCTCCTTCTGATGCTCTTTCTGCTGATTGATTTGCCAAATGGAGGAACAAGATAAGAGAAGGAACATCTCAAATTCTAATTTAAATATGAATTTCATAGCAAGATAAAATTTCATACTTTTGCTTTTTTTTGTTCTCAGAACTGCTTTTCAGCATCCAGATGCTTACCCAGCCCTCAACATGACAGCTCTGTGTGCATCTAGCAGGTCTGTGATAATTCAGATTATTGTTAGATACAAGGGCTAAAAAAGGCCTGTGATAATATGGACTGTTGCCAGATAGAAGGGCTAACAACTATACAAATGCATGATCGTGTGGCTTGATATAATCTCAACTAGACGAACTACATATTTGACTGCAGCATTCCAGAAGTGAATACAGATCGAAAATCAAGGAAGGAAAAGAATTTAAAAAAAAAAAAAAAAAAAAAAGAGGAAAAAAAAATTGGTTGGGTTTTTTTTTATTATTTTCCTTGATTTGCAACATGCATCAATTTCATTGGAAAGCTAAACCAAAGCTATCTACTCTGAGAATAAATACAACAAATGACATCTCTATCATCATACCACACTGATTTCTGTTAAAGAGCGCAAACACTGAAGCACACATCCCATAAAAGGTAAAATCAATCTAACCTAATTTTGATCATCTAAAAGAAATATCACTTAATCCAAGATAGTTTTTTCTACATCTTTTAAGCAGAAAAAGATAACTCTGGATAACTTTGAAATATACTTTTGGACAACAACTCCCTTTCTGATCAGCTTCAAGTCATCTTACATTATGAATTTACATTAAGATTTTTAGATGGCTGAGGAGAGGTGACATGAGTCCTACCACAAGCAACCACAGGTAGAGTATCTTTTAAATAGTTTTGGTTTGTAGCTGAATTTTAACTGTCCTGTAGAAGTCATTCACGTCACACATAGCCAGGAAACACACAGAAAATGGTGACTGTCATGCGAGTCATCTCCCTAACTAACTCCAAAACCTCAGTTGGCTTTTGGCTCTCTACACATTACAAACAGGTTAGACTAAGTAGAGGAGCTTCATAAGTTTCTCTAGCTAAGCTGAAGTTACTTTCTTGCAGGTTTTTCTAAAAGAACAGCTAGTTCTGCATAATTAATACAGTACATGGTGGTACACAGGTACAACCAATGGACACTTATTTTTAACCATATCCCTGGCAGTGCTGACCCCTGTTTTAAGAACTACATTTTATTTTTAAATTAATTCAATTTTTAATTCATTAAAAGCCCTATGAAAAAATAATACATTGAAAATAATTACCTTTTGTAGCATTTCCCGCCTTCGCTTGGTAATGAGTTTCTGCCGAAGCTTTTGCTTTTCTTGTTTTAAATCATGATCAAATTTCTGTTTAATAAAATTAATTTCAGTCTCAGCTCGGTCCAGCAACATTCCCAAATGACTTTCAGGTAGATGGCCTGCTCTGTAATAACAGTGTTTGAAGCCTGTTATTCCAAATTCTTAAGAGCAAAAGAATATCTGAGGCAATTAGTACCATAATAAGGCTCATCAAAGCAGACATATAGAATGATCTTTGTTTCTTTAGCAGTGGCACCTGGGAGGTTCAAACAAGCAAGTGGGTAACAGAAGGACAATCTCAGAGATGAGTGTAGAACTGAGGCAGCTTGTGAAGACAGAGTGAAGGTGTATGAAGAAGGAACAGGAAGAGGGAAGGAAGGGAAGGCAAGTGCAAAACCAGTTACATATTAGTTAGTAATATTATATGCAAATGAGATATTTTAAACTTTATATATTATTCACATTTAAATTTTTCCTTTAATGCCCCTGGAGTGCAACTTTAGATGCCTTTTATAACTCCTGCTCATTAAAAACGATTTTGTTTTTAAAGTATGTAATCAAGTAAAAAAAAAAAAATTTGTAAAACACGAACCAATCGTATCCACAAAAATATTTATTTTCATGTTTCCTATTATATTTACATCAGAAGAATTATAAAAATTTCAAAATAATAGCAAAATACAGTAATCTGAAAGAGCAAATTGTCAGTCTTAGGCCAGCATGCTTTCAAATGGAAGTTCAAGTCTATGGTCTACCTCTAGTTCCTACAGTACTTAAAGAGAAAACATAATCCCAATGGTGCCTCCAACAATTAGGAAAATCCCCCTCTCCACAAATTCAAACTGAATTTCAGAACTTATCTGCTATTATTTTTACACTACGAATTCTCAAATCTTTCTTTTTGAACAGAAAAAAAAATAAAAGAAATCTTAATTCAGACTAGGCTGTTGGACACTTGTGAGTTATAATTTCTACAATGGATTTCCAAAATGTGGTACTGAAAAGGTCAACACAGAACTTTGAGTTGAAAGCATCAATTCCTGACCTGAAGTTGGATGTTACCAAAAATACCTTCTAGTTTACTTATCCAATCCCCATTTTTCCAAAGACATTACACACAGATCTAGGATTCAGGGCTTTCAAGCTTACATTCCAGTGTGATACCTGGACCAATCATAAATGAAAGTAGCACCTAGATCTGGTAAGAGAGCCCTTCTCCAGAAAGGACAGTCTCATTTTGGTTTACTAGGACTTCTTAATACTGTGACAGTTTAATTCCAACTAAAATCCTCAAAATAAAAGCTAAAATAAAGCAGAAGATTAAGGTATTGGCTTCTTCGCAGCCACTGCACTTTAACCTGGTGGCCAGATTCCACAACTCACACCTCTCTGTCTGCTGCTCAAGCATCTACAACTAGTTGAGCAAGCCAGAAAACATCATCCCCTATATAAGGTATGCACTGGATAGAAACTCAGATGAGCTTTATCAGTTATGTCAACCAGAGAGAGCCTCCTTTTGCAGAGCTTTTCCAAAGTCTACCTATTGTATTTCTTTAATCTTCTGCAAAGAGGATTAAAATACCTCTCAGTACCTCGAGAGCAATCCACCATGCATCATTCTTGGCCAAATAATTTTTGTCTTGAAAATGATCAATGTTAAAATTACAGAATCAGAATATTCTGAGTTGGAAGGGACCCACAAGGATCATCAAGTCCAGCTCCTAAGTGGACTGCCTGTGCTGGGATCAAACTCGTGACCTTGGCATTTTAGCACCATGCTCTACCCACCTGAGCTAATCTGAGGGTCCTATTCAGTGATACAACAAAAACCCCCAAACTAAATGCACCAAGTTTCTAGTGCATATTTGGTAACTCTGTCTTGCCTTCTTTTTGATCAAGATACATGAATAAAAAGTAGATTAATTATGGTGAGGAAGTGAGGAAAGATAATAACCAAGATACTATTTTTAACACTTTCATCTTTTCTTGTACTGAGGAAATAAACCCATGCTTGCTGCATCGAATAAAGTCCTTGTCCAGAGCAGTGAAAAGAGTCTGTAATAGAAAAAGATGGATGTGCTGGAACCACCCAGCAAATGAAATTTTAAGACAAGTCATGCAACACTGAATGATAGGAAGATGATATATAGCTACCTATTTTTAGGATGAGTTTAAAAAGCCAGTCTTCAGTTTCAGGTTGCTGATTTATGTAGAGATCCACTATGTCCACAGCTCAAACTGTAGGTGATGCAGTATCCCACCATCAAAATCTATGTCAGTTTATGTGCCAACTTATATTAATCAGTATTACAATAATTCCTAGAAGGCTCAATCCTGGCAAGAGACCTTCATTACTGATTTCATATAAATACAATATGAAAACAATTATAGTATTAGGAATAAAAGATGTCCTGTTCTCAAAGGACTCTGAAGAGAAATGCAAAACAAAAGGAAAGGAGAAACATAATGAGACACTATAGACTGTATGATAAAGTGCTTGGTCTCAGCATACCAGACATTTAATCACTGAAGAAATGTGCAGGCACATGTCTAATGTCTTTGAACAAGGAGAATTTTAATGAAGGAGAATACTGCTGTAACAACAAGGATGTTTAGAGGGAGATCCTCCCAAATGCAGTGAGCACCAAGGAAGGGACAGAAATGAAGTGTGTAGCCAACAGCAGCAGTATCACAGGTCAATCAGAGGCAGACTTTGACTTCTCGTACTGAACAAAAACAAGTGAATTACGGAGAAAATATGGAGTGAGGGCACTAAAGTAGGACTTCGTCTTTGATGCTACAGAGAACTATCTAAGGGACATTGGACCCTAGCAAAGAAAGGTTGTTTTATGAAAGCTAGAAAAGTCACAGGAGCACCACGAAAGCAAAAGGGAGATAGTTATGAAGTAGAAAAGTTGTACCAGCCTGAATGGGCATGGCTGCTGAATCACAACACTATACAGAAACAACCTGCAAGACTGTGCCCATGCTACCACAGCTACTTCAGAATTTCACCTGCTCAACTGGCATCTTGCCAGTGCCTGGATCAGCATTTATGTAAATAATTCAGGGCAATAAATGCCCTACATAACAAAGTGCTACAAACAGAAAAGATTTTAAGAGATTATTATAAAACTTCATATTGATGCATTACTTCTCAAGGCATTCACTTTCCAACACTGACTTCCAGAAAGCTCCAGTAGGACACTTTATAGGAACAAGGTCCATATAAATGGAGATTATTCAGAAGAACAAGATCAGTGAAAGATGCTTTGCTTCGATCTTTTAAGAGTCTACTGACCACTTCAGAAACACAATACACAAGAAGTTCTTAAAGTCTTAAAAAAATTTAAATTTTGGGAGAAATTTATAAAGGAGCTTGCAATTGTTTGCGCCTAGCAAGTCACAAGGACTGGATTTAACTTTTAAGAGACTGAAGAAGAAATAAATTTTCTTGTGAGTAAGCAGATACTGGCAAAAGAGTGCTACAATACGTTACAGATGCTGTAGTTTAAAAACATCAAGAATCTTGCATCCCTGTTGATAGCAGGAACAACCCAGGATAAACACTGCCTCAAGTATTGCCCTTTTGCCCATTATTCTTTAAGAAAAAACCATAAAGAGCCTAGTTAGACATCCTCAAATCTACAATCACGGATTATATTTTAAAACCTCATTTTCTGCCTTTTGTCACTGCAGTCCAGACTTGATTTTCAGAAGATGCCGAGTACTCAACAGCTAGTCCTGGAAAATGGGACATTTATTCAAATACTGTATTTAGAAAGTCCAGCTTGAAAACTCTGGCTGCTCTATTTCATTTAAAATGTTCACAGCCCTCCCTAGAATTGGTTTGGGTTTATTTAGCTTTTGATAACATTCAATTCTGGCCACACAGAATCCTTTTCATGTTAACTTGAAATTGCCTTGCTATCTGATAAATTTTAAACATACTATTAAGCTCTATTTAGAAAAGAAACTTCTCCTCTCAATATTTATCTGCTGGTTTATCACTAGATCTATCTGTGGTATATCTAATTTGCATATTTTCTTCGTTTCTCTTCTCCATACAAAGTTTTGCATTTTAAAATTCCATTTATAACAGTAAGTTTAAGGCACTCTATTAAAGCTGTACGAAATAGATTAAGACAGACCTCTATCTACAGACAAGCAGATTCAATGATAAACTGAAACATAAGAGGATATTATGGATACAAATTTAAAGTAATAGTCATTCAGTCCAGACTTCTCTTGCTGCTCAAATTTTAATGCTCCAATTTGCAAATATTCCCCAAATCACTTTATAATTATAAACTGAAATACAAGCCTATGTAACATATCTATAAATAAGGTTCATACTAGGATATTTCAGTTTGCTTGTAGAAAATAAAAGACTAGCACATAAATTGAAATAATAAATTCAGAGTTTTTTAATCTCAACATCTAAAGAATTAATTATAAGAGTTTGGCCAACATTTGTCTGAAAGGAATTACTGCTGCAGGAGGTGTGGGAAGTTACAGGAAAATAATAATTTCTAGCCTCAGAAAGTCAAATGGGACTGCTTCCCTACAAATGCTATTTCCAGCTATGGGCATGTTTCCTTTGTCCACAGAGACTACAGCCATTGCATACTTTCAGAGTTTAACAGAGGAGTGCTAGAAAAAATTAAATTTTTCATCTTGGTAATGACTCTTGCTGCTTTTGGACGTTTGTGGGTAGTTTGTGGGGTTTGGAGGGGTTTTTTTGTACATTTTTGGGGATGAGATCCACAAGCTCTTGGATTACTATTACTATGCCTTTCCCCTCTGTTTTATAGTTGATCTGGTCTGTGACTGTTAGGTGCAATAACTCTTTTTCCTGCTTGAGAAGTCCCATTTGTTCATTGCAATGGCCACACAGGTGAGTTCCTCACAAAGGCTCTTCCCATAACCAAATCATCTGTGACAACATCTTAGACCATTTCTCATAATACAATTCCAAAGACAGGCAGGAACTTGATGGAAGGAAACTCTCTGTGAAAGATGTATCCGAATTATATATCCTAAGCTGAGACATTTATTTTTTGAGCCACACAGCTGCAGATCTTGGCAAAATAGGCAAAGCAGTGCAAGCATATTGGAAAACCTCTCTGCAATCAATGAATCTTGAGGCTAAAGTCAGGGTGATTCGGGCTAAACTTAGTGTGTGATTCCAAAGAGGCAGCACACAGGACAGTCCAAAAAAAAAGCAAGGAAAAGTTATAAAAAACCCAGATAAATTACTTTGTCACATCAACAGATGTAATCTTCAGTAGCTTTTAAGAGACTTCCTGCCTCTTAATATTAAATTACTTTTAAATTTAATTAACATTATGAAAGAAAAAACACACCGTAAAAAGACTGATGTTTACCTTATTCTCTTATTGCACATTTCACATATTGTCAGTGACTGACATCAATAGAGACATTTAAAATATACAAATAAAGCTGCATGCACAGGATCAACACAGCAGTGTTACACTGTTTTCCTGTACACTAACATATTTTACTTCTCTGGCATGTTTCTCAGTAATCCCTCTGTATGCCAAACCAGCATATGCCACAGTTCTCTGGGCAGCAGTATGATGCCTCTCACAGTGCTCCACATTCCCACATAATTTTAAAAAACTATGTGTCTGTGTGTCTGGTAACTCACCATTTCTATCTCTCCACCTTAATTATGAGTATCCTCTCACAGAGTACTCAATCAGCCTGGATCTGGTATGATATCTCAAATAAACTGAGTCCATTTCCAGGTCTATTTTTTACTTATCTGACCTTTACTTCTTAATTCCATGCAACAGGTGTACTCTACTAGTCAAAATCCTCCCCAGTTACATTATTTATAAACTTAGTCAACTTTCTTCAGGAAATATTCACACTTTCCAGCTTGAGATTGTACATCCAGCTCCTCAAACGTATTCAATGACAAGTGAATCAAAACTGTTCTTTTCTATTGATCCAGATATTTGTGCATAAAGAACCCAGACAAAAGGTCTTAACTGGTACATGTTGCAACTGGTACTGTCTGCTGGAATATTAACCAATAAAGTCATCAGTTACAAAGTATTTTCTTAGACCTAACTTAAAAGTTAACATTTTTATGTAATACCCTGCTAGGTAACACAAGAAAAAAGACTTTTGAAGAGTATTCTGTTGTCTGCGAGATAATGTAGTCAGATGGCTGACAAGAAAACAACTGAGATATTTACCTTTCCATCTTATTAAGGAGACTTGATATCTGGGTTGCTGCTGCATTTATAAGAGCAGAGACATGAGAATCCCTTAACTGTATCTTACTTATAAGATACTCTCTGTAAGAAAATCTTCTATTCAGATGATATTTCTTGTTAGCTTGCAAAAAATCCATTAGCTCTTCAATGTCTCCCTACAGGAAAGATTGTGAAAAATATATTTAAATAGATGTAATGCTAATTTCAGCTAACACCTGTGTGTATCAGACCAGATTTGTTCATTAACAGGGCAAAGTTAAAAAAATCTTACAAGTGAAAAACAATAAGCTTATATCAACTTAAGTCTCATGATGATGTCAAATGATTACAGTTATTTTAACAAAGTAAAATAAATAATGTGCTGAGCTTTTGGCCTGATTATCTCAATACTGTGTGTACTCTCCTGAAGAGTTAATGCATCTCTTGAGTGCCCTTTGTTAACAGGTCATTTGATCAGGTATCCACACTTAAATACACATGCAGCCCCTACCACTGTTAGTAGCACTGTTCCTGCTTAGAGCTATCACAGGCTGAAAGGTCTTCTTCAATTAGGACCTAAACACAGCAATTGTTTAGTAACACCGGTAAGTGGCACGTGTCCTTCTTTCTTTTTTTCCTCTCTTTTTTCTTTACAGTGTACCAAATGATTATATAAAGGGTAACATTTACAAAGGTGTCTGAATTGACTTCAAAGCCAATGATAATTCTTCCACACGTGTCCAGTACAGTACAGGGAAAGCCAAGCCTGCTGCACACAGGCTGGCTTAGAAGTTCCCCCTTCCAGCAGTGGGGAACGGAAGGGGTTTAGACTTAGACACCTACAAATGGGTCTGGCAGAGACCAGAGTTAGGCACACGGTGGTCTATAGCAGACATTCTGCTAGCATCAAACGTCCAAGACTTCGGTCTGATCCACATCTGAGCAGCCAAAAAATGGTCAAAACCTTTTTCACTTGCTCTACCTCTCTGAGCTGGCTGCTCAATTATCTTTTGCTTGCTGCAACTACCCCTGACAATGGCCCATGTATAGCTTCTGTGTACTGATATTGTGCATCAGGTTTTAGGAGTGGGTCTTACAACTTTTGACATCTACTTTTCAAATGTTTCTTTTTAACCTCTACCCTCAACCTCTAGGACCACGACAGTCACACTCTTCCTTGAGAAGGAACCAGAAGAACAATTTCCAGAATTTTTGTCATCTAGAGCGCTAACTTTAAACACAAATGGAGTTAAAAAAACAACAAACAAAACCCTTGAGGAAACAATTCCAGCTATTTAGTTGCAAGAGGCTTAAAATATAATTGAATGCAAAACTCAACTCCTCTAAGTACAGAAGTATGGTACTTCAGACATACCACAGTTTCAATAATCTACATATTTGGACTAGGGGGCTCAGTATATCTTCTTAAGCATATAACAGCACCTGACGCCTAGGAGGTTTTGAAAATGTGCACATGCCTCAATATACAGTTGTGTAGATGTCTAGATGTGCACAATAAAGGCATATAATTTTTAAAATACTTTCTAAGAAAGCTAGCTATAAAAGTGACAACATCTATCCTGAAAAATTTCTCAAAAGTTACTGTAGGTTTGTAGTCTGTCATTAGGTTGGGAATGGAGTTACCATTCCCAGTAAAATAGTTACCTGTATTCTGGAATAACCTTCCACTAATGTTTTAGCTGCTTCCAATTTCATTTCTCCCTTTAAAGTAGCATTTGTTATCTGTGCAAAGAAGATAGTATGGAGCTCCTTTCTCTGGGTAACAGCCAGCTGTCTATAAGCCTTTGCAAAATATTCCTCCTGTTTTACCAGAAGGAACCTCTTCAGGTGGTCCTGCTCCAGTCTGTGAAATCTATCCAGAAGACTTCTGTATTCTACAGCAGGCTGCAGAGAAGAGAAAAATAAATATATCTGATTTTCAGAATTCAACATATTTTAAAGTATCAATGCTACTACCTCATATATGTTTTATGCATTCAGGTTTAAACTAAGGCTAATATTAAATCAGTGTACACTTGCCACAGTTTCCACCTGTTTGGAATGACAGGGTTGTACAGCTGTCAGTCTATAATCCAGAGACTGTCCAAGGCATAATGAAGACTTTTTAGAATTCAGAAGCCTTATTTAATATAGATTATATAAAATGGCATGAAATTCAGCAGGAAGACTATATATATGAAATTAATTTCTTAGGTTTCATCAATTCAGAAATCCTATTAAAATTGAATATAAGACAAAACAATGAAATAACAAGAAGTGTAATTCTAAAAATAATATAAATTAGGAAAAAACTATTCTACTACAATTATCTCAAAGTTCTTATTACTGGTGACCTACTTTAGATATAGTTTTCTACAAATTAATCCAAGAGCATCATTTTAGAGTTACAACAATGGAGTAGAATAGCAATTAATTTAAAAACTTCCTTAGCAGAAATACTTTCTCACAGTTCTCCAGTAAGACTTACAGATTCATAGTTTTAATCTCAGATGGCATAAAGTCATTACAGAATCAAAACATACGTGTACCCAAGAGCATAGTATGCCTCTTACATAAAAATTGCTATGTTAGTCTTGTTCTAAATTCCATACCCATTATCTTGAGGAGGACTTTCTTCTGCACCTCACTCCTCATTCCCAAAAGACACACTGCAGGCAGCAAATAATTAAGCAAAAAGGCAAAAAATATAAATTCTGTGTTTCGGCTGAAAAGGGGAGTGTTTTTCACTGCCATGTCTTGGATGTCAGGATACACCTGCTGCCCAGGAGCACAGGTGTGAGCCAATCCTGGTGTTCCAGAATGTTCTGTTGGACCACATGCCATGGCAAATATAAAAGCAAGTCCTTACACAGACAGAAAACTGAACAGCAAGATGTTAGTATGTGGTAAATGGATCAGCACCAGGACTGGATTGGCCTTAATTGTTTGCTTGATTCCTACCATTCAGGATTTCCAGTACAAACCAGAATGACCCAACACCAACTCATTTCATACAAAGAAAAGCCACTTTGCTGAAAGCATATTTAGTACGAGTTCACATACTGAGTTTCAGTCAGGCCCCTCTCTCTCTAAAGGAGGATTTATCTCAGTGAGGTCAATCTAAGCACTAGGCATCTAGTCTAGACTCCTTCTACAACTAACAGAAGGAAAAAGTATTCTACACGATACAATTCACCTCATCCTTAGAGATGTCCACAGGTATTTCTTCCTTGCCATTTCTTTTGAGTTTCTAGAAGCTCTAGGTCAGGTTATGCATGTCTTACAGGTATTGAAAGCTCCCTACAATCACAATTTAAAATTCATCTTGAAATGTCAAATAAATTCAACTGGCTCACTAGCCTTGTGCCATCAATTTTCTCCACACAATATCCTGACAAAACACAATTCTTCCTGAGAGCCTCAACATACTGGAATACCTTTGATGAGTCATACTCAACAAAAAAACTTCTTTGGTCAAAACTGCCGTCATGAATTATCATAAAAGTTCTTACTAATTATGGGTATGTGATATCCCACAAAGTCATCCTACTAATACACAACCATGTTATCCTGGGCATTTTTGCATTTTAAGCTTACAGAGATGAAATATTCAAAACTTATCAGAATTCTCTCCAGCCACATGAAGTTGCTAAAGATAATAATTAAAAAAAGGGTGAGGGGAAATCAGTTTTATTGTAAACATTCAATTTACTTGAAAAAAGACATAGAAAATTGGAGCATAACTTTGTATGTGGGATGTTGGACTTGTGATCCAGGCTCTATTTCCAGCTACTAACTACCTGTGAAATCCTGGGTAACGATACTTATCCATTTGGACAGAGATCCTTAAATGAAAGTGACCCACATAAGCACTAAGCTTTTACTCTAAACTTGTAAAGAATCATACTCAGACTTAAATTACTTATCTATTATCCAGAGGCTGTTTCCAAGAGAAGTATTTCCCCTGCTCTGCCTAAAACACAGATCGTACTGTTTGCCTTCAATCAGTTTGGAGGGAAATCAGCCTTTGGTTGTGCTTATATTCTCATTGTCTTCAAAATAAGAACATGAATATTGGAAGCTGTTTACCTAGATTGTAAGGTTTATGATGCAGGGAGTTTGTTCTGCTCTGAATGTGCAAAATACTTTACACAGTGTCTGACTGGGGATCTCAGGAGCTGCTGCAGTAAAATGCAGTAAATAAAAATACACCACTTTGCAACTGTTTAAGTGGCTATAAAAAACCCAGTGTCAGCCCTCTGTTCTCAGGTGTCACAGATTCTCTTGAGGTAAATTAATTTTCTGGTGAAGTAAAAACACAATTTCTTAATAACAACTACCCTAATTATGACACCCGAATTTTTGAACATATTTAAATTTTAAATTTTTGTCTTTAATCTTCTAAGAGAATAACTCAGCCATTTTAGTCTAAGAGATAAATCATCTACAGAAAACTACATATCATGCAAAATATCTTGATTTTATTTCAGATTTACCTTTTCATTAATTTTCTTCATTAATTCCTCAGCCTCTTCATTTGCAGCTCTTGCTTTCTGGCATTGAGCTTCCATTTTCTTCCTGGTTTCCAGATTACATTCAGCTGTTAAAGCCACCATCTTCCTTTCATACTCCTCTTGAATCTCTTTCTCCATTGCAAGAAACCGCTTTTTGAAAATAGAACTTATCTTCTTTTCCACATGAGGAAAGAGGCTGTGACTTAAGACCATGTTCTTCAACATCATACCAATCACTTCTTTACATATCTGTGCTCGTTGTGCCTCCAGATCTGCATCTGCTCGTGTCAGGCTGGCAACCTCCAAGCTGTAGAAAGGTAATCAGGACTATAAGAAATTGCAGATTACAGGAGAATTCCGTCAGAAAACAAGGATATCTGGAGTCATTAGATACTGGGTAATGAAATGATAGTCAGAAAAGTGCAGGAATATCACAGCATATGAGTTTACTAATCATGATACTAATCATTCATTAAAAAGGTGAGTCAACTTCTATCACAACAGCTTTAATGAAACATGTCCATCCTTGCATTTCCATTTCAGAGAAAAAAAAGCTTGTCTTTAATAGAACTCAAAACATTCCCTCAGATAAAAGTCAACAGAAATGTCCCCTCTCCAAAAAACCAAACCAAAACAAACCCCACCATCTCTGATGGGAAGCAGAAGTGGGTGTCTGAATAAGACTACAGATTTCATTGACTGTAAAATAGCTCTAAACTCACTGACCCATCTACATTGATACATCACTTTTTCATGTTCTGTGCTGGTGTAATCCCTTCTCTGCACGGAAGAGCGGACAGTTTTGATTATGTGTTGATAAAAATAAATTAAAATAGCTGATATCTGTCTCTCATGAACATTAATAGAGTTCTAGGAAAGAGATTAAAACCAGATGGAAATACAAGGGCATTTACAAAATGCAATAAATGTCATGTTGCACACGAATACATTCTCATATATTTTAGAATTAAATTGAAATTATAATGATTCTAATTTCATATACTATGTAACTACTTTAAATTCTGTACATTTGCCTATTCTAAACTCAATTTAACATTGGAAAATTAGGTGGGTTTTGCCCTGTATGTCAAATTACATGAACACACAGCACTGTATGCTTCTGTATGTGGATTATCTACACATGAATTTGTTTGTGACCTACAAAATACACTTTCATGAGCTTAAATCCATTAATTTTTCACCTAGGCTAAATTATTGGTCTAACTTTTCCTCAGACAAATCTTAGAATAAATTTCAAATCCACAGTAAATATCTCAGCAAGATTTGCAAGAAAGTAGAATGATACTACATTCAGAATAATATATATCAAAGCATGAAAATCTAGAAAGACTTTACCTTTTTGTCAAACTTTCCTTTCCTTATCTAAGCAAATAAAGTTTAACCAAATCAGTGAAATATTACTATCATTTCGCCTCTGTTAACACAAGAGATGTATTTTCCCCATCTAGAAATCAATGGGATGGAATTGTTTTCTTACAATGACTCAAACACTTGAAGTATTTAGGAGACATTAGCTCAAGTTGTGATAATCTATCCCAAAGAGATTTTCCTGCTGCAGTCTTTCAAAAGCACAGAAACACACTGGTGATAGCCATACTCCTCTTGGTGATCTGCTGCAGGGCTCTTTGGTTGCAGCTACAAAACCTCCTCCATTTTACCCCCTCTTCCTTCCATACAGGAGCAGGAATCCCGGCAATTGAAACTTCATGCACTTGCAACTTTCTTCATAGTTATCCGAAGATTCTGTAAGAGCTAATATTTGCTCTAATGTCCCCAAGACAACACAACCATCCAGCTTCTTTGTGCTGCGTACAGATGGATATTGCAGGACACCACCTGAAGGTACACAGCCTTCTTGGATCGCATTCACCTACATTCGTGGTCAAGTGTCCCAGGGTGCTGATCTGCTCCCTCTGCTTGGGAAGAATCTTCACTCCAGGACAGTAGGGCAGCCACAGAGGGCAGGTGATGGTAGGATCAAGGTGACAGGATGCTGAAGCACCACAGCAAGTACTTTAAATGGGCAGTGCAGTTTACTTTCTCTTAAGTC